>OX421243.1:0-600000 GCA_949125135.1 Alcis repandata
AAAAAAAAAAAAAAAAAAAAAAAAAAAAAAACCTAACCTAACCTAACCTAACCTAACCTAACCTAACCTAACCTAACCTAACCTAACCTAACCTAACCTAACCTAACCTAACCTAACCTAACCTAACCTAACCTAACCTAACCGAGTACATTTGGATTTTAAAGTCTCTAAAATATTGACTAATTGTTGAGTGTGACACGTCGCTGTAACCGGCTCGACGTCTCCTCGACGAACCTGCAACAGAAAAGGACACGTTTAGTACAATTTTTTGGAATTAACATCATTTTTCTTCAAAATTTTTGAAAACTTTGAAAAATCGTAGCGTCTTCAAAATTTAGTTCGGAATTTTTCTTTTATTTTATTCGTGCTCAGCAGGCTTGCGCGCGTCGCGCTGCATACTTAGATTTAGTTTTTTGTTAATTTTTGTTAAATTTTTGACTTAGAAAAATTCGACCGAGGTGATGTAAGGAACGTCGTTTCCCAGTACATTTGGATTTTAAAGTCTCTAAAATATTGACTAATTGTTGAGTGTGACACGTCGCTGTAACCGGCTCGACGTCTCCTCGACGAACCTGCAACAGAAAAGGACACGTTTAGTACAATTTTTTGGAATTAACATCATTTTTCTTCAAAATTTTTGAAAACTTTGAAAAATCGTAGCGTCTTCAAAATTTAGTTCGGAATTTTTCTTTTATTTTATTCGTGCTCAGCAGGCTTGCGCGCGTCGCGCTGCATACTCAGATTTAGGTTTTTTCCACCGCCATCCCCCGCCCACCCACCCTGGGTCCCGTTAACTTAGGGAGGTGAGGTTTTTTTTGGGGAAGTATTTTATTTGTATTTTAAAATTCTTTGTTTTTGTGCTGTTTGTTTTGCTTGGAGGATCCGTCGGTTATTTATATAACTTATACAAATTTTGACACATTTAATTTTGACAACCGACGCCCTCCTAGTAAAAATATGTTTAGGACTCCGGCCAAACGAGGGTCTCTCGATGGAGAACTCCGTGCTGTCGCGGCAGGGACCGCCACAGTCACGAAGACCGCTGGGCCTCCGCACCAAAGCGTCCGAAGGAGCATCGGGGAGTGGGAGTCCGGTTTACCGGGCCCCCGCAATAGTCTTACTCCCCCGAAATCGAGCCCGACGGTGGGACTTCCGAAGCCAAAACCGTCAGCCGTGCGTAGGCTGTCGGTGGAGGCCGAGGGAGCCCCACCTAAGACCGCGGGCTCGAAGGACAAATCTTCGGACCGGGTGAAGGAGGCCAGGGCTTGTGTTCGCACGGCCAAGCAGCATCTGACCCAGTCTCGGAACCTTAAGACCGACATTAAGACCGCCGTTCATGCGGCGATCGACCGGCTGTTCCAGCTGGTGAAGGATGCGGATGCAGAATTGGCCAAGTGTGCGGACACACAGCCTGGCCCGGCGGTCTTCGAGGCGGCTGCCTGCGCTTCGCCAAGGTCCCCTCCAGCTTTTATGGAGGGAGCCTTGTCGGAGCACATGCAGCTGCTCAGAGACAGCACGGAGCAGATGCGAAGGCTCCAAGAGACCCTCGACAGCACCACCTCCCTGGGAAGCCAGAAAGAGGCACAATCCGAGTGCATCGACCAGCTTTTGGGTGAAGTGCGGGAGCTGCGCCAGACCTCCGAAGAGACGGGGCGGAAGGTTTCCTGCTTGCAGGAGACCGTCCCCTCGTACGCGGAGGTTCTGGCCAGACCACCAGCAGCCATACCGCGAGAGCTTCACCCAAAGCACTCGGTAATTGTGTCCTCGGGCGACGACCGGCTCAATGGTGACCACATACTCGGCAAGGTCCGAGACGCTCTAGAAGCCAGGACCACCGGGCTTCAGGTCACCAGAGTGCAAAAGGTCCGAAACCAGAAGGTGGTGCTGAGTTGCGCCAGTAAGGAGGAATTGTTGAAGGTGAGTGAGAGGATCAAGACCAAGGACAAGGGCCTTATCGTGGAGGAGGCCAAGAACAAGGACCCCTTGGTCATGATCCGAAATCTTCTCGCCTTCAACAAGGACTTGGACATCGTTTCGTCTCTCAGGTCCCAGAACAAGAACCTCCTCCGGGACCTGGGAGACGACGATTTCAGGGCGACGGTCAAGTACCGTCGCCGGGCGCGGAACCCCCACGAGAATCACGTCGTGCTGCAGGTGTCCCCAAAGCTGTGGATGAAGCTGGTTGAGGCCAAGCGGGTGCACATCGACTTGCAGTATGCGGTAGTACAGGACCAGTCTCCGCTTGTGCAGTGTACACGATGCCTGGGGTATGGGCACGGGCGCAGGCAGTGCACAGAGTCAGCTGACCTGTGCAGCTTCTGCGCCGGCCCACACCTCCGGGCGGACTGTCCTGCACACACTGCGGGCGAGACTGCCGTATGCCGCAACTGCAGGTCGGCGAAGTATCCCGACTTTGGCCACAATGCCTTCGACGGTGAGTGCCCAGTGCGTAAGCGATGGGACGCCATTGCTAGATCTAGCGTGGCGTACTGCTAACGTACCGGGCACTCTAGTCACCACAGCTGAAGGGACGAAGCCTGCGCACACTGGTGGTTACGTGTGGGGTTTGAAGACGCGGGTGAGGACTTTGCGTGTGGGACTGTTCTCGCACTCGACACCAGTCGAGTGCGAGGACGGCCCGACGCGTATAAGCGACAGTTGCATGGTTGATGCAGTTACTGGGTTGCTGCCGACGTGTCCTACACAAGACGCGCACGGGTACGACCTGGGATTTATAACAAGCTTCACGCTGACCGGACCCCCATTGTGTGTGATGAAGGACGGTAAAAAACCCAGGTCGTACCTGGGCGCAAATGACACTGAAGCAGCACAGTTCAAAGCCGGTGAAATAAGTAGAGAGAACACTGGGTGTCACCCCTCTTATTTTGGGTTGAAAAGTCGTGGAAGGTGCGTGCAACACCTACTTCGTTAGAAGTAGGAGTATGCACACACGTGGTTTAGTAGAAAAGTAAATGAGTAATTGTGTTAACGCATGCTAGTCAATCACCAAAGGTTTTAAATAGTCATAGGTTTTAATTTTATTTATTTTGTAATATGCGTTTTATTTTATTTTTTAATTGACATACATACGCTTATGTATATAGTTTTTAACTGACGTGAATTTATACAATTTTACATTTTATTCTGATATTCAATTTTATTCCAATTTTAATTCAATTCTATTTCACTGTTTTATCATGATCTTAATTTATTATAATCCTATTTATTTAAGACTTGATAACAATTTATTGTTATCTTAAGAAGACATTTTTATTTAATCCTAACACAAACTTTTTTTGACACTTGTACACATTTTATTTCTTTGTTGTTTTTGAAATCTGCTTATCTAAGTTATGACGTAATGCTACTTTTGTAGCAACTATTTTAATAAACTTTGCTATAGGATTAACAACCCAAACAAGGGCCTCGCATATAGAGTGAGGGTACATAGGTGGAGGAGGACGGCTAAAATTATTAACCTAACCTAACCTAACCTAACCTAACCTAACCTAACCTAACCTAACCTAACCTAACCTAACCTAACCTTTTTTTTTTTTTTTTTTTGTGACCCAGGGAAAATCCTTTATGGATACCACACCCACCACGGGGGGGGGGCAGGGTGGTTATGTGGGAGTCACCGCCCTAGTGGCGGCATACCCACTAAAAACCCTGGGGTGTTCCTCCAGGCAATGGGCGGAGCTACGGGTCCATTAAATCACCGCAGCCCCGCCCAGCCCATGTCCGCCGTGAAGGCGGACCCACCTCGGGTAGGGGGTGGCCACCCCCTCCCACTTCTTGGCGACGCGTCGGAACATCAAAACGCGTCGACCACTCTGGAGGGCCCCATTACTGCGAAGCAGCGGGTGCCCCCGCACCCGCCGCTCTAGGCCCTCCTAGCGGAGACGGAGTGCGAGCCCGTCTGGCTCGCCCCCGTGTCCGCTCCCTTCGGAGCGGGTGTGAGAGAGGGTCTCTCTCTCTTTCCCGCTCCTCGGCCTCCCTCTGCGACATCACTTCCTCGCAGAAGGAGACCATCGCCTCCCAGGACCCCTCGTCGGCGACCATCCTAGCTAGGATGGTCGGCAGCGAGAGGTCTCCACCAACCGCCGCGGCCAAAGCTAGCCGCGGCTCCGCCGCCCCCGGGCATGCCTCCAGCACGTGCTGCGCCGTCTCTTCCGCGCAGCCGCACTGGTGGCATTCCGGAGCCTCCTCCTTCCGGGCCACGCTGAACAGGTACCTCCCGAAACATCCATGTCCCGAGAGGACCTGCGTCAGCCGGAAGGTAAGACCCCCGTGCCCTCGATGGACCCACTCCTTCAGTACGGGCCGGACCGCCTCCAGAAACCGAACGGCCCCGGCCCCCCTTCTCCGGTCCATCGAGAGTCGTGCACCCCACGACTCGAGAGCGGCGTCCCTGGCCCTCTGTCTCCACTGCTCCAACTCCCGTGGGGCGGGCCGCAAGTCCACCTCGCGCGCCCGCACTCTGCGCCAGTAGACCGAGGACAGAACCTCGGCCTCCAGATCCCACGGGAGGGAGCCTGCGATGACGCAGGCCACTTCGTGTGAGAGTGTGCGGTAACCCCGACACACTCTCACCGCCATGGCCCTCTGGCTCCTATGTAGTCGGGCGGCCTCCCTGGAGTTCAGGGAGCCGGCCCATATAGGAGCCCCGTAGAGGGCCATGGAGCGAACCACCGCCATATAGAGGCGGCGGCAGCTCGGATCTCCTCCCCCGAGGTTCGGTAGGAGGCGGCTCAACGCACCCGCCGCCCCCACTAGCCTCGGGCTCAGCTGCTCGAGGTGAGCCCCGAACCTCCACCTGCTATCGAGTACGACACCGAGGTATTTCAGCGTCGACCCGACAGCAATGGAGGCTCCCCCCACCACGATCGCTGAGCCTGCGGGCGGCGCCCTCCGAGGTCCATGGAAACAAATGGCCTCGGATTTATGGAGCGCCACCTCTAGGCCCAGCCGCCGAATCCGAGCCACCACCGCCGCAACCCCGGCAGTGGCCAGGACAGACGCTTCCCTGAACGTCTGCCCCCGGGCGGTAACCAGTGTGTCGTCGGCGTAACAAACTACGCCGACGCCACGGAGGTTAGCGCCCCGCAACACCCAGTCGTATCCGACGTTCCACAGGGTGGGGCCCAACACGGACCCCTGTGGAACGCCGCGGGTCATGGGGCTCCGACCTTCCCCATCCTTTGTGGGGTAGACTACCTGCCTGTCGGACAGGTAATCCCCCACGAGGCGTCGGAGGTACTGGGGCACCCTATGGTACCCCAGCGCCGCCAATATTACGCTCCAGGGCAGGGTGTTGAAAGCGTTAGCGATGTCTAAAGACACCGCCAACATCACCCCGCCGCTGGAGCACGCCTCCTCGGAGAGGTCGCGGACGTAGGCTATGGCGTCCACGGTCGAGCGACCTCTCCTGAACCCGAACTGGGTGTCGGCCAAGTCCGGCCCGACCACCTCCAGGTGCTTGACGAGGCGGGCGACTACGACGCGCTCTAAGAGCTTGCCCGCCTCATCAAGCAGCACGATCGGCCGGTATCCCGCCGGCGCGTCCGCAGGGCGTCCCTCTTTTCGTAAAAGGACGAGACGGCCCTGCTTCCACCGTCTGGGGAACCGGCCCTCCTGGAGGCAGCGGCCGAACAGCGCCCTTATGCGCTCCTCCAGCGACTCCTGGACGAGGGCCCACGCGCGACCGGGAATCCCATCAGGGCCCGGCGCCGTGTTTTTGGCCCTCATCCGGAGGACGGCCGCGCCCAGCTCTCCCGGCGAGACTTCAGGCACCTCGTCCTCCGCCTCCTCCGCCGGTGCGCCGCGTGCCACCAGGGTGGGAGGGACAAATTCGGTCCCCGGACTAGCGGGGAACAGTCCCTCGACCACACGCTGCAGGACCGCCGGATCCAAGGTGCTGGTGACCGGGGGAGCCCATGGGCGAAGCTTCTGCCTCGCCCACTTGTACGGCCGTCCCCACGGGTCCCGCTCCAGCGACGCCAAGAGCTCTCGCCAGGCCTCCGCCTTTGCTTCGCCGATGGCGATGCGAAGGGCCTGGCACGCACCTCTATACGTGGCATAGAGGGCGTCGAGCTCCTCAGCGTCCTGGCGCCTCCTCCGGCGGTACCGCTGGTAGCGGCGGCGCTCTGCCAGGCACTGGCGGCGGAGCTCGGCGATCCCCTCGTTCCACCAGTAGACCTGGCGCTTGGATTGTGCAGGCCTAGCGCGAGGCATGGCAGCGTCGCACACATGTGCCATGGCCCTGCACAATCCATCGGCCTCTGCGTCCAGGTCTACTTCCGACGAGGGGGGGGCGTTCCACGCCTGGACGATCGCTGCCTCCTGCAGCAACTCGACGTCCAGGCGGTTTAGCGCCCACCGAGGGCCAACCGCAGCCGGCAACCGCGGGCCCTGACCCGCCGAAGACGAGGAGACGCTGAACCGGATGTACCGGTGATCGGAGAGCGTCTCCTCGTCCACCAGGACCTCCCAGTCCCGGACACGCGCCGCGATCTCGGGGGTCGCGAAGGTCACGTCGACCACTGACCCTCCCGAGCGCCGCACACACGTGTCCGTGGACCCGCGGTTCAGGACGCATAGCCCCGCTGCCATCACCCACTCGCTGAGGGCCTCGCCCCGTGCATCCGTCCTTGAAGACCCCCATGCCCTGGACTTGGCGTTGAGGTCTCCAAGGAGGACGACTGGCCTGGGACGGCTCTGGCCGATCAGGGTCCCCACCTCGCTGAGGAAGTCCTCAAACTCGGCGAGGGCCCTGTTGGGGGAGAAATACGCCCCCACAACCACCGTCCCGGCCATCGTGGCGGCCACAAATCCCCTACCCCTGACCACGCCCTCAAGGGGAGGGGATTGGGCAGGCGACTGGGTGGTGATCGCCACCAAACCGTCAAGGTCCCCGACCCAGTCACCTCTGGGCGGGACCCTATACGGCTCGGCGACCACGGCCACTTGTGTCAACCGCTCGGCCAGGCTCTGGAGGAGAACATCCTGAGCTCTGGCCGAGTGGTTGATATTCGCCTGGAGGAAAGTTAGTTTGTCCGACATTAACTTTCCTCCATGTGCGACGGCTGCTCCTCTGCGGGGCGAGTCTGCTGCGACTTGGCCTTGGCCTCAGTCGCAGCAGGTTTCCGGCGCGCCTCTCTTTTCGACGGGGGCTTGGCGCAGGCCTTGCCCCCGGAGAGGTGGTCTGCCGGCTTCCCCGCTGTCGCACATAGTGTGCAGTGGGGGGCGGCAGTGCAACCACTGGCCTTGTGGCCTTTTTGTCCGCAGCGATGGCACTCATCGCTGCGGTCCACCTCAGACTTGCACTGGGCCCTGACGTGGCCCAGTGCAAGACACCGGAAACAGCGGCGAGGTCGGGCGTCCAGCAGTTGGACCCGCGCCGACACCCATCCGACCAGGAGTCGGCTGCCGTCTGCAACCAACTTCCTGGCGGCGGTCACGGGGCATCGGACAAATGCCGTCCCCATGCCCGCCGCACCCCTCCTTATCTCGCCGACTTTAAGGTCCGACGCGGCGCAGCCTCCGGCCCCGACGAGGGCCTCTGTCAGCTCTGTCGGACCGACAGAGTCGTCGAGGCCGCTCACCCTCAACTCCGCGGTGGTGACGGGCCTCGAGACCCTGATGGTCTCCTCGGCGCCCCGAAACACCTCCCGCAGTTTGAGAGCGAGGGCGTCCGCTCTCTCCGCCTTTGCCGAGCCGGGCACCTCGAGAACCTAACCTAACCTAACCTAACCTAACCTAACCTAACCTAACCTAACCTAACCTAACCTAACCTAACCTAACCTAACCTAACCTAACCTAACCAATTTTAGAGACTCTTAGAATTTGACTGAATATTGAGTGTGGCACGTCGCTGTGTCCGGCTCGACGTCCGCTCGAAGATCCTGCAACAAAAAAGTACACGGTTAATACAATTTTTTGGAATTAACATCATTTTTCTTTTTTCAAAATTTACAAACTTTGAAAAATCGCAGCGTCTTCAAAATTTAATTTAGAATTTTTATTGTATTTTATTCGTGCTCAGTGGACTTGCGCGCGTCGCGCTGCATACCTAGATTCCTATTTTTTCCCCACCCACCCGCCCGGAGGGGTTTCAATAGAAAGAGGTATAAAGGTAAAGGTATAGGTATAAAGTGGGGAAATTTTTCGACTTTTTTAAATTGACTAGCTCTATTGTTGTGCATCTTAAAACATACTACCTGACCAATTTTGGGCACATTCGGACCATTATTTTAGTAGTTATTGACTTCGGAGTAAACCATTTTTTGACATTACCTGACATCAGGATCCCGGAAACTTACCTGTATTCTGCTAACCCGCTGAGTAGATAGCTCGCTGGACGACATCGCAGGACGACGGAACCTGAAACATAAAAGAAAAATTAGTTATAAGACGACATAGAATATCTATATTATTTTGAATTTACAACTTTTACAATTTTATATTTTAGTAAGTTTAATAGAGTTCCTTACAATGTACCGAACACCGGCAAAACAAGGCTTCGTGAGAGAGGACCCAAATGCGACAGTCACGCTAGCTGGATCAGCGGCGAAGAAGGAGGCACCCACCAGTCAGAGTGTCAGACGTAGCATCGGTGAATGGGAGACAGGGAAACCGGACCAAAGCCGATCTAGTCTGACACCACCTCAAAGAGCACCGAAGGCTGGACCCTCCAAGCCGAGCCCAGTAGTGAGAAGGCTGTCGACAGAAATAAACGTGAGCCCTCCGAAACAATCCGGACCAAAGCCCATCAGCACAGTAGTAGAGGCGAAAAACTGCCTACTGAAAGTGAAAAACCACATAAATGCCTCGAGAAACATAAAAACCGAGATTAAATCAGGAGTTCTCGACGCGACCGAACGGCTCTACCAGCTCGTTAAGCTGGCGACAGAAACCAAAGGGCCAAGTACTGTCAAACAGCCGTTACAGCCAAAAAATAAAGAAATCTATGTAAGTGAGGCAGGAAATAGCGAGGAAAAAATGCGACAGGAAAGGGAATGGAAGGAAATGATAGGGAAACACACTGAACTCCTAAAGGAAAACAACGAAAGTATGGAAAAACTAAGGGAAATGCTAGCCCAGAAGACCTATGCAAGTGTGGCGGCGGTGACTCCCTGGCGGCAACTTCCGGAACGGACCGCGCTCCACTCAGTAGTTGTCACTGCGAAGGACGAGAAGGAGACAGGGGAAGAGATTTTAAATAAAATAAGGAAAGTTGTTAATGCGAAAGAAGGAGGGGTATCAGTGGAAAAAGTGCGGAAGGCAAAAGACCGTAAAGTTATTGTAGGATGTAGGACGGAGGATGAAAGGAGGAAGATTAAGGATCGACTTAGCAAGGCGCCGGAACTAAACGTAGAGGAAATTAAAAATAAAGACCCTCTGGTCATACTGCGAAACGTCTTGCAGCATAACAGTGACGAGGACATCTTGAAAGCATTGAGGAACCAAAATAAAAATCTATTCAAAGAGATCGAAGTTAAAGACACCAGGATAGAGATTGCTTTCAAGAAACGCACAAGAAATCCTCACACATGCCACATCGTTCTGAGGGTCTCTACAAAAATCTGGCAACGGATGCTAGGAGCCGAGGCAGTGCACATTGACCTGCAGCGGGTAAAGGTCGAAGACCAATCCCCGCTGGTTCAATGCTCGCTCTGTCTCGGCTACGGGCATGGCCGCCGTTTTTGCACAGAGACGATAGAAAAGTGCAGCCATTGTGGCGGCCCCCACATGAGGACGCAGTGTGAGGAATGGATGGCGAGTGCTCCACCGACGTGCTGTAACTGTCTGCATGCAAAGCTTGATAGGACCGATCATAACGCGTTCAGCCCTGAATGCGCTGTGAGGAGGAAATGGGATGCGCTCGCTCGAGCGTCGGTCGCGTATTGCTAAAGTTGTCCCTAGCACCATTCCAGCTCGAAACAGCAAAAGGCCGTACCTTGTAGCCCAAGCAAACCTCCAGCGAAAAGAACGAGCGACAGAGGACCTCATGCTTGAGGCACACAACAGGGGGGCGGCCTTTGCTCTATTGCAGGAGCCGTATGTCGGGGGCAGAGGTAGAATGGGGAACTACAAAGGAGTGCGAATTTTCCAGAGCACCAATCAAGGAGAAGGTACTGTGAAAGCGGCAGTAGCCGTCTTCGACAGTGACCTTGATGTCATTCAGTGTCCAAACTTCACCACAAATAACATCGTCGTGGTGAAGGTAAGAACTAGTGCCTGGGAAATCGTTGTGGTCTCATTCTACTTTGAGCCAAAACCGACACCCATCGAACCATATCTGCAACAATTAAGCGAGGTAAAACATCATTTTGGTGGGAAAATTATCATAGGCGGCGACTCAAATGCGAAAAGCGCGTGGTGGGGGAGTCCTGTTCTTGACGGCAGGGGCGAAGAAATGGCTGGAACACTCGAAGAGTTGAGCATGCAGATACTCAATACAGGCAACATCCCAACCTATGATACAATCAGGGGGGGTGTACGGTACTCTAGTTTCGTGGACGTTACGGCATGCACGTCGGACTTGCTGGACTTCGTGGACGACTGGAAACTCGACGAAGGCTTGACTACATCGGACCATAATACCATTTTATTTAAAATTAAATTAATAAGAGCAGGAGGATTAGATATAGCTAGAACAACAAGGATCTATAATAGTAAGAAAGCAAACTGGGGCCAATTTCACACGAAAATGGCTCAGTTGCTTGAAGATAATAAAGTAAATAGCATAGAAATAAATACAATAAATAATAAAATAGATTTAGAGAATAAAATAGAAAAATATATAAATATAGTAACTGAAACATGCAATAATAGTATACCTAAATTAAAAACTAAAACTACAAAAAACTTACCATGGTGGTCTGATGAGCTCGCCGCGTTGAAGAAGAAGGTCGCCACGAGGAAACGCAGGATCCGATGGGCAGCGCCAGTCCGGAGAGCCAAGGTCGTCGACGAATATCTGAAAGAAAAAGAAAATTATGAGCAGGAGGCTAAAAGGGCACAAATTAAAAGCTGGAAAGATTTCTGCGAAAAACAGGATCGGGAAGGGATGTGGGAAGGCATCTACAGAGTCATTGGGAGAACAACAAAGAGGCAAGAAGATCTACCTCTTACCAAAAACGGTAGAATGCTAGACCAAGAGGAATCCGCCAAACTCCTAGCCGAAACTTTTTATCCAGAGGATAAACGAGACGAGGACAAACCGGAGCATGAGGAGATGAGAGCGAAAGCTGACCAAGTGAATGTGCAGAGTCATAATGAAAATCATGACCCTCCATTCACCTCTGAAGAACTCAAATCAGCAATAAACAGCTTCAACCCGAAAAAGGCTCCTGGAAGCGACGGTTTCACCGCAGATATCTGCAAACGAGCAGTAGACCGGGCTCCCGAGGTCTTCCTATCACTGGCAAACAAATGTCTTGAGCTGGGACACTTTCCAGAACCCTGGAAGGATGCTACTGTTGTAATTCTGAGAAAACCCGGGAAGGATAATTACACAGAGCCAAAATCCTATAGGCCGATAGGTTTGTTGCCAGTGATGGGAAAGATCTTGGAGAAGATGCTCGTAAACCGCATCAAGTGGCATCTCATCCCCAAGCTGAGTCCTCGCCAATACGGCTTTATGCCACAGAAGAGCACGGAAGACTCCCTCTATGACCTGATGAAGCACATAAATCTGAAGCTTGAACAGAAAAAGCTGATCACACTTGTATCACTGGACATAGAGGGAGCCTTCGACAGTGCTTGGTGGCCTGCCGTAAGACTCAGATTGGCGGAAGAAGACTGCCCCGTCAATATCCGTAGAGTGATGGACAGTTACCTACAAAATAGGAAAGTGAGGGTCAGATATGCTGGTGAAGAGGTGGAAAGGACAACAACCAAAGGATGTGTCCAAGGGTCAATCGGAGGACCCATTCTTTGGAACCTCCTTTTAGACCCATTACTAAAGGGACTGCAGCGTAGAGGTGACTACTGTCAGGCCTTCGCCGATGATGTGGTGCTGGTGTTCGATGGAGAAACGGCACTGGAGGTACAAAAGCAGGCTAATGGCGCCCTCGCGTATGTTCAGCAATGGGGAATCCGAAATAAGCTTAAATTTGCCCCCCACAAGACAAATGCAATGCTCATAACGCGCAAATTGAAGCACGATACCCCAAAGCTGAGCATGGGCGGGGTCGCCATTGGCATGTCAAAGGAAATAAAGCTCTTGGGGCTCTGGATAGATGAGAAGTTGACGTTCAACGCCCACACTGCATATGTGTGCAGGAAGGCGTTGAACATATACAAACAGCTATCCAGAGCCGCCAAGATTAGCTGGGGCCTCCATCCGGAAGTAATCCGAACAATATACACCGCAGTGGTCGAACCAGTGATGATGTACGCGGCAAGTGCCTGGGCTAATGCCACAGAAAAGTTAGGCATAAAAAGGCAACTGAACGCTGTCCAAAGAGGCTTTGCGCAGAAATTGTGCAAAGCCTATCGCACGGTCTCCCTAAACTCGACACTGGTGCTGACTGGGCTACTACCTCTCGACCTCCGAATACAGGAGGCAGCCGCCCTGTACGAGGCCAAGAGGGGGGTATCACAGCCGGCACCGGGAGATAGGGAGATCGAGCGACCGACAGCGTTTATTGAAACGCCGCATCCGGCGCAACATATCAGCCTAGCATTCATCTGCCTGGAAGACGAGCAGGACGTGAATACCCACAACACGCAGGCAGTGAGAATATTCACGGACGGCAGCAAAATCGAGGGCAAGGTTGGAGCAGCATTGTCTCTCTGGAGCAATGCTGCCGAAACCAAATGCCGTAAATTGATGCTGTCGTCCCACTGCACCGTCTTCCAGGCAGAAATGCTGGCTGTGTGGAAAGCGACGGATGAGGCGTTAAAAAGGCCCGAATTGAGCTTCGGCATCTACAGCGACTCGAGATCGTCGCTGGAGACTGTGGTAAATAACCGCTCTCTCAATCCCCTCGCAGTCCGAACCCGCAATAATCTAATAGAGTGCAACAAGCAAAACAAGCGAGTTGAGCTCTATTGGATTAAAGCGCATGCCGGACTTGAGGGGAATGAAAGAGCGGATCAGTTGGCAAAGGACGCTGCTCTCAAGCTCAGGACCAGACCGCATTACGACCAATGTCCGATTTCATTTGTCAAGCGACAGATCCGAATAGGAACTCTTGACAAATGGAATCGGAGATACAAAGCGGAGGACACTGCCGGAGTGACCAAAATGTTTTTACCGGACGCAACGCTGGCCTTCAAAATAACCAAGCAGCTGACACCGACTGGCGTACTGACTCAAATCTTGACGGGGCACGGTGGGTTCGCCGAATACTTACATCGTTTCAAGTGTAAGGAGAGCCCATCGTGCATCTGCGAACCGGATAAGGACGAGACCGTCGCCCATATCCTTACAGAGTGCCCAGTTTTCTCTCTTGAAAGACTCGATCTGGAACAGTATATAGGAGAAAACGTAACAAAGGAAAACATAAGTAATATAATGTCGAACAAAAACACTAGAACTAGATTTATAGATTATTGCACAAAATTGACTAGCAAGGTGATAAAAAGAAACAAATAGATAAATAAACAAAATTGAGATACTATATTGTGATAATATAGATGAATCAATAAAAAAGTTTTTAAAAGTTAAACAAATAAATCTTAGTGATTTTAAAAAACAAACAGATAAAATAAACTAAAAGTTAAAAGTAAAAGTTGTAAGTAAAAGATAAAAAGTTAAAAGTACATCCTACAATAATAAACCATAAAAAAGAAGATGTTTATACGGTGAGGTACAATTTATACAAACTTAAATAAAATTCATTATGTATTCAGATACTTAAATTGCTTAAAATCTAGATAAGTTTAAATTAAATATTTTTAAAATTAACTTGGGTTAGAAATTACTTTTCAAATTTAGTAATATTATAAAAATAAAAGAAATAAACAAACAAACCTAAACAAGGGCCTCGCAAAAACTTAGCGGGGGTACATAGGAGGAGGAGGACGGCTAAAAAAAAAAAAAAAAACCTAACCTAACCTAACCTAACCTAACCTAACCTAACCTAACCTAACCTAACCTAACCTAACCTAACCTAACCTAACCTAACCTAACCTAACCTAACCTAACCTAACCTAACCTAACCTAACCTAACCTAACCTAACCTAACCTAACCTAACCTAACCTAACCTAACCTAACCTAACCTAACCTAACCTAACCTAACCTAACCTAACCTAACCTAACCTAACCTAACCTAACCTAACCCCGTTTCCGACGAAAGGCCAGGAATCACCTGACCTCACATGTGGTGGTCAGAGTGTCGCCACGGATCTGGCAGTGCTTGACCGGCGCAGGGGCCGCACACGTCGACTTGCAGAGAGTCAGGGTCGCCGACCAGTCCCCCCTCATACAGTGCTCTCGCTGTTTGGGGTACGGACACGGGAAGCGATTCTGTCACGAAACGGTCGACGTGTGCAGCCACTGCGGGGGTGAGCACCATAAAACGGATTGCGCAGAATGGCTGGCAGAAGTCCCACCCGGCTGTGTAAACTGTCGGAAGGCAAAAATGGACAGGACGGATCACAACGCCTTTAGCAACGACTGCCCGGTGAGGCGCAAGTGGGACGCACTTGCGAGAACCACCGTGGCCTATTGCTAAGGGCGTCCTGTACAAAATCGCGCAAGCCAACCTCCAGAGGAAGCAGCTAGCCACCGAAGAAGCTCTCATAGAAGCAGCTAAACGAGGTTTTGCAGTTGCTCTCCTCCAAGAGCCATACGTGGGCAATGCCAGACGAATGAGAGCGTACCGGGGTGTCCGGGTGTTCCAGAGCACTGGCGAAGGAGAAGGGACGTCGAAAACGGCAATAGCCATACTCGACTCTACATTAGATGTGATACCGTACCCGCAACTCACCACCAACAACATCACCGTGGTGGGGATCCAGACCAGTGCCTGGAGGATTACCCTGGTGTCGCTCTACTTCGAAAAGGATGAACCCATTGCTCCATATCTAGAGCACGTAGCGAAGATCGGGAGAGAGATTGGCTTAACGAGGTTGGTGATAGGAGGAGACGTGAACGCCTGGAGTACCTGGTGGGGCAGCCCGACGACGAACCACAGGGGCGAAGAACTCAGATGCACCCTCGATGAGCTGGATCTTCATATCATTAATTCTGGACAGGTGCCAACGTTTGATATAGTTTAAATTAAATATTTTTTTTTAAAATTAACTTGGGTTAGAAATTACTTTTCAAATTTAGTAATATTATAAAAATAAAAGAAATAAACAAACAAACCTAAACAAGGGCCTCGCAAAAACTTAGCGGGGGTACATAGGAGGAGGAGGACGGCTAAAAAAAAAAAAAAAAAAAAAAAAAAAAAAAAAACCTAACCTAACCTAACCTAACCTAACCTAACCTAACCTAACCTAACCTAACCTAACCTAACCTAACCTAACCTAACCTAACCTAACCTAACCTAACCTAACCTAACCTAACCTAACCTAACCTAACCTAACCTAACCTAACCTAACCTAACCTAACCTAACCCAGTCGCGCGCTGTCCGTTGACCCAAGCGCATCGTTTTTTACTCGCTCCAACCCACTCCGTCCGCTTAAAAATCGGAAAAATTCACAGTGTCGGATTTTTTGTGCAAATAGTGTCGTGTCATATATGTGCGTGTGCGTCTCAACAAGACCTTCTCAACGGTACCATTTTCGGGCTCGAGAGTAAAGCGGTTCTCGGGATACTCCCGAAAAACCGCTAAAAACCTCGCCCGGACATCTTCAAAGCCGAACGCCGCCACAACGAGATCTACGACACCCACTTTTGGCACTGTGAAAAGTTGCGCACTGAAGGGGAGCAACGATCAAAATTTTTCCTGAAATTTTTCCGGACAGTTCGCCGACCAAAACCTTCAAAATACCGGAAAGCACGTGGCACGTGCTTCCCGATCCCGAATTTTCCCACGGGATCTGACCATTGTCCCTGAAGACGACCGTGGAAACCAGCCGGGAGCCGTTTTCCGTTCCCGAATCGGACCCCCAGGGACGGAGCCACAAGTATTTTAAGATTTATGTGTTTTTGGACAGCCCTATCTCCCAAATTAGATCTTTTACCCCTACTTTTTATTTTATTTAAAATTATAGAATCACGACCCCTATCTTTTTACAAATTTTTGGAATTTTAGCCTTTTAAACGACCAAGTTATCGATTTTATCAGTATTTTAGCAAAAACGTGGAGGGTGAAAAACACCCCCAATTAACCCCAAAAATTTTCTAATAGTGTAAAACCTTAATTAAAGTCAAACTAAATTTTTGCAGATTTTTCAAATTACTGGTTTGGGAGATAGCAGCTCTTTAGCGTTTTTAGGTTAAGTTTAGGTTAAGTTAAGTATAAATTATTCCAGGACCGATATCTCTGGTTCCCTTTTCAAAATTGTAATTACAAAAATAGTTCCGGATAGCCCGCCTCACTGGCTATCCAAACAGAATAAATTCAGATTTTTAAATTAAATATCAACCGAGATATAGATTTTTAAAACTGGGACGAAATTGACCTCCAAAGGTAAACAAACCCAGATTCCCGGAACTTTGAGAGGTCATTACTCGGGACCGGGAGGTCCTACCTGGAATCCGACGCCGCAGAATTTATTTTCTCCGGCAGACGATTCCAGAGAGTCCAGAAACTCGGTCCTACGACCTCTCCCTGGAAAGCTCAAACTAGGTTTCGAATTACGTAAACCATACCATCGTAAATTCCGCAACTGGGAAAATTGTTTGCCTTTGGGGAAAAATCAACTGTCTTAATTAGGGATAAGTTAAAAATATAAGTTTGGCATCTGTAGATAGGTCAGGACGGTGTCCATCTTTTGACGTTATCAAACCCCACGCGTCTCGTGGGGTCCCGGCATAAACTCCAGGAATACGCGGCAGTTGATTTGCACCCAACCGCAATAAAAAGTTGGTAAATCTTTAAATAGAATTTATCGAGGTCAGCATTCATCGCGCGCCGCAGATTTAACCGTGCCTGACTACCCGGTGGCCAAATCGACTGTGTGCCGTAGGTGAACATTTTTAGATAACCTGCCAAAAAATCGTTATAAACCGACTTCCAAAAGGAGGTCTGCAGAAAACCTTTGATATCTCAGGAACGGAGCATCGCAGCTCATTTTTGACAGCGGCTTGTATACTAGACTATCGTCTAGTATACAAGTTTTGTAGCCCGACCCAATTTCCCCCCCCCCCCCTCAAAAATTTTTCCCCCCCCTCAAATTAAAAATTTAGATTTTCCCCTAAACTAACACCCTATATTTATTGCAGCTCAGCCAAACCTCTTCCCTACTAAATTCACCCCCGCCCCTTCCCCTCTCCCAAAAAACGTCGATATCTCGGGAACGGAGCGTCGCAGCTCATTTTTGACAGCGGCTTGTATACTAGACTATAGTCTAGTATACAAGTTTTGTAGCCCGACCCAAATTCCCCCCCCCCTGAAAAATTTCCCCCCCCCCTCAAAATTAAAATTTAGATTTCCCCTCAAAACTAACACCCTATACCTATTGCATCTCGGCCAAATCACTCCCTAACTAATTTCACCCCCGCCCCTCCCCCGCTCCAGAAAAGTCCCGATATCTCGGGAACGGAGCGTCGGAGCTCATTTTTGACAGCGGCTTGTATACTAGACTATCGTCTAGTATACAAGTTTCGTAGCCCGACCCAAATTCCCCCCCCCCCCCCTCAAAATTTTACCCCCCCCCTCTAACAAAAAATTTAGATTTTGACTGTACTAACACCTTCAACCTACTGTAGCTTGCCCCAAACCCCCCCCTCCCCATTTTTACCCCTCCAACCTGAAACAAAAATCTTTAAAATTTTACTTCTTTCCTGAATAAACCTTACCTTACTCAAACTTACCGGATAGCTGTACATCCCATCTGCGACGTGCCTTATAGGCTCCTCCCCAGTTTGCGCCCACAGCCACGCCCCTTGACCTACTTTTTACTATTGATAACACGCTTATCACTAGAAACTAGAACTACTGTAACTCCCGAACCCCGCGTCCTACGGACACGCGGTTTTTTGCGTTTAATAGAGCCTAAACGGGACTACCGACCAAACAGGACGGACTCTACATAGAGCCAAAAATTTTTCTTTTTTCTTTTTACAAAACTTGTTTTTATTATTTTATTGTGCAATCTAAGTCTTCTACTGACTATACTGCTGGTATACTTACCAAACCAACGGTAGAGTATAGACTCTACAAAACCTGTGGACAAAAATAGTAACAGAAGTTACTCACCTGACCTGTGTGTAGACCGCCGACTGACGTCGGACGCTGGACGAGTGGCTCTGCAACCTGCAACCAGGACCTGTAACAGAAAACTATTTTTATTAGTAAACTATTGCACTTAGATTAAAATTAAAATTAAAATATTGACATAATATACAACTTATACAAATTTATTTACAATTGACCATTTCCTGTACTGACCTTTTTGGAAGTCCCTTTACAACTTCCAAAACTGACACTCCCGCGAATACCCCCAACCGACGAGACCCCTCAGAAGAATGTTTGCTGCCACGAGAACCCCGGCCAAAAAGCAAATGGAGAGGAGGAAGCTTTATGGCGCAGATCCCCAAATTTCCCCCCCGGCGGCGAACAAAAGCTTCGAGTGGGTGGCGGGGAGATTTTCCCCACCCACACCCCAAAGCCCCCCGACGAGACCGGCGGCCACAGCTGCGCCCTCCGCGCCGCGTCACGTCGCCGCCTCGTCGGGCCGTGCGGTAACTCCCGAAGCGGCGCCGTCGAGGGAACAAGAGCCCCGCCGCCAATCTATTGGCATGACAATTAAGAGTCCGCAGACGAAGCCGATGAACAGAGTTACTGAGGCGCGAGCATGCCTGAGTAATGCCAAGCTCCACCTCAACAACTCTAGGAATACAAAAACTGAAATAAAAGACGCAGTCAGAGATGCCTTAGACCAAATATTTCAGCTGCTTAAGGACTCTGAAGCTGAGCTAGCAGGAAAAGGGAAAGGAAAGGAAAAGGAGCGGATTGGGGGGAAAGCTGTCGAACCAGTGATTCGATCTCTTTCCCCTCAACCCGTTCCTGGAGTCGAGGAGCTGCGTCAAATGCTTATGGAGCACGCCAAACTGATTGGAGAAAGTGGGGAAACCATGAGAGACCTCAAACAACAGCTAGGTACTCACCAAAAGTCCATAGAGGCGGCATCATACGCGAGTGTAGTGGCGGGCAACGCAGCGAGAACACCCGCGCAGCGGCCGGCACTGCACTCGGTGGTGGTAACGGCCAAGAATGAGACCGAATCCAGCGAGGCCATCATGGAAAGGATCAGAAAAGCAGTGAAGGCAAAGGATGGTGGAGTCGCTGTCGAAAAGATGCGGAAAGCTAAGGACAGAAAAGTCATAGTAGCATGCAGGACGGAGAGCGAGAGGAAAAAGGTGAAGGAAAGACTCCAAAATGTCTCTGAGATACAAGTGGAAGAGATGAAAAACAAAGATCCCTTGGTGGTCCTTAGAGACGTACTCCAGTACAATAGTGACGAAGAGGTACTCAAGGCGCTAAGGAACCAAAACCAGGACATATTTGGAGGACTTGGAAAAGACCACGATCGATGCGAAATCGCCTTCAAAAAGAGGACCAGAAATCCACACACTAGCCACGTCGTCGTGAGGGTTTCACCGCAACTGTGGCAGCGCATGGTCGAAGCGGAGACAATGCACATAGACCTGCAACGGGTCAAAGTTGCAGATCAATCGCCGCTGGTCCAGTGCTCGCTTTGTCTCGGCTACGGCCATGGCCGTCGTTTCTGCAAGGAAAGCCTTGAGAAATGTAGCCACTGTGGTGGACCCCACATGAAGGCGCGGTGTGCGGAGTGGCTGGCAAATCTCCCTCCGTCGTGCTGCAACTGCGTCCATGCCAAGCAGGATAAGACGGACCACAACGCCTTCAGCAGTGAGTGCGTAATAAGGCGGAAGTGGGATGCCCTGGCTAGGTCAGCAGTGGCATACTGCTAAGGTGGTTCCGGGCTTACTGCAGTATCCAACGGCCTGCGCAGCGGATGTGTCGGACCTTGTGGACGATTGGAAAATCGACGAAAGCACGACCACTCCTGAAAACAAATCTCCAATTTTCAAAATTAACCCTGTAACTTTAAAACTCATTAACGTACAAATTTTAACCTTAATAGCGAAAGTAGAGCATATTGGCCTGATTTTCATGGTGAAACAAAGGGAATTGCAAGTAATAAATAAAGTAAATAAAATTGATCCTGACAAAACTAATATCACTACAGATTTTGAAATAATAATATATAAACATAAAAATAACATAATAAAACTAAAAATAATTACACAATTAAGATTAAATATACAGACTGTAAACACAGGGAGGTGGTCCGGAAAACTCGCAAACCATAAGATCCGGGTAGACACAGGGGAGCGCAGAATCCGCGGCGCAAGGCAAACCAGCAGGTATGACGTAATCTCGGAATACCGAAAAGACAGTATAGAGAGGTTCGAGTCAAAACAAGCGATAGGGTGTAAATTGACAATCCATGGTATTGAGTAAATAAAGTGGCCAATACATACGCGATTTTCTGGAAATATGCACAAAACTGACAAATAATGTAATAAAAATAAACAGATACATAATAGATGCTAAACTTATATATTTAATTGTATATAAGATTTAACATTGTAAATTGTAGACTAAGATGTAAAACTATACTAAGATTTAAATGTGTGTAATTATAAGAAAATAAAAGATAAAATAGGAATAAATAGTTGAATAAAATTAAATGTATGTAATCATTAAGAAATAAAGATAAAATAGAAATAACTAGATAAATAAGATTGAATGTATGTAATCATGGGCAATAAATATAAGATAGAAATAACTAGTTAATAAAACAGAATGTATGTAACCATAAGAAATAAAGATAAGATAGACATAAGTAGATAAATAAAATGTAATGTAGGAAATCGTAAGAAATAAAGATAAGATAGACTTAAGTAGATAAATAAAATGTAATGAAGGAAATCATAAGAAATAAAGGTAGGACAGTAATAAATAGGAAAATAGAAATAAAACATTTGTAAACCTAAGGAATAAAGACAAGATAGAAACAAAATAGGAAATAAACATATAGGCTATATTTACTCAAAAATGAAATATAACTAAGAGAGAGTAAATAAATATAGGAAGTATTAAACCCCTGACAAGGTTAGGGAAATAGCTCGCGGGCCGGGCCAACGAATGCGCCCGGACAGGAAAAAAAAAAAAAAAAAAAAAAAAAAAAAAAAAACCTAACCTAACCTAACCTAACCTAACCTAACCTAACCTAACCTAACCTAACCTAACCTAACCTAACCTAACCTAACCTAACCTAACCTAACCTAACCTAACCTAACCTAACCTAACCTAACCTAACCTAACCTAACCTAACCTAACCTAACCTAACCTAACCTAACCTAACCTAACCTAACCTAACCTAACCTAACCTAACCAGTCACGCGCTGTCCGTTGACCCGAGCGCATCGTTTTTAACTCGCTCCGACCCTTTTTAAGTCCCAAAAATTTACAGTGCCGGGTATTTCGTGCGAATAGTGTCGTGTTACATATGTGCGTGTGCGTATCAAAAAGACCTTTTAAACGGTACCAGTCTCGGGCTCGAGAGTTAAGCGGTTCTCGGGATAATCCTGAAAAACCGCCAAAAACCTCGCCCGGGCCACTTCAAAGCTGAACGCCGCCGCAAAGAGATCTTTGACACCCACTTTTCGCACTGCGAGGAGTTGCGCCTTGAGGAGGAGCAACTTCTGGAATTTTTCTGGATTTTTTCCGGAAAATTCGCCGAAGAAAATTTTCAAAAGTCTGAAAACACGTGGCCACGTGCTTCCCGTTCCCGATTTTTCCCACGGGATCGGGTGACCGTTCCTGAAGGAGACCGTGAAAAGCAGCCGGGAGCCGTTTTCCGCTTCAGGATTGGACCCCCAGGAACGGAGAAATAGGTACTTTAAGTTTAGGATAATTTCGGACAGCCCTATCTCCCGAACCAAATCTTTGACCCCCACTTTTTATCACATTTTAAATTATTATAAGACGACCCCTATCAATATACAAAATTTTAGATTTTTAGCTCTTTTAATTACAGAGAAATTAATTTTAATAGTTTTTAACCAAAAACGTGGGGGGTGAAATCCACCCCCGATAAACCCCAAAAATTTTATAGCTGTGTATAACCATATTGTAAGCCATACTGAATTTTTTCAGAATTTTAACATATATGGTTCGGGAGATAGTAGCTTAACTAGTATTTTAGGTTAAGTTTAGCATAAGTTAGGTATAAAGTTTAAGACGAATATCTCAGCTTGTATATATTAAATTGTTAATATAAAAATAGTCCTAGGTAGCCAGCTTCACTGGCTATCAAACTAAAATCGATTTATATTTTTAACATTTATAATTACTGAGATACAACTATAAACATCGAAGACGGAATTGACCAAAAGAGGCAGATAACCTAAATTCCCGGAACTTGGAGAGGTCATAACTCGGGACTGGGAGGTCCAACCTGGAATCTGACGCCGTAGGAATCATTTTCTCCGGCAGACGATTCCAGAGAGTCCAAAAACTCGGTCCTACGACCTCTCCTTGTAAAGTCGAAAAAGGTTTTCAAATTACGAAAGCCGGGAATCCTTAACCATTGTAATTACGGAACCGGGAAAGTTATCTGCCTCTAGCGGAAAAATCAATTGTGTGCATTTCATGTAAGATAAAAATATAAGACTGGTGTTAATAGCTAGATCGTTTCAGGGCCTACCCTTAGATACCAGTAAACCCCACGCGTCTCGTAAGATTTTGCTAGAATTTCAAGGAATACGAGGCAGTCAATTAGCACCCAACCGCAATAATAAGTTGGTAAATCTATAAATAGAAATTATCGAGGTCAGCATTCATCGCGCGCCGCAGATTTAACCGTGCTAGACTACCCGGTGGTCAAATCGACTGCGTGCCGTAGATGAACATTTATAGATAACTTGCTAACAATCGACATAAACCGACTTCCAAAAGGAGGTCTGCAGAAAACCCTTGATATCTCGGGAACGGAGCGTCGCAGCTCAATTTTGACAGCGGCTTGTATACTAGACTATCGTCTAGTATACAAGTTTTGTAGCCCGACCCAAATTCCCCCCCCCCCCTCAAAAAAAAAAAATTTTTTCCCCCCCTTAATGTTAAAATTTAGATTTCCCTCCGAACTAATACTTTATACTTATAGCAGCTCGGCCAAACCTCTTCCTTACTAATTTCACCCCCGCCCCTCCCCCTCTCCCAAAAAAGGCCGATATCTCGGGAACGGAGCGTCGGAGCTCAATTTTGACAGCGGCTTGTATACTAGACTATCGTCTAGTATACAAGTTTTGTAGCCCGACCCAAATTCCCCCCCCCCCCTCAAAAAAAAAAATTTTTCCCCCCCCCTCAATTTTAAAGTTTAGATTTCCCCCCGAACTAATACCTTATACTTATAGCAGCTCGGCCAAACCTCTTCCTTACTAATTTCACCCCCGCCCCTCCCCCTCTCCCAAAAAAGGCCGATATCTCGGGAACGGAGCGTCGGAGCTCAATTTTGACAGCGGCTTGTATACTAGACTACCGTCTAGTATACAAGTTTTGTAGCCCGACCCCATTCCCCCCCCCAAATTTTTACCCCCCCCCCTCTAACAAAAATTTTAGATTTTAATAACGCTAACGCCATCCACCTACTGTAGCTCGTCCTAGACCCCCCCCCTCCCCATTTTTACCCCTCCCCCCTGAAACAAAAAATTTGTTAAAACTTGTAAATATAAATTAAATAAAGCCTTACCATAATAACACTTACCTGACAGTTGTACTGCGCAGCACCGCACCTGAAACAGAAAAATATTAGCAAATAAAGCAAATAAGACGAGAGCAAATTTTAGTTCTACTTAGATTACAAATAGTTTTAAGATATTGACCGTTATATACAACTTATACAAACCTTATTTAACTCTATTCATTGACTGTACCATACATTATTTAATCTTATTTTATTGATTATACTGTATTGACCCTACTGAAAGTTCTTTACAAACTTTCAACGTTGGGACCACCTTATAAGTACACACATTTTACCCAATTGACAAGACCCTCCAAAGAATGTTTGCCGCAACAAGAACCCCGGCTAAGAAACGAATGGAGAGGAGAACCTCCACTGACGCGGAACCTCACATCCCTGTATCTGGGGTGCGAACTAGCATAGACAAGTGGGAGTCGGGGAGAGAACCTCTAAACTCGCCCCAAAGCCCCCCGATTAAGGCAATGGCCTCGACGGCACCTCCTGTGCGGGTCCCCGCCGTGAGGTCGTTTGGCCGCGCGCCAACTCCGGAAGCAGCATCCTCTAAGCAACAGGAGCCTCGTCGCCAATCAACCGACGGAAACCAAAGTAGCCCGCTGAAGAATCCGACCACTAGAGTTGATGAGGCGCGGGCATGCCTGAAAAAGGCAAAGCTTAGCCTCAACAACTCTAGAAACACCAAGACCGAAATTAAGGATGTAGTAATAACGGCATTAGACCAATTATTTCGGCTGGTGAAGGATTCGGAAGCGGAGCTACGAGGAATAGGGGAAGGACAGAGGAAGGAGCAGGGTGGGGGGAAAGTCATCGAACCAGTGATTCGATCTCCTCCCCCCCAACCTGTTCCTGGAATCGAGGAGCTACGACAACTGCTGGAGGAGCATGCAAAATTGATAGGGGAAAACGGGGAAAACATGAGGGACTTAAAGGAAAGACTGAGTACTCACCAAAAGTCCTTGGAGGGGGCAACATACGCGAGCGTTGCGGCCGGTAGCGCTGCGAGAACACCCGCGCAGCGTACGGCGCTGCACTCGGTGGTTGTCACTTCCAAGGATGCCACGGAGACTGGAGAAGAAGTCCTGGAAAAAATAAAAAAGGCGGTTAATGCAAGAGAAGGGGGCATAGTAGTGGACAGGATTAGGAAAGCTAGGGATAGAAAGGTCATAGTTGGCTGCAAGGATCAGGAAGAGATAGAGAAGGTTAAAAGGAGGATAAAGGAAAGTGGGAAGCAGTTGGAAGTTGAGGTCGTAAAGAACAAAGACCCCCTGATCGTGCTGTACGGCGTCCTCCAGAGTAACTCCGACGAGGATGTCGTAAGAGCGATCAGGAAGCAAAACTCGCACCTCCTAACCGGACTAAGCGCAGAGGACGACAGAATTGAGATCCGATTCCGGCGCAAGGCAAGGAATCCACTTACGGCCCATGTCGTCGCCAGGGTGTCACCACCAATTTGGCAGCGACTGACTCAAGCGGAGGCTATACAGGTCGACATTCAGAGGGTCAGGGTCGCCGACCAGTCCCCCCTTATACAGTGCTCGCGCTGTCTAGGGTACGGACATGGCCGGAGATTCTGTCACGACGCTGCCGACGTGTGTAGCCACTGCGGAGGCCAGCACCTTAAGGCAAAGTGTGCAGAGTGGATGGCCGAAACTCCACCAAACTGCGTAAACTGCATGAAAGCCAAGATGCAAAGGATAGACCACGGAGCCTTTAGCCAGGAATGCCCAGTCAGACGTAGGTGGGAGGCATTGGCCAGATCCACGGTGGCGTATTGCTAAGGGCACCTCGGTGATACAAGTGCTGCAAGCCAACCTCCAAAGGAGTAGACTAGCTACAAATGAGATCCTAATCGAAGCTACAAATAGGAAAGCTGCCGTAGCGTTGCTCCAGGAGCCTTACGTGGGCGGGACTAAGAGTATGAGGAGTTATCGAGGTGTAAGGATCTTCCAGAGCGCTGACGTAGGAGAAGGGACTGTGAAGGCCGCAATAGCGGTCTTTGACCCAACTCTTGATGTCACACAGTACCCGAAACTAACCACGAACAACATCGTCGTGGTGGGAGTCCAGGCCAGAGCCTGGAAGATCACGCTGGTGTCCTATTACTTTGAGTCAGACCAACCCATAGGGCCAGACCTGGAGCACCTGGCAAAGATCGAGAAAGAGCTGGGTCCTGGGAGGTTGGTTATAGGAGGAGATGCCAACGCCAAAAGCAGCTGGTGGGGTAGCGCCAAGATAGACCACAGAGGCCAGGATATGGCGTCAGCTCTCGACGAACTCGACTTTCAGGTACTCAATATCGGGGACATACCGACCTTCGACACCATCAGGGGCGGCCAGCGTTACCACAGCCACGTCGACGTCACAGCCTGCTCGTCGGATATGCTCGATCTGGTGACTGACTGGAAGGTGGAAGAGAATCTCACGAGCTCGGACCACAACGGAATCGTATTTAACCTCCACCTGCAAAAAAAGAAACAAACAAAGATAGTTAGAACAACTCGAATATTTAACACTAAAAAAGCTAATTGGCAAATATTTCATGAGAAAATAAACCAATTAAAACAGGAACAAAAATTAACACTTACTGAAATAGATAACATTAAAAGCACTAAAAATCTGGATGAAACTATAAAAAATTACACTGAAATCATAATTGAATCATGTAACAAATCAATACCAAAAAAGAAAAATAATGAAATACTTACGATTCCGTGGTGGTCCGCCGAGCTTGAGAAGATGAAGAGGGAAGTCACCACCAGAAGACGCAGGATCCGCTGTGCCGCTCCAGTCCGGAAACAGAAGGTCATCGATGAGTACCTGAAACATAAAGCAGAATATGAGTTACAGGCTCAGAGAGCCCAAGTTGAGAGTTGGAAAGAGTTTTGCAAGAAGCAGGATAGGGAAGGAGTTTGGGATGGAATCTACCGAGTGATAGGCAGGACAATGGGAAGGGAGGAGGATCTACCACTGGAGGTGGGAGGACAAGTGCTGGACGAGAGAGGCTCCGTGGAGCTATTAGCCAACACTTTTTACCCGGAAGACCTCGATGAAGGTGACAGCAATGAACATCGCCAATTAAGAGAAAGGGCAGAGCAAGTGAATGGCAAAGAACAAGATGGTCTCTGTTATGAACCATTTACTCAGACAGAACTGCGTATGGCGATGCAATCCTTCAACCCGAAGAAGGCACCTGGAGCCGATGGACTCACCCCAGACATCTGCAACCAAGCTATAAGCAACGACCATGACTTGTTCCTCGGGCTCATTAACAAGTGTCTGGAGCTGGACCATTTTCCAGGTATCTGGAAAGTTGCCACCGTCGTCGTACTCCGTAAGCCCGGGAAGGACTCATACACCGCACCCAAGTCGTACAGGCCGATTGGACTTTTGCCTGTGCTGGGTAAGGTGTATGAGAAAATGTTGATAGCCCGACTAAAACATCATCTTATCCCAAGGATGAGTACTCGCCAGTACGGATTCATGCCCCAGAAGAGCACCGAAGACTCCCTCTATACCCTAATACAGCACGTCAAATCGAAACTCGATGACAAAAAGATAGTGACTATAGTTTCGTTGGATATAGAGGGAGCCTTCGACAGCGCCTGGTGGCCAGCTATAAGAGTCCGTCTGGCTGAGGAAGAGAGTCCTCTAAAACTAAGAAGAGTCATTGACAGCTATCTCAGTGACAGGGAGGTCAGGGTTAGATACGCCGGTGAGGAATATGGCAAGTCAACAAACAAGGGGTGTGTACAGGGCTCTATCGGGGGTCCAATACTGTGGAATTTACTCCTTGATCCCTTACTCAAGGAACTCGAAAGTAGAGGTCACTACAGTCAAGCCTTTGCCGACGACGTCGTCCTCGTATTCGAAGGCAAAACTGCCCTAGATATAGAGCGACAGGCCAATGCCGCGCTCGCGCACGTTCGGGCGTGGGGTGTCAGTAATAAGTTAAAATTCGCTCCGCATAAAACTAGCGCCATGCTAATTACGCGGAAATTGAAATACGACACACCACGCCTGAGCATGGGCGGGGTCGACATTGGCATGTCAAAAGAAATGAAAGTGCTGGGTCTGACTATTGACGACAAGTTGACCTTCAACTCCCATATCAGCAATATATGCCGAAAGGCCATAAATTTTTATAAAAAATTGTCACGGGCGGCAAAACTTGAGTGGGGCTTGCATCCGTCAATAGTCAGGACCCTGTACATAGCCGTAGTCGAACCGACCATTTTATACGCCGCTAGCGCTTGGGCACCCGCATCCATGAAGCTGTCTGCTCGGAAACAGCTTGATGCAGTGCAGCGCGGCTTCGCGCAGAAAATAGTTAAAGCCTATCGGACGGTCTCTCTCAACTCAGCACTGTTGCTTGCTGGGCTGCTTCCGCTGGATATCCGAATCAGGGAAGCAGCCTCGCTTTATGCGGCAAGAAGAGGACATCCCCAGCAAGAAACAGAAAAACGAGAAATAGAGAGGCCGACAGCTTTTGCGGATTCGCCACACCCCGCTCAATGCGCGGAGCTGCGCTACACTTGCGTGGGGGACGATGCAACACTGCAACAGCACAGCCACGACGGGCTGAGTATATTCACCGACGGCAGTAAACTGGAAGGGAAAGTTGGCGCGGCATTGTCCATATGGCTCAATGGCGCGGAAACCGGTACCCGAAAGTTAAAACTGGATCAGTGTTGCACCGTCTACCAAGCAGAGCTGTTAGCCCTAAGTAAAGCTACCGACATCGTCCTCCGCCGGAACTCGAATATAAGCAATATTTATTGTGATTCGAGAGCCGCGCTGGAGACAGTAGTGAATAACGCTGCCCTCCACCCCTTAGCAGTAGAAGCAAGGGCCAACATAGTCCGAATTAAAAATAGTGGCAGAGACATACGGCTTTTCTGGATTAAGGCACACGCGGGGTTGGAGGGCAACGAAAGGGCGGACGAGCTGGCCAAGCAGGCAGCTCTACATCGGAAAACTAAGCCGGACTACGACAAGTGCCCTGTTTCATTCGTCAAGCGACAAATCCGGATGGACTCGCTTGACGAATGGAACAGGAGATATATGGATGGTGAGACGGCGTCGACGACAAAGGCTTTTTTCCCAGACGCAATTAAGGCATACGGTATAGTCAAAAAACTCAGAATTGACGCCATCATCACGCAGCTAATGACGGGACACGGGGGGTTTGCCTCGTATCTGCATAGATTTAAATGTAGGGATAGTCCCTCGTGTGAGTGCGATCCAGATGTCGAGGAAAGCATACTGCACTTAATTGTAGACTGTCCCATTTTTTGTGTCAGAAGATACGAATTAGAAAATAAAATTGATATTAATGTAACTATAGAAAATTTATGTATAATAGTAGAAAATAAGGAAAGTAGAAATAAGTTTATAGATTATTGTAGGTATGTAATAAATAAAGTAATAAATAAGAATAAAAGCAAATAAATAGAGCACAGTCATATATGTCACGTGATATATGATATGTGCTCCAACTCATCGTTTTATTGTAAATAAAAATAGGAAGTTAAAATACCCTGTAATCCTAAACCTGTACCCTGTAAATATGAAATAAACCTAGAAGTAACATAAATAGATATATATAGCTAGATAGATAAAATTGTAAAGTAAATTGGCATCCCACCAATAAGAATGAAAGAGATGAATGAAAGAAAGAACCAGTATGAAGAATGGAAGTGCGAGAAGCATAAAAGAGAGAACTGGAATGAAAGGAGTAGTAAGAAATAGGCTCCAATAAACTTGGAGGGTCGCTAGGCAAAAAAAAAAAAAAAAAAAAAAAAAAAAAAAAAAAAAAAAAAAAAAAAAAAAAAAAAAAAAAACCTAACCTAACCTAACCTAACCTAACCTAACCTTTTTTTTTTTTTTTTTTGACCTAGGGAAAATCCTTTATGGATACCACGCCCGCCCCGGGGAGGGCAGGGTGGTTATGTGGGAGTCTCCGCCCTAGTGGCGTCATACCCACTAAAAACCCTGGGATGTTCCTCCAGGCGATGGACGGAGCCGTGGGCTCATTAAATCACCGCAGCCCCGCCCAGCCTATGTCCGCCGTGAGGCGGACCCACCTCGGATAGGGGGTGGCCACCCCCTCCCACCTCGTGGCGACGCGTCGGAACATCAGACGCGTCGACCACCCTGGAAGGCCCAATGCGAAGCAGCGGGCGTCCCCACACCCGCCACTCCAGGCCCTCCTAGCGGAGACGGAGTGCACTTGCCCGACTGGCTCGCACCCGTATCCGCTCCGGTCAACCGCAACGGAAGCACAGAGTGCTTCCGCGCCGTACCACCTCGCCTCTCCACGCCCCATGCTGAACATGGGGACCCATGGAGAGGCCCCGCAACCAATCAAGGCCGCCTAGGCTCGGACCGCCGCTTCCCAGAATGTCCAGGGCGCCGGCCCGAGCCCCCACCTCGGGTTCCTCTTCGTTTCACCGGGCTCAGTGCCACGGCTACTTATCCCCCCCGCCACGGAAAGGCGGGAACCCATTCGGGGGGGAACCTAACCTAACCTAACCTAACCTAACCTAACCTAACCTAACCTAACCTAACCTAACCTAACCTAACCTAACCTAACCTAACCTAACCTAACCTAACCTAACCTAACCTAACCTAACCTAACCTAACCTAACCTAACCTAACCTAACCTAACCTAACCTAACCTAACCTAACCTAACCTAACCTAACCTAACCTAACCTAACCTAACCTAACCTAACCTAACCTAACCTAACCTAACCTAACCTAACCTAACCTAACCTAACCTAACCTAACCTAACCTAACCTAACCTAACCTAACCTAACCTAACCTAACCTAACCTAACCTAACCTTTTTTTTTTTTTTTTTTTTTTTTTTTTTTTGTGACCCAGGGAAAATCCTTTATGGATACCACACCCACCCCGGGGGGGGCAGGGTGGTTATGTGGGAGTCACCGCCCTAGTGGCGGCATACCCACTAAAAACCCTGGGGTGTTCCTCCAGGCAATGGGCGGAGCTACGGGTCCATTAAATCACCGCAGCCCCGCCCAGCCCATGTCCGCCGTGAAGGCGGACCCACCTCGGGTAGGGGGTGGCCACCCCCTCCCACTTCGTGGCGACGCGTCGGAACATCAAAACGCGTCGACCACTCTGGAGGGCCCCATTACTGCGAAGCAGCGGGTGCCCCCGCACCCACCGCTCTAGGCCCTCCTAGCGGAGACGGAGTGCGAGCCCGTCTGGCTCGCCCCCGTGTCCGCTCCCTTCGGAGCGGGTGTGAGAGAGGGTCTCTCTCTCTTTCCCGCTCCTCGGCCTCCCTCTGCGACATCACTTCCTCGCAGAAGGAGACCATCGCCTCCCAGGACCCCTCGTCGGCGACCATCCTAGCTAGGATGGTCGGCAGCGAGAGGTCTCCGCCAACCGCCGCGGCCAAAGCTAGCCGCGGCTCCGCCGCCCCCGGGCATGCCTCCAGCACGTGCTGCGCCGTCTCTTCCGCGCAGCCGCACTGGTGGCATTCCGGAGTCTCCTCCTTCCGGGCCACGCTGAACAGGTACCTCCCGAAACATCCATGTCCCGAGAGGACCTGCGTCAGCCGGAAGGTAAGACCCCCGTGCCCTCGATGGACCCATTCCTTCAGTACGGGCCGGACCGCCTTCAGAAACCGAGCGGCCCCGGCCCCCCTTCTCCGATCCATCGAGAGTCGTCCACCCCACGACTCGAGGGCGGCGTCCCTGGCCCTCTGTCGCCACTGCTCCAACTCCCGTGGGGCGGGCCGCAAGTCCTCCTCGCGCGCCCGCACTCTGCGCCAGTAGACCGAGGACAGAACCTCGGCCTCCAGATCCCACGGGAGGGAGCCTGCGAGGACGCAGGCAACTTCGTGTGAGAGTGTGCGGTATCCCCGACACACTCTCACCGCCATGGCCCTCTGGCTCCTATGTAGTCGGGCGGCCTCCCTAGAGTTTAGGGAGCCGGCCCATATAGGAGCCCCGTAGAGGGCCATGGAGCGAACCACCGCCATATAGAGGCGGCGGCAGCTCGGATCTCCTCCCCCGAGGTTCGGCAGGAGGCGGCTCAACGCACCCGCCGCCCCCACTAGCCTCGGGCTCAGCTGCTCGAGATGAGCCCCGAACCTCCATCTGCTATCGAGTACGACACCGAGGTATTTCAGTGTCGATCCGACAGCAATGGAGGTTCCCCCCACCACGATCGCTGAGCCTGCAGGCGGCTTCCTCCGAGGCCCATGAAAACAAATGGCCTCGGATTTATGGAGCGCCACCTCCAGACCCAGCCGCCGAATCCGAGCCACCACCGCCGCGACCCCGGCAGTGGCCAGGACAGACGCTTCCCTGAACGTCTGCCCCCGGGCGGTAACCAGCGTGTCGTCAGCGTAACAAACTACGCCGACGCCACGGAGGTTAGCGCCCCGCAACACCCAGTCGTAACCGACGTTCCACAGGGTGGGGCCCAACACGGACCCCTGTGGAACGCCGCGGGTCATGGGGCTCCGACCTTCCCCATCCTTTGTGGGGTAGACTACCTGCCTGTCGGACAGGTAGTCCCCCACGAGGCGTCGGAGGTACTGGGGCACCCTATGGTACCCCAGCGCTCCCAATATTACGCTCCAGGGCAGGGTGTTGAAAGCGTTCGCGATGTCTAAAGACACCGCCAACATCACCCCGCCGCTGGAGCACGCCTCCTCGGAGAGGTCGCGGACGTGGGCTATGGCGTCCACAGTCGAGCGACCTCTCCTGAACCCGAACTGGGTGTCGGCCAAGTCCGGCCCGACCACCTCCAGGTGCTTGACGAGGCGGGCGACTACGACGCGCTCTAAGAGCTTGCCCGCCTCATCAAGCAGCACGATTGGCCGGTATCCTGCCGGCGAGTCCGCAGGGCGCCCCTCCTTTCGCAAAAGGACGAGACGGCCCTGCTTCCACCGCTTGGGGAACCGGCCTTCCTGGAGGCAGCGGTCGAACAGCGACCTTATGCGCTCCTCTAGCGACTCCTGGACGAGGGCCCACGCGCGACCGGGAATCCCATCAGGGCCCGGCGCCGTGTTTTTGGCCCTCATCCGCAGGATGGCCGCGCCCAGCTCACCCGGCGAGACTTCAGGCACCTCTTCCTCCGCCGGTGCGCCGCGTGCCACCAGGGTGGGAGGGACAAATTCGGTCCCCGGACTAGCGGGGAACAGTCCCTCGACCACACGCTGCAGGACCGCCGGATCCAGGGTGCTGGTGACCGGGGGAGCCCATGGGCGAAGCTTCTGCCTCGCCCACTTGTACGGCCTTCCCCACGGGTCCCGCTCCAGCGACGCCAAGAGCTCTCTCCAGGCCTCCGCCTTTGCTTCGCCGATGGCGATACGAAGGGCCTGGCACGCACCTCTATACGTGGCATAGAGGGCGTCGAGCTCCTCAGCGTCCTGGCGCCTCCTCCGGCGGTACCGCTGGTAGCGGCGGCGCTCTGCCAGGCACTGGCGGCGGAGCTCGGCGATCCCCTCGTTCCACCAGTAGACCTGGCGCTTGGATTGTGCAGGCCTAGCGCGAGGCATGGCAGCGTCGCACACATGTGCCATGGCCCTGCACAATCCATCGGCCTCTGCGTCCAGGTCTACTTCCGACGAGGGGGGGGCGTTCCACGCCTGGACGATCGCTGCCTCCTGCAGCAACTCGACGTCCAGGCGATTTAGCGCCCACCGAGGGCCAACCGTAGCCGGCAACCGCGGGCCCTGACCCGCCGAAGACGAGGAGACGCTGAACCGGATGTACCGGTGGTCGGAGAGCGTCTCCTCGTCCACCAGGACCTCCCAGTCCCGGACACGCGCCGCGATCTCGGGGGTCGCAAATGTCACGTCGACCACTGACCCTCCCGAGCGCCGCACACACGTGTCCGTGGACCCGCGGTTCAGGACGCACAGCCCCGCCGCCACCACCCACTCGCTCAGTGCCTCGCCTCGTGCATCCGTCCTTGAAGATCCCCATGCCCTAGACTTGGCGTTGAGGTCTCCAAGGAGGACGACTGGCCTGGGACGGCTCTGGCAGATCAGGGTCCCCACCTCGTTGAGGAAGTCCTCAAACTCGGCGAGGGCCCTGTTGGGGGAGAAATACGCCCCCACAACCACCGTCCCGGCCATCGTGGCGGCCACAAATCCCCTACCCCTGACCACGCCCTCAAGGGGAGGGGATCGGGCAGGCGACTGGGTGGTGATCGCCACCAAACCGTCCAGATCCCCGACCCAGTCACCTCTGGGCGGGATCCTATACGGTTCGGCGACCACAGCCACTTGTGTCAACCGCTCGGCCAGGCTCTGGAGGAGGACATCCTGAGCTCTGGCCGAGTGGTTGATGTTCGCCTGGAGGAAAGTTAGTCTGTCCGACATTAACTTTCCTCCATGTGCGACGGCTGCTCCTCTGCGGGGCGAGTCTGCTGCGACTTGGCCTTGGCCTCAGTCGCAGCAGGTTTCCGGCGCGCCTCTTTTTTCGACGGGGGCTTGGCGCAGGCCTTGCCCCCGGAGAGGTGGTTTGCCGGCTTCCCCGCTGTTGCACATAGTGTGCAGTGGGGGGCGGCAGAGCAGCCACTGGCCTTGTGGCCTTTTTGTCCGCAGCGATGGCACTCATCGCTGCGGTCCACCTCAGACTTGCACTGGGCCCTGACGTGGCCCAGTGCAAGGCACCGGAAACAGCGGCGAGGTCGAGCGTCCAACAATTGGACCCGCGCCGCCACCCATCCCACCAGGAGTCGGCTGCCGTTGGCAACCAACTTCCTGGCGGCGGTCACAGGGCATCGGACGAATGCCGTCCCCATGCCCGCCGCACCCCTCCTTATCTCGCCGACCTTATAGTCCGGCGCGGCGCCGCCTCCGGCCCCGACGAGGGCCTCCGTCAGTTCGGCCGGACCGACGGAGTCGTCGAGGCCACTCACCCTCATCTCCGCGGTGGTGACGGGCCTGGAGACCCTGATGGTCTCCTCCGCGCCCCGAAACACCTCCCGCAGTTTGAGGGCGAGGGAGTCCGCTCTCTCCGCCTTCGCCGAGCCGGGCACCTCCAGGATTCGGCCCCCCGTGGCCGCCACCCGCATTCTGAGAGGCGGAAAGTCGGATAAGTCAATCCGACCTTTCGCCTCTCCAAGGACCTTCTGGTATGTAAGGCCCTTCTCTTCCGCCCCCGGTAGCAGCGTGATCACGACTGCTGCCGTACGCTGGGGGCGGAGCTTGGCCTTTTTAGGCCCCGCTTTAATTGGCGGGGCGGGTGGTCCGGCCCGAGTCCACTCCGGCTGTGCTGCCGCAGGCCGCTGCTCCCTCCTACTCGGCCGCGCCTTGCGCTTGACCACCTCCGTCCACGGCTCCGACAGAGTCGGTGGCGGTGGAGGAGGCAGTTCAGCCGGTTTACCGCCCTCCTTAGGGGCGCCCTTCTTCCCCTTCGAGGCACCCTTGCGAGCACGCGCAGTGGGGTTTGCTGCTACTGGGGCCTCCATTCCCGAAGGTCCAGCCATGTGCAGTGGCTCTGGAACCACGGGAGCCCCTCCAGCAGCAGCGCTACGGTCGGCCGCTAGTGGAGGTCGCATGCGCCTCTCCGGCAGCAAGCGCTCCTCCAGCGCGTCCAACCGGGCATTCAACATGCCCCCCACCTGGCGCAGTATGGCCTGCTCCAGCTCCTCCATCTGCCGAGGTTCCTGGCGTCTCAGCGCCCTCTCGGGCGAGGACCGCTCGGCAGAAAGCGGAACGGATGCTCGCGCCGTCGCTACGTCTCTGCGGAGTTCCGCCAATTCCTTGCAGAGGTCTCCCATTTCTTCTCGCAGGCGCGCGTTAGCAGCCTGCAGCCTTCTTGTTTCCTCTGTGGAAGACCTTCTGCCAAGGTCTTCCAGGAGGTCCTTGACTGTAGCCGAAGCTTCCTTAAGGGCCTTTTTAAAAGTGCCCTTAAGGTTGCTCGACTTTGCTGCCACCGTATTGATGGTGGCCACACAATCAAGGACCCTCTTGTTTAGGTCCGAGGCCAACTCTTCCCCCTCGTCCACTGAGGATACTGAGAGCCGATCAGCGGTCGGTGGTCTCTGTGACCGCAGACTTACGGTCAACTGCTCGACCTGCTGTTCGGCTCTTAGCTCCATTTCTTCGCGCTCGGCCTGCAAAAGAGCAGCCTTGGCGCGGGCGAGTCCGACATACTCGCCCGTAGTGGGCGGTCGGCCTCTGCCTCTCCCACTTTGGTAGCCGGAGCGTCCGACTCCCCGTCAGAGCCCAGGCCACTACCGGCGTCGTTCCCTCGCTCGCGAGATCTCGCTCGCTTTCGCCAGAACTTGTTCCCTGGCTCCCTCTCTGGTGATCTAACTGGCGACCCCGTCACCGTCACCATACTATCTGCTGAGGAGTCAGACTCCTCAGCGTTTACAGGGCCAAGCCCTCTCCTTCCATCGTATTTAAAGTTTTTAGTTGTGTCCATAATAAATCCCACGAGTTGAGACGAAATAAAGGTCCACCCCCGGGTGACGCTCATTCCGGGGGTAAGGGTACATACTGCGGAGGTCCCCAGGTATCCGCAGGTTTTAACGTGTTTTCTCACGGGTTTTTGTTTCAAGCTTTTCCTTGCTCTGGGGCCGGCCAATTAAGGCAAGCCCCCTTCGGCCCCCACACTGCCACAACGTACCCCTTACCGCAATACGGGGTCTTTGAAGCGTACAGTGGAGAGCCGGTGCAGGAGAGGGTGCGGAGACCTCCCCCGACGACACTGGGCGATGGTTTTAATACCACCCAGGTCGCCCGACCCGCGTCGCCGCTACTCAGCATAAGGCTGAGACGCCGACCGGGCCCCGCAGCCACTCAAGGCCGCCGAGACTCGACCGCCGCTACCCGGACTATCCAGGACGCCGGCCGAGCCTACCCCTCAGGAAGGCACAGTGCGCCCCCCGACGTCATCCACGGACGACCCATCCCCGGTGTGCCCGAAAGGGTGGCCGAGTTGACCGATCCCTTCCGCGCCGCCAGCCTTGAAGGCCGGCCATCCTCCGACCCGAAGATCCGCTGGTCCATTTCCTGACCCCGACCCGCCTCGTCCACGCCCTATGCTGAACATAGGGACTCGTGGAGAGGCCCCGCAGTCAATCAAGACCGCCTAGGCCCAGACCGCCGCTGCCCGGAATGTCCAGGGCGCCGGCCCGAGCCTCCACTTGGGGTTCCTCTTAGTTTCACCGGGCAAAGCGGCCCGGCTACTTATCCCCCCCGCCACGGAAAGGCGGGAACCCATTCGAGGGGGAACCTAACCTAACCTAACCTAACCTAACCTAACCTAACCTAACCTAACCAGTACTCGCCCAAAATCGCCACAAGTAACATTAGCTCCACGGAAAAAATTCCCAAAAATAGGAATTTTTTGAGCTACGCGTTTGAAAAGTGAAAAGGTCAATGTGAAAGTGTCTGACTCGCCAGGATTATCGTTTGCAGCCACCAAGACCCAAGGGTTGCGGAGCAGGAAGGTCCAAACTTTGAAGCAAAATAACACAAAGGAGGTTAGTAGTACAATAGTGCACCAATAAACAACAGAGAGGCCCGCCGGAGCCCTGTCCAACAACGTTTCGATCACCAAGATCCGATCAGGGACAGCCAAGATATACAGTGCCAAAGCAACACCACGTGTACGTACTTAACCTCCTGCCACCACGCGGTTACACACGCGGTTAGCACATGCCCGCACGTGCTCAGCCCGCGAATAACGGTGGTGACTCCGAAGCCGACCCGAGGACTCCGCAACACAAGGAAGACTCCGCATCCGAGCGCTGCAGACCAGCGAACGCAGACCAGCTTGCAGCGTCATAAACTCTGAGGGATCTCCAGAACCAACGGACCCAGGACCCCCGTGTTTGGGCTCTCCAGAACCGGGACAACAGGACCACTCAGCCCCCCCTCTCCACCAACCCCTTCCCCGCCTACCCCTTTCCCTTGACCAGCACCTTCCCCTCCCCATTCCCCGCACCTACAGCTTCATAGAGTGATTGCCCATCCCTTTCCCTCATACCCTCTGTTACCCCCGCACCCCAGACCCCTCTGGGACCCGGACCCCCCCAACCCCCCTCACCCCCCCTGACCCCCCCGACCCCCCCTGACCCCCCCTACCCCTCCCCCCTCCCCCCCGAAAAATTTTACCTCACCCCCCCGCAGGATATCTCCGGAACCAGACGAGATAGACCCATCGAGTTTGGTATCGTTGAGATCGGGAGGACGAGACCTACAATTTGGCCCTGTCAGTTTCCCCCCCAACCCCCCCTCCCCCCCCAATCCGCTCCCCATCAACCCTTACCCCTCCCCCCTCCCCCCGGAAAAATTTTACCTCACCCCCCCGCTGGATATCTCCGGAACCAGACGAGATAGACCCATCGAGTTTGGTATCGTTGAGATCGGGAGGACGAGACCTACAATTTGGCCCTGTCAGTTTCCCCCCCAACCCCCCCTCCCCCCCAATCCACTCCCCATCAACCCTTACCCCTCCCCCCACCCCCCGGAAAAATTTTACCTCACCCCCCCGCTGGATATCTTCGGAACCAGACGAGATAGACCCATCGAGTTTGGTATCGTTGAGATCGGGAGGACGAGGCCTACAATTTGGCCCTGCCAGTTTCCCCCCCCCCCCCTCCGTAACTCATTTTTACCCCAAAATTACTTTTTATATCCCTATTAGCTAAACCCAACACCACGAGAGCCCTTTCACCATTCCCCCCCCCCTCAAGTTTTGGTACCTTGCCCCCTCGCCACATAACTCCGGAACCAGCGAAGATAACCCCATCGAGTTTGGTATCGCCGTGATCGGGAGGTCGAGCGCTACCATTTGGCCCCGCCAGAATCCTGAAGACGCCGAACAGAACCGGATCACGCTCCACTCCAGAGGCGTCCACCTTGCCTCTGACGCGAAGAGTACAGGAGAGGACAGCTCGCAGCACATCAGCGCAGCATAGTTAAGTTAAGTCTAGCTTTTAAGTAATTTTTGTTTTTAGCAAATAACGTTTGTTTGTGTTAGTCCCATAATCAAAAAAAAAAAAAAAAAAAAGAAAAAAGAGAAATGTCAAATCCATCACAGTCTGCCCCCACCTCTCAGCCAGCCTCAACCTCTGCTACCACCTCCGCCCCGACCAGACCAAGAAATGTGTCGGTAAGGTCGGTCGCTCGCTCGCTTCACAACAAGATAGTGAAAAAAGTCTCATCAGCAGCAGCGACCAAGACGAGTAAATCGGAGACGAAGCCATCGCAACCGGCACGGGAGACAGCGGTAGTTCCAGCGAGCGAGACGGGCCCAGGTGTGCCGCCCCCCCCTACAGACAACGCGGAAAGCTGCGGCATCCCATCACCTGCATCAGAAACACCGCTGCAGCCACAACCACGGACGGCCGGCGACCACTCGGTGGTCGATTCGTCGTCTGTCCCCGACACGGTGTCGGCTTTTGTGGCTGCAGTGGACAGGATAAAGGAATGGGAACAATGCGGCATTTCCCCACCAAAAAGGTTTGATGTCGACGATGAAGGTTCGGATAGCGTGTCGGACATGTCCATGCAGACCCCTCCCGTTCGCCAAGGCCGCGCCAGCATGATGGTTGTAGGCGGAATGAGCAAAACGCGAATAGGGGTTGAAATGGACCAGGCCACAAGGATGGCAAATGACATGCTCCAAAAAGGGAAGGAGGCGTTGGAGTCATCGGCCAACATTCGCAAGGAGTTAAAACTCACTGCGATTGAAAGCCTTTTGACTCTGTACGAGATAACCCTTTCCCTGTCCGACTCTCGTCAGCGACACATCGCGGAAAAAGAGAGGGAGCGCGCGCGCCACGCAAAGGAGCTGCTTTTCGCGGAAAGGGCCCACAGCAGGGAATTGGCGAAAATGATGGAAGAAACGTCCAAACAAATAGCCCTGGCCAGAAGCGACATCACGGCCACCTTGACGGAGACGAAGGCAATCCGCGACTGGCAGGGCTACGAGACGAGAGAGCCATACCGGAGGATAAAAGAGATCTCGGAGGGCATCAAGAATCTCAGCGACCTAATTAAAAGCGCAAAGAGCACGCAAGCCGGTCCCACTATCGACCTGGAGCCTCTGAGGAGGGGCACTTCCGACTTAAAAATCGGAGTGGAAACTCTTCAGAGGCAACTGGACGAAGTGAGACGGGACCAAAGCTCGCTACAAACCAAGTCCGCTGAGATTCTGGAAGCCAACAGAGAGACCCTGGAACGCCTTATCTCAACCCCCCCCCCGCCTAATAACACTGACAAACTAACCCTCATACAAGACACATTAACAGATATAGTTAACAAGCAAAATACCACCCCCCATGCACCAGCCCCCCCACCCCCCCTCAAAATAAACATTGCAGAGCACGTCCAGCCAATAACCGAACGCCTCGAAGCCGTGTCGTCAGAGCTTCGTACGATGCGGCAGGACAGGCTCAATCTCCCCCCACCAACCCTCAGCATAGAAGCCGAGCTCGCCCAAGCCAAGGACCCGAAAGGGCAGACCTACGCGAAGGTGGCCGCCAAACAACCACCAGTCTTAAAGCCCAATCACACCCTGATAGTCTCAACTTCGAACCCAGAGGTGCCTGTTACATCCGAGAACCTGATCGACAGAATAAGCGTCGCCCTGGACACAAAACGAACCGGAGCAAGAGTTGACCGAGTGCGCAAAGCCAGAAACAGGAAAGTGATCCTGAGCTGCGGCACAAAGGAAGATCTGAACCTGGTCCGTACTCAAGTCCAGAAAGACAAAGCCCTCAAGGTGGAACTCGCGAAAGCGGGCAACCCACTCGTAGTCGTGAGGGATGTCCTGTCGCATCATACGGACCCGGATATAGTGGAACAGATATTGTCGCAGAACAAGCATACGCTCGGGAACATAGATCTGAAGGAGAGCACTATCAGAGTGCGATACAGGAAGAAGGCAAGGAATCCTCTAACGTGCCATCCGGTGCTGGAGGTCTCTCCCCAAATCCACAAGAAGTTGGTCGAAGCCGCGAAAGTGTACATAGGTGTCCAGTGGAGACCTGTATACGATCAATCACCTCTGGTGCAGTGCACCAAGTGCCTTGGGTTCGGCCACACGAGAGCCATCTGCCGAGAGCGCGAAGAACTCTGCAGTCACTGCGGAAGGTCGCACTCTTGGGAGCAGTGCAACGGCAGGAAGGAGGGATCAGCACCGAGATGCAAGAACTGCACGGCCGCGCATCCGAACATTCCAGTCGCGGATCTGGCGCACAATGCTTTTAGTAGCGAATGCCCAGAGAAAGCGAAATGGGATGGGATAGCGCGGTCAAGGATTTGTTATTGCTGAGGGCACCTTAACTGAGACGGAAAGCTCGTTCTCGGTCTCCCAAAGGAGAGGCGGTCCAGGTCTGCACTTCATCCAAGCAAACCTGAGGCGCTCCAAGGAAGCAACGGCGGAACTTCTGAAGGCTGCAGTGGATCTGGGAATCTCAGTCGCTCTTGTTCAAGAACCCTACGTGGGAAACAAGGGCGAGGTGAAGCAATACCCAGGAACACGCATAATCCAATGCAGTCTCGACAGACAAAAGCCAGTCAAAGCAGCCGTAATTGTATTCGGCGACAAGCTCGAGGTCATTCATGACCCCCAGCTTGTCACCGAAACCGAAGCGGCGGTTTTGTTGGTTAATGAAGGTCTGAAACTTGGAGTGATTTCCGTTTACCTGGAGGGAGACCAGGACATAAATCCGTACCTCGGTAGGATCAAGGCATTCTCTGAAAGACTGGCGACGAAAGACATCATAGTTGCTGGTGATGTGAATGCCTGGAGCCACTGGTGGGGAAGCACGTCAGAAAACGACAGGGGAGAAGCAGTCCACTCTTTCTTCAACGAAATGAGTTTGCAGATCCTGAACACGGGAGACACACCGACTTTCGAAGTACTCAGGGATGGAAGGCTGTGCACGAGCGTCGTCGACGTGACAACGTGCAGCACGTCACTCCTGGGGAAAATCGAGGATTGGAGGGTCAATAGAAATCTCACAACATCAGATCACAACGCAATCACCTACACTCTGCGAGTTACCAAAGCCCTAGCACCATTGAGGCCTATTACTACTCGTAGATACAACACCAGGAAGGTGCAGTGGTCAGATTTCATGTCAGACCTGAAGATCCTCCTCGAGGAAAAGAACGTGACGTCGACCGTGGTCAGCGAAATAGTGAACTCAGAAGACCTTGAAAACGTGATCTCAAGCTACACAGAGTGTATCCACGGAGCCTGCAAGAAAACCATCCCAGAGGTAGGCCGGCGGAAAGGAGACCCAATCCCGCCATGGTACTCGAAGCAGCTTGACGATCTGAAAAAAGAGGTCCTCAGAAGGAAGAGAAGGATAAGGAACGCAGCCCCCGACCGAATCCAATCGGTGATCTCTTTGTATCAAGCCGCGAGGCTAGAATACAAAGAAAAAGCCGAAAGAGCTCAAACGGAAGGCTGGAAGGAGTTCTGTACGAATCAGGAGAAAGAAAGTATGTGGGACAAGATCTACAGAGTGATCAGGAAAACCTCGGTAAGACAGGAAGACATCCTCCTTAGAAACTCCGACGGTCACACTCTCACCCCACAACTCTCATCGGAACTTCTAGCCAGAACCTTCTATCCAGACGACGCTGAAAGCACGGACCAACAGTGCCACACAGCGTTACGGGAACAAACAGCAGAAACACCGACGGACCTGCCGGATGATGACCCACCCTTCACGTCAGCGGAACTAGAATCAGTGTTGCGAAACCTGAATCCTAAAAAAGCCCCAGGACCAGACGGGCTCACCGCTGACATCTGCGCCGCAGCCATCCGATGTGATTGGGAATTGTTCATGGTGATAGCAAACAAATGCTTATTGCTAAGATACTTCCCGAAGCAATGGAAAGAAGCGCACGTGGTCATCCTAAGGAAACCCGGAAAGGAGGATTATACCCACCCGAAATCCTACCGACCGATAGGTCTGCTGTCTGTACTCGGAAAAATCGTCGAAAAGCTCCTAGTAGGTCGCCTGCAATGGCATCTCCTCCCAACCCTCAGCCCGAAACAGTACGGTTTCATGCCCCAACGAGGCACCGAAGACGCCCTCTATGACTTGGTAGAGCACATCAAAGAGGGAGTACAAAGTAAGAAAATAGTACTCCTGATCTCCCTGGACATAGAGGGTGCCTTCGACAACGCATGGTGGCCCGCCCTAAAATATCAGCTAGCGAAGAAGAGGTGTCCAACAAACCTCTACGAAATGGTGAACTCATACCTCAACAACCGTAAGATCAAGGTTAACTACGCAAGAACAGCATACGAGAAGGAGACCACCAAAGGTTGCGTCCAAGGATCCATCGGTGGACCGACCTTTTGGAATGTCATACTAGACTCGTTGCTGCGACTGCTAGAAGCTGAGGAAGTTTACTGTCAGGCCTTCGCGGATGACGTAGTTCTCGTGTTCACAGGCCAATCGAACACCTTAGAGCAGCAAGCTAACAAGACGTTAAGCACGGTAGTGGAATGGGGTAATCGCAATAAACTCAACTTTGCAGCGCACAAGACCAGCGCCATGTTGTTCACGAAAAAGTTGAAGTACGAAACCCCAAACCTAGTCATGTCAGGCGTCCGGCTGAATCTCGTCGAGGAGATTAAACTGCTAGGCCTTGTGATAGACCGCAGACTCACCTTCAAATCGCACATCGCCGCGCAATGTAAAAAGGCTGCGGAAATATACAAGCAGATGGCGTGCACAGCGAAGGTGACCTGGGGTCTCAACAGTGAAATCATAAGAACGATATACGTCGCAGTGGTGGAACCCATCATAATGTACGCCTCGAGTGTATGGGCACCGGCGGTTGACCTCGAAGTGAACAGGTCTCACCTGAACGCGGTTCAAAGAGGCTTCGCCCAAAAAATATGCAAATCGTACCGAACTGTTTCACTAACGTCAGCACTCGCCCTCTCAGGTCTGCTCCCCCTAGACCTGAGAATCCAGGAAGCGGCAAATCTGTATAAAGCAAAGAAGAGCGTCTCGTCAGTTTACCTCCCTCTGAATATGGAACTCGAAAAACATGTTAGTCCGCTGGACCAGCCACATCCGTCCACACAGACATCAGTGGATTTCGAGCTTCTAGAAGACATTCAAACCCAGCTAGAAGGACCCCAGATCTACACGGACGGTAGTAAGATCGAGGGTCGAGTGGGCGCAGCCCTCAGCTGGTGGGAGAATGGGAGAGAGGTAAGACACTCTACTTTCGGGCTTCATCCTGAGTGCACGGTCTTCCAATCGGAACTTTACGCTCTTTACCGGGCGACTCAACTTGTGATGTCTAGCAACGACCCCCAGGTCAGTGTTCTGAGTGACTCAAGATCATCGCTCGAACTGCTACGGAATCCCAGGACGAGTCACCCTCTGGTGAAGGGAGTGAAGGATAACATTGAAAGGATCAGTGCAGAAGGAAGATCTATTCGCTTGTTCTGGTTGAGAGCGCATGTAGGGACTGCTGGTAATGAAAGGGCCGACGAGCTCGCCAAATCAGCAGCACTCACTGGTGCCTCCAGGGACTACGAAGGGATCCCTCTGTCGTTCGTCAAAAAGAAAATCCGCGAGGAATCAATCCGGAAGTGGCAGGACCGGTATGAGACCTCCGTCACTGGCGCAGTCACTCAAAAGTTCCTCCCGGACATCGAAAAGGCGTACCGGTTGACGCGAACAACGAAGTTGACGCCGTACCACGTGCAAGCTTTGACGGGCCATGGGGGTATAGCCGAATACCTATACAGATTTAAGCTCAAGGAATCCCCTGGATGCGAGTGCGACCCTGACGTCCCCGAGACGGTATGGCACGTGCTCATAGAATGCCCCCGCTTCCTTGCCGCACGGAGGGAACTAGAATGCCTGATGGACAGAAAGTTGGTGAAATCGGATCTCTCTAGCATCCTTGCAGATCCAGAATGCAGACCACACTTTTTGTCCTTCACCGATAGGTCTTTCCGTATAGCGGCCAAAAGAAACTCCACCATACCACCCCCCACAAATATGACCCCCCCCTCCACCGATGCCACACACAACGTCAATCCCCAGTACCATGCGACCCCCAAGAGCGTAGAGGCTGAACATCTCCTAGCTTACGCAGAAAGAGGAGTCCCAGGGATTAGGATCCGCGGTGTGGCTCTCTTCATGGAAGGGAATAGAGAGAGACTCGGAATGAGTTTCTGCTTAGCTCTGGATAGGAAACGAGCTCGCCTGTCGCCTGGATTAGCATGTTTGCTCAATGGAAGTACTTCCAAAGTCACGATGAAGCGGAAAGCGTACGATGCTTTGCCGGTGCTAGAGGTCCTGGGCCAGCGCTGTCGACTGGTGCGATCGGAAAACAAGACGATCGCACTGTTCGAGTGGACGGCCCGGACACCTTTTGCACAGGTAAGCTCGCTGCTTACAAAGCTGAGTGACTGCGTAGACATCTCTCCCCGGGTGATAAGCGTAGACGCGATGGCGATCGAATATTCGACGGGAGAAACCGTAGACCGGCTAGGTTGCATAAAGGCCTCTGAACATCATGAGGTGATCGTGTACGAGGACAGGGGAGAAAACCTAAGTTATCTTAGGGCTCCCACACACGACAGTATGAATGCAACAGATAGCTGGGGGCACCCCATCCCTAGTTCGACCGCTATTAGCGGCTCGGAGAGAGCTCAGCAGAAAGCAGCTGCCGAGAAAGCCGCGGCACGCCGGGGAGAGACTCGAGAGAAGGATCAAGGCCCTATCTCGACTCTCTTTACGGCGTTCAGCGCGGCAGCGCAGAGCTTGTTTCGGGTCTCACCTCGCAAAGAATTCTCCCAAGAAAAACAGTCTCCTAGGGCAGCGCCGCCACCACAGCAGACAGCCCGGACGAGAGCCGACAAGGGACAGGTTACTCCGCCCCGTTACATCGCGGCCTCGGGGCCATCGGACCATGCCAGAAACGCATTTCTCGAGTTTCTTGCCATCACGAGAGCGACTAAGGTAGTCAATCTCAGGAACTGCGAAAACATCTTGCAGTCCTTCAGGCAGGAAAACGAAGGCCTCTTAAAAGCGAGGCTCGAGGAAGCCGACGCGGCCATATATAACAACGACACCTCCCTGGTCATCAAGGGAACGATGGAAGGTCGGTATATGGCAGCGTACAGTTCTGAAAGTGGTTTTGTGGCTCTAGATAGGAGCGAGACGGAGCGGACCGGAAAACCGAAGTACGAGACACCACCGAATGACCCCATCGTGGTTACCGCCCGGTGTACCAAGATAATGCTAGATGACAGGATCCTAGAAATGGCCAAAACCATTGAAGGGAGTCCTGGAGTCGACGCAAAGTCCTGGGACGGCTGGGAGGTACCTGAGATCCGATGGGTCAACGGGGTTCCTGGGTGTGGAAAAACGACATGGGTGGTCAGACACTTCGATGTGGACAAGGACGTGATCATCACCACGACAACCGAAGCAGCCAATGATCTGAGGGAGAAGCTAGCGCACCGTATAGGTGACTTGGTGAAAACCAAGGTGCGCACCATGGCTTCTGTACTCGTAAATGGCTTCCGAAGGGTTCGGAGCAACGTTCGCCTTATGGTAGACGAAGCTCTTATGAACCATTTCGGGGCCATCGTAATGGCTGCGCGGCTGGCGGGTGCTCGCGAAATTGTCCTTATCGGAGACGTCAACCAGTTGCCTTACATCGACCGAGATAATCTCTTCGAGCTAAGGTACAATCGCCCGAACCTGGTGGCCACCATCAACCAGGAGTTTTTGTGCACCCATAGGAGTCCCATGGATGTCGCGTACGCGCTGAGGGAAATATACCCCGGTATATATTCCTCGGCCCCACGCGTCAGGTCCCTGGAGCAAAGAAGGTTTACAGGTGCGCATATACCCAGCACCCTCCCCAACACCCTTTTCCTAGTACACACTCAGGAAGAAAAGGAGACCCTGTCCAACCAGGGTTACGGCGGAGGTACGGGGTCGCGCATCCAAACCATCCACGAAGCACAGGGGCTGACACACGAGTCGGTCATCGTTATAAAGACCAAGGGCAAGATGAGACTGCACGAGAGCGTTCCGCACGCGGTGGTTGCAGTCTCGCGGCACACCAGGACCTTCGTTTATTACGCCGATAACGAGGAAGACGCCATCAGCCGTTTCGTGCGGCGTGCGATGGCTGCGTCACCGAAAGCTATTCGCGACTACAACCTGCAGATGGCCGTTAAAGACCGAAATGACGTGGTAACGGAGGCCCTGAGCCGAGAGGAAGAGGCAGACTGATGTGGATGTGGTAACAAATAAATTCTCCTGCACTCTGTATGACGGTTTAAAGAATTGTATAACTTCTATTGTATCTATTGTAAAACTGTAATTTGTGTAAAGGAAACTAAATGTAAAACATCTCTCTATTGTAAAACTGTAATTGTGTAAAAGAAACTATAGTAAAACATCTCTCTATTGTAAAACTGTAATTGTGTAAAAGAAACTAAATGTAAAACATCTCTCAATTGTAAAACTGTAATTGTGTAAAAGAAACTAAATGTAAAACATCTCTCAAAAAAAAAAAAAAAAAAAAAAAAAAAAAAAAAAAAAAAAAAAAAAAAAAAAAAAGAAGAATGTCCTTATGTCCCTCCTATACTCTACCTTATAAGAAAAGAAAGAAAAAGAAAATAATTAACAAACTCAAAATATTGCAAACAAAAATCATAGACCCTGGTGTCTGTGGAAAGAAAAGATTAAAAAAAAAAAAAAAAAAAAAAAAAAAAAAAAAAAAACCTAACCTAACCTAACCTAACCTAACCTAACCTAACCTAACCTAACCTAACCTAACCTAACCTAACCTAACCTAACCTAACCTAACCGAATTTTAGAGACTCTTAGATTTAGACTGAATATTGAGTGTGGTACATCGCTGTGTCCGGCTCGACGTCCCCTCGAAGATTCTGCAACAAAAAAGTACACGATTAGTACAAATTTTTCGAATTAACATCATTTTTCTTCAAAATTTTGCAAACTTTAAAAAAATCGTATCGTCTTCAAAATTTAAATTAGAATTTTTATTATATTTTATACGTGTTCAGTAGACTTGCGCGCGTCGCGCTGCATATTTGGATTCCTATTTTTGCTAAATTTTTTCTCTTCGTAATTATAGACCGAGGTGTTGTAAGGGACGGTGATTCCCAGTACATTTGAATTTTAGAGACTCTTAGATTTAGACTGAATATTGAGTGTGGTACATCGCTGTGTCCGGCTCGACGTCCCCTCGAAGATTCTGCAACAAAAAAGTACACGATTAGTACAAATTTTTCGAATTAACATCATTTTTCTTCAAAATTTTGCAAACTTTAAAAAAATCGTATCGTCTTCAAAATTTAAATTAGAATTTTTATTATATTTTATACGTGTTCAGTAGACTTGCGCGCGTCGCGCTGCATATTTGGATTCCTATTTTTGCTAAATTTTTTCTCTTCGTAATTATAGACCGAGGTGTTGTAAGGGACGGTGATTCCCAGTACATTTGAATTTTAGAGACTCTTAGATTTAGACTGAATATTGAGTGTGGTACATCGCTGTGTCCGGCTCGACGTCCCCTCGAAGATTCTGCAACAAAAAAGTACACGATTAGTACAAATTTTTCGAATTAACATCATTTTTCTTCAAAATTTTGCAAACTTTAAAAAAATCGTATCGTCTTCAAAATTTAAATTAGAATTTTTATTATATTTTATACGTGTTCAGTAGACTTGCGCGCGTCGCGCTGCATATTTGGATTCCTATTTTTGCTAAATTTTTTCTCTTCGTAATTATAGACCGAGGTGTTGTAAGGGACGGTGATTCCCAGTACATTTGAATTTTAGAGACTCTTAGATTTAGACTGAATATTGAGTGTGGTACATCGCTGTGTCCGGCTCGACGTCCCCTCGAAGATTCTGCAACAAAAAAGTACACGATTAGTACAAATTTTTCGAATTAACATCATTTTTCTTCAAAATTTTGCAAACTTTAAAAAAATCGTATCGTCTTCAAAATTTAAATTAGAATTTTTATTATATTTTATACGTGTTCAGTAGACTTGCGCGCGTCGCGCTGCATATTTGGATTCCTATTTTTTCCCCACCCACCCGCCCGGAGGGGTTTCAATAGAAAGAGTTTGTTGTGCGTAGTGGGGGCGGACACTAAGTGGGAAATTTTTCGACTTTTCGAACTTGAGTTGCTCAATTGTTGGGCATCTTAAAATATACCAACTGACCAATTTTGGGTTCATTTGGCCTATAATTTAAGGTAGAGATTTAAGATGTTCCGTACACCCGCCAAAACAATGAAGGACGTGGAGCAGGTCTCCAAAATGACAAGGACAGGCGCCTCTGATGCCGCGGGCCCATCCTCTAACACCAATGTCAGGCGGAGCGTGGGGGAGTGGGAGTCTGGGAAGTCAGACCGACTAAGTCTCACTCCCCCAAACAAGATCTTCATGGTGGGTCCTCAAAAGCCGATGCCAAAACCGTCAGCAGTTCGTAGGCTGCCGGTGGAGGCATCGGAGAGCCCACCAAAACAATCAGGGAAACCTGACAGGGTGGCGGAGGCTAAGGCCTGCTTAGTAAGGCTGAAGGCGAGTCTGTCCAACTCCCGAAATATAAAAACGGAGATAAAAAACGCCATACAAGAGTCGGCAGACCGCCTGTACCAGCTCGTGAAAGAGGCTGAGTCTCCTCCACGAGCTGGTACCGGGTCTGCAAAGGGTGCGAGAGACTCCGACAAAGACGCCAGCACACAGCCGAAGGACATAGATGGCGGAAGACAGAGCGAAGATGCTTTTGCATTATCTTCGCCTGGCAGGGACCTGGCGAAGATGATGCAAAAGCATATGGTCATGCTCAAAGAAAATGCGGAGAGGACACAGGCCCTAAACGACACACTGGAACGGCAAAACGGGATGGGAGGACACGATGACACGAAGTCAGATAATATTGACAAGCTTCTGGGCGAAGTGCGAGAGCTGCGCCAGACCTCCGAGGAGACGAGGAAAACTGTTTCCTCTTTGAAGGAATCTGTCCCCTCGTATGCGGAGGTCTTGGCTAGGCCAAACAGCACCACCTCCCCAACAAAGCTTCGCCCGAAGCATTCGGTCATCGTGTCCTCCGACTCCGCAAAGGACACTGGTGATATGGTGCTTGGTAAGGTTCGCGAAGCTCTTGAAGCTAAATCCACCGGGCTCCGTATCACCAGGGTCCAGAAGGTCAGGGACCAAAAAGTGGTCCTGAGCTGCGGCAGCATGGAGGAGCTGCAGAAAGTGCGGGACAAGATCGCAGCAAGAGGCATGAGCCTTAAGGTCGAAGAGGCGAAAAACAAAGATCCTCTCGTAATAATTAAAAACCTGCTCAGCATTAACAAAGACGAGGAGATTGTAGCGTCTCTAAAGTCCCAGAACGCCAATCTCCTCCGAGACCTTCCTGACGAGGATTTTAGGGCCGTGGTAAAGTACCGACGTAGAGCGAGGAACCCGCATGAGAACCACGTCGTGCTCCAGGTTTCGCCTCAGATATGGCAGAGGCTCACACAAGCCAAACGCATACACGTCGATCTGCAATACGTAGTGGTTCAGGACCAGTCTCCGCTCGTCCAATGCACGAGGTGCCTGGGATATGGGCATGGGCGCAGGCTCTGCACAGAGTCAGCCGACCTGTGCAGCTACTGCGCCGGCCCACATCTCCGGGCAGACTGCCCGGCATACGTGACGGGGGAGACTGCGACCTGCCGCAATTGCAGGTTGGCGAAATATGCTGAAGTTGGCCACAACGCCTTCGACGGGGAGTGCCCCGTACGCAAACGCTGGGACGCGATAGCCAGGTCCAGCGTTGCGTACTGTTAAGAGAAGGGCACTCCCGTCATCACGGGCGAAACAGCGAAGCTGGGGCACACTGGTGGACTCATGCGGGAAACCACGATGACGCAAGTGATGAAGACTCTCAGCGGGGGGCTCTCTTTGTACTCATATTGCTTTGATCATAGGGATAGCCCCACATACAAGATCACAGGGATCAAAATAGGTACTAGTAAATTAGAACCGAAGTGCCCAAAAGTTGACACCTACAGGTGCGAGCTGGTATCTCCGACAAGCATGGAGCTGACGGAACTCCCATTGTTTCCAATGAAGGCCGTGAAAGAGACCAGGTCGCACCTGTCGGCAGTTTGCACAAAGGTGGAAATAAAGGAGCTGCAAAGATAAGAGAGGGTGACCATGAAGGTCATCTTATTTTATTGTTGATTTTTCTTAAAAACTAGCATGAAAAGTGGGTGCAACTCACAATTCTTACGAAATGTGAGTATGCACCCACGGTGAAAATTAGGTATTCAAAAATAGGCAAAATTAGTACATAATAATCATAAATTCTACTTAAAATTTTGGCAATCAAAGAGAAAGTTCACATCACTGAAGAAATTAAAAAACTGTTAGATATTACAAAAAGTATTTAGCTATTATTATATTTTAATTTAAATCTTTGGACAAATTACACTTTGTATAGAACATATCATAAATATACTGCATATAATATACACTTGACAATATGGTAAACACCATTTTAACTTTTTACAAATATTAAATTTAAGAACATAAAACATAAGAAATCAAATACGATAAAACTTGCTTATTTAAATAAAATGTTCAATTTAATGAATATAAAATACATACCAAATTGAATAACAAACTTAAAAATCTATTTGGCATAAAATTAATAGTAAAAGCTACAAAGTTAGCACTTTTTCAAAATTTGGTAACTTATAAAAAACCTAAAAAAGGTCCTCGCAAATATAGCGAGGGTACATAGGTGGAGGAGGACGGATAAAAAAAAAAAAAAAAAAACCTAACCTAACCTAACCTAACCTAACCTAACCTAACCTAACCTAACCTAACCTAACCTAACCTAACCTTTTTTTTTTTTTTTTTTTTTTTTTTGTGACCCAGGGAAAATCCTTTATGGATACCACACCCACCCCGGGGGGGGCAGGGTGGTTATGTGGGAGTCACCGCCCTAGTGGCGGCATACCCACTAAAAACCCTGGGGTGTTCCTCCAGGCAATGGGCGGAGCTACGGGTCCATTAAATCACCGCAGCCCCGCCCAGCCTATGTCCGCCGTGAAGGCGGACCCACCTCGGGTAGGGGGGGTGGCCACCCCCTTCCACCTCGTGGCGACGCGTCGGAACATCAAAACGCGTCGACCACCCTGGAGGGCCCTATTACTGCGAAGCAGCGGGTGCCCCCACACCCGCCGCTCTAGGCCCTCCTAGCGGAGACGGAGTGCGAGCCCGTCTGGCTCGCCCCCGTGTCCGCTCCCTGCGGAGCGGGTGTGAGAGAGGGTCTCTCTCTCTTTCCCGCTCCTCGGCCTCCCTCTGCGACATCACTTCCTCGCAGAAGGAGACCATCGCCTCCCAGGACCCCTCGTCGGTGACCATCCTAGCTAGGATGGTCGGCAGCGAGAGGTCTCCGCCAACCGCCGCGGCCAAAGCTAGCCGCGGCTCCGCCGCCCCCGGGCATGCCTCCAGCACGTGCTGCGCCGTCTCTTCCGCGCAGCCGCACTGGTGGCATTCCGGGGTCTCCTCCTTCCGGGCCACGCTGAAGAGGTACCTCCCGAAACATCCATGTCCCGAGAGGACCTGAGTCAGCCGGAAGGTAAGACCCCCGTGCCCTCGATGGACCCACTCCTTCAGTACGGGCCGGACCGCCTCCAGAAACCGAGCGGCCCCGGCCCCCCTTCTCCGATCCATCGAGAGTCGTCCACCCCACGACTCGAGAGCGGCGTCCCTGGCCCTCTGTCGCCACTGCTCCAACTCCCGTGGGGCGGGCCGCAAGTCCTCCTCGCGCGCCCGCACTCTGCGCCAGTAGACCGAGGACAGAACCTCGGCCTCCAGATCCCACGGGAGGGAGCCTGCGAGGACGCAGGCCACTTCGTGTGAGAGTGTGCGGTATCCCCGACACACTCTCACCGCCATGGCCCTCTGGCTCCTATGTAGTCGGGCTGCCTCCCTAGAGTTTAGGGAGCCGGCCCAAATAGGAGCCCCGTAGAGGGCCATGGAGCGAACCACCGCCATATAGAGGCGGCGGCAGCTCGGATCTCCTCCCCCGAGGTTCGGTAGGAGGCGGCTCAACGCACCCGCCGCCCCCACTAGCCTCGGGCTCAGCTGCTCGAGGTGAGCCCCGAACCTCCACCTGCTATCGAGCACGACACCGAGGTATTTCAGTGTCGACCCGACAGCAATGGAGGTTCCCCCAACCACGATCGCTGAGCCTGCAGGCGGCTTCCTCCGAGGACCATGGAAACAAATGGCCTCGGATTTATGGAGCGCCACCTCCAGACCCAGCCGCCGAATCCGAGCCACCACCGCCGCGACCCCGGCAGTGGCCAGGACAGACGCTTCCCTGAACGTCTGCCCCCGGGCGGTAACCAGCGTGTCGTCAGCGTAACAAACTACGCCGACGCCACGGAGGTTAGCGCCCCGCAACACCCAGTCATAACCGATGTTCCACAGGGTGGGGCCCAACACGGACCCCTGTGGAACACCGCGGGTCATGGGGCTCCGACCTTCCCCATCCTTTGTGGGGTAGACTACCTGCCTGTCGGACAGGTAGTCCCCCACGAGGCGTCGGAGGTACTGGGGCACCCTATGGTACCTCAGCGCCCCCAATATTACGCTCCAGGGCAGGGTGTTGAAAGCGTTGGCGATGTCTAGAGACACCGCCAACATCACCCCGCCGCTGGAGCACGCCTCCTCAGAGAGGTCGCGGACGTGGGCTATGGCGTCCACAGTCGAGCGACCTCTCCTGAACCCGAACTGGGTGTCGGCCAAGTCCGGCCCAACCACCTCCAGATGCTTGACGAGGCGGGCGACTACGACGCGCTCTAAGAGCTTGCCCGCCTCATCAAGCAGCACGATTGGCCGGTATCCCGCCGGCGCATCCGCAGGGCGCCCCTCCTTTCGCAAAAGGACGAGACGGCCCTGCTTCCACCGCTTGGGGAACCGGCCTTCCTGGAGGCAGCGGTCGAACAGCGACCTTATGCGCTCCTCCAGCGACTCCTGGACGAGGGCCCACGCGCGACCGGGAATCCCATCAGGGCCCGGCGCCGTGTTTTTGGCCCTCATCCGGAGGACGGCCGCGCCCAGCTCACCCGGCGAGGTCTCAGGCACCTCCTCCTCTGCCTCCTCCGCCGGTGCACCGCGCGCCACCAGGGTGGGAGGGACGAACTCGGTCCCCGGGCTAGCGGGGAACAGTCCCTCGACCACACGCTGCAGGACCGCCGGTTCCATGGTGCTGGTGACCGGGGGGGCCCATGGGCGAAGCTTCTGCCTCGCCCACTTGTACGGCCGGCCCCACGGGTCCCGCTCCAGCGACGCCAAGAGCTCTCGCCAGGCCTCCGCCTTTGCTTCGCCGATGGCGATGCGAAGGGCCTGGCACGCACCTCTATACGTGGCATAGAGGGCGTCGAGCTCCTCAGCGTCCTGGCGCCTCCTCCGGCGGTACCGCTGGTAGCGGCGGCGCTTTGCCAGGCACTGGCGGCGGAGCTCGGCGATCCCCTCGTTCCACCAGTAGACCTGGCGCTTGGATTGTGCAGGCCTTGCGCGAGGCATGGCAGCGTCGCACACATGTGCCATGGCCCTGCACAATCCATCGGCCTCTGCGTCCAGGTCTACTTCCGACGAGGGGGGGGCATTCCACGCCTGGACGATCGCTGCCTCCTGCAGCAACTCGACGTCCAGGCGGTTCAGCGCCCACCGAGGGCCAACCGCAGCCGGCAACCGCGGGCCCTGACCCGCCGAAGACGAGGAGACGCTGAACCGGATGTACCGGTGGTCGGAGAGCGTCTCCTCGTCCACCAGGACCTCCCAGTCCCGGACACGCGCCGCGATCTCGGGGGTCGCAAATGTCACGTCGACCACTGACCCTCCCGAGCGCCGCACACACGTGTTCGTGGACCCGCGGTTTAGCACGCATAGCCCCGCCGCCACCACCCACTCGCTGAGGGCCTCGCCTCGTGCATCCGTCCTTGAAGATCCCCATGCCCTAGACTTGGCGTTGAGGTCTCCAAGGAGGATGATTGGCCTGGGACGGTTCTGGCCGATCAGGGTCCCCACCTCGCTGAGGAAGTCCTCGAACTCGGCGAGAGCCCTGTTGGGGGAGAAATACGCCCCCACAACCACCGTCCCGGCCATCCTGGCGGCCACAAATCCCCTACCCCTGACCACGCCCTCAAGGGGAGGGGATCGGGCAGGCGACTGGGTGGTGATCGCCACCAAACCGTCCAGATCCCCGACCCAGTCACCTCTGGGCGGGATCCGGTATGGTTCGGCGACCACAGCCACTTGTGTCAACCGCTCGGCCAGGCTCTGGAGGAGGACATCCTGAGCTCTGGCCGAGTGGTTGATGTTCGCCTGGAGGAAAGTTAGTCTGTCCGACATTAACTTTCCTCCATGTGCGACGGCTGCTCCTCTGCGGGGCGAGTCTGCTGCGACTTGGCCTTGGCCTCAGTCGCAGCAGGTTTCCGGCGCGCCTCTGCTTTAGACGGGGGCTTGGCGCAGGCCTTGCCCCCGGAGAGGTGGTCTGCCGGCTTCCCCGCTGTTGCACATAGTGTGCAGTGGGGGGCGGCAAAGCAACCACTGGCCTTGTGGCCTTTTTGACCGCAGCGATGGCACTCATCGCTGCGGTCCACCTCAGACTTGCACTGGGCCCTGACGTGGCCCAGTGCAAGGCACCGGAAACAGCGGCGAGGTCGGGCGTCCAAAAGTTGGACCCGCGCCGCCACCCATCCCACCAGGAGTCGGCTGCCGTTGGCAACCAACTTCCTGGCGGCGGTCACAGGGCATCGGACAAATGCCGTCCCCATGCCCGCCGCACCCCTCCTTATCTCGCCGACATGGTAGTCCGGCGCGGCGCCGCCTCCGGCCCCGACGAGGGCCTCCGTCAGTTCGGCCGGGCCGACAGAGTCGTCGAGGCCGTTCACCCTCAGCTCCGCGGAGGTGACGGGCCTTGAGACCTTAATGGTCTCTTCGGCACCCCGAAACACCTCCTGCAGTTTGAGGGCGAGGGAGTCCGCCCTCTCCGCCTTCGCCGAGCCGGGCACCTCGAGGATTCGGCCCCCCGTGGCCGCCACCCGCATTTTGAGAGGCGGAAAGTCGGTTAGGTCGATCCGACTTCTCGCCTCTCCAAGCACCTTTTGGTAGGTGAGGCCCTTCTCTTCCGCCCCCGGTAGTAGCGTAATCACCACTGCTGCGGTTCGCTGGGGGCGGAGCTTGGCCTTTTTAGGCCCCGCTTTCGTTGGCGGGGCGGGCGGTCCGGCCCGAGGCCGCTCCGGCTGTGTTGGCGCAGGCCGCTGCTCCCGCGTTTTCGGCCTCCCTTTGCGCCTAACTACCTCCGTCCACGGCTCCGACAGAGTCGGTGGCGGTGGAGGAGGCAGTTCAGCCGTCTGAGGGACTACAGAGGCTGCGGCCCTTGCCTTACCCTTACCCTTGCCCTTGCCCTTGCTGGGCTTGGGCCCCTCAAGGGAGGCCTGGGTTGGTGTTGGCGCAGAATTTGGTGCGGACCCAGCCTTTGCAGCCTCCGCGTTTCGCCGGTCTGCGGCCAGAGGCGGCCGGACACGCTTCTCTGGAAGGAGGCGCTCCTCCAGAGCGTCCAGTCGCGCGCTCATCATGGCGCCGACCTGGCGCAGGATGGCCTGCTCCAGCTCCTCCACCGGGCGGACCTCGTTTCGGATCAAAGATCCCGAGGCCTGTGGACGAGCGGAAGCTCGGAGACTCGCCATCTCCGCGCTGATCTCGGCCACCTGCTTGCGCAGGTCCGCGACTTCTTCCTTGAGACGCCTGTTGGAGGCCTGCAGCTTTTTGGTCTCCTCGGTTGAGGTCCTTTTGCGCAGGCGCTCCGTCAGGCTTTTAATCTCTGAAGCCGACACCTTCAGGGAACGTTGGAACGTCCCCTTCAGGTTGCTGGACTTTGTGGCCACATGGTTGATTGTGGTCAGGCAGTCCTGCACCCTGTCGCAGATGTCGGCAGCCAGCTCGTCGTCCACATCCTCATCCGCGGATGTTTCTGAGAGCCGCGACGACACCCGAGATCGCAGAGACGTCGTCATCTCCGCCACCTCGCGCTCAGCCCGAAGCTCCATCTCCTGCCGCTCGGCTGCTACGAGAGCCGCTTTGGCTTTAGCGAGGCCGACATACTCGCCCGTAGTGGGCGGCCGACCCCTGCCTCTTCGCTCTGCGACTTTCGCCGCTGTCGCCAGCTTCACGGCTGGAGCGTCCACCTCGCTGTCGGAGCCTATGCAGCTGTTAACTCCACGCGATCGCTTTCGCAAGCGCCTCGCGTCCACAAAACGGTCAGGCGACTCTGCCACCGAGACCATGCTCCCAGTTGAAGAGTCCGACCCCTCTACGTTCACAGGGCCTAGCCCTCTCCCCTCATCATACGTCTGGTTTTTTGTTTTTTTAAATGAATCCATATAAGTTCCCACGATTTGAGACGAAATAAAGGTCCACCCCCGGGTGACGCTCATTCCGGGGGTAAGGGTACATACTGCGGAGGTCCCCAGGTATCCGCAGGTTTTAACGTGTTTTCTCACGGGTTTCTGTTTCAAGCTTTTCCTTGCTCTGGGGCCGGCCAATTAAGGCAAGCCCCCTTCGGCCCCCACACTGCCACAACGTACCCCTTACCGCAATACGGGGTCTTTGAAGCGTACAGTGGAGAGCCGGTGCAGGAGAGGGTGCGGAAACCTCCCCCGACGACACTGGGCGATGGTTTTAATACCACCCAGGTCGTCCGACCCGCGTCGCCGCTACTCAGCATAAGGCTGAGACGCCGACCGGGCCCCGCAGCCACTCAAGGCCGCCGAGACTCGACCGCCGCTACCCGGACTATCCAGGACGCCGGCCGAGCCTACCCCACAGGAAGGCACGATGTGCCCCCCATCGTCGTCCACGGACGACCCATTCCCGGTGTGCCCGAAAGGGTGGCCGAGTTGACCGATCCCTTCCGCGCCACCAGCCTTGAAGGCCGGCCATCCTCCGACCCGAAGATCCGCTGGTCCATTTCTGGACCCCGACCCGCCTCGTCCACGCCCTATGCTGAACATAGGGACTCGTGGAGAGGCCCCGCAGTCAACCAAGACCGCCTAGGCCCAGACCGCCGCTTCCCGGAATGTCCAGGGCGCCGGCCCGAGCCTCCACTTGGGGTTCCTCTTAGTTTCACTGGGCAGAGCGGCCCGGCTACTTATCCCCCCCGCCACGGAAAGGCGGGAACCCATTCGAGGGGGAACCTAACCTAACCTAACCTAACCTAACCTAACCTAACCTAACCTAACCTAACCTAACCTAACCTAACCTAACCTAACCTCATCATCATTTTTCTTCAAACATCATTTTTCTTCAAAATTTTTGAAAACTTTGAAAAATCGTAGCGTCTTCAAAATTTAGTTCGGAATTTTTCTTTTATTTTATTCGTGCTCAGCAGGCTTGCGCGCGTCGCGCTGCATACTTAGATTTAGTTTTTTGTTAAATTTTGTTAAATTTTGACTTAGAAAAATTCGACCGAGGTGATGTAAGGAACCTCGTTTCCCAGTACATTTGGATTTTAAAGTCTCTAAAATATTGACTAATTGTTGAGTGTGGCACGTCGCTGTAACCGGCTCGACGTCTCCTCGACGAACCTGCAACAGAAAAGGACACGTTTAGTACAATTTTTTGGAATTAACATCATTTTTCTTCAAAATTTTTGAAAACTTTGAAAAATCGTAGCGTCTTCAAAATTTAGTTCGGAATTTTTCTTTTATTTTATTCGTGCTCAGCAGGCTTGCGCGCGTCGCGCTGCATACTTAGATTTAGGTTAACTTAGGGAGGTGAGGTTTTTTGGGGGAAATATTTTTATTATTTTTAAAATTTTTTGTTTTTGTGCTGTTTGTTTTGCTTGGAGGATCCGTCGGTTATTTTTATAACTTTTACAAATTTGACACATTTTATTTTGACAACCGACGCCCTCCAAGCAAACATGATTAGGACTCCGGCGAAGGCCGAAGCTCAGGATCCCACCCGCGGGGTTGCGATGGTCACCAGGAACTCTGGGCCCCCGCCACTAAATGTCCGGAAGAGCTCCGGCGATTCTGGATCGCCGGACCCAAAAGGAGGCCTCAAGGCGGTGCCCTCAAGGCCAAAAGCGGGAGGTGTGCGCACGGTCTTAGCAGCCGAGGCAAGCCCGCCGAGGCCTCCTGAACGTCCCATCTCCGACATGGTGGCGGAGGCCCGGTCCTGCGTGACCAGCGCAAAGGTCCACCTCTCCAACTCCGGGAACATAAAGAGAGAAATAAAAACTGGCGTGACCAAGGCTCTTGATCGGCTCTTCCAGATCGTTAAGGAGGCTGACAAGGCTGACACGGTCAAGAGCCTTGATCCCGTCATAGAATTAGCACTGCAGACTGGTGCGAAGGAGTTGAGAGACGGCCAAGAGGCTTCTACAGTGTCTTTTGCAATTTTCTCCATGCAAAAGACACTGAAGAAACACATGGACCTAATCATCGACAATACCGCGCGGGTGGCGTCGCTAAACGAGGCCCTTCTGGAACGTAACCTTGCTGCGGGAGGAAACAATGACATACAGACGGAGAGCATCGGGAAGCTCTTGGGTGAGGTGCAGGGTCTGCGCCAGACGACTGAGGCAACGGAGAGGAAGGTTTCCTCGCTGCAGGAGACCATCCCCTCTTATGCCGAAGTGCTGGCCAGACCTACTGCAGCAATGCCACCTGTCGAGCTCTGCCCGAGGCACTCTGTCATTGTGTCCTCCGGCAGCGAGAAGGATACTAGTGACGATGTACTCGGGAAGGTCCGAGAAACACTCGAAGCCAAGACCACCGGGCTTCAAGTCACTAGGGTCCAAAAAGTTAAGAACCAGAAGGTGGTCCTGAGCTGCGCCAGCAAGGCGGAATTAAAAAGGGTGACGGACAAGATAGCGTCCAACAACAAAGGGCTCAACGTCGAGGAGGCAAAAAATAAGGACCCTTTGGTCATTATTAAAAACCTCCTCACGTTTAATAAGGACGCCGAAATTCTGTCGTCTCTTAGGTCTCAAAACAAGAGCCTACTGGGAGACCTAAGCGACGACGAATTCAGAGCCACCGTCAGGTACCGCCGGAGAGCACGCAACCCGCACGAAAATCATGTCGTGCTGCAGGTGTCGCCAAAGTTGTGGCAGAAGTTGACTGCGGCCAAGAGGGTACACATCGACCTGCAGTATGCGGCAGTGCAGGACCAGTCTCCGCTCGTCCAATGCACACGATGCCTGGGGTATGGGCACGGGCGCAGGCTCTGCACAGAGTCAGTCGACCTGTGCAGCTACTGCGCCGGCCCACATCTCCGGGCAAACTGTCCAGTATACGCGGCGGGCGAGACTGCAACATGCCGCAACTGCAGGTCGGCGAAGTACCCCAATATCAGCCACAACGCTTTCGACGGAGAGTGCCCAGTACGTAAGCGATGGGACGCCATTGCCAGATCTAGCGTGGCGTACTGCTGACGTACCGGGCACTCTAGTCAACACCGTCGAAATGACGACGCCTGCGCACACTAGTGAGCTCGTGCGGGTTTTAGGAATGACGAAGGTGAAGATTTTGCGTGCTGAGCTACCCCCGCACGCACTCTATCCTGAGTGCGGGTGTGACTCAGCATGTAAAAGCAGGAAAAAAATGGCTGATGCAACCACTCGATTGCTACCAAAGTGCCCACAACACAACGCGTGCGGATGCGACCTGAAACCTTCAGCAAGCATTACGCCGACCGGACTCCTATTCTGTGTAATGATGGACGGGCAAGGTTTCAGGCCGAACCAGCATGCTGCCGGCACTGAGGTAGCACAAGTTGACGGGCAAGACATAGGGCAGAATGACACTGAGTGTCACGCTGCTCTATTCAAGGTGATGAAAGATGGGGGAGGTGCGTGCAACACCTAATTCTTAAGAATCAGGAGTATGCACACACGCGGAAAAGTAGTAAAGAAGTGAGATAAATGTTGTGTCGCCAAATTCTAGTCAAATCACCTAATCATTTTATTATATTATTTTACAATTATTATTTTAATTTTATATAGCATTGACAATTAATTATTTTACTATTTTACCTATGTATATTAATTTTAAGTTTTTATATACATAATCAAAACAGACAAATTTATATGTATGAAAGCATTTAATTCACTGTATTTGTTATTCAAATATACACCTTACTTTTTATTGACGTGAAATTATACAATTTTAATAATTATGATAATCATTTATGTTGTTCTAATACAATTTTATTTTATACTAATTCAACTCAATTTTACTATACAAATTTTTACTTTAAATTATTTTTATCAGAATTTAATTCAAATTTTAAACTATATATTACTGTAATCCTAACCCAAATTGACAAGTTCACTATTTGCAACTTTAAAATTTTGTTAGTTATAACCGTTAATGCCATTGTGGCAACTTTTAAATAAAATGTGATGTAGGATTATAAACCCAAACAAGGGCCTCGCATAAACTTAGCGGGGGTACATAGGAGTAAAAAAAAAAAAAAAAAAAAAAAAAAAAAAAAACCTAACCTAACCTAACCTAACCTAACCTAACCTAACCTAACCTAACCTAACCGCCAAAACCTGACCGCAACGATAGCACAGAGTGCTACGGTCAGTCTCGGACTGGCACTGCTCCCGGACATGCCCCACCTCGAGGCATCGGAAGCAGCGCAGCGGCTTGGGTGCCAGCAGTCGGACCCGTGCTGACACCCACCCAACCAGCAGGCGACCCGCCGTCGCCACCTTCTTGGCTGCGGCCACCGGGCACCGCACGAATGCCGTGCCCATGCCCGCAGCACCTCGGCGGACTTCGCCCGCCCTCACCGCCTCGAGCTGGCACCCACCAGCCTCGGCTATCGCCGCCGCCACGTCCTGTCCGGTGGCGCAGTCATCCAGGCCGGTGATGCGCAGGTCCGCACACTTCACCGGTCTGGTGACCCGGACATCCTCCCCGAGCACCTGGCGGAGTCTCTCAGCGAAAGCATCCGTCTTGCGCTCGCGGTCGGCCGCGTCCTTGCCCAGGACCTCCAGCAGCCGACCGCCAGTTGCCGCTCGCCGGATGTTCGCGAGAGACTCGATCCCGAGCTCCGCGATCTTAATTCCCTGCTGCGCTGTCCGCATCGCCTGCTGATAGGTGACACCCTTCTCCGCGCCCTTCGGCGTAATCGTCAAGACGACTGCCGAGGTAGTCGGGGCGCGGATCCGGGGTTTCGCCGCCTTACCAGCAGGGCGACGCGGCTGCGCGGCTCCCGCCCGGGACGGCTGGCCCTGCGCAGGTGCCGGCTGCGGTGTCGCCGCAGCGGCGGCCTTCCCCTTGCGGCCCCGCTTGGCCACCTCCACCCAGCTTACGCCGGGCTGGACTTTGGCCAGTTGGGGTCCGTCACTTCCGGGTTGGCCCTTCTTCGCACCCTTCTTGCCCCTGGGGGCAGAAGGTGGGGGCAGCGTCTCATTCGCGACCGCAGTTACGCCCGACGGCCCGGGCTGCGGCTCCGAAGTCGGAGCCGCAGCGGCCGCGAGGTTCCTACGGTCGGCGGCAAGCGGGGGACGGGTGGGCGGCTCCTCGGGCTCGAGGCGATCCCCGATCCCGGACTGAACCGCCCACGCACAGTTCCGCCACCTATTCGCTTTCGCCGGAGGAGGAAGCGGCCACTCGCGCCTGCTGGGCGAAGTCCGCCCAGAGACTGGCGGAGTGGGGACGCGACGCGCCTGCGCCACTTCCCTGCGAAGCTCCGCCATCTCTTGGCGGAGATCGGCCATCTCGGCTCGCAGGCGCTCGTTCGCAGCCTGCAGCCTCTTCGTCTCGTCGGAGGCGGTCCTCCGGCGGAGTTCCCGCATGGCCCCCCGAATATGGGTCCCAGCGTCCTTAAGGGCACGAATATAGGTGCCCTTAAGATTCCTGGACTTGGTGGCCACGAGGTCGATGGCTTTCACCGACTCCATGACCACCTTCTCCAATTCGTGGGCCAGCGACTCGTCCTCCGAGACCGCCTCTTCGCCCGACATCCCCAGTGGCCTTGTCTCCCGCAGCATGCGGGTGCCCAAGGCCACCTCTCGCTCGGCCTCGAGCTGCAACTGCAGCATCTCGGCCTCCGCGAACTCCCGCTTCGCCTTGGCGAGGCCGACGTAGTGCCCCGTAGTGGGCGGCCGGCCTCTGCCTCTCGGCTTCGTGACGACGACCTTCGGATCCGGAGCATCCGACCCGGTGTCGGAGCTCGAATGGCTCCCGTCGTCGTCACACTTCCTCACACGCGGTCTCCCGCGCTTCCGTCTCTCCGGTGACTGTGAAGGTGAGCTCACAGTCACCATGCTCATCAGCGACGAGTCGGAACACGCGCTCGGTGGCCTAATGTCCAGTCCCTCCGTGAAATGCTTCACGGCAAAGGACTGGGCAGAAGTACCACCGGCGACTGAGTCCCTCCTCAGCACCACCTTGCACTCCCTCGCTACAGGGCCAAGGCCTCTCCCTTCATCGAACTTTGGTTTGTTTTTATTTTTTTCCATGTCTGTTCCCACGATCAACCTAACCTTTTTTTTTTTTTTTTTTGTTTACCCAGTGGAAATCCTTTATGGATACCACGCCCGCCCCGGGGGAGGCAGGGTGGTTATGTGGGAGTCTCCGCCCTAGTGGCGGCATACCCACTAAAACCACTGGGGCGTTCGTCATCCGCCTGAGATGGGGCGAGGTGGGGTCGCGTTAGCATTCACCACCTCGCCCCGACGATGGGCCCGATTAGGGCCCCCTGCGCCTATGGAGGGGTGACCCTGTTCCCCAGGATCACCCCCCAGACGGTGTGGGGTCGTGCAGGCCGGGAGAGTCCCCCGACTCTCCCGGCAACCCCACTGCATAGGGGCGAGGAGACGGGCAAACCGCCTCCTCGCTCCCCCTGTCCGTCTGCGCCGGAGCGGATCAGAGCGGGGGTCGTCCTCCCTGATCCGCTCCGCGGCCTCCTTCTGCGTCATCACCTCTTCGCAGAAGGAGACCACGGCCTGCCACGATCGCTCGCTGCTGAGCATGGCTTTCACCACGCTCGGCAACGAGAGATCCCCGCCTATATAGGCCGAAAGCGTATGCCGCTGGGGGCCCCATGCGGCACACGCTTCCAGCGTGTGGAGCGCCGTATCCTCCGGCGCTCCACACTCGTGACAGGCCGGGGTCGCCTCCCGTCTCGCGATCTTGTGCAGGTACTTTCCGAAGCACCCATGCCCGGAAAGCACCTGCACAAGTCGGAAGGTCAGCGACCCGAACCGCCGCCGCGTCCATTCCCGGAGGACCGGTCGAATGGCCTCCACCGTCTGCTTACCAGGCACAGGTGGGGCCAGGTCCTCCGTCCACCGCCTCAACATGACGGCCCGCGCATGCCGTCGCATGCGCCTGACCTCCTCTCCCCCGATAAACTCCCCGCGGGATCTCCCCGCCGCCACGAGGTGGTAAACCTCGGCGAGGACCTCCGCTTGGAGCTCCCAGGGGGGATCACTGGCCAGCACGCAGGCCGCTGTCCAGGACACCGTCCGGTAACCGCGTATCGCCCTCGTCGCGATGACCCGCTGCGGACGTCGCAGCAGGGCCTTATTCGCGCGACCTAGGGCGTCCGCCCAGACCGGTGCCCCGTACAGGGCCATACTCCGGATTACTCCGGAGTACAGACGACGGCATGTGGCGCTCGGGCCGCCCGTGTTGGGCAGCAGCCTCCCCAGAGCGGCAGCGGCTCCCAGGACTTTTGGGGCAAGCTGGACGAAATGTGCCCCAAAAGTCCACCTCCCGTCCAGGATGAGACCCAGATATTTCATCCGGGTCCCAACCCGGACCGAGACCCCGTCCAGCACTACCTTCGTGCCTGGAGGGGGCCCCCCCCGAGGCCCATGGAACAATAGGGCCTCGGTCTTGGAGAGGGCAACCTCCAGCCCCAGGGAGCGGATGCGGTCGACCACAAGTGTCGTGGTCACTGAGGCCAACCGCACCGTCTCCCTGAGGTCCCTCCCCCTGGCTACGACCAGGGTGTCGTCCGCGTAGCACGCCAACCGCACACTGTCGGGAAGCGTGCCACGCAGCACCCAGTCGTAGCCGATGTTCCACAGAAGCGGTCCCAATACCGACCCCTGTGGAACCCCGCAGGAGACGCAACGGCGCCTCAAACCGTCACGTCCTTCCACCAGGACCTCGCGGTCCTGGAGGTAGTCGGCCAACAGCCTCCGCAGATACAGGGGCACTCCGTGGTACCGGAGCGCCTCCTGTATTGTTCCGTGCGGGAGGCTGTTGAAGGCGTTGGCGATGTCCAGCGAGACAGCCAACGCCCCTCACCGACCGCATCCTGCGTCCACCCCTTGAGCCAGAGCAGGGCGTCCACAGTGGACCGCCCCGCTCTGAACCCGAACTGGGCCTGCGACAAACCAGGCCCAGTTCCTTCCAGGTGCTGGATGACACGGGAAGCCACCACCCTCTCCAGCAGCTTCCCCGTGTCATCCAGCAGCACGATTGGCCTGTATCCGGAAGGCGAGTCGCTAGGTCGACCCTCCTTCCGGAGCAGGCACAATCGGCCGTCCTTCCACGGCTTCGGGAACCTCCCCGACGAGAGGCATGCGTCGAAGAGGTCCCGAAGCTGATCGCCCATCTCCCTTAGGGCGATCCGAAGGACCCGACCTGGGATCCCGTCGGGACCCGGCGCAGTCGCCTTTCCCGCCAGGCGGTCGACCGCCACCGACATCTCCGCCGGCGACACAGGCGGGACGGAGGACGGGTCCGACTCCTCCTCCTGGAGAGGGGGGGGGTACGGTGCCATCGCGGGGGGCGCGTAGAGGGGGTTCGCAGACGGGAACAGCCCCTCCAGCACCGCACCCAGGAGCTCCGGTTCCAGGGACTCCGCGACAGGGGGCGTCTGGCCCCGGAAGCGCTTCCGGGCAGCCCTATACGGACGCCCCCACGGATCCCTGTCCAGCCGCTCCAGCTCCTCCTCCCAGGCCCGCGACTTGGCCCTGCCGATGGCCACCTGCAGGTCCTTCCTGGCGCCACGGTACGCCTCGTACGCCCGACGCTCGGCTGCCAGCTCTTCAGCTGGCAGCAGATCGTCGGACCGACCGTGACGCCTCCTCCTGCAGTGGCCATAGAGCCGCCGCAACTCCGAGCAGGTGGCTCGGAGTTCCGCAATCTCCGCGCACCACCAGTACACCTGGCGGCGCTCGGGACCTTTTTTTTTTTTTTTTTTGTTGACCCAGTGGAAATCCTTTATGGATACCCCTAACCCGGGGGAGCCGGGGTTATGTGGGAGTCTCCGCCCTGCGGCGGCATACCCACTAAAACCACTGGGAAGTTTACCTCATTCCCTTGTGGCCGGGGGCAGCGGGGTTCCCTTTCGGAGTCTCCGCCACCCTCAGCCAGAGTCGGCCCTTCGGCCCCGTCTTCCGAGCGTCAAGAGAGGGACGGCCCTGGTCACCCAAGGCCGCCCCCAGACGTGTGGAGCCAGTGCAAGCCAGCGGAGAGCCCCCCGACCCTCCGCCAGTGGCCCCACTACGGAGAGGGAAGGAGGCGATGATCGGATCGCCCCCTCCTCCCTCCCCGTCGTCTGCGCCGGAGCGGATCCTGCGGGAGTCGTCCTCCCCGATCCGCCCCGCGGCCCCTTCTGCGACATTACCTCTTCGCAGAAGGAGACCACGGCCTGCCACGATCTCTCGCCGCCGAGCATGGCTTTCACCACGCCCGGCAACGAGCGATCCCCTCCTCCTTCCCTTGCACTCCCGACCGCGACCCACACGCGGCGAGGAGCACAAGGAAAACCCCCCCTGGTGGTCCGAGCCATCGCTCAGACCCCGGCTCATCCGCTGTGCCCTCTGCTAATCAGCCCTCTGCTGCCAGAGGGACACGCGGAAGGGCCCACCGTGTCGGGTTATTAGCCACCGTGCGGTAATACTGCATAAATGCATATGTCCCTCTGACTGCATAAAAGCTGCAGTATTACCGCACGCTGTTGCCCAGGGTGCACCACGAGGAGGTTACCCGACCGAGCACCCCGCGGCGCTCGGGACCTAACCTAACCTAACCTAACCTAACCTAACCTAACCTAACCTAACCTAACCTAACCTTTTTTTTTTTTTTTTTTTTTTTTTTGTGACCCAGGGAAAATCCTTTATGGATACCACACCCACCCCGGGGGGGGCAGGGTGGTTATGTGGGAGTCACCGCCCTAGTGGCGGCATACCCACTAAAAACCCTGGGGTGTTCCTCCAGGCAATGGGCGGAGCTACGGGTCCATTAAATCACCGCAGCCCCGCCCAGCCTATGTCCGCCGTGAAGGCGGACCCACCTCGGGTAGGGGGGGTGGCCACCCCCTTCCACCTCGTGGCGACGCGTCGGAACATCAAAACGCGTCGACCACTCTGGAGGGCCCTATTACTGCGAAGCAGCGGGTGCCCCCACACCCGCCGCTCTAGGCCCTCCTAGCGGAGACGGAGTGCGAGCCCGTCTGGCTCGCCCCCGTGTCCGCTCCCTGCGGAGCGGGTGCGAGAGAGGGTCTCTCTCTCTTTCCCGCTCCTCGGCCTCCCTCTGCGACATCACTTCCTCGCAGAAGGAGACCATCGCCTCCCAGGACCCCTCGTCGGCGACCATCCTAGCTAGGATGGTCGGCAGTGAGAGGTCTCCGCCAACCGCCGCGGCCAAAGCTAGCCGCGGCTCCGCCGCCCCCGGGCATGCCTCCAGCACGTGCTGCGCCGTCTCTTCCGCGCAGCCGCACTGGTGGCATTCCGGGGTCTCCTCCTTCCGGGCCACGCTGAACAGGTACCTCCCGAAACATCCATGTCCCGAGAGGACCTGCGTCAGCCGGAAGGTAAGACCCCCGTGCCCTCGATGGACCCACTCCTTCAGTACGGGCCGGACCGCCTCCAGAAACCGAACGGCCCCGGCCCCCCTTCTCCGGTCCATCGAGAGTCGTGCACCCCACGACTCGAGAGCGGCGTCCCTGGCCCTCTGTCTCCACTGCTCCAACTCCCGTGGGGCGGGCCGCAAGTCCACCTCGCGCGCCCGCACTCTGCGCCAGTAGGCCGAGGACAGAACCTCGGCCTCCAGATCCCACGGGAGGGAGCCTGCGATGACGCAGGCCACTTCGTGTGAGAGTGTGCGGTAACCCCGACACACTCTCACCGCCATGGCCCTCTGGCTCCTATGTAGTCGGGCGGCCTCCCTGGAGTTAAGGGAGCCGGCCCATATAGGAGCCCCGTAGAGGGCCATGGAGCGAACCACCGCCATATAGAGGCGGCGGCAGCTCGGATCTCCTCCCCCGAGGTTCGGCAGGAGGCGGCTCAACGCACCCGCCGCCCCCACTAGCCTCGGGCTCAGCTGCTCGAGATGAGCCCCGAACCTCCATCTGCTATCGAGTACGACACCGAGGTATTTCAGTGTCGATCCGACAGCAATGGAGGTTCCCCCCACCACGATCGCTGAGCCTGCAGGCGGCTTCCTCCGAGGCCCATGAAAACAAATGGCCTCGGATTTATGGAGCGCCACCTCCAGACCCAGCCGCCGAATCCGAGCCACCACCGCCGCGACCCCGGCAGTGGCCAGGACAGACGCTTCCCTGAACGTCTGCCCCCGGGCGGTAACCAGCGTGTCGTCAGCGTAACAAACTACGCCGACGCCACGGAGGTTAGCGCCCCGCAACACCCAGTCGTAACCGACGTTCCACAGGGTGGGGCCCAACACGGACCCCTGTGGAACGCCGCGGGTCATGGGGCTCCGACCTTCCCCATCCTTTGTGGGGTAGACTACCTGCCTGTCGGACAGGTAGTCCCCCACGAGGCGTCGGAGGTACTGGGGCACCCTATGGTACCCCAGCGCTCCCAATATTACGCTCCAGGGCAGGGTGTTGAAAGCGTTCGCGATGTCTAAAGACACCGCCAACATCACCCCGCCGCTGGAGCACGCCTCCTCGGAGAGGTCGCGGACGTGGGCTATGGCGTCCACAGTCGAGCGACCTCTCCTGAACCCGAACTGGGTGTCGGCCAAGTCCGGCCCGACCACCTCCAGGTGCTTGACGAGGCGGGCGACTACGACGCGCTCTAAGAGCTTGCCCGCCTCATCAAGCAGCACGATTGGCCGGTATCCTGCCGGCGAGTCCGCAGGGCGCCCCTCCTTTCGCAAAAGGACGAGACGGCCCTGCTTCCACCGCTTGGGGAACCGGCCTTCCTGGAGGCAGCGGTCGAACAGCGACCTTATGCGCTCCTCTAGCGACTCCTGGACGAGGGCCCACGCGCGACCGGGAATCCCATCAGGGCCCGGCGCCGTGTTTTTGGCCCTCATCCGCAGGACGGCCGCGCCCAGCTCACCCGGCGAGACTTCAGGCACCTCTTCCTCCGCCGGTGCGCCGCGTGCCACCAGGGTGGGAGGGACAAATTCGGTCCCCGGACTAGCGGGGAACAGTCCCTCGACCACACGCTGCAGGACCGCCGGATCCAGGGTGCTGGTGACCGGGGGAGCCCATGGGCGAAGCTTCTGCCTCGCCCACTTGTACGGCCTTCCCCACGGGTCCCGCTCCAGCGACGCCAAGAGCTCTCGCCAGGCCTCCGCCTTTGCTTCGCCGATGGCGATACGAAGGGCCTGGCACGCACCTCTATACGTGGCATAGAGGGCGTCGAGCTCCTCAGCGTCCTGGCGCCTCCTCCGGCGGTACCGCTGGTAGCGGCGGCGCTCTGCCAGGCACTGGCGGCGGAGCTCGGCGATCCCCTCGTTCCACCAGTAGACCTGGCGCTTGGATTGTGCAGGCCTAGCGCGAGGCATGGCAGCGTCGCACACATGTGCCATGGCCCTGCACAATCCATCGGCCTCTGCGTCCAGGTCTACTTCCGACGAGGGGGGGGCGTTCCACGCCTGGACGATCGCTGCCTCCTGCAGCAACTCGACGTCCAGGCGATTTAGCGCCCACCGAGGGCCAACCGTAGCCGGCAACCGCGGGCCCTGACCCGCCGAAGACGAGGAGACGCTGAACCGGATGTACCGGTGGTCGGAGAGCGTCTCCTCGTCCACCAGGACCTCCCAGTCCCGGACACGCGCCGCGATCTCGGGGGTCGCAAATGTCACGTCGACCACTGACCCTCCCGAGCGCCGCACACACGTGTCCGTGGACCCGCGGTTCAGGACGCACAGCCCCGCCGCCACCACCCACTCGCTCAGTGCCTCGCCTCGTGCATCCGTCCTTGAAGATCCCCATGCCCTAGACTTGGCGTTGAGGTCTCCAAGGAGGACGACTGGCCTGGGACGGCTCTGGCAGATCAGGGTCCCCACCTCGTTGAGGAAGTCCTCAAACTCGGCGAGGGCCCTGTTGGGGGAGAAATACGCCCCCACAACCACCGTCCCGGCCATCGTGGCGGCCACAAATCCCCTACCCCTGACCACGCCCTCAAGGGGAGGGGATCGGGCAGGCGACTGGGTGGTGATCGCCACCAAACCGTCCAGATCCCCGACCCAGTCACCTCTGGGCGGGATCCTATACGGTTCGGCGACCACAGCCACTTGTGTCAACCGCTCGGCCAGGCTCTGGAGGAGGACATCCTGAGCTCTGGCCGAGTGGTTGATGTTCGCCTGGAGGAAAGTTAGTCTGTCCGACATTAACTTTCCTCCATGTGCGACGGCTGCTCCTCTGCGGGGCGAGTCTGCTGCGACTTGGCCTTGGCCTCAGTCGCAGCAGGTTTCCGGCGCGCCTCTTTTTTCGACGGGGGCTTGGCGCAGGCCTTGCCCCCGGAGAGGTGGTTTGCCGGCTTCCCCGCTGTCGCACATAGTGTGCAGTGGGGGGCGGCAGAGCAGCCACTGGCCTTGTGGCCTTTTTGTCCGCAGCGATGGCACTCATCGCTGCGGTCCACCTCAGACTTGCACTGGGCCCTGACGTGGCCCAGTGCAAGGCACCGGAAACAGCGGCGAGGTCGAGCGTCCAAAAGTTGGACCCGCGCCGCCACCCATCCCACCAGGAGTCGGCTGCCGTTGGCAACCAACTTCCTGGCGGCGGTCACAGGGCATCGGACGAATGCCGTCCCCATGCCCGCCGCACCCCTCCTTATCTCGCCGACCTTATAGTCCGGCGCGGCGCCGCCTCCGGCCCCGACGAGGGCCTCCGTCAGTTCGGCCGGACCGACGGAGTCGTCGAGGCCACTCACCCTCATCTCCGCGGTGGTGACGGGCCTGGAGACCCTGATGGTCTCCTCCGCGCCCCGAAACACCTCCCGCAGTTTGAGGGCGAGGGAGTCCGCTCTCTCCGCCTTCGCCGAGCCGGGCACCTCCAGGATTCGGCCCCCCGTGGCCGCCACCCGCATTCTGAGAGGCGGAAAGTCGGATAAGTCAATCCGACCTTTCGCCTCTCCAAGGACCTTCTGGTATGTAAGGCCCTTCTCTTCCGCCCCCGGTAGCAGCGTGATCACGACTGCTGCCGTACGCTGGGGGCGGAGCTTGACCTTTTTAGGCCCCGCTTTAATTGGCGGGGCGGGTGGTCCGGCCCGAGTCCGCTCCGGCTGTGCTGCCGCAGGCCGCTGCTCCCTCCTACTCGGCCGCGCCTTGCGCTTGACCACCTCCGTCCACGGCTCCGACAGAGTCGGTGGCGGTGGAGGAGGCAGTTCAGCCGGTTTACCGCCCTCCTTAGGGGCGCCCTTCTTCCCCTTCGAGGCACCCTTGCGAGCACGCGCAGTGGGGTTTGCTGCTACTGGGGCCTCCATTCCCGAAGGTCCAGCCATGTGCAGTGGCTCTGGAACCACGGGAGCCCCTCCAGCAGCAGCGCTACGGTCGGCCGCTAGTGGAGGTCGCATGCGCCTCTCCGGCAGCAAGCGCTCCTCCAGCGCGTCCAACCGGGCATTCAACATGCCCCCCACCTGGCGCAGTATGGCCTGCTCCAGCTCCTCCATCTGCCGAGGTTCCTGGCGTCTCAGCGCCCTCTCGGGCGAGGACCGCTCGGCAGAAAGCGGAACGGATGCTCGCGCCGTCGCTACGTCTCTGCGGAGTTCCGCCAATTCCTTGCAGAGGTCTCCCATTTCTTCTCGCAGGCGCGCGTTAGCAGCCTGCAGCCTTCTTGTTTCCTCTGTGGAAGACCTTCTGCCAAGGTCTTCCAGGAGGTCCTTGACTGTAGCCGAAGCTTCCTTAAGGGCCTTTTTAAAAGTGCCCTTAAGGTTGCTCGACTTTGCTGCCACCGTATTGATGGTGGCCACACAATCAAGGACCCTCTTGTTTAGGTCCGAGGCCAACTCTTCCCCCTCGTCCACTGAGGATACTGAGAGCCGATCAGCGGTCGGTGGTCTCTGTGACCGCAGACTTACGGTCAACTGCTCGACCTGCTGTTCGGCTCTTAGCTCCATTTCTTCGCGCTCGGCCTGCAAAAGAGCAGCCTTGGCGCGGGCGAGTCCGACATACTCGCCCGTAGTGGGCGGTCGGCCTCTGCCTCTCCGGGGAGCGACCACTTTGGTAGCCGGAGCGTCCGACTCCCCGTCAGAGCCCAGGCCACTACCGGCGTCGTTCCCTCGCTCGCGAGATCTCGCTCGCTTTCGCCAGAACTTGTTCCCTGGCTCCCTCTCTGGTGATCTAACTGGCGACCCCGTCACCGTCACCATACTATCTGCTGAGGAGTCAGACTCCTCAGCGTTTACAGGGCCAAGCCCTCTCCTTCCATCGTATTTAAAGTTTTTAGTTTTGTCCATAATAAATCCCACGAGTTGAGACGAAATAAAGGTCCACCCCCGGGTGACGCTCATTCCGGGGGTAAGGGTACATACTGCGGAGGTCCCCAGGTATCCGCAGGTTTTAACGTGTTTTCTCACGGGTTTTTGTTTCAAGCTTTTCCTTGCTCTGGGGCCGGCCAATTAAGGCAAGCCCCCTTCGGCCCCCACACTGCCACAACGTACCCCTTACCGCAATACGGGGTCTTTGAAGCGTACAGTGGAGAGCCGGTGCAGGAGAGGGTGCGGAGACCTCCCCCGACGACACTGGGCGATGGTTTTAATACCACCCAGGTCGCCCGACCCGCGTCGCCGCTACTCAGCATAAGGCTGAGACGCCGACCGGGCCCCGCAGCCACTCAAGGCCACCGAGACTCGACCGCCGCTACCCGGACTATCCAGGACGCCGGCCGAGCCTACCCCTCAGGAAGGCACAGTGCGCCCCCCGACGTCATCCACGGACGACCCATCCCCGGTGTGCCCGAAAGGGTGGCCGAGTTGACCGATCCCTTCCGCGCCGCCAGCCTTGAAGGCCGGCCATCCTCCGACCCGAAGATCCGCTGGTCCATTTCTGGACCCCGACCCGCCTCGTCCACGCCCTATGCTGAACATAGGGACTCGTGGAGAGGCCCCGCAGTCAATCAAGACCGCCTAGGCCCAGACCGCCGCTGCCCGGAATGTCCAGGGCGCCGGCCCGAGCCTCCACTTGGGGTTCCTCTTAGTTTCACCGGGCAAAGCGGCCCGGCTACTTATCCCCCCCGCCACGGAAAGGCGGGAACCCATTCGAGGGGGAACCTAACCTTTTTTTTTTTTTTTTTTTTTTGGTGACCCAGTGGAAATCCTTTATGGATACCCCTAACCCGGGGGAGCCGGGGTTATGTGGGAGTCTCCGCCCTAGTGGCGGCATACCCACTAAAACCACTGGGGTGTTTCCCTCAGCCTCATGGCCGGGGGTCGCGGGATCATACAACGTCGCCGCAACCCCCAACAGGGTCGGCCCTTCGGCCCCATCATGGGGAGCTTTGATGCTCCTCCCTCTTCGTTGGCGATGTGCGGAAACACCGGCACATCGCCCAACCTCTGAACTCGTGGCCGGTGAGCACCCAGCTCCCCCGAGCCGGGCACCCAGAGTTCCCACCTGAGGACCACCGACGGTCATAAATGGCCGCCGGTGGTGCCAGGTGCACATCACTTTTGGGCTTGCCCACTCGTCCCTGCGCTCTCGCGCGGGGCGGGTGGGCAGTCCATGGGAGTAGGCTGAGGGGCTGGCTTAGCAGCCTTGCCTCTCCTGCGCCTCTTGTTGGGAGGCGGGGCGCAAGCCTTGTCTCCCATGCGGTGCCCGGCCGGCTTGTCCGCAGCTGCGCACACGACGCAGTGCGGTGCGGCCGAGCAACCGCTCGCCCTGTGGCCGGACTGACCGCAACGGTAGCACAGAGTGCTACGGTCAGTCTCGGCATGGCACTGCTCCCGGACGTGCCCCACCTCGAGGCACCGGAAGCAGCGCATCGGCTTGGGTGCCAGCAGTCGGACCCGTGCTGACACCCACCCAACAAGCAGGCGACCCGCCGTCGCCACCTTCTTGGCTGCGGCCACCGGGCACCGCACGAATGCCGTGCCCATGCCCGCAGCACCTCGGCGGACTTCGCCCGCCCTCACCGCCTCGAGCTGGCATGCCCCAGCTTCGGCTATGGCCGCCGCCACGTCCTGTCCGGTGGTAGCGTCATCCAGGCCGGTGATGCGCAGGTCCGCACACTTCACCGGTCTGGTGACCCGGACGTCCTCCCCGAGCACCTGGCGGAGTCTCTCCGCGAGAACATCCGTCCTGCGCTCGCGGTCGGCCGCGTCCTTGCCCAGGACCTCCAGCAGCCGACCGCCAGTCGCCGCTCTCCGGATGTTCTGGAGAGATGGGATCCCGATCTCGGCGAGTTTGATCCCCTGCTGCGCCGTTCGCATCGCCTGCATGTAGGTGACGCCCTTCTCCGCGCCCGTCGGCGTGATCGTCAAGACGACCGCCGAGGTGGTCGGGGCGCGGATCCTCGGCTTTGCAGCCCTACGAGCAGGGCGACGCGGCGGCGCAGCTTCCGCCTGGGACGGCTGGCCCAGCGCGGGTGCCGGTGTCGCCGCGGCGGCGGCCTTCCCCTTGCGGCCCCTCTTGGCCACCTCCACCCAGCTTACGCCGGGCTGGACTTTGGCCGATTGGGGCTCGTCACGTCCAGGTTTGCCCTTCGCGCCCTTCTTGCCCTTGGGGGCAGAAGGGGAGGGCCCGGTCTCACTCACGACCGCAGTTGCGCCCGACGGCCCGGGCTGCGGCTCCGAAGTCGGAGCCGCAGCGGCCGCGAGGTTCCTGCGGTCGGCGGCAAGCGGGGGACGGGTGGGCGGCTCCTCGGGCTCGAGGCGATCCCCGATCCCGGACTGAACCGCCCACGCACAGTTCCGCCACCTATTCGCTTTCGCCGGAGGAGGAAGCGGCCACTCGCGCCTGCTGGGCGAAGTCCGCCCAGGGACTGGCGGAGTGGGGACGCGACGCGCCTGCGCCACTTCCCTGCGAAGCTCCGCCATCTCTTGGCGGAGATCGGCCATCTCGGCTCGCAGGCGCTCGTTCGCAGCCTGCAGCCTCTTCGTCTCGTCGGAGGCGGTCCTCCGGCGGAGTTCCCGCATGGCCCCCCGAATATGGGTCCCAGCGTCCTTAAGGGCACGAATATAGGTGCCCTTAAGGTTCCTGGACTTGGTGGCCACGAGGTCGATGGCTTTCACCGACTCCATGACCACCTTCTCCAATTCGTGGGCCAGCGACTCGTCCTCCGAGACCGCCTCTTCGCCCGACATCCCCAGTGGCCTTGTCTCCCGCAGCATGCGGGTGCCCAAGGCCACCTCTCGCTCGGCCTCGAGCTGCAACTGCAGCATCTCGGCCTCTGCGAACTCCCGCTTCGCCTTAGCGAGGCCGACGTAGTGCCCCGTAGTAGGCGGCCGGCCTCTGCCTCTCGGCTTCGTGACGACGACCTTCGGATCCGGAGCATCCGACCCGGTGTCGGAGCTCGAATGGCTCCCGTCATCGTCACACTTCCTCACACGCGGTCTCCCGCGCTTCCGCCTCTCCGGTGACTGTGAAGGTGAGCTCACAGTCACCATGCTCATCAGCGACGAGTCGGAACACGCGCTCGGTGGCCTAATGTCCAGTCCCTCCGCGAAATGCTTCACGGCAAAGGACTGGGCAGAAGTACCACCGGCGACTGAGTCCCTCCTCAGCACCACCTTGCACTCCCTCGCTACAGGGCCAAGGCCTCTCCTTCCATCGAACTTTGGTTTGTTTGAATTTTCCATTTTGGTTCCCACGATTATGAGACGATCTACAAGTCGACCCCCGGGTGACGCTCATTCCGGGGGCAAGGGTAAGTACTGCGGAGGTCCCCAAGTATCCGCAGGTTTTAACGTGTTTTCTCACGGGTTTTTGTTTCAAGCTTTTCCTTGCTCTGGGGTCGGCCAATTAAGGCAAACCCCCTTCGGCCCCCACACTGCCACAACGTACCCCTTACCGCAATACGGGGTCTTTGAAGCGTACAGTGGAGAGCCGGTGCAGGAGAGGGTGCGGAAACCTCCCCCGCCGACACTGGGTGATGGTTTTAATACCACCCAGGTCGTCCGACCCGCGTCGCCGCTACTCAGCATAAGGCTGAGACGCCGACCGGGCCCCGCGGCCATTCAAGGCCGCCGAGACTCGACCGCCGCTACCCGGACTATCCAGGACGTCGGCCGAGTCTACCCCTCTGGAGGGCACAATGTGCCCCCCGTCGTCGTCCGCAGACGACCCCGAGCCCTGCCACGTTCCCTCTCCACGGAGAGGTATACGGGAGGGCTCCTAGGCCCAGACCGCCGCTTCCCGGAATGTCCAGGGCGCCGGCCCGAGCTTCCACCTTTAGGGTTCCTCTTAGTTTCACCGGGCAAAGCGGCCCGGCTACTTATCCCCCCCGCCACGGAAAGGCGGGAACCCAATTCGGAGGGGAACCTAACCTAACCTAACCTAACCTAACCTAACCTAACCTAACCTAACCTAACCTAACCTAACCTAACCTAACCTAGTCTCACTTCAACCGGAGCCGTGATCGGTCGTCTCCACGTCTCTCCATCGCCCAAGTAACCTTCCTCACCCGCTCACCCACTCCACTCACTTCTGTGAGCCGGGCAAGTTAGCCCGGTGCATAAAGTGTAGTGTGTTAGTAACCCTGCTCACCAAGGGTTACTCTGGTGAGTCAAGTGAGTCTAGTGAATTTAGGCATATTTCACCTTACTCACTCAGTTGCTCACCCACTTCACTCACTTCTGTGAGCCGGGCAAGTTAGCCCGGTGCATAAAGTGTAGTGTGTTAGTAACCCTGCTCACCAAGGGTTACTCTGGTGAGTCAAGTGAGTCTAGTGAATTTAGGCATATTTCACCTTACTCACTCAGTTGCTCACCCACTTCACTCACTTTTGTGAGCCGGGCAGGTTGGCTCGGTGCATAAGGTGTAGTGGGGTAGTAACCCTGCTCACCAAGGGTTACTTTAGTGAGTCACGGCATCCTTCGTCTCCCGCGTCGCGTCACTTCACTCACTCTCGGGTTATCTGGGTGACCTGGGAGGTTGCTGAGTTACCTGAACCTGCATCGTGTGCTACGTGTGACGTGCGCTAAGTGCTGCGAGTGCTGCCTGTGACGCGCGCTACGTGCTGCGAGTGATACCTGTGCTATCTGTGACATCCCCCGCGTCACTTTACTCACCTCTCGGACTAACTGGATGACCTGAGAGGTTGCTGAGTTACCCGAACCTGCTTCGTGTGCTAACGAGTGACGTGCGCCACGTGCTGCGAGTGCTGCCTGTGACGAGCGCTACGTGCTGCAAGTGATACCTGTGCTATCTGTGACATCTCCCGCGTCACTTTACTCACCACTCGGATTTACTGGGTGACCTGAGAGGTTGCCGAGTTACCTGAACAACCGAGTATCAAGCTCTTTGTTGCGTGCTTCATGTGCGACTTGTGACGTGCGCTACGTGCTACGAGTGCTACATGTGACTCACACTGCGTGTTGCGAGTGATACCTGTGCTACCTGTGCCACCTGTGACGTGTGCTAAGTGTTCTAGTACTAACTGTTTTGTTAATTAGCCTTACCTTTTGTCCTCTGTTTTTTAGCTATTTTATTTCATTTTTTCACATCACATTTTTTTTTACGAGTGCTACCTGTGACGTGCGCTACGTGGCACACCAACCAGGTAAGAAACATTATTGTGCCTTTATCAAAATGGTTCTCGCGCGCTCTCCGGCTAAACCCACACAGAAACAACAAGATATTAATCAACAGAATTCACAAGTGGCATCCAGCGGTGGACCATACCCTATTCAAACCAGATCCACATCTAGCTCCAGCACTTCTTCGTCTTTACTAGAACTTAGACCACCAGAATCCCTCGGAACACCTGCGGAACCTATTTCCATGGAGCTAAACAACACACTCGTAGTCACCCAATTCAGACTACCTGAGAGCCAAGCCATTGAAACTCCCACTCCAGAAGATGGAGACCGTCGTCCTCCTCCCGGTTCAGATCGCTCAGAACCTGAACCCTCCGATATACGGACTGGGGACAACCGCACACCTATCAGCGGTGACTATTTCCCCATCCCCTTCACTCAATTGGTACGAGAAAGCGTGACCTTCATCAAGAACTTGATTGAGGAAAAAAGAAAGGGTCTCACAAAAGCAGAGAGGATAATCGTACTCGAAAAACTTGTAACGCTGGAGAAGGCCTCCTTGAACCACGAACAGAAAGCGACAGCTACCATTCCTTGCACTGCCTCCCCCAGTGCTAGGTCCTCTCAGATCAACCCTCACACCTTAAACCAGATCGACCAACTCGCCAATATTATACCAAAGCTCATAAACTCCATTAATGACATGAAGAGCCAAACCCCCACACATTCATCGGGAAACATCATTAAAGATGGCGCAGCAAGCAAACTACCACCACCTAAACCGTCAATTATCATTGCACCTAAGGAAACAGTTAGCACCCACGAAGAGACCATTCAAGCCTGGCACAAAAGTACGAACTTCCGAGATACTGATTACGCACCCTCCAAAATTGCATACACATCTAATCACAGATTACTAGTCGAATTTGATAAAGAAGAACAAAAAACACACGCTCTGGAAAAAATTAATCAACCAAACTCGAGGGTAGTAGCAGAGACAACAAAGAAACTCAAACCAATGTTCATCCTAAAAGGAGTATCAAGCAAAACACCACCAAACCAGCTGAAAGATATTATCATTTGTCAGAACAATAACATCAAAATCAATACAACCAATAGTGAAGATATTGAACTAAAAACCACCAGAAACAACAAGAACCCCAAACTCTATAACGCAATATTCATTACTACACCAAAAATATGGAAGGCAGTCCTCCAAAACAATCACCTAAACGTAGACTTCCAACAGGTCCACGTTGAAGAACACGTCCCAGTTCAACAATGCTTCAGATGCATGAAATACGGTCACATCCGTCGTTGGTGCAAGGCTCCGGAGCCAGTATGCTCCCACTGCTCCGAGACACACGAGTTCAAAGACTGCCCAAACAGACACGACTACAACAAGCTAAAATGTACACACTGCTCTGCTAAAAACGCAAAGCAATCACACCGCCCTGACTCTTCCCCGGTCAACTACGCACATAGCGCTACCTCTAATCTATGCCCGCTTGGGTTGAAAAAACTAATTGAAGTCCGTGCCAGAACGGACCATGAGCTGTAGTCCACTCCCTGCACCCCCCGTTTGGGGCCCCTCTGATGTCAATTCTTGCAATTCACAACCGAGGGGCTCATTTCTCGGATGCGTCCAGATCAATGTCGGACGTAGTCGAAACGCTACCCACGAACTAGCACAATGGGCTCATACGCACCAACCGGACTTAATTTTTATTAACGAACCTTACACCAGCAATACGGGACTACCCGTTAAAATTCCAGGTTACGATCTCCATCAATTCCCCGATAAGAATCCGAAGAATGAACCGACCAAAGCTGCCATACTAACAAAAAAAAACGGACTCAGTGTAATCGGAAATAGCGAATACTCCAACTCTTGCCTCTCAATCATAAAAATTAACAACTCACGAGGAAAAAACATATATCTAACATCCGTCTACATTGAACCACGAACCGACAAACTGCAACTTCTAAACCGCTTGGAAATATTCCTCGCAGAAACAACTGGCTCCACGCATTTGATTTGCGGAGACCTAAACGGCTGGCACACGTCATGGGGCTCCAAGACTGACAACAAAAGAGGCAATACAATTTACGACATAATCACCCTACATAATTTACACATTTGCAACACTGGAAGTAACCCTACCTTTGAAACAATCACACATGGAACCTACAGAGAATCCATCATTGATGTAACACTGATTAGCAATACCAATATAGCTAATGTTGAAAACTGGCAAGTTAACACAGAAATCTGCCCCTCATCGGATCACAACTCAATATTGTTCAAACTAAACATTGAAAACACACGTACGACAAAAAATAAAAAAACGTCAACATTTAGATACAATACATACACTGTCAAATGGGAAAACATCAACGAATCCTTCACAAACGAAATCAAATCACACCTACCCAACAACATTAATATACCTACGTCACATCAAGAAATAGACAACAACATTAGAGTCATCACCTCAGCTTTACAAACCACGTGTGATAAACTACTACCCAAACCAACACCATTTAAGGAAAGAATCCCTTGGTGGAGCGATGACCTGCAGAAAATAAAAATGAAAGTTATCAAAAACCATCACTTGCTTAGCCGCCTAGTAAGACAAAAACAACCTATAGATGAATCCTTGTTAGAAAGAGACAAACTTAAAAAAGAATACTCTGACGCAATATGCAAGGCCTCTTCTGATCACTTCAGAGAGTTCTGTAATAAACAAAACAAAGAGGACGTCTGGTCTATCACCAATAGAATTATACAATCCAAACCAATATCGCAACCGCCAACAACTTTAAAAAAAGATGATGGCACATATACATCTGACCCCCTTGAAACTGCTAACACATTACTGAATAAATTTTTCCCAGACGACACCATAGACAATAATCAATATCAACAGACACTTAGACAAGACATGCATACGCCTTCCAACGGACCGAATGAGCCAGAGTTTACTACCACCGAAATCATTAACTGCTTAAAAACAATGAGCCATAAAAAGGCACCCGGACCCGATCATCTAACATCAGACATTTGCCTCCAATTTATAAAAAACTTCCCTAACACTATCACCGATCTACTAAATAAATGCGTTGAACTAAAATATTTTCCTAAAGCATGGAAAGTAGCATGCGCAAGAATTATTCCGAAACCAAACAAAACGGACTACTCTGACACCTCAGCGTATAGACCAATTGGTCTTATAAATGTATTTGGCAAACTCTTCGAGAAGCTCATTATTAACAGACTGACACACTACCTCAACACCACAAACAACCAATGCAAGGAACAATACGGTTTTAAACAGCAAACTTCCACAAATAACGCAATACACAGCGCTATCGACATAATCACCAAAGCCAAGAACAGTAAAGAACATGCAATTGCAGTCTCATTGGACATCCAAGGGGCTTTCGATCACGCCTGGTGGCCGATAATTTTCAAAAGGCTAAAAAAGGTTAACTGCCCCAGCAATATTTATGAAACATTAATCAGCTACATCACAGACAGAGAGGTCTCTATCAACTTTCTGAATTGCTCCGTGGGAAAACAAACGTCAAGAGGATGCGTACAGGGCTCAGTCTGTGGCCCCACCCTCTGGAACCTCATTCTCGATGACCTACTCCTCACTGAACTGGCTGATCTCCCTGAGGGGGCCCACGTGCAGGCTTACGCTGATGATATTCTGCTCATCACGCACTCAAAAAATACCTCACACCTCGAAAATATCACCAATAGTATTCTGGACAAGATCATAAAATGGGGGCAAAATATAAAACTAACTTTCGGACCCGCAAAAACTCAAGCTATATCATTCACTAAAAAACCTAAAAACAAATGTAAAATCACTATAAATAACCACAATATAACTTTTATGAATCAAATTAAATATCTTGGAATCATAATCGACGAAAAACTAAACTTCATCAAACACACTGAATACATCATCAATAAAAGCAAAAAACTATTCAACAAACTCTCGCTATTCATTCGACCCACCTGGGGCGTCTCACCGGAAAATATCAAAATCATTTACCACCAAGTCATCCAACCAATAATCTGTTACGCGTCCGGTATCTGGGCATCAGCTTTAAAATATAAACAAGTAAATAAGAAACTACTTTCACTTCAAAGACTTTTTGCCATTAAAATGGTACAGGGCTTCAAAACACTAAGAACAGCGACTGCCATTTCACTAGCACAATTAGACCCTCTACCATATAAAATAAAGGAAATAGCCGACATAGAACAAACCAAAATTAAACACACTACCAAATTCCTCCCCAAAGATATACCCGTAGACTCGCCTACTCCCCCGTCACTCCTTTTACACCCCTCTCTTCGAGTGGGCATCGAATTTACTGAAATCAATAATGTTCAAGAATATAACGAATTCTGCATAGCCAAACACGAAACTTGGCAAATATTTACAGACGGAAGCAAACTCGACGACAAAGTTCGGGCCGCGTTTGTGGCTCTTAACTCACTCGGCAACACTGTGCATACCAAAAAACTAAAACTACACAATTGCTGCTCCGTCTTTCAGGCTGAACTACTAGCCATTGAACAGGCCACATCATGGATTTCAAACAAAAAACCGCATAACGAGTTCCACATCTTATCCGACAGCAAATCTGGACTGACCGAACTTGCCAACCCCAACACCACAAATACTCTCGCTGTCCAAATACACAAAAACATTATTAATTTACAAAACTCCGGAATGAATTTAAACTTTGCATGGGTTCGGGCTCATGTAGACATCGAAGGCAACGAACTGGCTGATATAACAGCAAAAAACGCCACTAAATCACATAAAAGACCCGACTACACACATATACCGATCTCCTTCGTAAAACATCAAAATAAACTCGAAACCAGAAGCAAAACCAAATCATTTTACCTCGAAGCCAGTCCTCATACACTTAGTCTTCTTCCTACCTATGAAGATTTCAACAAATATTTCACTGCCATAAATATGTCACCTAACTTTGCCATTACCCAAATTCTGTCAGGACACGGATTCCACAAAGAATACCTACACCGCTTTAAAATTACCGATGATCCCATGTGCCCATGCGATAATCTCACCACCCAAAGCTTAAAGCACCTCATTGAAGATTGCCCAAGATTTTCTGCCACCAGACAAGACCACATCACCGTTTCATCAAAACTTAATAATCCATACAACCTCATAGAAATTATCAGCACAGCATCTACCATTAACACCTTTCATAATCACATTACATATATAATCAAAAACTTGAAGAAATTTAATAACACATAGCGCTTTGGTGAGTCGGGACATCTTCACCTCACCGCTCACTCACTTCACCCACCTTGTGAGCCTGACAAGTTAGCCCGGAGCATAGAGTGAAGTGGGGTAGTAACCTTGCTCGCCAAGGGTTGCTTTGGTGAGTCGGGCATCTTCATCTTCATAAGAATTTGAGAAGTTAATTTATAGATTTCAGTATAAACTTAAGTAATACCCGAGCACTTGAAGTGACCTGGGACACACAAGTAACACAGGCGACTTAATCCCACTTACTTACTTCACCCTCAGCAATCGAGGTAAACTTAGAAAAAGCGATTCAAACTGCCAATATTTACTTGGCTCCCTTATCTCACTCCACATACTTCACCTCACTACCCAAAATAACTATTTCAAAATCATCCATCCATCCACCACAACTCACTCACCTAACTTCACAAATTATCCACATAACTCACGCAGCTCACCTAACCCAGCTCACCTTCTCACCTTATCATTAATATCCCCCCCTCAAGCACACAAGAACCTACACTACAACAACGAAACACACAGTTCACCTCAAACCCCACAGCTAAACCTCGCTTCTTCTAAACCCAACTCACTTAACTCACTTACTTCACTAACTTACCTAACTAATCTAACTTCAACCAATAAGTCCAACTCACTCGATTCACTTTCCTAACTCACTTACTTCACCAACCCACCTAACTAATCTAACTTCAAGCAATAAGCCCAACTCACTCGATTCACTTTCCTAACTCACTTACTTCACCAACCCACCTAACTAATCTAACTTCAACCAATAAGCCCAACTCACTTGACACACTTCACTTCAATTTATTAAATTGTGTATTGAGTCATTAAATCAGTGCCTATATCAGACAAGATAGATAATGTCGTCGTCATCGTCTTCCAACTCACCTGTGAAGCCCGGGCCCACTTACCAAAGAAGGGCAATCAAATCATCCGACAACGACGAAGACAACAACCACCCTACCCAGGGGGAGGGATGGCCACACCAGCGGGACGCCCACACCCAGAACCCCATTGTTTCGTCGACATCTGTATCCTCATCTTCACCATCTTCACCAGCCTCGTCTTGCTCGGACTCCGACTCTTCTCCAGGCCCCGCAAGTCCTTCGGGTCGCAACGGAAGCGAGATAGTCTGTGATCCGGCCCTGCCCTCACCCAAGTCAGACCACCTGTCGCCCTCACGGGGGGGCAGCCCCGGGACACTGGCCGAATCCGAGACTGAAGGAGGAGCAAACAGTTCGCCAACAAAGACAGCACACAGCGGACCCATACAGGCGGCGATGTCGGCTTCGGGTGTGATCGAGGCCCCTGAAAATGTAGCGGGATACACCACTCCACTTTCGTACAACCCTCATACGACTGAACCAGCGCAAGAAAAGCAGCCACAAAGCCAACTTCAAAATTCGCACTTCGAGCCCATCAGGCCAACGCCACAATACTTACCGCCGCAACACCAATACCAATGCTACAGATGCGACTGGCTACAGTTCGCACTTGATGGAGTGCAGAGGGAAAACTACCAAAAAGACATTGTAATAAATAACCTGCAACACCATCTCCAGGACGCGCTCGACATCATCAAGCAACAAAATAACAACAATAGCAACAACAACAAGAATAGCAGCAACAGCAATCCCACGCACACCGAAGGCGAGGCCGCACACGCCTACCAACTACCAATTGCCCCCGTTCCCGCACCACCACCCGAGAGCCCTATGGATAGCCCTGTGGACGGAAACCAGACCATGCCCCCGCCTTTACCCTCCTCCAGCAAGACCACGCAACTGAGGTACCAGTGTGTCTTGTGTGGGAAGACCATGAAAGCCAACATCTGCCGTCACTTCAAACGGGTTCATCCCAGTTATGCTAACGCCGACGGAGACATCAAGACGCACCCGTACTTCCCCCGATATTTTTATTTCTTCACGAAAGAGGCCAGAGATGTCTGTCCCCCTGGCAACAGACCGCCCCGCCGGATGGTGGAGGGTGTGGAGGGAGTGTCTAACGCCTTCATGAATGGAGAATATTTCCCGTAGTCGGGGCCAGAATACTACGGACGGATAATAAATAACAACGAACATAATTTGTAAATAAATTGTTAAAATTGTGAGAAAAAAAAAAAATAAATAAATAATAATAATAATAATAATAAAAAGGATATTTATAGGATACGTGGTATATAGGGTATATAGGTACAGATATAGGGTATATAGGGTATATAGGTACTATACGTGTTGTATATAATAATAATGTTAAAGTGTAAAAGTTTTTTCATGTTTTGTATATAATAATAGTGTTAAAGCGTGATTGTAAAAATATAATAATAATGTTAAAGTGTAAAAGCGTGTGTAAAAGTGTTAAAAAGTCAATTCAACATTATATAAACCTGTACATAAACACTTACTTCACTCACCTGTGTGAGCCGGGCGGATTGGTCGGTGCATAAGGTGGGGTGGGGTGGCTCGCCAAGGCAAACCTTGCTCACCAAGATTTGCTTTGGTCCAATAATCCCAACTCACTTGACTCACTTTATTAAATCGTGTATTAAGTTATTAAATCAGTACCTGTATCAGACCAGATAGATATGTCGTCGTCATCGTCTTCAAATTCACCTATGAAGCCCGGGCCCACTTGCCGAGGAGGGACAGTCGGGTCTTCTGACGGCGATGAGGACGGCAACCGCCCCGCATTGGTGGGGAGTATTTCCCGCAGTTTTAAGTTAATTTGTACAAATGTAAATAGGTATAAAAAAAAAAAATAAATAAATAAAAAAAAAAAATAAATAAATAAATAAATAATAACAAAAATAATAATAATAATAATAAAAAAAATAAAAAATAAAAAAAAAAAATAAAAAAAAAAAAATAAAATAAAATAAAAAAAAAAAATTATAAGAATAATAATTAAAAAAAAAAAAAAAAAAAAAAAAAAAAAGGAATACATATTTTAAAATTAAGTATAATTTAACAACGTAATGTTGCCATACCATATTTGTATAAAGGTTAGCTCTTGCACATAATAGGGCATTTCAAGTCCATTTGTAAACTTGTACTTATAAAAATGTAAAAACTTGTATAAATGAGAATGTGTCTATGTGTAGTGGTATATATGTGATGTAAACAGTATGATGTATAATTATATAAAAAAGTAAAACAAAAAGGATTTAATAATGTATTGTATATAATAATAATAAGAGTCATTCATTTGTATTGTATTATTTGTAAAAGTGTTTTCACAATAAGTAAATAGGTATCAATTTAGAAAGTCAACTCAACACTAATTATGTACCACTACCGCTAACTCACCCAAGTCACTAACATCACATAACCTGCACCATACTTCACCCAAACCAGAAGAACTCACATCGTACCTCGCCCAGCCAAACTCATCTGTGAGTTGGGTGTGGGAGGTTAGTCGCAATCTGACTTCTTGCACCTAACTCACAGGGGTCACAACGCTAACAACCCACTACTCACTCAAGTCACCCAGGTCATTAACATTACATGGCTTACACCTTTCATTCAATTAAAAAAAAAAAATAATAATAATAATAATAATAACAATAATAATCATAAATAAAATACAAATAATAATAAACTCGCATCATACCTCCCCCAACCAAACTCATCTGTGAGTTTCTCCCATAAAAAAAAAAAATAAATAAATAAATAATAATAATATAATAAAAATAATTAATTAAAATAAAATACATAAATAAATAAATAAATCCACCTCCATCAAAACAATCTAAGCCTCAACTATCTTCGCGCGTGGAGGAAAGAAGTAAACCAGTAGCATCGACCCCTCCACTAAGCGCTTCCACAAACAACTAAAAAAAAAAAAAAAAAAAAAAAAAAACCTAACCTAACCTAACCTAACCATAATAGGGCATTTCAAGTCCATTTGTAAACTTGTACTTATAAAAATGTAAAAACTTGTATAAATGAGAATGTGTCTATGTGTAGTGGTATATATGTGATGTAAACAGTATGATGTATAATTATATAAAAAAGTAAAACAAAAAGGATTTAATAATGTATTGTATATAATAATAATAAGAGTCATTCATTTGTATTGTATTATTTGTAAAAGTGTTTTCACAATAAGTAAATAGGTATCAATTTAGAAAGTCAACTCAACACTAATTATGTACCACTACCGCTAACTCACCCAAGTCACTAACATCACATAACCTGCACCATACTTCACCCAAACCAGAAGAACTCACATCGTACCTCGCCCAGCCAAACTCATCTGTGAGTTGGGTGTGGGAGGTTAGTCGCAATCTGACTTCTTGCACCTAACTCACAGGGGTCACAACGCTAACAACCCACTACTCACTCAAGTCACCCAGGTCATTAACATTACATGGCTTACACCTTTCATTCAATTAAAAAAAAAAAAAATAATAATAATAACAATAATAATCATAAATAAAATACAAATAATAATAAACTCGCATCATACCTCCCCCAACCAAACTCATCTGTGAGTTTCTCCCATAAAAAAAATAAATAAATAAATAATAATAATATAATAAAAATAATTAATTAAAATAAAATACATAAATAAATAAATAAATCAACCTCCATCAAAACAATCTAAGCCTCAACTATCTTCGCGCGTGGAGGAAAGAAGTAAACCAGTAGCATCGACCCCTCCACTAAGCGCTTCCACAAACAACTAAAAAAAAAAAAAAAAAAAAAAAAAAAAACCTAACCTAACCTAACCATCCATCCATCCATCCATCCATCCATCCATCCATCCATCCATCCATCCATCCATCCATCCATCCATCCATCCATCCATCCATCCATCCATCCATCCATCCATCCATCCATCCATCCATCCATCCATCCATCCATCCATCCATCCATCCATCCATCCATCCATCCATCCATCCATCCATCCATCCATCCATCCATCCATCCATCCATCCATCCATCCATCCATCCATCCATCCATCCATCCATCCATCCATCCATCCATCCATCCATCCATCCATCCATCCATCCATCCATCCATCCATCCATCCATCCATCCATCCATCCATCCATCCATCCATCCATCCATCCATCCATCCATCCATCCATCCATCCATCCATCCATCCATCCATCCATCCATCCATCCATCCATCCATCCATCCATCCATCCATCCATCCATCCATCCATCCATCCATCCATCCATCCATCCATCCATCCATCCATCCATCCATCCATCCATCCATCCATCCATCCATCCATCCATCCATCCATCCATCCATCCATCCATCCATCCATCCATCCATCCATCCATCCATCCATCCATCCATCCATCCATCCATCCATCATTCAAGATTATAATCTACGTGTGTTGCAAGTAATGGTTTTATTCCTCTCGCCCGATTATCCACGCCTGTTTGTCTTATAGAACCTAGCTACATGCCCACATTATGAACAGAACCGCTTGACAATACCTAACTTCTGATAATTGGCAACACCTCAACCTATGAGTGCCTTTATATATATTATTATTATAATACCTAAGGCGCGTTAAAAGTGATTTTGAATAGTTTTAATCGATGTTTTTGCATGTATGTGATGTCATATTCGAGGATAAGGCTTTCAGGGTTATTTTAGATAATAACCTAATTTCCTAAATATTTTCATATTGTTAGAAAATAGAAAGGTTTTTTACGTCACGGGTGAAATATTATACGAGTAGTAAAAATTAATAATTTAAACAAAGGTCAATAAGACATTTAAGTAATAAAAGTGATTTTAAGATATACCAAGGATATTTTTCCGTGACAAAATTATGTAAATGGAACAAAATGTAGAAAAAGTTTCAGAAGTCAGGTGTTTCAATAAGTCACCAAATCAGGCTGCGATAGTTTGTGGCCTTAAATATTTACTATTCGAGTGAATCAAAGCAGTTTGACAGATTTTTCAGTGTAAAAACAACAATTATTCGCTCGAAGCACTATAGAATGTCTCAAAGTACTGCGATTAGACAAAAACAAATGCAAGATGACTATCTGAAGTTTCTAGAGTTTATATTAAAAAGGCACTGAATATAAACCACCTGTAAACATACACGTAAAAAGTGTCAATTGAAACAATTGAAAACGACCTATAGCACACCTTAGCATTGCGCTTGTATTAGGCCATTTTCAGTCATTTTCACGTAAATCTGGTATAAAAAAAAAACTTATTTATTTCATTACTAATTCTGTGTTTTACTACTCAAACTTACATATAATATTATTTGTTTAATGGTGTAATATATTAAATACGACATAATATTAGAAAACCGAGCATTTGTACATTTTCTGTGACTTTTGTTGTTAACTAAATTTTTGCTATTTTTTCAAACGTTAGAGCGATTGAGCACCCCCTTGTAGTTGAGATAATTTGTCGACACTTTGAATACATCATCGCAATAGCACGTGTAACAAAATGAGGGGGTGGCTGAAAACCCTGCACGCGGCCGACTGATTTGGGTATAACCGACCCGGTCTAATAGCTACTTTAGTACAGAAAAGTGATACAAAGTGGCAACTAATTTAATTATCACGGTAAAGTAATACGGCATAAGCAACAGAGTTGTATTAAAACAATATGTGGTAGTAGGGTATAATTTGACATTGCAACCTCAAATCTGCGATGTTTGCAACTGTATTGCAAACTTGTGAATGGTAGTAAAGTTTAACCGACGCTGAATGTTTTTGACGAAAAAGATAAAGAGACATAAGCTACAACTATCATAACAGGTGCTTATGGCCCAGGAGCGATAAAGACGGGTAGAATCAGCTTTTTTGACGGCGGGAGCGATGTTAACCACAGGTTGACATGGGCAAAGCTGAGTGACATGCAATGTCAACTACCAGTTAACACGGGCAAAGCTGACTTCAAGGTTATGTTAACTACTACTTGACATGGTCAATTCTAAATTCTCGATTTGTTAATTACTAGTTGACACGGGCAAGCAAGCGGTTAACGTAAAAAAGACCTCAAATTCCGTCGGTTACACATATGTAATGACACTTCAAAAACGCAGTTTTTTGCCTGGGCGTAAGTGACACAAAACTCATCGTACAGCCATGGGAGTGAGCGCATTCGAAAGAGCGGAAAATTTCAAGTACCTACGATGGCATTTAAAATTAAAACTCATTTTCGACAAAAATGTCGCTTATCCACTATAATTATCCTTTTAACCGTCGATATATTATATTTTTTCTTATTTACACTATTATTAACTTATATTTATTTAACAAAATTACCTTATTTTTAATCCAAATTTATTCTATTTTTTAGTTTGGTTTTATTTAGGGATATTCATAAAGGGTATGCTAAGCCTAAAAGGGCTCATAGTACTCATCAATATGAACAACTTTTGCTATGGGACCAACTCGATATTCGCGAAAAAAAAATCTACAATGAGCCCTTTTCGGCTTAGCATACCCTTTATGAATAACCCTGTATATAAAGCGTGTTTTTTTAGTTTTTAAATATTATTTATTTAATTTTGTTTTAAATCAGATTGAAATTAAAACCGATTGAAATTGATTGTTTTGTGTTATGACTTAGGGCCTTCAAAATGAAAAAGAATAAAAAAAACTTACACAATGCTCAACACAAAACATCGACAAGGATTTTACGTTTCTTTTTATCAAGGCATTATTAATGAAAATAAGAATTTAAAATTTGGTAAACAAGTTATGAAATGTTTGAATGAAACTACTTACACATACTAACTTTTGAAGTTCATATCCCGGTAAATTAGCTCACTCGAGAGTCACACTCACAGTAAACTGTCTGTGTGATCCAACACATTATTACACGACCTCTGTTATTACCGCTAAAGTCGTTCTCTAATTTGGTATTCGCGGGTTCACAATCGCACTTCGTAATCGAGTTACTCTCCCCTCGAGCTGCACTTAAAGTTAAAAAGTAGTTCCGAATACATTGTGGCAAATTGGCCAGTTCACATAACTCAGGCGGTCGCAGCGGCACCGGCGCCGTCAGGCACTTTAGACAGATGTTGCTCGTGGGGCTGCCGGCCGCAGACTGCGCATTGCGCCTGCGCACCCGCACCGCACCAAACCGGCAAACCAACGCCGGCGCCGCCACGGCGCTTTACCGCACCCGCGCCTTCACCCCCGCAGGGTCGACCCAGGGTAGTTGACAGTAAGAAAATATTTTGAAGATTTCTATTTTTTATGGTAGCTGAATATTTATAAATGTTAAAAACCGATCACATTGATTAAATAAATCATGATTATTTAATATTTTTGAGAAATAAAATAACGAAAATACTGTCACTAGTCATGTGACAACGAACACCAATGAACAAGCGTGACGTAATAAGTTGCAACACAAAAAAAACTTGACATTACTTGACAATTCGTGTGTTACGCCATCGAGCCGATTCCAGGAGTCGCCGACCACACAGGCCGCCGAGTCATCACGCTTCCACCAAGAGTGTTGCAACCGATTCTCCATAAAATATACCTTCCGATGAAGCCCTCGAGTCAGCGCTTCAATTCCAAGAGTTTATTACTTTAATCCGCTATAATTCTACCGAACTTCATAATTCATTGTATTCCTAACATCGGGTGCAATCGCATATTTTACCTAGCTGTATTTTTAGTTCTTAATTTTTATTTCATTAAATAGAGTTTAAATCTATTCTGATTTTCTTTTGGATCCTTCGGCTGTGGCCTATGATAATTCGTGACACGCCATTCCGTGTCAATATTTTGGTAATTATTAATGTCTAGTAAATTGGGAAATTGTCTACATATTGGTATTATTGACGATATTATATCGCTTTTTTTTTACGTTTTCTGGGGAGAAAGCCCAAATCTTTTAGAGCATTATTTTTGATTGGAAATCTTTGAATGATTTGATCACATGCCTCAACATGAAATTGCATGCATCTAGTTTGGAACAAGTGGATAAGTTCTGAGGTCAAGATATTATTATCTATGTGTAAGCAAAGTATTAATGGCGTTTGCTCCGTAATAAACCTCTGTAATATTTACAAAGTTTTGTGGGTTGTTGTAGTCAACATTTTCATGAATGGTTTTATCAAAATAATCTTTTTTCAAAAAACAATCGAACAGAGTTCTTAAGATTCTACAAACATGCGAGTATAAGACATGTATCTTGGCTGATTTGCATTTCTCGATTTAATTTATTGAACATTGGTAAAACAAAATCTAAATACTGAAGAAAGAGTAGCGTTACAGAGTCGTTTAATTTGTTTAATATATTATATATTTGTGGCTCTTGTTATTGTTATATATTTGTGGCTCTTGTTACGTCATCATTTAGTGAAGCATCAATAAAAAATAATTTCAGAGCTTGATATTGCTCCAATACTCTTGATATCGCCGCATGCACAGACAACCACCTCGTTTGACAAGGGCGTAATAATTTATGTACTTTTAAATTGCAAAATGATTGAAATTCTTTGAATTGACCTGATCTTTTGGGGCTTGAAGCGAAATAATTGTATTCCACCAAAAACAATAGGTATACCTGTAATTCGTATATGAAAACTAGCCAAGTCAAACCTTAGGCTACAATATATTATCCTAAGTTATAAGAAAAATGATATTTTATGTTGGTATAAATAAATTTCAGGACTGACCATCAAACTTGGCATTCATTTAGATCTCCGTTCTTTTTGCGGCGAAGCCCAAAGCATAATTTTTGTAATGAACTTGGCTCTCCTTTTTTACATTTATGTTTTTGGTGGGATATAAGATTACATACCGGCAGTATGCAAATAAGATGGTAGGTACACTGGAGTTCATTTACATAAAATGTCCAGGTCAATCCAGGTCTAGGTACGCCTGTAAAATATCCAGGGTCCAGGTAAAATATCCTCAAAATACGAAGCAAGTTCCAAATAAACGACTATAAAGTCGACTATTTTTCATTTTTACATGCTTCCTTCATTTGCCAAATCCAGAATCATAATCCTTTTTTCTCTTTTTTTCCTGTCAATCATTTTCACGTTCTAGGAACATTTTGTTTATCATTTATAAGCTGCCAATTCTGTTAAAAAGTTTCTCTATCAATTCAAACGAGGTAATAACATTACACTAACACTCAAACTGTGCCAACTGTCAAAGGTTTCTGTAGGGTCAATAAAACAACGGTCCCGTAAGTAAAACTTATAATGTATTTCTATCGACTTTAAACGAATTTATTTTCGATGACGCTAATATTATTACAAATAGATTATAATTTATTTTAGAATATTCAGATTAGCATTTTGCTATACTTATAATAAACTTAGTATATTTTTAGGTATCTTAGGGAGATTTTATTTTTTTAATTAATATGGCTGTTACCGAGAATAAGTAAACAATAAACAGAGCGTGACGACCGATTTCAAAGTGAAAGTAACAAGAAGGTGAGAATACGTTTTAGAAGTAGTGCTTTAACCGAGAGACACGCAGGGTGCAATAGTGCAGAGAGTAATATAGAAGAGTAGAGGTATTTGCGGCAAGTCCGGCGACGAGGCTGCGGCGGCGGCGGCGGCGGAGCGGCGGCGCGGGCCGGGCACGCGCGGGCGCGGGCAGCGGCCGCCGCGGCGTCGTTCGAGGACGAGACGCGAACCATGGATCGAATGGGATCAGTACATAATTCAATACTTAATCAAACTTAGGTGCCATTAACATACTCGTACACCTCGTGTTCGCTAACCTACAGACATATGTATGATAGTCTCTATAAGTCGACCTACACTACGCGCACGGTATAATCGTGCAATTATGTATTTACATTTTGAACCTTTATTTAGAATAAATCAGTGCCGAGTTACGATGACCCATTTGATTATCATCGTTGAATTATTTTATCACGTCAGATCGTTGAGCTCGCTCGGGCTTTGAGTTTGCGGTGCGACGTCACATAACGACTATTATGTTACAAAAATTAAACTGTATTCTATCAAAATATAGTGATTGGTCCGATCGGCTTTTCACGAGGTTAAAGACATAGCTATTACTGATGACTGATGACGCGTGCAGACGTCGCACGCGCGGGCCCGCGCGAGGCAGCTCTCCGTCGCGTGGCGCGTATTCTAATTGAGTTATATAAATCGGTGTTTCTATGCTAGTAAAGTGACTAGGGGCTGTCCATATATTGTCATCGATTTTTGCTGATTTTCGACCCCCTCTCCCTACAATCATCCTATCGTCATTTCCTACAGACCCCCCCCCCCCCCCTCCCTCGCGAAACTAACGTCATTACCAGTTTGACAAAATTAAAACTTTTGCGGGTTTGAGAAAAATAGGGTAACATTAAAACATTTTTTATAATAGAATCATCTTTTATTATTTTGTACTTTGGCAGTGTTCATTGATATAATAATATTATTCTTCCCTATTCTTTAGTTTTCTTTGGATAGCTCCCACATTTTGTTATAGAATCATCTTTTATTATTTTGTACTTTGGCAATTTTCATTAATATAATAATACGAGTATTATTCTTCCCTATTCTTTAGTGACGGCAGTTAGCCGCACTCGCTTCGCTCGTGCGTCTCACTAGCATCGTGGGCAATCGCCTAGTTTCTACTCTAGTTGTACAATATACTATAGTACATTTTAGAGTAACTGGTATCACAAAAATGACGTCAATTTCGAAACGCCCCCCCCCCCCCTCATCCGTCATTTGCCGTCACCCGCAGACCAACCTCCCCCCCAAATTTAGAATGACGTAATATATGGACAGTCCCTTAGTACGACAATTTCATAATTCATAATGTAAGTATATTAACTAGGTACTCTTTACAATATTTTCTTAATAATTACGATTACTTATAAACCATGCAATTAATCGCATCACAACATAATTCAGAACAGGTTGCGTTACCTAAAGTGTACTATGTAGTATATTAATGTTTAAATGTAAAGATAAATCGCTTTACAGACGAGTGAGCTACGTGATCATTATTTACTTAAAGTACCTACTCTCTATGATTAGTAATAAGATTGCTCTAAAATAAAGGAACATTTAGTCTTACATTATGTACATAGTGTAACGTAATCGTGAGAATATAATATAGTGACGAGCGGTGCCACACACACGCGGTGACCCGTCAGATTTTACTCGCAGCCATATAGCGTCCAGTGTAAACGATGTATCAAAACCCTGTCGAGCGGCGCGCGGCCGCCACTGCGGGCCCGCGCGGGACCGCGCGGCGGCGGGGGGCGCCGCGCGTCGAGCCCCGGACGGGGACTCGCTTAAAACTACACAACTCCAAAATATTTATAATAGAATTCAAACAGAAAACAGAACTAGGTAACGATAAAATAGTAATCTGTCCTAAAACAACACAGAAGGTGCAATAATAATTTTCTTAAATCTATGAATATGAGCACGGGTATTTAGTCCGCACCGAGCGATACCGACCGGGAGTATATCACAGCGCCAAAGCCCTCCGCGGGGGCCGACGCCCGATCGATAAGTAAAGCGGTTAAAAATTGAGCATCAGACTTTTAATATTATTAATTAGTGGCCGATTCTCGTGAGAGCCGTACCCTCAGCGGCGACAGTGGCGGCGGGCTCCGCGCGGGTGAGTCGGTCGGAGCGCGGCGCGGAGGTGCGCCGCGGACGCTCACTTGTCGCTGAGCAGCACGAGGTCGTCGGCCACCACGTCGGACACGTGCAGGTACACGATCCAGTACATGAGGTTGAAGCACACGAAGCACACCGGGAACACGATGCGCGAGTACTTATCGATGTCCGACGGCGTGATGCCCAGGTACTTGCCGAGATCCTGCAACGCGAATATTCACGCGACTATTAGGTATACCAGTCCTTGATACAGCTATAAGGACATACAAATCGCGGTCCTATATTACTTAGTACCACTGCGCACTGGTGTGAGTCACACAATACATAATAGTTCGGAGTGTGAGATTGGTATATTCGTAAAAGGGTATGTCGCGACCTCAGATCGAGTAAAAATCAGATATAGTGCTGCCTTAGATCCAATAATAATTAAAAAAAGTTAAAAAAAACCGCTTGCACCCGTCAGTCGATTTTTGTAGTGATATTTTATTTTAATTGTTTTACTCATTATTAATCCCCTTTTCCTACAAAATTTATTATACAGAAGTTTTAATAGCCCAGATTTTATATTTACTTTACCAAATCCATCCTTTTTCGAGTTATGTTTATAAAAATTTACAAAACAATGACACAATTTGACACAGTTACGTCAACAACAGAAAATAACATGGGAAAACTTTAAAAGAAATGATCACACGACTACAAAAGAGACTGCAAGCGGATACACGAAGCGCACGCCCACCACCTCCGCCCGCCCCGTCGTCTCCAAGCTCCTCGTCGGATGAGTTTGTGACTCCCCCGACACGAGCGCGTCGAGCGACGAGGACGGGCCGCCGCGCCGACGCCGCCGCCGCCGCCAACACCAGCGCGACGGGGACGTCCACCGCTGCCGGCACGCTTGGGGCCTCCGGGGCAACGTGCTCCGCGCCCGGCCCCCGCTACCGGTGGTGTAGTGCGTCGCATGCGATAGATTCATGCAATAAATGAGAACTGCATGCGCACCTATTATGAGGCTACAGAGGGGGGAATTAACCTGACAGCGTACCGTGTTAGGATGCTGCCTTTGTTTCAGGCCCTTGAACCGACTATGACCATGGCGAAGAGCCTCGACCAACATCTGAAGAGCCGACATGGGACAGGTCGATTCGCCCCGTTACATCTTGGCCACGGGGCCACAAGACCACGCGAGAAACGCTTTCCTCGAATTTCTAGCCACAGTGAGAGCGACAAGACAAGTCAATCTCAGGAACTGCGACAACATCCTGCAGTCCTTCAGGCTAGGAAGCGAACGTCTACTCAAAGAGGGGCTCGAGGAGGCGGAAGCAGCCATATATAATAATGTCACTTCCCAAGTCATCAGGGGAACCATGGCAGGAGAATATATGGCAGCTTATAGCGCAGAAAGTGGCTTTGTGGCGCTGAACAAGACTGAGACGGAGCGAACAGGTAGGCCGACATACGCGATACCATCGAACGACCCGATTGTAGTAACCGCCAAATGCACCAAGATCATGCTGGACGAGAAGATCCTCGAGATGGCTCAAACCATCGAAGGGAAGTCAGACGTCGGGGCAAGTTGGGAAAACTGGGCGGTACCGAAGATACAATGGGTTAACGGAGTTCCAGGATGTGGTAAGACAACATGGGTGATTAGACACTTCGACGTGGACAGGGACGCTATCATCACCACAACAACAGAGGCAGCAAAAGATCTCAGGGAAAAGCTATCGCACCGCATCGGAGACCTGGTCAAAACCAGGGTGCGAACCATGGCTTCCTCCCTAGTAAATGGTTTCGGCAGAGAGAGTTTCAGCCGTCTTCTGGTCGACGAAGCTCTTATGAACCATTTTGGAGCCATAGTAATGGCTGCCCGGCTGTCTGGTGCTAGCGAAATTGTCCTCGTCGGGGACGTCAATCAACTACCTTATATCGATAGGGAAAATCTTTTCGAAATGAGGTACCATCGCCCAAACCTGGTTACAAACATCAGCCAGGAGTTGCTTTGCACACATAGGAACCCAATGGACGTCGCGTATGCGCTGAGGGAAATATACTCTGGTATTTATTCCTCAGCTCCCCGTATTAAGTCTCTTGAGCAAAGACGGTACAAGGGAGCGCAAATACCCAGCGCCCTTCCCGACACCCTTTTCTTAGTTCACACGCAAGAGGAAAAGGAGGCCCTCATTATCCAGGGCTATGGGAAAGGCACGGGGTCACGCACCCTTACCATCCATGAAGCTCAGGGACTAACATACGAGTCGGTAATCGCCATTAAGACCAAAGCCAATATGAAGCTCCATGAAAGCGTTCCACACGCGGTCGTAGCGGTATCACGGCACACCAGGACCTTCATCTACTACGCTGACGACACAGCGAACGACGCCATCAGTCGATTTGTCTGGCGTGCATCGGCTGCGTCTCCGAAGACCATCAAAGACTACAATCTGCAGATGGCCATCAAAGATCGGAACGCGGCGGTGGTGGAGGCCTTGGGCCGAGAGGAGGCGATAACTGATTAATAGGACTTAGTAAATGTGTAAAAATAAAAAATTGTAATCATAGCGTTAAAATGTGAGGATTGTGTGTATGCCCCGAGCATTCATGCTCACCATCGAAGGCTCCTTCTTGCGGCGGCGTCATGTGCCGGGTCGTTCTCTTCCCTCAAATATGGTTGAGGAGGGCGATGGCTGGCACATGCGTCACACTCGTGACCGGGTGCTGCTTGCGGGTCGCTGGTCTGCTCGAGGCAAACACACAATTCTTTTGTAGTTGTAAATATTTAATTATATAAATAACTCTTCTTGTCGCACTGCCTAAATTAAATTAAGTTGTTAAAATTTGTAAATGTTAATAAATTAAATTGTACTAGTAAAACTCACGGACCGTGGAGTCTGTGGTGTTTAATAAACTTTTCAAAAAAAACATCTGAAGAGGCTCTCGCTAGACGGTTGGGTCAAGGGTCAGATACAAAAGGCGATCATTCTTGACACGGCCCGCATTGTCAGGAGGTTCCTCACTCTGCAGCCTTAACCACCGGTAGCTTGGCCCCTGCCCCGCTGCCGGCGGCACCTTAGGTTTAAGTTTTTATAATGTTTTTAGGTTTTTATAGGTATAAAAATGTTTTAAAAATTTAAATTTAAGTAAATAAAGAAATAATAATAATATTTTATTTATTTGCAACTAATAATCTATATCTATATATGTATATATAAAAATGAAACCCGTTTTCCTTGGTCACGGCCTCACGCGTGAATGGCTGGACCGATTTCACTAATTCTTTTTTTGTTGTATTTGTTATTATTAGGAGAAGGTTCTTACGGAAAAAAATATTAAGAAAATCTCTCAGAAATATTGAAAAACCCTAAAAACAGCCCTTTTATTTTTCCCATACAAACGTTTTCTAACTAAAACGAGCTTTATTGCTATTGTATAAAGTTCATATTGAATTGCAAGCACTCACTGTTGTTTAAGCAATGTAGGTATGTTCCTAACGTCCAAGAGTCAATTTGCACTTTATTACCTCTGTACAAAGTTCAAATTCAATCATATCTATGAAAACAGTGTGCGTTTTATACTGATAATTTTTACTATAAATTGACAAGTTAGCATCAACAAACTACAGTTGCTATAGTTACGCAATAGCATGAGAATAGAGGTTAAAACAAAGAGTTCCTATAATTATTCTCAACACCTTTGGTCACGCCACCGATTTCAATTTACTCTACGTTTATCCCAAAGTCTTTGCATTTCTTTTCTGCTTGATCTTGAAGCGATTCTTGCCTCTTTTTAACCCCCGACGCAAAAGAGGGGTGTTATAAGTTTGACGTGTCTGTTTGTCTGTCTGTCTGTCTGTCTGTCTGTCTGTCTGTCTGTCTGTCTGTGGCATCATAGCGCCCGAACCACTGAACCGATTTCAGTTTAGTTTTTTTTGGATGAAAGGAGACTTAATCGAGAGTGTTCTTAGCTATGTTTTATAAAAATCGATTGAGCCGTTTAAGAGTTATGCTGGGTTAAAGTGGGAATGGAAGAACCAAAATTCTACAAATGTGCCCAAAATGGTTGTCAAATGAAAGATAAGATATTTTATCAGTGGTAGGACTGTCTAGATTTTTTTTTATTAATAATTAAAAAAAATTTAAAAAAAAAATAAAAAAAATAAAAACCAATTAATATACCAATGTTGGTACTAACATACAAAAAGTATTAAATAAAAACTTAAATTAAAAATTTAAAAACCCCCGACACAAACCTACCTAAAAAAAGTACGAAATAATAATTTGATTTATTTAACAACCTGTACATAAAAACTAAAACACCGCTAAAAATATTAATAATTACAACAAAATATTAGTTACAAAGAAAACGTCGCGTCGGGGGGACCGTTTCTAAATATTAGTATTTACAACTAAGCTACCACGATGAGTATAACTCCTGACTGATTAGTATACCCCCCCCCCCCCCCCCCCCCCGACGCGACGTTTTCTTTGTAACTAACTAATATTTTGTTGTAATTATTAATATTTTTAGCGGTGTTTTAGTTTTTATGTACCGGTTGTTAAATAAATCAAATTATTATTTCGTACTTTTTTTAGGTAGGTTTGTGTCGGGGGTTTTTTAAATTTTTAATTTAATAATAACATCTGCCGTATACTTGCTCTTGTCCCCTAACGTACCTTCTCCCTAGCGCTCACAAAAGGAGCTCGCTGCGGACCAGACGGCCTTGTACTAAAATTCGAAAACCGAGTACCTAAAGGTTTTTCCCGGCCATAATCTTCTGGGACATCATTTTTGAGGTCCTAAGGGACCATTTGGAATAAAAAAAAAAACGATATTTCGAAAATTCTAGGTTGGGTTTAAAAAAAAAAAAAAAGGCTTTAACTGACAATTCGAATGATTTCCTCTGTTCCATTATACTGCAGACTATTAAGATATGTTTGATTTTTTTTTCTCACAATTTCGTTTATTGCATTTTAATATACCTATTTTATGATTAAGGTTTTTGTATAATTATATAGTTTCCACGGAAGCTGTAGCTTCTTTGTCCAATCAGTGTTCTCATCCGAAGTACCGGCTAGTGTGGTTTACGTCTGGATCTGGACCCGTAAGGAATTGTACTCTGTGTAGTGAGAGCGGTTCTATGAAATCTTAACGCCGTTGCCATGATATAGATTTGTCTCACTCTCAGGTATTTTGTATCTTCGTAAAGCTGGTCGGTTGGGTATCTATAGGGTTTATTGTATGCTACTTTTATTACAGCTCGTTGAGCTCTTTCTAATTTAAGCAGATGACTAGAACCAGCCGATCCCCAAGAAATGGCACCATAGTTTAGGAGTGACAGGCACAATGATGTGTAGACCATTGAAATAACCTTGCGATAAGCTATGGTTTTCAGCCTTTTAAAAATGAAAATGAGCTTCCTTATTCGAGAGCTGAGAACATGTATCTGCTTTTTCCATGAGAGCAACTCGTCGATGTATTATGTCAAGATACTTGACATCCTGTTCCTGACCTAGTTTCGGACATATACATTGCGTTTGTTTAGGTATTGCTGTCACATGTATGAAGTTTTACACACAGATTTTTGTTTCGATCCAAGTAACGCCAAAAACTACCCTACTGCCCGTGTAGGTACGTAAATTTCACGCACTTAGTGACGCATAAAAACTAAGGCAGCACTATATCTGCATTCTACTTGATCTGAGGTCGCGACTCGCGGCCAACCGCGAGCAGTATGAATGTTATATTCAGAACCATTAGATCGGCAGCGAACATGTCGTGTCAGCGACGCTACGTTTACTATAGGTAGTTCGAGGGTATACCTTCCCGGGGTGCAGCGGGTGCATGGTGGGCAGTGGATCCTCGCTGGTGGTGGCGTGCGCGTTGAGCGTATTCTCGAGCGTGCCGCCCTTTGAGTGCGCCTTCGGGTCACGCACCTTATACCGCACCTCCTGCAAAACCAGTATTAGTGTCTGTGAGCTTTCACTCCTCCTCCCGCCACTCTCGGCTGAGCCATGGTGACATACGTACCGAGGAGCGGCCCGGCGGGCACCGAGTCATAGTGCTCATTTTGGAAAGCGAGTGTGAGTCCCATGGTGGTGGCTCAGGTCGCACGTTCTTTTCAGTTATTATTTTCTGAATTGCCACAAATCGCTGCTTCCTCATCAGTAATCTCTTGGTCATGTATCCAACGGTCGCATATTCTGAAACGGATACACGATGTAAGTAGAGTTCTATAGGTGGGCAGGCGGTAAGCTTTCGGGTAGCTATACGTACCTAGCAGGCTAGTAAACACCATGACGAAGCAGGTGCCGAGGTAGACGTCGATGGACTTGACGTAGGAGATCTTGGGCAGCGCCGCGTTAGTAGAGGACATGAGCGTAGTCATGGTAAGCACGGTGGTGACGCCGAGCTGCACGCGCGCCGGCGTCGCGTTGCGGTTCAGCCAGAACGAGACCCACGAGATGATCACGATCAGCCCCGACGGGATGTAGATCTGGATCAGGTAGTAGCCCATGGAGCGCACGAACTGAATCTCGCAAGCTAGCCGGGAGTAGTTTCCTGCGAACACCCACACGCGCCACACGCCGCTCACTCTCAACACTCTTATGGCTTACAGTTCCTGCTAAAGCTATGAGTCACGATCATTTTACTTATTCAGTCAAAGAAAACCCAAATATAACAATTTATATTCCATTTCTTTTAGACAAATGCCTACTTACGTGACACCTTAATAGAACAAAGTATGCGTGCGAACCTGTGGTAAGGGAGATCTCCATGGCGCGCTGTCGATGGCCGAGAACTTTGAACTGCGGAAGTGAGACTTCGTGCGAGACGCCCACGGAGTTTGGCCCCTCGTTCCACTTGTACCGGATGTCCCGCATCGTGTAGCCGACTGTATGTAGCGAAACGTGGTGAATGGTGGCGCGAGCGCCATCAGTGGCGTAGGGCGACGCGACTCGAGCCTCGCACGCGACACGGTGGCGCGGGGCGGGGTGGGTTGGGGAGCGGAGGCGCGGGGCCTACCTGTGGAGAGCGACACGTCGGTGGAGCGTTGCCGGTGGCCGAGCACGCGGAACTGCGGCAGCTGCACCTCGCTGCTCATGCCGACGCTCGACACGCCGTCCTTCCACACGTACAGAATGTCTGTCATCGTGTACCCGACTCCGGAGACATGCCAAACACACAAACGCTATCACTTACGCTGCGAAGATCGCGGGATTCGTGCGCGGCCGTCGCGTCACGATGGGGTTCCGCGAGCGGCCGCAGCACCGCGCCGTTGCACGGTGTCGGCGGACCGCGCTCCGACATGGATGATAGAAAAATAAAAACTGCTACTCTACGTAGTGTGTGGAAATGAGAAATCTACGCGACGCTACAAAACCGACTAAGGGTAGGACGGTAAAAAAACGAACAGTGAAAAGCGTCGTCTACGGCGAAAGGTGCAGTAAGTGGTCGTGCAGCGGTGCGCAGTGGCGGTGCAGGGTGCGGTTTGCGGGGTGCGGGAGCGGGCCCGGCGGGTCGCGGGTGTGAGTGGAGCCGCCGGCGGGCTCGCGGGGGTGAGGCGGAGCCACCCCGCGCGCGCGCGCGTGCCAGGGTCGAGTCGGTGCGCACAGTCAGTGGGCCGATAGCGTCTGTGATACGGTACGGTGGTCACGGCACAACATCGCCACAAGCCCAGTGAGTCGATTGCATTGTGAGAGTTTAACCGATGATCGTTTCGGTTAGCGCGACACACACTTTTCTTTCTGTATTATTTTTCTATCATCTGTGTAGATCAAAGTGTTATCGATTAGTTTAATTTTGACACAAATTTCTAGTTCCAGATCAGTCCCCATCGCCTCGCATGTTAGTACATACACAAAGAAAATTATAACAGCACAATTAGTTTCAGTGAGGCAAACCTATGAGACTGACAAACAACGGAGCACACAGTCATATAATAGTTACGGTAGTCAATTGGGTGTGGGTACTGTGCGGATACTCACAGCTCTCGATCTCGATGTGGCAGAGCTGTCGGTCCATGGGAAAGTACTGCAGGTTCATGGGGCACGACGCTGTGATGGTGAGCCTGCAACAGAAGCGGCAGCAGCCGTGAGTGAGGCGGGGCGGGGCGGGAGTGATGTGAGGCGTTGGCAAGGCGAGGTGGAGCGGGGCTCACCTAATGCTGCGCGTGATGGACCCCGAGTGGTGGATGCGGATGAACTCGTTGCTGGTGGTGGCGGTGTGAAAGTAGGATTGCTTTTCGTTGACGAAGAAAGTGTCCGGCACCCAGATGTTCTTGATGAACTCTGAGCCGACGGAGAGCGTCTCGACTCCAGGCCGTTTCTTGTAAGCTAGCCGCGGGTCTGTCCAGAACTGCCTGAAGTAGAAGTCCAGTGTGAAGTCCTGCAACGCGCACACGGTGGTAAGCTCGCAGTCGAGACTCCTCGCACGACACTGACACTGACGACGGCGCCTACCTACGTAAGTACAGAGACACATAGCGCGACCCGTTTGAAGTAAGTACGTTAACGGTCGACGGTATAGAATCGTTACTCGGGTCGGCCACCGCGGTCGTTTGCGGTTTGGCGATGCGAAATTACGAAAACAACAATAACAGTAATCGATATTGAAAACGTTTAGTACACATCACAACATCCAACATTCATTTATAAATAAAATAGCGGTCGATCGCTAAGCACGAAACCAATACGAGTGCATGGAGGTGTGTCGGGTGACGAAACGGGAAGGTTCTATTGAAATACGCGACTGGAGAACTGAAGGCAGTCGCAAGCCGTGGCGTCGGAAGGCCGCGTGTTTCGGGCCGCCCACGGTCCGGCCCGCGCGCATCCGTCCTGCTGGCTCACGACTCGCACGCCAGCCGCTAAACTAGGACGCTCGTCATAAATCTCGAGGCGAACTCTTCATAGGTCGAGTCACGAAAGCGCGATTTGAACTAATACACGGCCATATTGAAACGAGGCCAGTCTGTGGGTACGGGACGTAGAGCACGCGAGATCGTTCCGTCGGGCGTCACATCGACGTCCTCGGGAGAAGCGGGCGGTTCGCGGCTGCGGAAAGTCGTCGACGACAAAGGACAGTGGAGATAGTAAAAGGAGAGAAGAAAGCGGATCGCTCCACGTAGGCGTTCATGCTCGCAGCCTCGCGTCTGGGGCTGCTGCTGGCAAGCGAGAGCTGACAGGACGGTACCATGAGCACTTCCGACACGGAGCTGATCGACAGCACATACATCGTGACGCCCACCTCCACCGGCGGACCTGCAACCAAGCGCACGCGGTCAGCGGCGGGGGCAGGGCGGGACGGACGTACGGGAGGGCGGGGCGGGGCGGGCGCGGGCGCGGTGTCAGTGACGCTGGGTGACGCTGTGTACGGTTACGAGAGACAAATACCATTTGGACTTCAGACAGAGAGCTGATGGAGAGCACGTACATGGTGACCCCCACTTCCACGGGCGGTCCTGCAAAATTCCATACAATTTAAAAATACAGGGTGCGTGCGGTATTGTGGTATTAAATTGCAATTATATAAACCTATCAGAAACAAACATTGATCCACTTTATTATTACTTGATGATGTCCAATCTAAAGTATGTTGTTTATAAAGGAGTCATAAAATTTATTGTACTCGGAGAATTACAAATAAAACTTACCAATACCATAAAATAAATAACAAAACCGAAAAGTGTAACTAGCTACATTATATTATATATAACTAAAGTAGATAAAGAGATTTAGTGAACATTATAATAGACACATATTATGACATAAAGGTATTTATGAAATAATGGACATAACTGTACCAGACACATTATGCCTCAATGTCGCTTCCACGAAGCGTCGGGATTATACGAGTAAGTATGGCGGAGAGTTCAGAAATAGAGTTAGAAAGCGGTGTAGCACTGCAGCAGTAGGGTAGGGTTGTAGTAGATGTGTGTCAGTTTCAGTCAGGTGTAATTCGCACAGTACAAACAATGACTGTCTCCTAACAAGTCTGTGCTCGAGCGAAATAGTCAAGTCAGGTCAGGTTGTAGAGGGAGGGGATAGTGAAGTCAGGTGTAGTCTGAGTCGGTCGGCAGTCGGGTGTGGGCGGGGCAGGTGTGGTCGGCGGCTGACCTCCGTAGTTGGGGCGGACGCGCTTGTCGTAGCTGATGCTGAAGGAGTCGAGGATGGAGGAGATGTTCACATCTCCGAACATGCCGCCGCCGCCGCCACCCCTGCAACACACGCGAGACAGCCTGTCACCACACCACGCCACTTACACAATACGGCCCCCACACACCACCACACTTCACAATATGGCGTTCCACATCTGTAACTACTTAGATTCAAAGCAGTCTAACAAACCGGCCAAACGCGAATCGGACTCGCGCACCGATTGTTCCGTACAAACCTGTAGGTATTTAAGTAAAAGTTACGGTATTTTTATTTATTTTTTATTCTTTTCGCATTTTTTTATCTGTGCTATAACACGTTGCTTCGTACCAAATTTTAAAATTCTGAGTTTTCGGTAAGTACGAGTACCCTGTCTGTACCTTTTGATTGCGTAGGCTTTGAAGTTTGATTTTTTCACAGCTCCAAGGGACAGTAGACTTAAATATGTATGTATTTGATATGAATTTCAGTTTGATACCTCCACGCGTTCTTGAGAAAAAGGGTCTTGACAGACAGACAGACGGACAACAAAGTGATCCTATAAGGGTTCCATTTTTTCCTTTTAAGGTACGGAACCCTAAAAATGGATTACATACATACATACACATACATCAGCAACCTTTAATCTTCCCACTGTTGGGATACAGGTCTACCCTCGAAGGTCGATTAGGCCGTTTTCCACCACGCTGGCCAAGTGCGGGTTGGTGGATTCACATACACCATTGAATTTATTTTCCGGACGTATGCAGGTTTCCTTACGGTGTTTGCCTTCTCCGAAAAGCATTGGAAAAAATGGATTGGCTGTGTTTAAAAACCATTGTGCAATACGCCTCCGGGAATGATAGCATCTCACCAGTCGAGATGGCGGTCAAAATCAAGCCTATCAAAGAAATACAAAAAAAAAATTATTATGTTGCTAATTAAATCTCGCAAGTTAAAGCATTACTTCGACTTCGACTTATGTTCGACAACGCAAATCCGATAACAACGCAATAATAATTACAGTCCGGCAAGTATAACTTGGCGCGGCTGTGCGCCACTGTGTACTTTTATAACTGCTTCTCTTGTACCACTTTTTATCACTTTAGGCATGATGATAGCACAGTAGCAAATATAATAGTAGCAAAAATATTCGCAACGATGTTTACTATGAACTCGGAAGTGTCAAAGTAAATTTTCAAGATTGCCGATTTAGTTCCTCAAATCGCCACCGCCAACTTATACTTGTGGCACTGTATGATAGGTATTATGACGCCGGCCTCGAACCGTCTCGAATAATAGTCACGGAATAAAAACCTAATACTTAGTCGCGTTGCGCAGGAATTTGTTTATGCGTGCTTGAGAGAAACAGTTTCAGTCGAGCCGCGCGGAATAAAAGGGTCGCGGTTAAGCAATGAGGGTCTTTGTGAATGCAATAATATTTTTGTCAGGAATGCAATAGATGTTTACTCGAATTTTAAAATTAATTACTTGAGCTTTGAAGCTCGACTGGGGTCAGTATTTCTTTAACCGCAAAAGTTATCGGATCTAAGATATCGAAGTGCAAGTGTTTAGTGCGACTAGTACAAATGTTTTGTGTACAACACTGTGATTCACCACATTCTGTGTGTCATCACAGCGTTGTATCTCAACAACCTCTTGACCGATTTTACTCATACTCGAAATTCTTGTTTAGAATTAGGTACCATACACTTCTATCAAATTTTATCAAAATCGGTCGGTAAATGGCGCTGCAGCAAACTCTTTCTTCTCGCGTACATTCTCGAACTCTAACAGCAGTTTTCCGAACATGCTGATCTTCTTGCAACAAAGCATAACATGTCTAAAAATCTAAGTACCTACATAATAATATTTATTTTGGTCATAGGAAAGGCAATTAAACTGATTAAATGCAGTATTAAATGCAGTGGCTCTTATTTAATATTACGGTAAGTTGTTTTTAATAGTAGATTGTACAACGAGGGCATAAAACAAGCCATTTTATACGAGACGTTTAGCTAGCCCGAGCCGAAGGCGAGGGCGGATATAAAGTCGAGGATAAAATGGGTTTTATGCCCGAGTTTTACACTCGACTTTTCACATCGATTGCGAGGAAATAAATTAAAATATAATAAAAAATATATTTACAAAAATAATAAATTAATTAATTAAATAATAATAAATAAGTATAAATTTAAAAAAAACACTTGACCAATCAATTGAAAAGAATATTTTTTGAATAAAAATAAAAATTTTGAAAATTGAAATTTGAATTTGAATTGATTTTTTTTTTGAAATTTGAATTTTTTTTAAATTATTAAAAAAAATATTTTTCTATTGTAATTCATATTATTTTTTTTTTTCATATTAATATATGTATATTATGGCCACTTTTTTAAATATATATTTTTTTTAATTTTAAACAAATTTACTATTTATCAAATAATTTAAAATAAATTATTTTTATATTATTGTTTACATATAACATACATTTATAATTTAAGTAGGTATATATATTATATTATAATTTTACTTGTATATTACATAGTACCTATAAGTTTAAATTGATTTACCAAAGAGGTGTAAAATAAAATTTTTGTGAATCTCGTACCTGATTTCTGCGATACAGGCCTAGCCTAGTGCGGGGATCGTTGTAATCATAATATATTATGTGTATGTGTACTACACTGTGTACACCTACCATAAACACAAGTTAGTTAGCGACTGGTTTTTCATGTACTGTTTTTATTTGATTATGGTTGTGCTTATTAAACTATTTTTCATTTTTTGTTTCATTTTCATATTTTCGATTTTGATTTTATTTAAAAAAAATTAAAATACAAAGAAATAGATTTAACTAATTATTTAACAAATTAATTTAATTATTTTTTATTCAATAAAAATAACATAATATACATATTAAATAGAATAGAAAATCAAATTTAACAACAAGAACCTTTTTTCAACCCCTCTGAATAAAAAAAATTACTATCTACGATCTAAATCTTCTAAACTAAAGGTTTTATATTTTAAAAAACACGAGGAAACTTCTTACACGAAAGAAGAATAAAAAAATAGAACCTCTTTTTTTCAACCTCTCAAATCTCTTCTCTTTTCAAATTACTTTTTTGCCCTTGAGCGTAAAAGTTATTTTACGCACAAGGGCGAAAAAGTAATCTGTTTTCATTCAGAGAGGTTCCTTTTAAGCACAAGAGCCTAAAACGTCGCTTTAGTTCGCCTACACAGGGCGTAAAGTAGGACTTTACGAGCAGGAGAAGTGAAAATATTATTTTTAATTCTTTTTACCTATTTGCTTTTAAGACACAATTGTATTATTTGTATAATTTTTTAGTTGTTCATTTCATTAAAGTGCTACGAATAATAACTTTTGTTGGCCTAGGTGTATTTTTTTTATTTGTATGAAGTTTGTTTGTTTTCTAAATAAAATAAAAACGTATTTTGTGTCAAAGATAGAGCAATATAGAAAAGAAAAGTGAAGAAAGCTGACTGAATCATGTGGGATACACAGTTGGGAAGAGAAAAGAGTAGATATGTGGTGTAGGGGAAGTCAGCTCAAAGCGGGCATAGGAGGCAAAGCGGCCATGCTTATTTACTCGGTCATAGTGAATAATATGGTTTTGCCGATTTCGGAGCATAAGCAACCTCCAGCCCCACGCCGGGGCGCAGGCTCACCGCAGTAGAAGCGACTGCGTCACCGAAGTGGGACATAAACGATTTTTGTCTGTTCTACTAAAATAATGCGAGGTATTTTTTTATTGATTTGACTAAATCTTACTATTTTTTTTTTATTCAACAATTATAATTAAAGTGAAAAATGTGAGTGCAGTTTACAGTTAAAACAAAATGGCCGAAAAAGGCAAAGCGACCAGGGCAAAGTGGCCACTGTTTACTTTGGCCTTATTCAGATTTATTAACTAGTCCAATATGTTTTGTGTAGACGGTAAATCTCTGGAATCGGAGCCTACTACTGTAAACACTGTCACGAAATCTGAAATGAAATGCATCCAGAATTACGTTTATTAGATTTGATAGAGGTTAATTAAAAAATCGTTGCTGCTCTAATATAAAAATTCAATAATCAAAATAGATGTGCATTGTTTATGTTTTTAAAGCATTACTACATGTTGTTGATGTTTAATAGTTTTTAGAACTCCGTATTAAGATATTTTCTTTATAACTAAGAATTTAAGCAATGTCAGGTCAAGGCTGTGAAATGAGAATGTTAATTTTAAAGTTAAATTATTTTATATGAGTACAAGACTAACTAGTAAGCACAAAACGAGTAAATAATTGAATAAAAACTGTGGTTCTGTTATAATTTTGTATTTTTATTGATATTATAGTCATTGCAAGTCCTATTAAATAGACGAAAAAGTGCTGGCCACTTTGCCCGGGGCCGATGACCGCTTTAGGCGACCACTCGGGCAAAGCGGACTTTTTCAATTTTTTTTCTAATTTTAAAATAGCGTTTGTAATAATACTCATTTAAGAATGTGACTTGCATATTATAAAAATAGGATGTACACTCTATCCATTGGTCTAAAATTATCTTATGTTATAAGTCGTTTTGTCATCTAAAACGACAGTCAAAGTTAAGGTGTCCGCTCTGAGCTGACCTCCCTTACGCCCTGGATTCTCTATTGATTCAGGAAAAATGATTGTGGTAGTTGAATATGAGCCAGTTTTATTCAAATTAATCTGGAGACCGATGCATTGAAAGGAATCAGCCAGACTGGCTATGACTGTTTAAAACATTATATTTTACGTTTTTTTAAGAAGGTAATAATAAAATTGTTGCAGTCTTAACTGAAATGTTATCACCTCCAACGAGCACCTCGATTGCATCGCCCGTCGACCGTCAGCCGCCAGTCTCGCTGCGCTGACGGTTGTCTAATGTTTGCCCGAAGAATATAAGCAATAATTCTCAAATGCCCGAATTTTACTTGCCCGAATTTCATTTGCCCGAATTGTTTGTTTACCATAAAAGTTATGTGACATACTCTTGTTTGCCCGTACATTAGATTTAATAATGATACGAGTGCCATACGTATTATCCATTTTATTAATTGCAATAATATTATTTAACAGAGTATTTCAACGCCATACTAAATTAATTTCAAATACATCCAAGCGCAAAAAAAATCATTAAAAAAAAAGCCATTAAAATTGTTTTTATTTCTGATACCTACTTATCACTATAATCGATCCATGTCGCTTCCGTAGAAATTAACCTAACGCCTTTGTCCTAAAAAGCGATTGGCTTTCTAGCACTTCGCCGGCCGCTGCCGCGGCACGCTCGCTGCGCTCGCTCGGCTCGTGCGTTGTTTTTCATGTTCTAACCTAACCTAACCTATTGATCGTGTAGTTTAAACCGATTTTATGATTTTTTTCTAGAAGTAATTTCGATGGCAAATGATGTTATGGCATAATATGATAATTACGCCTTACAATGATGATAACAAATGATATTATTGAAATTGACTATAATATGGAAAACAAAGTTTCTAGCACGTGACTAATATAGTAAACAATGAGCATAACATATAAAATTATGAGAAACAATATTATGTCTGTTGACCAGTACTGTATAGCAGATAAAATTATGGCAAATGAAATTCTAGCAAATGGGTGTATACCCTATTTTTGTACTGATTCCAGTTCGCATAGGTATATTGTAATTATCTACAAACATGGAATCAACAGATAAATACGCTTGTAATTTCGGATGAAGTATCAAACAGGCTCTCTGCTCGTAAGATAATTATAAATCAAAATGGAAACCAATGTTATTATAATGACACATGATTAAGAAAAATTAATGAAATTTAAAATTATTTGCTAGTTTAAATATTTCCTTTACTTTTTGTTTTATTTTAGTTATTAGCTTTTTAGGTACCTATGTATTGGTAAGCTTTTTAACCATTTGCATTTTTGGCCCCCCGACGGTAAACGTCGGGTGTCATAAGTTTAACGTATCTTTGTTTGTGTAGGGTTCTGTCTGTCGCATCGTTGCTCCTGAACGGATGAACTGATTTTGTTTTTTGTTTGAAAGGTGAATTAGTCGGGAGTGATCTTATTTTTAACCGACTTCAAAAAAGGAGGAGGTTATCAATTCGTCTGTATGTTTTTTTATTATTATTATTTTTTTATGTTTGTTACCTCATAACTTTGACTGGGTGAATCGATTTTGATGATTCTTTTTTTATTAGAAAGCTGACGCTTCCCATTTGGTCCCATTTCAATTTAGTCCAGTTCTGATAATGGTATCCATGAGAAAACCATATAAGTCTTAAATTTGCATTAAGTACGTGCGCGACAAATAGATGAATAACTCAATAGTCGGTCTTTTGAAGTCGGTTTTTGTTTTTTTGTTTTGTAAATAATGTTCTTGTTATAGCTATGTTTGAAGAAAATCGGTTCAGCCGTTTCAAAGTTGGGGATTTTTAAAATTTTAAAGTTATTGACCGAGCGAGCGAAGTGAGCGAAGCGTCTTTGCAACGACTGGTCAAATTTGCTTTCATCTGTCCGGATGTTTGTTTGTATGTTGGTACTCGCGTACAGGTCGCATTTCTCAACAAACAACTAAACTTGGTATACAGGTTCTACGATTTATTAGTTTTCGAGTATAGTGTAACCCAAGGTGTAAAAAAATTATCCATAAAATTGATATCTACAAAAAACTTCGCGATACCATATGTCCAACTATTGTAGTTACGTCACTATAACTACTTTTTTACATTTTAAAAGTTGATAAAAATGCCGACCAAAATCAGTCCATGTTTTACATACCTTTGTATTAATCCTAAACTAAATAAACTATTTAGTATTTAAGACTTTTTCAATACCTGAAGATTTATTTTTGAATTATTTAAATCGGACATTCCGTTCAAAAGATATTAGGAATTGAATATAAAATTGAAATCTTAAAAATAAACGCCGCCGTGCACATCTGAGAAATAAGTTACCGCGCGGATGAGTCTTGCTGTTGGCACCCCGACGTGCCCGCCCCTACGCAGCGGACGCAACGCAACCGATACCTATTGAATATTTTGACTTTTCTCATTGCGTTTTTGTTCCAGTTAAAAAGTTATTTTTAGAACTACTTATGAATTATTTTATTTGGTTTTTACTGTTTCATTTTATTGTATTCTCAATTTCTCACACTTTTTATAGTAAGTATTTATCAAAAACTTTTTTCAGAACTACCTACGTAAACCTTTCGTGACTTATTACATGTTTTTATACTTTTACATTTTATATTTGTTTTAATTTTTATATGTAGCGCCGAACGTTCACTTCGTCTAGCAAAACAAAAATGCGAGATCATCGCAGCAATACGAACGACAGTCGAGTGCCAAACGCTCGCAGTGCCTTGCTGCAAACAGACTAGACAGTAGACAGGGATCGTCCATTAATCACTTGAGACTCAAGAGAGGGAGAGGAGGTTAAAAAAATACAAAAAAAAGTTGAAAAGTTGCTAAACACTGGCCAAGTGCGAGCCGAACACGTGCACGGGGGGTTCTGTACCATTACCTATAAAAACGGCAACCAAACAAATCACGTTTGTTGTATGGGAGCCCTCTTAAATATTTATTTTATAATTAATTCATAAAATAATAATTAATTTTTGGTATTTGTTGTTATAGCGGCAACAGAAAATTCTGTGAAAATTTCAACTGTCTAACTGTAACTGTCACGGTTCATGAGATACAGCCTGGTGACAGACGGACAGCGAAGTCTTCGTAATAAGGTCCTGTTTTACCCTTTGGGTATGTAACTATAAAAAGATCACGTGATTAATGGACGACCCCAAAATCGCAAACACGGGCAAGGGAATGTACCGCCGATCGTTCACTTCGTGTAGCAGAATAAAATGCAAGATCACCGCAGCTCAAAAAATCAGCTGTTCCATAGAAAAATGTCAATGACACTCGACAAAATGTATGAAATAGCTAATTTTTTTCGCGAATTCTGGGTTTGGTGCCATAGTAAAAGTTGTTCATAATGATGAGTGAGCCCTTCGGCTTTCCCTTTCGGCTTCCCTTTCGGCTTAGCCATACTCTTTATGAATAACCCTGTAGATAAAAATATAAAAAATATGAGAGAAAATAAAAATAGTCATTTAAAAAAAATCTACTTATGTATCACCCGCATAAAGACACATTTAATCTATGTTTATACCAAAATGATTAAAAAATGAATGACCACCCGTGCGAAGTCGGGTCGGGCCGCTAGTTTTTAATATTTTAAATATTTAAATATAATAGTTTTTAATATTATATTTAAAGGTTCATTGATTGATGTGGTATTAAAATAAAGTCAATAGGTCAGATTGGTGATCAAACGCGAACTTATTAGCGAAAAGAAAATTATGCTATTAAATAAATTTTAGAGATTTAATAGTCGGGATAACTTAGACATTCGAGGGTACAGTAATTCCCACCCAGCTGAAAATTGGTAGGATTGTTTGAAACACCATCATAAATGAAACCTAAAAAGTCCTCAGAAATATGAAATTAGCCATCTTGGACTTTTGTTGCTGAATCTCGATTTTCCTTATGAACGTCTTCTTTTCAAGCACACTCGCATCTATTAGGTTGGGGAAAAAGTCTTTTCGCATTATAGTATGTATGAACTTGTAATAAAATATCTTTGGTTACACTATTTGTATCTGGCTGGTTTTGGTATCATTGAAAGTTTAAATTTTAAAGAACATAATTCCAAATTCAAATTAGGAAAATGTGTGATTTTCATTTGTTTTTCGTACTGTCAAAACGAGTGAATCTAATGAAGAAATTCGATACATTTTAAATTTTTACTACAAAAAAGTTAAAAAGACAACGCAAGCCGCGAAAAAATTTTTGCGATGTTTATGGACCTAGTGCAGTGTCTGTGAGAGTAGCACAAATTTGGTTTAAGCGTTTTCATTCCGGAAATTTTGATGTCAAAGATGCACGTCGCTCTGGTACGAATCTATTACGGATAAAATGGATGCCAGTTTTGAAAAAGTGAAGCAATATCGGCATATCAGTAGTTACGACGTAGCTGAAGAACTGGGAATTGACCACAAAACAGTTTTGGCGCATTTGAAAAAAACTGGGTACACAAAAAAGCTCGATATTTGGGTACCTCACGAGCTCACTAAAAGAAACCTAATGAACTGTGTACTCATTTGTGATTCTTTATTACGACGTAATGAAACCGAACCATTTTTGAAGAAGCTGATAACTGGTGATGAAAAGTGGATCACGTACGACAAGAACGTGCGAAAAAGGTCGTGGTCAAAGGCCGGTCAGGCTTCACAGACTGCGGCGAAACCTGGGTTAATTCGCAAAAAGGTGATGCTGTGTGTGTGGTGGGATTGGAAGGGCATTATTCATTATGAGCTGTTACCACCAGGCAAGACCATCGATTCTGAACTCTACTGCCAACAACTGATGAGATTAAAGCAAGAAGTTGAGAGAAAGCGGCCGGAATTAATCAACAGAAGGGGAGTGGTTTTTCATCATGATAACGCTAGACCTCACACATCTTTAGCCACTCAGCAAAAAAAAAAGAGAGTTTGGCTGGGAGGTGTTAATGCATCCGCCGCGCCGTATAGTCCTGACCTTGCACCTTCAGATTTTCACCTGTTTCGGTCTCTTCAGAATTCTTTAGGCAGTGTCAGGTTAACATCACGAGAGGACTGCCAAAACCACTTGTCGCGGTATTTTGATCAGAAGTCCCAAAATTTCTATAGCAATGGGATCATGTCCCTACCTACAAGATGGCAAAAAGTTATCGAACAAAATGGTACCTACATACTTTAGTTAAATGTAAATAAACTATATTAAAAAAATGTTTTGAATTTTCTTAAAAAATGCGAAGGAACTTTTTCCCCAACCTAATATTTACAGCGGTTCCACAGCTATGAGCATTTCCTTTTTTTTTTGTTTATTTGTATAACTGTCAAACTTTTTTGTATGGCGGTTTAATTTTTTTATCATTTCTCCAAAAAGGTCTATACTTGATCTACATTTCAAAAGTAAGGTGTACAAGAAGTCATTTTTCAAAGCGTTTCTTGAGATTGTGGGATTTAGCGATGTTGAAAACTTCGGGAAAACTCGTTTACAAGCTTGTGATATAATCTACTGCTGACCGAGGCCTCTTAAGAGAAATTGTCGTTTTTTTGGCCTGGTCTGAATGAATATCGACATAATATCTCGAAAACCATGAGTCCTGTCAACATGCATCCAAAAACCATACTTTAGAGAATGTTATAGAAAACATACTTGTCTTGAATAGTTGTTTGAATAGTTTCCTAGTAGCTTGAACTTTGAAAAACCCGTTTTGGTGACCTTCTACCCGGAGTAAAATTTTTGCACGTATCGGATCGATGAGAACTTTTTAGATTTCATTTATGATGGTGTTTTGAACAATCGTACCAATTTCCAGCTGGGTGGGAATTAATGTAAGGTCATATATTTTTTTTATTACTATTTTTTGGTCTAATTTGACCCCACTATTAGGTATGACTATGGTTAGTACTCGTAAAAAACAACTATTTAGAGCTGTTATGTAGCACGAACGAGCTAAGGAACAAACCAAACGTCGCGTCGTCACTTAGAGAGAAAGCAATCACACTTAGTACTTGATATGGATACGATAATCCGTAGATGATGTACCTAGTAGGTAGGCGTCGTGGTTTGTAGTCGCATGTCGTGGCGTGGCCCGAGCGGGAGCGGGCCCGGGCCGCGGTGCAGCGAGCGGCGCGGCACGCACCGACACGCGCCGCGCCGCACGCCTCCTACCTCTTACCTACCTAGCCTCCTACCTCGCACCTTCTCATTATTGCATTCCATTTACTTTAGCTTTTACTGCATTCAGGTTACTTTAGTTAGTTATACCTCCAGGTATAACAAACACAACCAAACAAAGTGAAACTAAAGTGATCTATTTATAGGCTTTTGATCACAGCTCACCTGAAGATAACTGTTGTCTGGTCTCTGTATCGATCGTAGGTAGGTGGTACTGAACTGAATAGAGACATACGGGACTGATTTGCACGTCGCGTCGCAACAACGTTCCGTCATCTCTAACTTCACTGCATGCTAACGTGCACAGCATTCACATAACGTCCGATCGTTAAACCTAAGGTGGCTACTATTTTAATCGACGATCGTATAATTTAGTTCCGAAAAAAATATTTTTAACATTCCTAATAGAGAGCTAAATTGGCAAGGTTCACAAGTAGGTCAATACCAAACTCATCTGCGATGACTGCGAAGGGAGGTTTGGCACACTTTTGGTTTTATTTAAAAGCAGATTAATAATACATACTTGGGTATATTGTTAATGTATACCTTTGATAACTAGGTATTCTCATTTATTGTTAGAATACTATTTCATCTGTTATACAATTCAGGTAATTAATCGTCATCGATTCGAGCTAGGTAAGGCAAAAAGGCCACGGCGGCATCAAGAGTCCGAAAATCATCGCGGATAAGAGTGAAGTGAGCGAGTGATCAAGTGGTGAAACGTAAGAAAATTAATAAACGGCGATTTGAGCCTCGGTTGAATTAAATAATTAAGAGTTGGGAGAAGTGAGGTATCAGCACATAAGAGATGATAGTACTAAGTATGAGGGAGTATCCACTCGTCATGATGTTTCCCAGGCTTGTACAATAATTCAATTTAGGTCGCGGTATGCATGGCACGGTAGTGTGATGCAGCCGAGGTGTGGTGGTGGTGCGGCGGTGGTGGCGGGGTGTGGAGGAGACTCACGCGACACGGTCCGCGTGCGGCAGGGCGGCGAGCAGCGCGAGCAGCAGCGGTGCGGAGCGGACGCCGCACATGGGGGGGCGGCGCGCGTCGCCAGCGGCCTGGCTGGGCGCACTGCCGCGCGGCGCCCGCACCACGCCCGCGCCGCCGCCGCGCGCCGCCGCACCGCCCCGCGCCGCTCCCGGACCGCTCGATATTGCCGCCTGCCGCGCGCGTGACGTCACGCCGCCGCCGCCGCCGCCGCTGTCTCCGCCGCCGCTGCTACCACGCGCCGCCGCTTCTGCGCTGGCTGCGCTCTTCAATACCTTATCAGTATCACGTTATCAGAGCACTTACATTAAGTAAATCAGTATATGGAAAGAAGCCTGAAAGATGCATAAAAGTAAATTGTTTCTGTTCATCTATAAAAAACAATTTAAAGCTAGCCGCGGCTGAACTAGAACAAGTTTTGTTGGCTGTGTAGAAATAAGTAACAGTAGAAGTAGTAGCGCATATTCAATGCTTTTTGTATGAGAACGGGGGATATATAATAAGGTGTGTAGGGATGCAATGCGACGCCATATTCATGCTTCTGTAGATGACGATAATCCAGCTAAAGTCTGGAAGTTCCTTAATAAATCTCTTTGAATTGGCAAACCACATCAGAATTCTGTTCCAAATAACATTGATACTAACGCTCTAAATATACACTTTTCTTCCGTCTCTGCTATGTCAGATGCGGATAAAAACAAGACAATCTGTAATCTTTCTGCCATATCAACTCTCGATTTTCCTCCTTTAGTTTTTAATCGATTTACTGAATGCGGTGTTAAGAAGAGTGTAATGTCGATCTCCTCCAATGCAGTTGGCGGTGTCAGTATTAGTCGGAACATGCTCATGCCCATCCTTGACGTTATCCTTCCTATTCTTTGCACAATATATTTTAATAACTCCATCTCTACTAGAGTATATCCTGCAATCTGGAAAGATACGCAGATCCTACCATTACCTAAGAAACCTAATCCTAAATTCTTTTCGGAATACCGACCCATTTCTATTCTTCGTTTCTTGTCCAAGGTCCTTGAGCGTCTCGTTCACAGACAACTAATTTTTTTCCTTAACAGGCAAAACCTACTTAATCCTCTCCAATCTGGTATTCGTCCTGGGCATAGTACAGTGTCTGCTCTAGTAAACTGACGATATACGCTTGGGTATGGATGACGGCAAGCTTACTGTTCTAATCTAACCCTGTTAGATTTCAGTAATGCTTTCAATGCCGTAAACCTCGATATCTTGTTGGCATTAATGCGCTCTATTAACATATCTTTACCCTCATCTTCACCTTCATAAACCGATTGGTTTCACAGTTACCTATGTGGACGCCGGCAGCTTATTCGCCTTGAAGATGCTTTTTCTTCTTGGTGTTTTACACTGGCTGGTGTGCCACAAGGCGGCGTTTTGTCTGCTCTTCTTTTAGCTATATTCATTAATTCCATATATCCATGTGGATATAATCGATACCTTACTTCTTTCTACCACCTTTATGCCGACGCGACGATCTTCAAATTTGTACGCAAGCCCGGCTCGAAGACCTTTCTGGCATGCCTCTCATTCCTATACCCTTCGATCTAAATAATTATACTCTCTCCCTTAAGACACCTTCTGCTCGCTGTACAACTTTTTGCGGCAAATCTTTTCCTTTCCAGGCTGTTCAGCTATGGAAAGATTTGCCTGTGTAAATAACAAATGCTACATCGCTTGCATGTTTTAAATATCAGTTTAAAATATCATGTGTCGCAATTGGGTTTTTGAAAAAAATATTTTTTTGTGATAAATGGAAAGATAATAGGTACATATTATTATATTAGTTTAATAACAAAACTATTTTTTTTTTCGCAATAATTCAAAAGTTATTTCAAAATAAAAATAAATTTTTGAATCCAGTACCGAAGACACGCCGACAACTCCCGAACAAACGCGTTGCGCGTGTGACGTCATAATGTTAGTTTTCACTCATTGCAGTTGATAGAAAAATAATAAATACAGTGTTTTGATCTATTTAATTTTGTTGTCATTATTAAATATTTAAATTTATATTAAATTGAATTTTTTCTGACTTTTCATTAAGAGTTAAAGTAACTGAATAAGCTTTACTCCGAACTCGGTGTTCTGGACATACCCGTCCTTTTACAATACAAATATTATTTTTACGACTTAGTTGAACATAACCTATAGCTTTGTCGCCGTAACTCTCACGCGATGCTCTACAATTTATGAAATAAATAATTATACAGGGTTATTCATAAAGGGTATGCTAAGCCGAAAAGGGCTCATAGTAGGTACTCATCATTACAAACAACTTTTGCTATGGGACCAATCCAAAATTCGCGAAAAAAAAATCAGCTATTCCATAGAAAAATGTCAATGACAGTGCGACAAAATGTATGGAACAGCTGATTTTTTTTTCGCGAATTCTGTGTTGGTCCCATAGTAAAAGTTGTTCATAATGATGAGTAGGTACTATGAGCCGTTTTCGGCTTAGCATACCCTTTATGAATAACCCTATATTTAATGTAATGGAGAATAAATACCTACTTAAATATTTTCATTTATTATATTATTTTTTAACAGACTTACCTTGATGCCTTGGCACCTCGAACTTCAGCAGAATTAAACCGAACGTCATTTTTTAAAAAATCGGTGATCATAAATATAATATCAACATCAGGAATATTATCAGACTTTGCCTTAATAAATCCTTTATCACACATAGCTAATCGGAACCAACTAACAACTCGTATTTTAGCAATAAATTTTCAATATTATTGTCTAGTCACGTGTAATAGCCGTGAACGCTGTACATACTGTTATTAAATAGCTATAACATTTTGACGTCACAACTATGGTGACCAATCATGGCGCGTTTATAGTCACGTGATTTTTATTCAAATTTCATCAATTTTTAATTGTTTATAATTAATCGAAAAAAAATGTTTTTGAAATTTTTTGCATTAAATATCAATATTATAAATAATAAAGTTTTAAAATACATAAAAAAATCAATTTTTTTTTTTCAAATAAATTCCAATTCCAATTGCCATTTTCTCAGTGATTATTTATTTATTATTACTTACTAATTGTTGTTTTGTTTTTATTTAATATGAATTTTATTATTCCATATTAGTATTATATTTATACATTGGTCCGTAGACAACTAGAGTATGCCTCCCAAGTCTGGAATCCCTGCTATGATAAATACATTTTCCTCCTTGAAAAGCCTCAAAGAAAATTTTTGCGCTTTATTAACTTCAAGGCAAAAATTTCGAATAGTGGCTTTGATTAAGAAGCGAGCTGTAGGCATCACCACTTGTTACCCCTTCTTAGGAGGAGGGAAGCTGCTGACCTCTCTTTTCTAATACCTTGCATATCTATCTATATCTATAATCAATATATATAAAAGTGAAGGTCGTGACTGACTGACAGATCAACGCACAGCCTAAACCGCTTAAGCTACAAACTTCAAATTTGGACAAAAGTTTAATATCAAAAAGCGGACGCACACTAAGAAAGGAATTTGCCCAATTCAACCCTTAAGAGGGTGAAAAGGGGTGTTTAAGTTTGTATGAAAAATTTTTTTTTCTTTATGCTACGATTATCAAACTTTGCGAATATACTAAAGTTAAAAAAATAATTGACACCTATTTCAACATTTTTTAAAAATCAACCCCTAAAGGGGTGAAACGGAGCAATAAAGTTTGTATGAAGATTTTTTTTTTAATCCTGTGGTTATGAAACTTTGCAAATATACTAAGCTTAAGAAAATAATTGACACTTATTTTTTTGTTTTTTGAAAATCAACCCCTAAAGGGGTGAAACGGAGTATTGAAGTTTGTATGGAGATTTTTTTTTTGATACTGTGGCTACGAAACTTTGCAGATATACTAAGCTAAAAAAAATAATTGACACTTATTTTTTTGTTTTCTGAAAATCAACCCCTAAAGGGGTTAAACGGAGTGTTGAAGTTTGTATAAAATTATTTTTTTCCTAATACTTCGATTATTTAACTTTGCTATTGTAATAAGCTAAAAAAAATATTAGATACCTGTTTCATTATTTTTTGAAAATCAACCCCTAAAAGGGTTAAACAGGTAAAAGTGAATGTCGAGACTGGCTGACAGATCAACGCACAGCCTAAACCGCTTAAGCTACAAACGTCAAATTTGGACAAAAGTTTTATATCAAAAAGCGAACGCACACTAAGAAAGGAATCTGCCCAATTCAACCCTTAAGAGGGTGAAAAATTGTGTTTAAGTTTGTATGAAAAAATTTTTTTTCTTAATGCTACGATTATCAAACTTTGCGAATATACTAAAGTTAAAAAAATAATCGACACCTATTTCATCATTTTTGAAAAATCAACCCATAAAGGGGTGAAACGGAGCAATAAAGTTTGTATGAAGATTTTTTTTAATGCTGTGGTTATGAAACTTTGCAAATATACTTACTAAGCTTAAGAAAATATTAGACACTTATTTTTTTGTTTTTTGAAAATCAACCCCTAAAGGGGTGATAATAAATGGAGTATCGAAGTTTGTTTAAAAATATTTTTTTCCTAATAATACGATAATTTAACTTTGCAATTGTACTAAACTATAAAAAAAATTTAGATACCTGTTTCATTATTTTTGGAAAATCAACCCCTAAAAGGGTTAAACAGAGTGTTGAATGGTTGAATCAACGCATCAAAATCAACAGATCAACGCACAGCCTAAACCGCTTAAGCTACAAACGTCAAATTTGGACAAAAGTTTTATATCAAAAAGCGGACGCACACTAAGAAAGGAATTTACCCAATTCAACCCCTAAGGGGGTAAAAGGGGTGTTTTAGTTTGTATGAAAAAAATATTTTTCTTAATGCTACGATTATTAAACTTTGCGAATATACTAAATTTAAAAAAATAATCGACACCTATTTCATCATTTTTGAAAAACCAACCCCTAAAGGGGTGAAACGGAGTATTGAAGTTTGTATGAAGAATTTTTTTTTGGTGCTGTGGTTACGAAACTTTGCCAATATACTAAGCTAGAAAAAATAACAAACACTTATTTTTTTGGTTTTTGAAAATCAACCCCCGAAGGGGTTAAAATATGGAGTGTTAAAGTTTGTATGAAAATATTTTTTCCTAATGCTATGATCATTTAATTTTGCAGATGTACTAAGCTAAAAAAATAATAGATACATGTTTCATTATTTTTGGACAGTCAACCCTAAAAGGGGTGAAACGGGGTATTAAAGTTTGTATGGAAATATATTTTTTTAATGCTACGATTATTTAACTTTGCAAAACTAAGCTAAAAAAATAATAGATACCGGTTTCATTATTTTTGGAAAATCAACCCCTAAAGGGGTGAAATGGCGTGGTAAATATAGTACGGAGAGAGAATTGTAATGACTCACTGACAGACAACGCACAGCCTAGACCGCTGGTCGTAGAAATTAGAAATATGGAGTGTATAGTCTTGATGAGTAAACGTGTACCAAGAAAGGATTTTTTGTAATTCAACCTCTAAAGGGGTGAAATAGAGTGTTAAAGTTAGTATGGAGAAGCATTGTTTTTGACGCCACGGTATTGAAACTTTACAAATATACGAAGCTTAAAAAAATAACGAACACCTATTTCACCATTTTTGGAAAATCAACCCCAGTGGGGGTGAGATAGCGTGGTAAAGATAGTACGGAGAAAGAATTTGTTTTGATGCTAACTCAATGAAACTTTACAGATGTACTAAACTTAAGGCGGGTAAACAACATCCGGAAAAAATCCAAAACCTTCGAAAAGTCACATCCTCGAGGTGGAACTGCTAATTAACTCGAAAACTAAAAACATTTTTACCAAAGCGACTAAAAAGTCACCAAAACCTCGGACCTTTTTGGAGCCATTGAAAAAGAAGCAGGGATGCTTCCATTGTATGACGCTTTTTACATGCTCTCAAAAAAGAGGGATAAATTAATTTCATCCCGGAAAAATTATCGGTTCCCGAGGTATAGTCCACGCGGGCGAAGCCGTGGGCGGAAGCTAGTATTATATAAATCTCGTGTCACAATGTTTGTCCTCAATGGACTCCTAAACCACTTAACCGATTATAATAAAATTCGCACACCATGTGCAGTTCGATCCAACTTGAGAGATAGGATAGTTTAAATCTCAAATTATAGTCGCAATTTTAATTTATTGCAAATTATATAATATACTGATAATTTTTACTATAAATTGACAAGTTAGCATCAACATACTACGGTTGCTATAGTTACGCAATGGCTTTTGACAGGACAACGTCTGTCGAGTCATCTAGTAAATGTATTACATATCTTCTATCTATCTATATATATATAAAAAAATGAAACCCGTGTTCCTTGGTCACGGCCTCACGCGTGAATGGCTGGACCGATTTCAATAATTCTTTTTTTGTTGTATTTGTTATTATTAGGAGAAGGTTCTTACGGAAAAAAATATTAAGAAAATTTCTCAGAAATATTGAAAAACCCTAAAAACAGCCCTTTCATTTTTCCCATACAAACGTTTTCTAACTAAAACGAGCTTTATTGCTATTGTATAAAGTTCATATTGAATTGCAAGCACTCACTGTTGTTTAAGCAATGTAGGTATGTTCCTAACGTCCAAGAGTCAATTTGCACTTTATTACCTCTGTACAAAGTTCAAATTCAATCATATCTATCAAAACAGTGTGCGTTTTATACTGATAATTTTTACTATAAATTGACAAGTTAGCATCAACAAACTACGGTTGCTATAGTTACGCAATAGCATGAGAATAGAGGTTATAACAAAGAGTTCCTATAATTATTCTCAACACCTTTGGTCACGCCATCACGCGTGAACGACTGGACCGATTTCAATTTACTCTACGTTTATCCCAAAGTCTACCCGTGCGAAGCCGGGACGGGCCGCTAGTATATAATATATTAGCTTACAATTAATAATAATATAATAATATATATAATATAATACTACCTAAAGATAGAGCCATAGTGTAACCGCACATGCGACAGCTATATTCTTGAAATTATGCCAGGATATAATTGCTTCCCCATTTTAGGGGAAAATTTCATAAAATATTCCAAATCTGTATACTTCACCAAATAAAACATTATTAGGTATATAGGGTTATAAGGAAAGGATATGCTAAGCCGCAAATCGTTCTTATTAGGAAAAGGTCTAATAGTAGGAAAATGACTATAACTAGTAAACTAATTTTCTCATAATTATGAACATCTTTATTAAAAGGCCAATCTTGCAATCGCGAAAACAATGTACCTAATCATAGTTTTGGGTCAGCAGGAAATATGAAATAGTCCAATAATTATTTATTGGGTGCAATCGGCAAACATAATTCACACCCAGGCATCATCAAATCGTAGATGGCTCACGCTCACGTAGGGTGCGTTCCACTAAGCGTTCACAACGATCACGCTCACGACCGCAGTTTTTCCCGTACCACTTGCTTGTGAGCGTTATGTCGTAAACTCAAGTGGAATGGATTATAGAGCGTTTTGAGCGTGGAGGTAAATAATACAAATGGCGAGTTAGTAAAAAGAAAGCAAAAGATTTAAGAGGTTAGGTTATAACCTGTAAGCCTTGAAAATAAACTTATTTAATTTTTGTCTAAATCGATTTAAGTTGAAAAAATTTATAATTTAATTTTTTATATTTAATATTATCTAGTGGTGTACCTATTTAATTAATTTACGTTCAAATGTAATTAAAATGTCCTTTGCGGCGGCACTTAGATATTTTCAGTCATTTTATATCAATCAATCAATCAATATCATTTTACGTCAGTTTCACGGTCGCCATCTTTGATGCTTTGTGTTTTCAGTTTTGAAAATGCCGCTAATTTTCTCAACGATCACTTCGACCCACCTTTAGAAATGGGTCGTCGTGAGCTTCGCGTGAGCGTAAGTCATGACGTCATAAGTGACGTTTTCGCCGCGACCACAACGACCGCGGTCGTCATGTGGAACATTTTGATCGTTTTGGGCGCTTAATGGAACGCACCCTGAGTAACTATTATTTCTAATCTGTGGTTTGCCCACCTTGGCACGGTTACAGCGACGTGGACAAAAAATGAAATGTCTGTCTCTCTTTTTCAACCGTGTTTGGCACTTGCCAACTTGCTCTTTTTTACAAAGTAGCAAATAAGGTTCCATCTGTTTAAATCTGAGGTAGCGCAGGAGCATGGGTCTGCTGTCTTTAGCAAACTCAAAAAAAAGTGAAACTGTCAGTTATCACACAGAAAGTTATTGTCAGTGTCACTGTCAGAACGTCAAAATTTTTGTGAACAAAAGTGACATTCCGCGACATTGAAACCGATTCAAGTGTTGTATTAAAATAAAAACAAGTATCGGGCGGGCGGTGTCGATCGGACGTGCAAAGCTCGTGGAGCGGCATCGCATCGATATCGCTCGTGAGCGGTCGAGGTCGACGCTCGAGGCGCACGGAGTCCTGCTGCAGTGCGGGCGGGAGCCAGCGAGCTGCACGGGGCCGCAGTCGAGGCTGCGACAACACTTTGTAATGTGCGTAATCGGATTAGGGCGCATGGGCGTGCATCAGGTGGGTTTGTTTACGCGGCCATGTGACGCGCTCGCGCGGGCGGCGCGCCACGTGCTGCGCTAATCCGGTTAGAGTGAGTGTCGAGCTGTTCTTGCAGGAGGAGCGAGCCGCCCGCGAGCGCCGCCGCCGCCACTCGCAGCGCCGCCATGAACCACCACACCGCCAACGGCGACGGTGAGTGCCCCGCTCCTACTAACACTACTCTTTGTAAACAATGCCAGACTCTGCACTATATCAAATACGCCTACTGACATGTATTTATCTACCTACCTGTGATTATCAGCTGTTATCTATCAATTTACCTATGTACCAAAAAAATAAGCAATGGTGCAGAATAAAATTAAATGTAGTGAATGATGCTCTTGAACAGTTTGAGTATGTATTAGAAATAGCCACTTCAGTTCTGTTTCAATTTGATAACAGTGTAACAGGGACCATTAATGTGTATCTCGTGTTTGATTTGTGCTATGATTGTTGTGTGGGTAATGGATTGCATATTATTTGTGTTGTGTGTGTGCTTTTAAATTCTATGTTTAGTGATTGTGAGTCTGGCGTAGTCATGATATTCCGTTTTTATGGAATAACAAATATTATAGAACAATGTATTTTTGCTATTAACCTGTGCTCAAGTTATTTTCCTTATAGTTAATTAGTAAACTGATGTAAGAAAACAAAGTACACAGCATGCAAATGCTGTGTAGGTTGTTTCTAACCTGCATTAACCCTTTGACTCGCGAACGTACACATTTGTCCTCGCGACCGTTGGTCACGTGACCAACGGTCACGCTCGGAAACGTACACATGTGTACGTTTCCGAGCCACCATTTTGAAAAGGTTACGCCCATTCGATTCTCATTCGATTCTCATTCGACCTTTTCAAAATGGTGCGTGTCCGTACACATGTGTACGTTTCCGAGCCTACTGAAATTTAAATTTAAATTTTAACGTCTGCGAAACGTCTGCGAGTCAAAGAGTTAAAAAAATGGGTTTTTAGGAATGGTTGAAAATGCAAGATTCCAGGGTTCGGTTAATCCTTGCAGCTTAATGCATGCTTATTAATATAATATATCTCCAGTACTGTCAGCATATTTTTGTCCTACTAGCTAAGACGTCAAAACGAGATTTTTAAGGGACCAAAGTATCCAATGTATCCAGAGTACAAGCTATGGTCATTCCCATTTGTTTCATCACAAATAAGTAACAAACACTCGCACATCCTCACTCACTCAAAATTTTTTAGGTATAATATTAGTATGGTTTGTCTTGTTCCTGGCGTTTATAGCTAGCTGGAATAACAAGCAGGAAAATGCGTATGAAATAATATTATATTTATCACTGATTTATAAAAATAACAGCAACATAATATGGACGAGTAGAGTTGTTTGCAACCTTTGCCTAATAAGATCAGCGAGTGACCTTGGCCCAGGCCGGTGTAACTCTCGCCGCCGCTACAGGCCCTCCATTGCACTTATTATTACTGTCATTTAATGTTGCACCTAATGTGGCTAATGTGTGTCATGGAATGTCAGTTGTCTTATCTGGAATATCCCTCTTCAACATAATCGGGATTATTTTCCTATATATGCGATTATATTATGTCTCGTGGGTTGCCTATAATCAATTTACGAGCTAAAAAATAATCAAACTATTTTTTTTGTCTAGTGCTTCGAAGTAGTCCTGGTAGGTATAATATTATGTTAAATTTCGAAGTCGTGATTCTTCGCTAAAACAATATAGGGGCCCGGGAACTGCCGGGAGCGGAGGCACAAGGTCGGAGGTCACGAGCGGCCGGCGACAAAAAAGCGCGCCTTGCCGCGTCGTTTGACGTACTTGCATATTACAGAAAAGAAATATGTAGTAGTTATTGTGTTAATTGCGCGTCGCGAATGAGCGAAGGTCGCGGCGCGCTCGAGACGAGTTCATTCATCGTGGGTACTAGAACCGTCCGCCGTGATCAGGAACCAATTGAACCAATTTGTGTGCGCCGGCCTCCTGCCGCCGCGCGCCGCGAAGTACCGGAGCGGCGCGCGGCGGCGAGTCGCGGGAGGCCGTCCTCGTCGAGTCGAGGCTCGCGTGTCGCCAGCCGCCGTACAGTGATCTACGCTGCCACGACCGATGTCGGTAAAACGAGTTTGATCCGCCGTTGAATCGGCATACTTGTCTCTTTGCTCGCAGATTCGCATAGATAGACACGACGCAAATAGATTAGATAATAAGATTTACCTACAAATTAAATCGCATTTTATTGACCTCGCTTTTGTTAATCATAAATAATTTGCCTACTGCATAAATAAACCAGAATGTATGTTAATGAAGCGGTCTACATGGAAATTTTCCACGAAAACTGAGTAGCGCGAGCGCGCTAGGCTGTTAGTGCACAATGTACCTACAGTACCTACTCGTACCTACACAGTGGTGTACGACTGTAGAGTAGTAGGTAAATGGTAGCGAGTAGCGGCCGGCGACGCTCGGCGCCGGCGGGGCAGGACTCTGCTAGATAACTAACTACAAGCGAGTTGGTGGTCAAACGCAGACTTTTCGGGATACAAAAATAAGCTACTCGGAAGATAACAGATCTTCATTCGAACAACAAGAAGACACAATGTTCGACATACATAATATAGGTGATCGGGTCCGCGCCGCGGTTCGGATGACAGCTGGCTGTTTGTTTAGAAACAACAGTCCTTAGGTCACTCGGCTCAAGCAGCGCGCGCGACCTCGCCCCAAGTACAGCCGACGCGACGCCGCGCGCGGACAGGGGCGCGGTACTAGTATGATCACATCACGTGACGGTCGCTATCTAATCTGTCGGTAATTACTGACTTCTCTTGGGAGCTCATGACACGGCCGCCAGAGACGTGAAAATAAAGTTTTCACTTATAAACCCCGTTCATTTCTTGCATTCTGATGCGGATGTACTGATCATGATGAGTTAACGCCGGTATACACAAGAAGAGTCTCGAACGATGCGGGCGAGTTAATCGTGCGCGAATATGGTATGTGAGAGCACTTCCTGCGATTATCTCCTTTATGTATTCACACGAGACGGTACACCTAAACTTGCATCAATGAAGTCGAGATTTTCGCTGGCAACATTTTTGGGAGTTTCTGTGATGTACAACGGTAATGATAATTTCCTCTTTTCTGTATCCCTGCCGACGCGTATGATCGGTTGAGTTTGTTTTTCTCAAAGTTCACTTAGGTAGTCGACAAAAAATTAACAACAAAACTTAACGATATGTGTTATGTGTACGTCCGCTTTTCTGGTTATGGACACGGAACAAGCTGGGTATCGGTAATTTTTTTAATTTTTTTTTATTTACATAACAAACGGCCTTCTAATCTAACAGAATACATAATAAAATAAAATAGGTATTATAAAAACGCTTATATAGGCCGACGAAAGTTGTAGGACTATGTAACAAAATTTGCAAATAAGAAATTATGCAATAAATACAAATATTATTTATCACGGAAACTGAACAAAAACGTTCGTTAACGGAGGCGGGGGCGCGTGCGGTGGTTGCAGACGCGGGCCGGTCCAGCGGCAGCGAGGGCGAGGAGGAAGCGGCCGAGGAGCTGTCGCTGGAGGACCCGGCGGCGCCGGCGCGTGCGCTGGCGGCGCTCAACGCGCTGCGCAAGTCCCGGCAGCACTACGACGTGGTGCTGGTCGCGTGCGGGGCTGAGGTGCCGGCGCACGCGGCCGTGCTGGCCGCCGCCTCGCCCTACCTGCTGGAGGCGCTGGCGGCCGCGCCCGCCGCGCCGCCCGCGCACTACCGCGTCGAGGGCGCGCCGGCCGCCGCCGTGCGCGCGCTCGTGGACTACGCCTACACCGGCCGCCTGGCAGTGCGCGACGCGGCGGCGGCGCGCGACCTGTACCGCGCCGCCTGGCGCCTGCGCCTCGAGCCGGCGCGCGCGCACCTCGCCGAGCGCCTGCTGCGCCGCCTGGCGCCGCACTCGGCGCTGGAGGCGCGCGCGCTGCCCGGCCTCGCGCCCGACCACCTCGCCGCGCTCGACGCCTACCTCGCGGAGAACGTGAGTACCTCACCCTCGCGAGCCCCGGCCCCGGCCCCGGCCCGACCCCGCGCTCACCCACCCTCGCCCGTTGCAGTTCGACGAGGTGTGCGAGAGCGGCGCGCTGGCGACGCTGCCGCAGATCGACATCCGCATGATGCGCGAGTCGAGCGCGGTCGGCGGCGAGGAGGCGGCGGCCGCGGTGGCGGACGCGGCGCTGGCCTGGCTCCGCGAGCGCGCCGCCGTCGACCTGGACGAGCTGTGCGCGCGCGCGCACCTGCTGTACGTGGACGAGCGGGGCGAGCTGCGGGACTGCGGCGAGCTGCCGGCGGCGCGCGGGGACGCGCCCGAGCTGCAGCAGTACCGCGCCGCCGCCGCCGCCGCGCGCCGCGCCGCGCCCGCCGCGCCGCCGCCGCGCGCGCTGCCCGGCCTCGAGCTGGGCGGGCGCGCGCCGCGCGGCGACTGCGCCGTGCTGGCCGCGCGGCGCGGGGCCGCCGGCGCCACGCGTGCGCTGCTCGCGCTGCGCGGCCGGCTGGCGGCGGCGCGCGTGGCGTGGAGCGACGTAGGCGCCGGCGGCGGCGGCGTGGCGCGGGGCGGCGCGCTGGGCGGCGAGCCGGCGGACGGCGAGCGGCGCGCGCGGCTGGCGGCGGGCCGCTGCGCACACGGCGCCGCGGCGCTGGGCGGGCGGCTCGTGGTGTGCGGCGGGTATGACCGCGCGCGCGTGCTGCGCTCGGCGGAGGCCTACTGCCCCGCCACCAACACGTGGACGGCGCTGCCGGAGATGCGCGTGGCGCGCGCGCGGTTCCCGGCGGCTCGGCTGGGCGGCGCCGTGTGGGCGCTGGGCGGCTCGGACGGGCACGCGGAGCTGGACTCGGTTGACGCGTACGAGGAGGGCCCGGCGGGGGGCGCGTGGCGCGCGCGCACGCGACTGCCGCTGCCGCTGTCGCACGCGGCGGCGGCGGCGGACGAGGCGGCCGGCGTGCTGTACGTGGTGGGCGGCTGGGCGGCCGGCGGGAACCTGAAGCGCGTGCACCGCTACTGCCCCGCGGAGGACGCGTGGAGCGAGGCGCCGCCGCTGAGCACGGGGCGCGCGCAGTGCGGCGGCGTGTGGTGGGAGGGCGCGCTGTGGGCGCTGGGCGGCTGCGACGCGTGGCACTGCCTCGCCAGCACGGAGCGCCTGGCGGGCGGCGCGGCGGCGTGGGAGCCGGGCCCGGCGCTGCCCACGGCGCGGCGCTCGGTGGGCGCGTGCGAGTGGCGCGGCGCGCTGCTGGCGGCCGGCGGCTCGGACGGCGCCGCCTCGCTGCGGCGCTGCGACTGGCTGGCGCCGCGCGCGGCGGGCGGCTGGCGCGCCGGCCCGGCGCTGCGCCGCGCGCGCGCCGGCCTGGCGCTGGTGGCGCTGGACCGCGCGCTGTACGCGGTGGGCGGGTTCGACGGGAAGGACTTCCTGTCGTGCGTCGAGTGTCTCTACGAGCCGGGCGGCGAGTGGACGGCGCTGTGGGATCCCCCGCACCCCGCCGCGCCGCCCGCGCCCGCAGGCACCGAGGTGAGGCGGCGCGCTCGCGACCTCCCCCCGACACGTTCGTCACGTCGACTGTCACTGAAACCAACACCGTGTTGCAGGAGGTGCCCGAGCAGGACGCCCGGCCCCGCGCCGGCAAGCTCCCCGCGCCGGACCCCGGCCCCGCGCCCGCCGAGGTGAGTTCTCCGCCGACTCACCATCTCGTGGACCGTTCTCGCACGAGAGCCCCCACTCCTAGTCGCAGGTCCCGGGCACCCTAGTGCCGTTAGTTCCTGGACGAACGCTCCGCCCACAGACATCTCCGTCAAGGTTGGCACTGCGTCGTGATCGGGGTTAAAAGGCAGGAGGATGCACTGCACTGGTCGGAATAATAATTTTTGTCTCGATTGTGTACGATGTGTTAACCGAAGACATAAATGTATCGTAATGTTAATTTACAGGTACAAGTGGAAAACGGCGTCTCGGAACGGACGGAAAACGGAGACTCGCGGCCCGCGGACCAGTGACGCGCGAGTCGAGAGTATGTACACCATAGGACGGCAGACGGCTGTCGGCTTAGCATTTAAAATTATAAGAAAATTGTACATTCCTAAAGAGCGGCGAGCGGCGCGCGGAACGTTCCGAATTGTATTTATTTAGCTTTGTGTCCGCACGCTCGTTCACCACCGGCAGGAGACACGTTGGGAGAGATCGCACCCCATGTTATGCAACACTGTACCGAGACCTGGCGTCGGGCCGAATCACGGGCAATGCCGGAGACTAGGACCCTTAGTCTGAGTTTTGATAGTTTTCGAAACGATGAAACATTTCGTTAAGCTCCATACATTACAGTAAAGCGCCCCTGGCGGAGACGTGAAGGAACTATTATAATGTATCGAGCTTTAAGAAACGGTTGATCGTTTTTGAAAACTATCAAAACTCATACTAAGTCGGGACGTCGGGTTTCCTGTGAGGTAGCGAGTGTGTGTAGCACACTGCAGGCGGGCGGGGGCGGCGCTACTCTCGACCTTGTGTCCGGGCAGTAAGGTGCAGTCTTGAGCGGCGCTACTCTCGACCTTGTGTCCAGGCAGTAAGGTGCACTTTCGAGCCGCGCCGCTCCACTGCCCGCCTCCGTCCCGCACTCTAAACTCTAAAAGACACTAGCGTTAGTTCTAGGGATATGGGTAGATGTAATTGAAATTAATTTTATACTAACGTTAGATAAATAATTTATAAGGCCGGTAAGCGAAGACCGGGCGAGAGGGCTCCGCCCGCAAGTTACGTTATCTCGAGTATTATTACTATTTATGTTGTAAAACTAAATAAAATGCATTTTGTCTTTTAATCTTTCGTTTTACTATCTTCCGATCCTAGTTCCGATTATGGAGCCACGTCCCGCGACCCTGCTGTCGATCGGTGACCTGAGCTAAAAATATCCAAAGGTTACGTAGGAACTACTTATTCGATAAAAAATGTACTAAAAATAATATGCGCGTGAGTATCAATGTCTGTCTGTTTAGGATTTCGTATCAAAATTTCAAAAGAAACCCTTATGGTCAGAGTCCAGAGTGCATCTGGACTCTTCGTCCGTCTGGACGTCAAATCGATTAAAATGATTATTTTAGGTATTAACTCACATCAACAAAAAAAAAAAAAAAATAATCAAGTAGAAAGGCAGATAATAAGAGTCCCGCCTTAGATCCAAGTGAAGCCAAAAACTATCCTACTGCCCTTGTACGTATACTTCAGTGACGCATAAAAACTACCCGAATCAATAGTCAGTAGTCAGTTCTTATGTCAGTTGATCAGAAAACGTGGTCAAGAAAAATAAATAAATAAAACAGCAAAAATTAGGTAAGTACGCAAAAGTAAAAAAAAACGTCCAATGGAATAACTTTGCACGTGTCTACTTATCATTTAAATCATCTCATGGAACAAATAAACATCATAATTTTTAGGTTATAATTTCAATTACAAATGTCAAAATGACATCGAATGTCAACATTCGAGTAGTTTTTATGCGTCACTAAGTGCGTGAAGTTTACGTACGCGGGCAGTAGGGTAGTTTTTGGCTTCACTTGGATCTAAGGCGTGACTCAATCTGCCCTTCTACTTGATCTGAGCTTAGACTAAAATTTTATTTTAGTCTAAGGATCTGAGGGTATTTGTAAGCTAATCTACATTTCGCAGGAGTCGAGATAACTTCAGCCCGTACAATTCGTAGAACGCCTTCTCATGAAATTGGATTAAAAACTACAGCAGCTAAGTAGGGTGTTTGTTTAAATACAAAATAAGAAACCAGGTTAAATGCAAATATTTATTTCTAAATATATTTTTTTATCTGGAACTGTTTAAAAAGGCACGGCATCGAGAAGCACGAGGCACGGCCGAGGCGACGCACGTCACAGTTCGCTCTCGGTCTCGAGCAGCAGCTGCGCGAGTGACGTGCGCACGCCGAGGTCGAGCCGCGAGAAGTGCTCGTCCTCCAGCGCGTGCAGGCAGTCGCGGGTGGGCGCCGGGTCGGCGGCGGCGGCGGCGGCGGCCGGGTCGCGCAGGCCGCAGGGCGCCGGGCGCGGCTCCAGCACGGCGCCGGGCTCGGGCGCGCGCACGCAGCGCAGCGCGCCGCCCGCCACCACCTCCTCCAGGTCCGCGTCCGCGGCGCCGCGCCACGACGCCACCGCTGCAACGATACATCGACAATCGTTACACCGTTCATGTTTTACAAGTAATTTTTTTTGAAATAGCTTTTATAGCTTTGTCATCGGAGTTACACAGGTACATCCCATGTCAGCTCAATCGGATATCGGGAAGTGGTTCATAATTCAGTTGCAAGACCCCACTCAAAAAATGAAAACGTGAAAACAACAACAAACAAGGCAAGTTACATAAAAGCTTGTTAAAAATTAAGTTTTTCTATTGCTCCATTATTATAATATTTCTGCGGATTTATATACATTCGATTAAAGTTTGCGGATGTATTAGTGAAACCACGAAATTGGCCAATCTTTTTAAATCGTTCATAATTCCATGAATTAATAAAAATAAACGTTAACATTCAATTATGCGAAGCCACTATTATATCCAACAACAGAGCAACAAAAAGCCGCGGGCTCGTGAGTCCGGCCGCGCGGCAGTCCCACACCGGCGAGCTCGTACCTTGATCGTAGTCGGCCCGGTGTAGAGCCAGCAGCGGCGCGCGCGGGGCGGCCGCGAACCGGCCGGTGCCGGTGGCGGCGCGGAAGGCGGGGTGCGCGAACTGCGCGTGACGAGCGAACGGCAGGGGGAGGAACCACGACACGTTCAGGATCGTGTTCATGCGGACCTGCGCCAATCACAATCACGTTACATTATTACTTTGTGTTATCGAGCGGCTGCTAGTTTTAAGTACTATATAAATGAAATAAAACAATATTTTTTTGCAACTATTATAGGGTCTTAAGTTACTTAAAGTGCTTATAACTTAGTTGCCTTTATCAGACGTTACAATTAATAGCGCAAGCATTTTTTTTAAATGTTTATTTCTTGATGGTGGTTTCTCCTAAATGTTACTCAAAAAATATAAGGAATTTTTGATACGGTAATTCGAAAAAGATATGATGGTTATATAACACTTTTAAAGTACTAACCCTGTTGAGGAAGTCCTGGTTGAACTGCACGTGCGGCGGCGCGAGCAGCAGCAGCGCGTCGGGCGGCACGCGCGGCGCCGCGGCCCGCAGCGCGGCGCGCGCCGCCGCCGCGCCCCGCCGCGCCTCGGGCTCCGCGCGCGCCGCGCCGCCGCCCGCCGCCAGCAGCTCCAGCGCCGCGCCCGGGTACTTGGCGGCCAGGCCGCTCACCGCGCTCGCCAGCGCCGGGTCCACGGTCGCGTTCTCCGCCTCGCTCACCCACACCTGGGGCGACACCGCACTTAGTTCCATATAGTTATACGATCGATCAGCGCCCAAGGTCGGATAGCAGTTATGTTGAATGTAATGAGGACATTCATAAATATTAATGTATATACAATAAACGCCTCTTAAAATTAAACGACGTTAGTATCGAGTGCCTATATAAAGAAAGCCGCGCCACCTAGTGTTCATAATATGAATTAGAACTAGTTCCATACAAATTTTAGTTTACGCTAACGCGGTCGAATAGCGAAAAAAATTTGCACTAGGCACTCGGTGCAGAAGTAGAAGGCAAGCAACGGATGAACATTGCGTTTCTATGTAAAACCGTCGTCCCCGCTCGCTCGCTCACCACGTAGAGCTGCGTGTTCTTGTCCTGCTGCAGCGCGAGCTTCTCCCAGCGCTGCAGGAAGGCGGCCGCGTCGGGCTCGGCCCCGGCCGGCACGGCCAGCACCGCCGTCACGCGCGCCGACTCCGTCACGTAGCGCACCGGCACCAGCCGCGCGCCGCCCAGCCCGCGGACTACCTGGAAACACGAGGTTTTTAGAACAGCTGTTGCTGTTGTGCTGTTTTAAATTTTTTTTTTTCGCTATTTCAGGGTCGGTCCCGTAGTAAAAGTTTTTCATAATGATGAGTAGTACGACTATACTGGGAGTACTGGGACCCTTTTTCAGCTTAGCATACCCTTTTTTTTAACCCTGTATACAAAATTTTGTTCAACTATAAAAATAAAATAAACAAATCTGCATCTAGAACTCCACCAAGCTAAATTTGCACCTCGCGTCGATTACGCCACACTGACGCTTAGGTATGAAGTTAGCTTGGTGGAGTTATACATCCCCGGCGTGCGACGTACCTCGACGGCGCGCAGCACGGCCCCCGCCGGCGCCGGCCCCGGGCCCGGCCCCGCCTCGAGCCGCAGCAGCAGCCGGTACCGCAGCGCCGCCGCCGGCTCCCACAGGCGCGCGCCCTCCACCAGCGCCACGCCGGCGCCGGGCCACGCGCGCCGCGCCCACGCCGACACGTGCTCCATCACTAGCTAGGGGAACATACATTCAACATCAACTCGGATTCACGATATCGCTATTTCTTTCTGTGTCGTCACATCGAACGGTTAATATTAATCTTTATCTCCTTTAATAAATTGGACCTTTGAACTTTTATAGAAAAGAACATCGTTGTAAAGAAGGAATATTTTATTTTATTTTATTTGGATAACAAACAGCCTTCTTATAATTAAACAATAAAGTTTGATAGGCACACCTAGGCCTTCAATAGTTATCACTCGTAGCATAAGAATGAAAATAAGAAAAAAGAAAGAAAATACAAACATAGTGTCAACGAAAATTTAAGCATAGATTAAAGGAAATAGAAATAAAATTTAGATATAACCTACCTTAAAATTTAATTAATTAATTATGAGCCACTTACATATTATTTATGTTAATTTTTATAATGCATTTAATTATTGCCTTTGTGATTACTGTATTAAATCCTAACGAGTATTTTGACATTTAGAGATATAGGGAGATACAGGTCGTATGCTTAAATAAATAATTGTAATTATTGTAGTCAAATACAAAGTAGTTTCTATCTAGGTTTAAATTTTTTAAGCTTCTATCGCGGGCCTTGAGTGTGGAGACCGAATCCAGAAATTCCGTAACGAAAATAACCTAAGGTGTGACAGTGGTCACAGTGGTGATACTTTTTAGTTTTGCCATCTATCGATGAATAGCAGAACTTTTAATGTCTTTTTGAAATATCACGCTTGTCTCTTTAGTTCAGCAACTCGCCTCTAGGTGGCATTAGTTAATGAAATAATTATAATTGCATACGTCGATAAAAAATGCTATGCAAGTATGCAATAGCTTTACCGCGGCAGTCCCCGAGTGCCACACGTCTTTTTTTTTCAGTTATAGACTTGCGTTTGACCGCCATCTCGCCTGATAGTAAGCAATGATGCGGTGTATGTTAGTAAGTGTTGCACCGACCTCGAGCGCGAGGCGGTGCGCGGTGTCGAGCGGCGCCACGGCGCGCAGCTCGTCCGGCATGTAGGCGTGCGTCGCGTTGAACAGCGTCCAGCGCAGGTGGCTGAACCGGTTCTCGGGCAGCGGCGGCGCCAGGCCCGGGTCCTGGCGCAGGCCGGCCGGCCACGTGGCGTTCCGGTAGCCGGGCGGGTGGCGCGCCGAGTTGCGCCACAGGTAGGCCCGCAGGCGGGCCGCCTCCGCCGCGCCGCGCTCCAGCGCCGCGCGCGCCGCGTACGCGTGCAGCGCGGGCAGCGCGCCCGCCGCCGCCGGCCGCGCCGACACCGCGCGGGCTAACTCGGGCCGCACTGCGTCCGCCGCGTCCGCGCGCTCCACCACCAGCGACCTGGGGGATGAATTACGCTCAGGACCAAGTCTCTCTCACTTTCTAATATTTTTAATATTTTTTTGTGCTCATATTATTTGTATCCTATTCTTTTGTTTTATACAACCCCTGTCGTCTTTTATGTAACCTCACCTCACTAGAAAAAAAAATTAAAATGACTCCAACTCCCATGTACTCCTTTCTTTTCGTACGTAAAGTTTCTCAAATGTAATTTTAACCAAAGCATAGTGTTTCTTTGAAACAGACTCACGTGAAGGTCTCCCCCTGCATGGTGCGCGAGCACGGCACGTGCGCGGCGTGCAGCACGCAGCGGCCCAGGTTCTCGTGGTGGTGCGGGGAGTACGAGTTCCGCACGCACCACTCCAGCTCCGCGTGGATGGAGCGCAGCACCGAGTTCGATATGAGCACTCCAGCGTCGAGCGCGCAGTACTGCGAGTCCTCCCCGGCCGGCTCCCCCATGTACACGTCCTGAATTCACCAAATTCAGTTTAATTTCATGCAGGATTTTTATTGATGAAAAATAAATATTTAATAATTTCATTACCTGGCTGACGCTGAGCCGAGAGACGAGCTCAGCCAGTCGGCGAGCGTTCACAAATGCGGCGTCCGTTATTAAAAAGAAGAAATCGTACTCCTCCAGGTAGTTGTCCGCGAGGTACTTCAGTGCGTGAAATGGCTTTAGCATTTCACGGGTGTCAGTGAAACCTGAGAAAGAGCATTTAAAATGAGACTTATTTCAAAGTAAAAAGTCTACCAAGCAGGAACATTATTAACACGCTTTTATTAGCTTCACCTGTATGTTTGTTTGTATGTAACCGACTCCTTTGAGCGCATTTTTGACCCACTTTAAACGGTCAGATTTCTTTCAAACTTTGTAGATATATCGAGGACCGATGACAATACACTAAACAAATCGTGTTTTTTAGTTTTTTTAACTATTAATTTGTTTCACGCTTTTTCTATAAAGTTTCTTTAACTTTTAATACCGTTTAACTTACAAATGGTAATTTCGTCATTCGTGTCAGAGAACAGAGTGGCGCAGTGGAAGCGTGCTGGGCTCATAACCCAGAGGTCCCTGGATCGAAACCACGCGCTAGAAATCTTTTTGCTCAATATTTTTTTGTTACGCATCAATTTTATTTTATGAGGTCTGAGGATCGAAACCACGCGGCTACAAATCTTTTTGCTCAATATTTTTTGTTACGCATCAATTTTATTTTTAATTTGCTTGAGCAGACGGCCAAAATCGGATAACACCAACACATTTGTACATATTAATAATGGTTAATAGTTAGCAAATCGAACTAAAAAGCGAAAAATAAATAATAGTTAAAAAAAAACTAAAAAAACACGCTTTTTATAAAAAACCGAACTAAAAAAATAGAAAATAAAATTTTATAAATTTAAATTAAGAATAGGGTTGAAAATTTCAATAAATATAAATTAATAATAGTGTAAATAAATAAATATATGTATTTTATTTTTAAAAAAGCGTGGGGTGCTTTCTAAGATATTATCAAAATGCTAATCACTCTACTCATGTCTGTCAATACAAAATGTATCTACAAAATATATAATATCTATTGACCCATGCACCCCACGCTTTTTAAAAATAAAATACATATATTTATTTATTTACACTATTATTAATTTATATTTATTGAAATTTTCAACCCTATTCTTAATTTAAATTTATAAAATTTTATTTTCTATTTTTTTAGTTCGGTTTTTTATAAAAAGCGTGTTTTTTTATTTTTTTTTTATTTTTACTTGAGACTTATTAGTGTAAGCTTTCAGAAACAAAACTGAAAAGATGTGAAGCAGGTAATTTTCCTTACCGACAACATTAGCCAGGCCCGGAACGGAGCTCATAGCACTAGCTGTGATAAAAAACTTAAGAGCCGGCTGCAGCCGGGCCAGTGTGCGGTTAAGAGCTGGCACCTGCACCTTTAGTGCCTCCTCCGAGCTCAGCACACCCGTCAGCAGAGACCCTGGGGAGATGTCAACTAGATGTTACAAGTTTTGTAAAAGAACATTTGGTCTACATGCAAAAAGCAGTGGATAAGAAGAAAACATAGTGTGCTAAGAGAAGAGAACTACTCAATCTATTAAGGGGTGACTAGAAATGAGGTAATTATAATTTAACATTATATCCACACACCACACATTTTATTCATCCAACATGAAATAGTAGATTAACAATGTTCATGATTCAAATACCCCTGCATAACCGATAAACCTGTTAAGGTGTGGGCAAAGCGAGTTACAGTTTAGTTTGGAAGTGCTAAAGTCAGGGCAAGAATCAAACTCAGTGCCATAATCAAATTTCTGGGACTCTTCCGGGTAACTTGTGGCCAATCCGGTAACGCTTTATTGATATAATATGGAATTACGAGTTGTGAGGGCTTGTTAGTGTCTGACCTCTCATGCCAAGCTCGGTGCTGTAGTACCGCGGGCGCTGCACCGCGCGGCCGCCGGGCGCGCCGCCCGAGCCCAGCGGTTTGTCCTCGCGTCGCGGCTCGAAGTCGTCGGGAGTGGCGGACTCGGCGGCCGGGGTTAGCGCCGCCGGCGCCGCGCACACCGCCGCCTCCTCCTCCAGCGGCACCAGCGCCAGCGACACCCACAGACCCACAGCCATGCCCACGATGAAGTACGAGTTATGCTTCACTTGCGACATCACGAAACGAGACCACATTTTTGCAAAGAGCCAGGTTCTATCCCAACTTTACAATGCTTTGTAAAACAACATGGGGACTGTGTAAATGAAACGTGTCCTACTTTAGCCGTCGGCGACGGTCGGCGCTATTATCTTTGAAATCTTTATCGCTTTAATTTGTAAAGATCCCAATCAAATTAAGTAATGATCAATGCAAAAAAGAACAACATAAGATTTCCATTAATCACTTCCAAGAAGTGAGTTGTGTTAAAAAGAGACAAACATAGGGAATAGAAAGAGAAAACAAATAGGCAACGTCATTTGACGTTTCGTTGATGATAACATTTTTGACAAAGACTTTAGCAGTCGAATAAAATCTGACATTTGTGCCTTTAAAAAAAGTCTTTTGACTCAACACATAGAATTTATTTAGCCAAGAGGTTTACTAACAAAGTACGCTATTCCTAGTTTTTAGAAAGACAGGTAAATACTAAGAAGTTTGAAATGAAAAGCTAAAAAACTCGTCTAAGAGAGAGGCAATAATCATCAGCCTCAGCAGTTTAATCAGGCCATTACATGATGCACATCACCAACCTCCATAATCTGAGCCAAGGGACTGAAACTGTTTGCCTTCACAGTAGTCTGCAACTGCAATAGCTGGAAAACTGCTCAGTTTCCAGCCAAAAAGTAATAAAATTAAGCTATCGTTATCAGTGACGGATTAAGACTACTAGATGCCCTAAGCAATCCATGCCTGTGGGCCCCCCTATCCGTCAGCCCCGGATCTACAATTTTTTTTAGGCGGGGCAAAAACTGAAAAATGCCGCCCCCCCACTGATATTTATTTTTACCTTTATCATCTATATATCAGTGGTCGGCAACCTTTTGGCAGACGCGGGCCGCATAGTGACAATTTGAAATAGTGGCGGGCCGCACTTGTTCAAAATAATCAAACAAAACCGTGTTTTTTTTTCAATGAACCAAATAATTCGATTTGGAGAGCTTTGTGAATCAAGCACAGTTGCTCAACACAGTGCTTGATTAAGTAAGTTCAAATCTCGTAGTAGTTTTTATCAACCGGCATTTGGATGTTATACGCAGCAAGTTTAAAAGCGAAAAAAAAATAAAAAAAAATCGCGACCGCAGCGAGCGCGAAAATTTTCGACATTGTTCATTAATTCAAAACATAGAATTTTTACGAATTAAACGTATAACGGAAATTAAGCGCCATGAATACGCGAGCGCAGCGAGCGCGAAAATTTGAGATATTTTTGATCAATTTACGATAGATTTTTACGCGTCAGGCTATTAACAACGAAAATTACACAACGCTCGCGTCGCGTCGGGTACAAAACTTGTAATATTTTCAATCAATTCAAAAATAATTGTGGCCTTTATAAAATAAATAGTAATGCGCGAACGAAGCGAGCGCAGAGATTTGAAGATCTTTTGTTTTTAGGACGGGCTATTACGTAACGGAGTGTATTTAATAGATATCAGAAATCAAGAATACGCGAGCGCAGCGAGCGCGAAATTTTGAGCTATATTCTGTCATTTTGAAAATAAAATTCACGCGCTAGGTCACACAAAACACTAAACAATAACAATGTGGACATTTTTGAGACGTATTTTTAGCAATTTAGTATATGCATATTCCAAACGAAATTGCACTCAGTAATGCGTAAACAGAGCGGAAATAATGCATTTATCGCTGTTCTTTCTGTATTAAGCTTATTTATTCAGATAAAACCGTTTTTATTTGACAAATCAATTAACTCCGTTTTTGGAAGCTTTGTGTATTAAGTTTTGATATAAAAATTGATAAATAAAACATGTTTTTGCATAAATTTTCCTGCCCACAAACAGTGCTCGATTAATAAGCGGAAACTACAAAAGCCTTTAGTATGTTGTACACAGCAAGTCTAAAAGCACAAAATAATCATAATAATAAGAAATGTTTAGGCTTCAATTCAGAACAGATCGATCATATTTGAAAACTATGCACAACGGAAATTAAACATCAAGAAAACGCAAGCGCAGCGAGCGCAAAAAAGTGGGACGTTTTTCAGAAATTTGGGACAGGCTGTTTACTAAGGAAATTATCCACTATTCAAAACCAAAATCAAATCAAAAGTTTTCAACCAACACGAATAGATTGAAGATTTTTTCGGTCAATTCCAAAACAGTCAGCATCTACTGACCGAAAAGAAAAACAAGACGCGAGTAGCGAGCGTAATGATTTTGATTTGGTTGTTATTAAATTAAACACAGGCTATTTAATTACGGCGTGTGTGTAATGATTTTAATTAATCAAAAATATGCGAGCGCAGCGAGCGCGTTTGTTTTGGCGTCTATGTCCTAGACGCCTTCAGTTTTTATTCATACGGTAACTTAATAAAAAACAAGTATTTTCTTTCCTGACAAACAACACACATGTTCATAATTAAAAAACACTGTCGTGGAGAGAGATCAACGAGGGAGTTTTCGAATATCATCCCTTTCGCACGCACGGTAACCAGACGCGTGCTGCCGCGATCTGCGATTCCTGCGGGCGAGCGGGCGCGTATTTTGACTATGCCCTACGCGCCTCGCGAATAATAAATGTTCGTACAGCACGTCTTACTCCGCGCTCTGGGTATCGATCGAGTTGATATGGTCATGACTGTACTTGTACTATTATTTATTCCGTGGTCAAAGTTTAGTAAATGATGAGTTGTCTATTCGTCTATAAAGTGTGAATTTGGCGCCCCCCTAAGCTTGACGCCCGGGGCATGGGCCCCGGCTCGCCCCCCCCCTAGATCCGGGGCTGCTATCCGTATGTCAACTAGAATCGGTCTTTAAACCTTTACCGCCTAAAAACATTAGTTTTTTGTAAAATAAGATGATGAGATGAACGTACTTTAGAAGTGGAGTATGCGACAATAATAAAAACCAAAGCATAATTTATTTATTTATTGAAATGCGCCTTGCGGCTTTTCCGAGCATTGAATTCATGCAAGATAGTATTAACATCTAACGTTTTTAACATATCGGACTCTATGTACATTAACGATATATCGAAATATAGCGTGGTAAATTTAGACATCTGACCTTACATTAATTCCCACCCAGCTGAAAATTGGTAGGATTGTTCAGAACACCATCATAAATGAAACTTAAAAAGTCCTCATCGATCCGATACGTGCAAAAATGTTTACTCCGGATAAAAGGTCACCAAAACGAGTTTTTCGCGATTTTCTCAGAAATGGTTCGAGCTACGAGGAAACTGTTCAAGAGATGTGTATTCTCTATAACATTTTCTACAGTATTGCTTTAAAATGCATGTTGATAGGACTTATGGTTTTCGAGATATGCTAATATTCATTTCAGACCAGGCCAAAAATATGACATTTTTTATTAAGAGGCCTCGGTGAGCAGTAGAACACATCACAAGTTTGTAAATGAGCTTCCCCGAAGTTGTAAACATCGCTAAATCCGACAAACCCACGAAACACTTTGAAAAATGACTCCTTGTGGCTCAAATCGGTGAAATGATGATGATGGCTGACGGAAAATGTAACCTCTCGTATCTAGGAAACAGTAAAAGATAGAGGGGTACACCTGACTTTTGAAATGTAGATCAAGTATAGACCTTTTTGGAGAAATGATAAAAAAAGATAGCCGCCATACAAAAAAGTTCGACAGTCATACAAATAAACAAAAAAATAATAATTGCTCATAGCTGTGGAACTGCTGTAGATGGATGGAGTGTGCTTGAACAAATATTATAGAAATTCATAATGATAATCGAGATTCAGCAACAAAAAAGCTGGGTGGGAATTAATGTAAGGTTACTCCTATTTTTTGATCTAATTTGCCCGGATTAATAGTAACATAAAAAATTTGAAATGTTGTCAATTCCGGGGCATTCGAATTGTCGAATGCACTAGCGGGCAGCGAGTGGGCAAGCGGGAGTGGGGTTATGACTCTAGGTCGGACTCTATGTCAACTTAAAACGCGCGAATTTTAAAATTAGTCCTAGAAACTTTTTTTGGTGTGTTTTTTGGTGACGTGAGAGTGAGACGTGATGCCCTAAGGACGGATTTTTTTGTGCTTCTTCTGGTGCCCCCTCAGACGTGATGCCCTAGGCAATTGCTTAATTTGATTAAGGGTTAATCCGTCACTGATCGTTATGGACCTGCAGCTATAGCCGACTTATGCTACGACCGCTACAAAGTGTGATAAAGGTACAGTGTTAAACAGAAAGGGTATGCTAAGTCTCAAAAGGCTTATAGTACTCGTCATTTTGAACAACTTTTACTACGGGGACAACCCGGAATTCGCGAAAAAAAATCAGCATAGTCTTTCTGTATAACCCTGTATGTATACTAGGTATATTTTTTATAAAAAAGAGCGCCAAACAGGCAGACGGTCAGCCTGATGGTAAGCAAAACCGCCGCTTATGAACATTTGCAACACTAGTGGCGCTGATGATGCTTTGCCAGCCTGGAGACGGAGAGGTGCTTGTAGACACCCTTTTTAAAACGCCCCTTGTTCTGGCATAATCGCATAGTGACTAAAGCCCTTATACAAAAATTTGATTAAAAAAATGCCCTATGGTGTCTTTCTATTTATTATTTAGCTAAACATTATTTATGATCGTAAACAGTTATTTAATTGTAATGTCTTTAATTTTGGAAAAAATTGGGGGAGACCTTTGCCCAGCAGTGGGACAGCATAGGTTAATTATAAAAAAAAAAAATTGTCTAACCCCTTGGGTTATTGTCATTGTTCATTCGTCACAAAGTTAATTCGTCACGAAAGAAAGTATTTGTGTAAATTCGTTACAGTTCTATTTTTTCTAATAAATTTCTCGTTTATTAATTTTGATTATTGCAAATTCGTCACATTGCTTTATTTCATATACCTACACAGCAGAAAAATCAAACAAAAAGTAAACATACATACAGGTGAAGCTAATAAAAGCGTGTTAAAAAAGACAATAGGTAGGTACCTAACGTTATTTATTTTTCATAATCAGGATTTCATTAATTTTACCTTACACATACCTACATAAAATCACAGTTCACAAGTGGCTGATTTGCCCATCACATTTTTTAAGTTTACCTTAATTACTATTTTGTAAAAATCAAAGTTTTTAAGTGACATTAAAAATGTAAAAAAATATACCGTAACAAAAAAATCTTTCCAATTTGTGTATTCAGCCTATTTTTTTCTGTGGATATACCTACCTAGTAATTAATTTTGCAATAGTTGACCCTTACTTTCATTGCTAGCGCTAAACACCATTAACTTTATTTGCTAACTTACTTTATGCAAAAATGAGAGTTTGTGACGAATTTACAATAACTTTATTCACCTACACATAGTTTTTAATGCATGTGTCGAATGCACAACAACCAACCACCAAGCAACGAACGAACCCATTGTAGGTAAGTATTAACTATTGTCATTTACATCTAGATCTAGAAGTTTATTATTGCTCGGGTAAGCTGAGTAATTTTTTTAGTCTTGTCATTATGTATTTTGATAAATGTTAATGATTTTAGTAAATTAACTATTGTTAGCGGATAAGACTATATAATAATAAAAAAACACGGTATTGCTAGTGCAAAAATGTATTATTATTCAAATTACTTCTAAATTGACATTTCTACGTTTTAACAGTATAGGAGTGATGTTGTCGGTTCAGTGGTCGATCGCAGAAAGAGTGTTGGCCACTGAGGCCTCTCTACAGCGTACCGGGTGTTTGGCGAGCGCAAACGGCGCTGGGCCTAAAGTTTTTGGGGGCGACAAGAACAAGGGCACCTCGGAGGTACGAGCCTCGGCTTGGGCCGTCGCCCGGGGTTGGGGAATCTGACTTGCTCTGGCACCCCAGAAGGGTTGTGCCCTAGAGGCATAGATAGTATATCCTAGAGCCCTAGTAAAATGAGAGCGACGTTGGTGCCGTGTCGCCTTTTATCGGTTTTCGAGTGGTGGGGCGAGGTGGTAGGTACGACAAAATAGCGTCTCTTGCCTCACTATAGTAAAGTATTTACATAGGCACTATAGTATACAATTATGTATACCTATAATACAACTTGAATTAGGTAAGTAGTATCCGATTCGGAATTCTACTAGCATACTTACTACATGCCTAATAAGCTAAAATATAATGGGTGAATATTGAACAGATCGCACGGAATTTGGCCTCCGATGTCACCAAATTATATCCTGATTCTATATCATGGGTGTATAATAGAAAAGGGCAAAGGCGATTTTTCATCATCATCATTGTCACATATTTTAATCACTACGCCGAAATTTAAGATAGATAGATAGATAAACTCTTTATTGTTCACACCATAAATTACACACTTTGTATGAACGCATAGACCTTTGTACACAGTTATTACAATAAAATATATTCTATTCTATTCTATTCTATACAAACAAAAGGATTATAGCACCTAAAACTAGTGCGACAACTGGCGGCCTTATCGCTAAGAGCGATCTCTTCCAGGCAACCTTAGGATGGAGAGGATAGATAAAAAAAATAAAAACGGGGAGTGCAATATTGAAGAAAAATGTAATTATAAACCTACTTAGATAATAATGAATACTTAGAAATACATTCAAATAAGAAATAACGTCGGGGTACCAGTTAGTACCTATTATAAATAAAAAAATGCTCTACCGAGTTGTTAATTTTTTTTGGTTCCTACATAACAGACCTAGTAAGTATCATTTAGTCTACAGCTTATCTGTGTACATTATTGAACTCGCGGAGCCCCCTGTTACGGATGTTACACCTTCAGTTTTGGAATGCGATATTTTGAGAGATGTGAGTTGTAGAGTAGGTACTATACTGTGTTTACTACGGAAATCATACTTACCTAGAATATGAGGTTTTTTTATAACACAAACGATAATATTTTGGGCTGTTTTTGTTCAATTTATGCCGTATTAGTCATACATCACCGTGACCGTGAAATGTATAATATGTAGTTTCACACGGAAAAAATTGGGATCGGGATGTGGCACTAATGTATGAAATTTGGCATAAATATAATAAACTAGCTGTTCCCAGCCACGCTTCGCTGTGGTTAAAAAAAAAATAGCATACGTTACTTTTTGATAATGTAGCATTCGAATGGTGAAAGAACTTTTGAAATCGGTCCAGTAGTTTTTGAGTTTATTCCACACAAACATACAAAAAATACAAATCTTTCCTCTTTATAATATTAGTATAGATTATATGACATTTGGTATATTATTATACAGCAACATGTAGATGGAGTGGTGGCGGCGCGGCGTACGCAAGCAGGCGTGCCCAGATGATTTTGAGAGGGCCTAGAGCCCTTTCTCCCTGGATCCTCCAATGATCGTACCTTCTCTTTTTGATTGCATGTCCCGTACGGGGCAACACGTTAAGCAAAACTTAGAAAAACATAATTTTAGGAAAACGTTACTTGTCAAGCAATTACTATATTGCAAGAGTTTTAATGAGTTGCGTCGAGGAAATTCAGATTAGACAATTAATGCTACCCAATTACCTACACTGAGAAAAATGGCCATCAAAATCCTGATGAATTCACCTAAAGTACGGAGCATACTGATATCACCAAAAAGTACGATTACTTATGTATTAGCACGTTTTTACGGTGACAACCATTATACCTATCATAATAGTTGTCATCGTAAAAACTGGTGCTAATCATCGTACTTTTTGGTGATATCAGTATGCTCCGTACTTTAGGTGAATTCACCGGAATTTTGATGTATTGTGTGAAGTGAAGTGAATTCATCATTCTTTTAGCGGAATTTAGATGGACATTTTTCTCAGTGTACCTATTTGGATACCTAGGTGCTAAGTACAATTACATACCAATCAGGTGCGGCAGCTAAATAAATAGGTAGGTACTCGTGACTTGTATAATAGATGTAATAGTCGACCTACCAACCATTTACTAGTCAGCTGTTTTCTTGTAAGTTCTACAAAAAATATATAATATTATATATTCTTCTATAGAAAATATGTAGAGAATAAATATGTATTTAGAATGCAGAATGAAAAATATGTACACTTATGTTGTATGTATGAACGCATAGAATATACGGTATATACAATAGTACCTCTAGTGTTGGTAACTACGAGTATGTACTATTTGTTGGCGAAGCACGTGTACCGTGTCGTGTAGGTATCGGTGAGATATAATTTTTTCCTCTTCACTGGTCGGTATAAGGCGGCGACCACTCAAGGAGCCGCTCAGTCCTCTCCGGCGGCGCTATCCACCGCCGCGCGAGCATGTCTATAATTACCCGCAACAATTAGCGCGCGCCGCAGAACATCACCAAAAAACAGACGATCAGTTCTAGCACCGATAAATTAGTTCCAGTGTTTCTCTCATCTTCCGGGGCCATAAGGAAATCTATTGAGTGTCAGTGACTTCATGGTGAAGCGCGGCTTCGTAAGTGTTGTCGATTGACAGAGGTGTTTTGTGATTCCGGGACCTGGGACCCGGTTGATGGGAGCTGGAAAACAAGACACTAGAGTCAGCTGGCGGAAGGGCGGATATGGGAGTCTAATAACTACGAAAATTGGGAAACAGGACTCGGGCCATAGGAAACGAGACCTGGAAGCGGGAATCAGGAGTTGGAACACGCGAGCTGGAAAACAAAATTGAGATTCGGGATTTAGCTGAGTACGGGAATTGAGTGAGGAACCGGAAAGCAACAAACGGCAGGGCATTTTGGCAGTAAGTCCGCGGCGCCATGACACTGGTCCCGGTGGCCGCGCCGCGGGTCAAGGGATATGTCGTGCAGTTTCTAATGCTTCTTTCGAGTAAGTGTATGCATGATAGGCTTTAAATTTTGAAACCAGTTCATTGGCATTATCTGCTTTGGTACGCTGTTTCAGGTCGGTGTCAAATTGTCTCTCAGCCTGCAAAGTGTAGGTATTAATTATATCCTTCACGCACACGCTTATTTTTCAGTTAGACTTTCTTATTTCACTCTCACCTGCTATCCTGTTGGAACCGTTCATTTTGAGATTAGGATAAAAAGTAGCATGTGTATGGTAAACTACTTTCAACACATTTTCTTCCCTAAATAATATTCCGTTCATTTGTTTTTACGTGTTTGAGTAAAAAATATACAAACATTTATAAAAAGGTTTATAAAAAGATTGATAAGTTAGTAAGAATTTGATTTTGGCGTGATTTTTTTTGTATAGTACACTGTATTTTAAAAGTATTTTACTCATTGTCTGATGGTAGTGTAGTGTTCCGTGGCCACAGTCGAGTCTCGACGTCCGCAGATTCCTTCCGGCCGCGGAGCGGAGCGCCGAGTGAGCGCGTTGCTTCACCACCATTAGGCGATTTCGTCGTCGGACTATGTATGGCCTTTGTTTGTCAACTGCAAACGACTTTAATTGATTGTTTATTTACGATTTCGTAGTTGTAGTGTGGATTTATTAGTTGATGTGTTTTTAGTTAGTGATTTTGAAATAATAAAAGGAGGTGTAGGTAGGCCTATTAGAGGCCGTGACGGTGATGCGGACTTGCTCGGTCGTGTAAACTGTGACGCCGAGTGAAGCAGTGAGCATCGAGTTCGTGACGTTCAGAAACGACAAAAACAAGTTCGTCGGTGCGCCCGCGCCGCGACGCCGCCGCTGCGTCGTGCCGCGCACACCGGCCGGCAAAACATTGGAAACTACCCATGAAACCGCAAATTAGTTTTTATCCGCACGTTTCTCCTACAAAATATTGTATACTAAGGTACTAATAACCGAGCTATACAGTATACTTTATTGGCGCGAAATACGTCTCAAATGTTTTGTTGCAACACCATATTATCTACAAATTAGCACGATACTAAGCCTACCATACAAAAAGTACCTACCTACACTAAAAAATATATTCAAACAAAAAAAACTTACAACCATAATTATGATCTTGTGATATCATAATATCACACGGAGTTTTACCCAGACTATTATTAGCCAAACAAGAACGTAAAAAAAGTGCGTACGTAGCGATAGCGACCGCAGAACGGTCACTGGCTTTATTTACAAAAGGTGAACAAAAACTTTAGCCATAAAATTAGAATAAGCTAACTCATGTGATGTCACGAAGATTAAACGATTCTAACCGCAGATATAATATTATTTTGGGACCGGGAAGTCCGAGATGCACGCATATTTTTTTTTATTCGATACCTTAAATACCAACTTACCTAAGCAGGAAAACCAATTCCGGATATACAACGTAGTAGGTATATGTATATAGGTATATACGATATACTACAACCTCAATAATGCAATTGCAGGGTAAAATTATTATATTTTAGATCCACATGGCAGGCGTGTACGTAATTTTGGTAGTCAACTAGAAAGTCTCCATAACTCGCCATAGAGTATGGGCGTCGATGTCTAGGTTGGCCATACTTTTTCTCGGTGAAATATTTTTCAGAGAGTTTAAAATAAATAGGAAAGAAGAATAAGCAAATCAAACTCCAAAGTTAGCATAAAGTTAGCGTTTAGTCATCTGAACCCTCAGATCAAGTAGAAAGTCTGAACCCATCTAAACCTAATAGTACTTATATTGTTTGCAGTAAACGTGCCAACGGTGTCGTTCGGTCTGGCGATGGGGTGGGTGTCGCTGGCGAGCGGCGAGGCGGCCGAGGGTGGCGGCGACGGCGGCGGCGCGCTGGTGGGCGCGGCGGCGGCCACGTTCGCGGCCGGGCTGGCGGGGGTCCCGCTCGGGGCGCGCGCGCTGCTGCACGGCCGCCGCCCGGCGCTCGCCGCCACCTCCGCCGCATTCGCGGTAGGTACACCTATTATGTTATTATCATTATCACCATATTTATTATAAAATTAAATTTAAAAAAGCCCCAACGTTAAAAGGCTGAACAGATTTTCATCAAACATAGCTTAGAACCTTCCCGACTAATTCAACTTTTAAACAAAAAATAAAATCAAAATCAGTTCATGAATCCGTTCTGAAGCTACGATGCCACAGACAGACACATACACACACAGACACGTCAAAACAAAACTCATGAACAACCTCAACTAAACAAGTTGGTAGGTAAACCATCAGCCGAGGGATTCGGTTGTGTTAGACAACTGTGGTCAGATGCGAGTTACTCACAAGTATCTACGTAATGCATTTACTTGTGGTGGCCGCAACCGCTACAATATAGTCACATCTATCCAACAATGCCAGGAGTATGCTACACTGATAGCCTGGAGTGATGGAAGCCTGAATCATGCATCAACAACAGTCATATACCTACTGGTGTAAAGTCCAACAATACGTCGTTTCCTACATCTTGTTTTTGTTTTTAAACTCTTTCTTGTTCACAAGAGTTTCGGGTGAGTTGTAGAGTGATGTGTTGTCGTGAGCAGGTGTGCTGGGCGCTGACGCTGGCGGGCGGGTGGTGGGTGGTGGCGGGGCGGCTGAGCGCGGGGCTGGCCGGCGCCGTGGCCTGGTGCATCGCGCCGCTGCTCGGGAGAGAGGTATTCATACTCACCCCTGGCTGTCCAGTTTGACTTGAACTTTTTACAATATTATATAATACAGGGTTTTATAAGGAAAAGTTACGCTAGACCGAAAAGGGGTCATTGTATAATACTAATATATAGTATACTTATGTAGTATATTCGTAATTTATCAGCGGTTGATCAGCTTCTAGCACGCACGAATTTGAAATGAGATCCATATATTAGGGAGCTCTGCAAGTCTGCATTTTCACCAGTAGTAAATCGGTCCCCTTGTGTGCAGATGGTGAGCGCGGGCGCGGGCGGCGCGGCGGCGGCGGCGCCCGTGCTGGCGCACAACCTCGGCATGCTGCTCATGTACCTCGCGGCCGACGCGCAGCTGCGCCACAGGTAAGCTACCTGTGGCTTACACCTATCTTACACAAAAACAATGCCACACCTTCACTCCACATATCCTGAGCATTCTTTTCCAGCATTCTGGAATTTTGTTCAGAAAGTATCAAAGTACGGTGAGAGTTTTCATCATCAGCGAATAATTAGCACAAGATTCAATCTAAGAACAGGCTGTGCTTTTTGTATGGAATGATTTATCTTAATAAATAAACGTACCTAATTATAGAATTTGCATCAGAGTTAATGATTTGGAATGTTATGTTTGTATCAGTAGATATTTGTTATAAAATATTCCTCCATCTCTCTTGTTTGAACAACACAATCAAACAAATATCCAAATAATTAATAAGCAAATATTCTGTACAAATATTCTATTTAACATTATTAACTTGTTTGTTTGAGTCGTAAATTGTTGTGAGGATTGTGACGCTAAAGCATTTACTTACTAGCTTGTACTTCTGAACAGTACTGTCTCTACTTAAATAAATATTAAATTTATCATGTGATAATCGAATGACAATGTACTCATATGATACTAAATTTGTAGATGGATTGGATTGTAAGGAAAAGTAGCAAAAGTTTGTTATTGTTTCGCAGCACAGTGGTGGCGAGTTGCCTGGCGCTGTCCGTGCTGCACTGCGGCGCCACGCTGCTCGCGCCCGAGTCGCCGGCCTACCTCGCCTCCAAGGGCAGGTACAAGGTAAAGAGTAGTCATACTGGCACTTGCGCAAAAACAAACAGTGGGGTGAAGTCTATCGTTGTACCCGGCAGGAGGCGGTGGCGGCGCTGGCGTGGCTGCGCGGGCTGCACCGCGAGCACCCCGCGCTGGCGGACGAGCTGCGCGCGCTGCCCCCGGCGGAGCACGCGCCGCACGCGCCGCTCAAACTCGTCCGGGAGATGAGTCAGTGCAGATGATATATTACTGCATCAACATTATCATCATAATGCTTTAATGTTGGGCCAAAAATATTCCTAAAATTAGTAACCCATGCTGGCAATTGCTGTCGGATTAAGTATTCTACTAAGTTACAACAATGGAGAAACACAACTCCTTCTCCCTCCATTACACTTTACTACATTACCCTTTTAGTGTCACCTTGCATTTAAGCTCTCACTTCTTTCCAGAATGTCTTTGGATCATATTATTTTCGGTTCTAATGTAACGTGTACTTTAACGTTGCAGTGTCGGATCGTCGTCGTCGGCGCGCGTTCATAATCGCTTTGATCGCTGTAGTGGGACAGGAAGCGTGCGGCGTGCTCACACTGCTGCAGTTTGCAGAGCGAGTGTTCGTGTTGGCGAGTGCGAACGGGGCGGGGGCGGGGGCGGGTGCAGGGGGGGAGGGGGTGGGGGCGGGGGGCGAGGGGACGGGGGCAGCACGGCATGCGCTCGTGCTGGGCGCCGTGCAGCTCGTCGCCGCCGCGGTCGGGCTCTACCTACTGGAGCGTGTTGGACGCCGGGTCAGTATCTGCTAGACCACGTATACAAAATGGTTCTATTATAACGCCAGGTCAGCCAGGCTGCGAAAACGCCATGTGAGCTACGATATTGTTGAGTTGCGAGGTGTGGTCCTTTTGAACCCGTCTGAAGTGTCCAGCACTAACTCGTGTTAGTATACGATGGTTGTAGTTATTTCAATTAGCAGCGTAAAACCAAGTCATTACACTTTAAAACAATATTTTTAATATTTAGTAGTCGATAAAGACGACATTTGAGGTACTTGTTTTTCTGGAGTACACTTGTCATGTGTATGTTTCAGCCGTTAGTGGTGTGGGGCGCGTGCGTGACGGGCGCGTGCCTGGCGCTGGGCGCGGGCGGAGTGCGCGCGGAGCTCGGCGCGGGCTGGGCCGGGGCCGCGCTGGGTGCCGCCGTCGCCGCCGACTCGCTGGGCCTGCAGCCTGCGCCCTACGCCATTCTCGCTGATATGTTTCACTATCAGGTACACCATCTCCATCACAATACCATACTATATGGCTACGAAGAACGAGACGAAGAACGGCTACGAACAGTGAGATTAGAAATTAAACTTAAGTTTCCACTTATCCTGATGAGCATCGGGAGATCGCAGATAAAGTACGGCAATATGACTGGAACAGGTGTATGTGACTTCTTGCAAAGTGCCAAGATTGCCTCCTGTCTTTTAGGCTAGTCGTAGAATAGCAAATTGATCGTAGGAAGCTGCTAGGTTAATTGATAATAAGGCAAAATGGTGTACGTTCTAGTACCGCGGGTGCGCCGTGCTGCTGGTGACGGCGGCGGCGAGCGCCGGCAACGCGGCGGAGACTCTCATCTTCCCGAGCGTGGTGCGTGCGGCGGGGCTGTGGGCCGCGCTGGCGCTGGGTGCCACCGCCACGCTGCTGTACGCGCTCTTCGCGATCCTCTACATCCCGGAGACGAGGAACCGCTCGCCGGAGGACATTTATGACGCCATATGCCCTAAGTCACCAGACGAGGAAGCGCGAGAAACGCAAACGAGCAAACATATCGCGTCCGCAAATGATGAGAACGATGCAGTCGGTGCCGATCTAGCTGTTAATATGCAAGTGAGTCAGACAAAAGGTGCTGATGAAATTATTGTTAGTCAAATTCCTGAGAGCGACCTAGCCGCGGCTAGTCATGTGAACTGCGACGTAGAAGGATGCTGTGCTGATCACAAAAGCCTCGAGAAGATTGATGGTGAAAAGAACAATGTTCCAATCGAAGTTCCCTGCGAGGGATCGAGTAAAACCCCAACGAGTCCTGAGGATGGTGATAAAGACTATGTCTCTGACAATCCTGCAAAAAGTAACGAAGTCACAAGAACAAGTGTAGTGCCATTAGAGACGTCGAATGAACCGTGTGCTGAAGAAAAGCAGTGTACTAGTCTGTGATTTTTTATACCTTGTTTAAATTTTTGTTAATAATAGTTTGTAGACATCGAGATAAACCTCGATTTTAAGTTTTTAAGATTGTTTTGTGCCTCTCTTCATTGTCCCAATTTTGCACATATAAAATAAGATTAAAATAAGTTTTTTCCTAGATTGTTAATTTTTTCTTCACTTTCAAACTTGACGTCCGTAGCGACTCTAAGTAGTGAAAGTTTACTGTATGTTAAAGTTTAAACCCACAGTTACTATGGCAACGGTTTTTCTACAACATCGATACAACTGTGCTGGCAGAAACTACATCACTGATACAAAACTAAGTGAACCAAACGCGATCCTCGAAGAGGTTAATTTTTGTCAAAAGAGATGTAAAACAAGACTTTGTTAGTTTACTAGATACTAATCCTGTGATCATCCATATCGAAGTGAAGCTGAGTGCGAGGCGATACTATCGATCCTGATGATCGCCATACTGCGACCTTGCTCATCCTTGTACTCATTTTAGCAAGGTAAATTTTATATATTTAAGTACCTATATAATTTCTATAATGTCATGTTTTTACACTATGTAAGTATTCTACCATGTCTATAAAAATGTAGTAACAAAATGTAAATGTAGTACCTGTGCTAACTACTCGTACCTATTATATAGCATTGATAGTTCCTCAAAGATTATAAGTATGTAATAGGTATAATAACATTACTTTTTTTATATATAACAAATCTGCAATGTATAATAACATTGCAGATTTGTGAAAACATTTTCGTAATCCTATTTTATGTTATACTTGTAAGTTTGAGACATGATGGGTGTACACTGTGTGCGTGTCTGTACTCGTCTGTACTCATCCATCATTATGAAAAGGTTTTATTGAACTCATAAAAACAGGCCCCTATTCGGCATCGCACAGCATTTTCAACTTTAACTGCGCGTCTTGCTTCAATTTGAACTCTACGGAGTATGGTCAAATGTGAGTTTAGAACAAAGGCTCTGTAGGAAGCTCAACACAAACGTTCCTAAAGAGTCAAATGGGGGAAGTACTATCGTATTTTCGAAAGAAACCCAAACTCACAATTTTGGTTCTCTTATTTAGTCAACTCCACAGATATGTCGGCCCGTCAGTCTGCACACTAGTTCTACAGCCAATAAGGTCTCTCGTATGTGGTCAGGGTATCGCAAGATTGGAGCTCTCATCACGTCCGTAGTTAGAACATTAAGCTTTGGGCCTCGCAGCGTTAAATTGCGTTCGGCGAGCCGTGAGGCAGCGCGCGGCGTGGGGGAGCGAGACGGGGCCTCGTGTGTGACTCGTTTCACGGTTCAGGACGCGTAATCTCCGAGTAATGGGAACACTACCGAGCCTGTTAGCAGAGTACTTCGTTTTACGGGTGATGGACGAGATACACAGATTCTACATGAGGCACGAGCTTCGAGGATGTATCGACACTTTTCTGACGGGCTACATGACTTTGTGTCATCCATAAACCAGGACAAAGACAGGATGCTAACGTGTGACATAGTGTGGCAAATAGTAAATTCAGCATTGAATTATTTAGAAGGTATAGCACGGGCACCTAAGTTTTATACAGTAGCAAAAGGTTTTCGTGTAGATAGGTTGTAGAATAGTGTTTGTTTGGTGTTCTGTTCAGGTAGTAGAAGATTGGTTGTTGCAAGTTCCAGGCATGGGTTTCCTGGAGAAGCTATCGGTGTGGCTGGGCAAGGGGCGCGCGGAGGTGACGGTGCTGGTGCTGGGGCTCGACAACAGCGGGAAGAGCACGACGCTGAACGCGCTGCGAGCGAGCGAGGCGCGCGCGCTGCACGTGCCGCCCACCGTGGCGCCGCAGCGGGACCACTTCACTAGTGAGCAATGAGCATACGAGTACACACAACGCACACATACCTACACACACTTATACTCATACGCATCGGTGAAAAAAATAAGTGGAGCAGCATCTAAAAGCAGCATCTTTTTGATTCTGTCACTCATTGTTCCGGTTGGGTTTTTTCTTTTTCTTTTCGGATCAAGTGGGCCTAGCACTACTTCTGACGTTTACGCTTCACTTTGACGCCTCCGAATACTCGCTACGTATTTTACGTTAGAAATTGTGCTAAGCCCACAGGACTTTTACCAGTCACGTTTACTCAGCGGCGGCCTTAGGGGGTGGCGAACAGGGCAATTGCCCGAAGCCTCGCTCTTCCTCGCGCGACAACCCAAGCAAATATGAATTTTTAAAACATGGATTTTATATCTACCTCTATATCTTTTTTTAGTCTTAGGAAAGACCGCAAAAATCAATTTTTCATCCCACCATCTCGGAAAGAGTATTTTTAATCTTCAATATCTGAGTGGAAAAGCCGTTTTTATTATCTAGAGGATAAAGTAAATTGAATTTAGAACATCGTGTGCACTAAGTTTGTGAATTAAAAAAAACATTAAACCTATTTACTGCTACCTCTATGGTGCCGAATATATCATACAACTTTTTTTTAATTTGTTAAAAACTCAGACTCGGAACCTTCTTGGTGTTCTTTTTTCAATTTGCTTTGTACGCGGTTCTTTAAGCGGCATTTTTTCACGTCATTGTTAAACCTTATAATAAAAACAAGAAACTTGAAAACAAGTGAAAAAACTAAAATGAGTGATTCTAGCGACGAGGAAGTTTGTTTGACGCTAACAGAATTGACTGAAACTGTTAATAATGCGCAAATGAGCTTTTCCACTCAGATATTGAAGATTAAAAATACTCTTTCCTCGCTGAGGTGGAATGAAAAGTTACGTGTTGCACTCGAGTGCAAAGATTTTTCACCTCGTGCTCTTTTGATTCCCTCGCTAACGCTCAGGATTCTAATTTTGAATCACTCGCTGCGCTCGTGATTCAATTTTAGGATCCTTCGCTTGCTCGGTCATCAAAATTGAACACGCGGTTAAAAAGCAACTTTGCACTCTTGTATAACAAATAACTATTAAAATTTTATCATACCTGTACTCATATTTATTAATTTTGTAAATCTTTCATTGTAAAATATTTTAAAACTCAAATTTTATTTATAACAAAAAGTATTGTAAAACTAGCATTTCTCGTCAAACATGACAAATACCTAAACCAAACCACCAGACCTACTTTCGCATCACATACTTTTCACGAATAACAAAGGGCCTCGCAAAGACCTGCTGCTGCCAGGGCCTCGCAATGGGCAAGGCCGCCGCTTTTACCACCAACAAAAATACCTAGCTCATAATAGAGAGAGCCATAATGTCAAAGTTTTCCAGGCCCCAGAGGCTTTAGGCATTAATTTACAATTGCTGTTGTAAACAAACGATTGTTACTACAATTAAACGTGTCTTCCGCTTCCGCGTTACAATACGTTTATGGCACAAATAAAATTTATGGGGTATGCCTCCCCTCTTACAGAAACACTTTATGCCTTTACGAGGCATAAAGTAAAGCGTGTGATGAGTTAGAGCTGTTAGATCATTAGCTGTCTCCCGAGGCCGATCGAGATCAGCAGGCTGATTCAGCTATCCGAACATCGAATGTATTCGACGATTATCGTCGAAAAGTCTTCCGCCTTCGGAAAGAATATTATATCAAATCTCGCAAAGATTTGACATGATTTGACATTGAAGGCGGAAGACTTTTCGAAAATAGTCGTCGAATTCATTCGATTTTCGGATAGCTGAATCAGCCTGCTGAGCTCCCCTCGACCTGACGGCGGCTCGCGTTTCGGACAAATTATATTATTATCTCCTTTCTAAAGTTGTAAATCTGGGTTTAGAGGACAAGGGCTTTTATCTAGATAAGGAAAGTCCTTTGTTTGAGGGACAGTCGGACCAGGATCATAAGTATAGCCACTTGTGTAGTAGTACCACTGAATACTAGTAGTACAAGGTAGGTAGTACCCACTTTAGGATTGGTGTTGTGAAAAACTAATTAATATTGGCTTAACATAGTCATATTATGGATGACTCTTTAAATAAATAGATCTACGCTACAGATGGGTTTTTGTAAATGACTGTACAAATATTTTTTAATCGTGGTTTGTTTTTTAAGTATTTCTCTAATAAGGGAAAAAACTGTTTACTCTGACCCAGTGGAAATCTATTAAAAAACTAGATAGATAGATGGCTAAGTTGTCTCTGCTCCAGCTTGCTGGCGTTATGAGTCATCTATTAGATTAGTCCTTAGAACTTCTCAAGGCGGTGAAGCTGTACTACTACAGTTTGACATAGAACAGATAATAGCCGTTGAGAATACAAAGTAGCTATATTATCGTGTTCACTGCTGACTAACCTGTGGCGCTGCTTGTTTACCAGCCGCGGGCGCCGGCGGGGGAGGGCGGGGCGGAGCGGGTTTGAAGTGAAGAAACCAACCTGGCTATAAACTTGGCTAAATTATACAACTAAAGTTTACTATGACTTGGGACCACTTTCGTTAAGAAAATACGATGGTGGCTCTTGCTTTTCACCTTCCAGAAAAGTTGGTCGCTCGGTAACCGAGGGAACGCCACAGAATACGTTAAAGTAGATCGGGAAGCTCTGAAGCGAGTTTTCCTGCTTGGTTTCGTTTTTGTATCGTTAGTCGGGATCATAACACGTCGTGGACGTGTTTACAGCTGCTGATGTCGCTTTTACTTTTTTGTAATTTGCAAAAATATGGCTAAGCACGTACTTACACTTGGATATGAGTAATTGAGTACCCGCGGTTGCACTCGCCGCTCTATATATAGAACTTTGACTTCGACGTAACTTCTTGTCCTTTTTCCCTATAAGACAGTCTTGTGCCAATACTTGATAGCTTACCCACGATATTCTCTTGATCTATGTGTAAAGAAGGAGGCGCGAGACTCGCATTAATTGCTCGTAGCAACCTTTCAGGCAGTAATCGATGAACACGCTTGCTTTAATATGAATGTATTCTATTTCGCAAGTGTCGCATGATACTTGTACAAGCTTATCTAAAGGCAATAGCAATTGATATTTTTATCTCTTGTCATTTTCAGTAAGATGGACGCAGGAGTGACAACTGTTGTTAAGAATGAAGTATCAAATTTAATTCAATATTTACTCAAGAAGTTTTTATTTTTTTTCTCAAGGGAAAAAAATGCTCAGGACTTGAAATATTAAACTCTACCATTACACTATTGGTTAATTATTTATGCTTCCAAAGGTTCCTGGATTACTAAAACTCTATAAATAATATAGGTACAACGTTTTATGGGAGTAAGATAGCTGACCATTTCTTTTTTTACGGTTTTCCTCAAATTAGGGTCTTTACTTTATTGCTCTGTGTTTTTCTCTAACAAGTAAATCTGCTCTCTTGAGCATTTGAAAGGTATGGTAAAATGGCGAAAACAACAGATTTAATTTGTTTACTTTATCAAAATTTTATAAATGAACACGAACCACAAAAATAAAACCGTTCACCTGATGCCTAATTTAGTAAAAGAACTTAACAACGGAAAAATAACTTGGTGAGCCTGTACGGAAGAGCTGAGGTTGATGCTTAGGAATCTCTGAAAGAAAAATAATTGTCAGTGTTGTGAAGGTACGACTTTCCATGCGTAGGTACGTGATATTGTGATCCGCGATCGCAAAACATGTGAACATCGTTGCGATAAGTAGTGAAGTATCTATTCACGGATCAAGCAAACTTTGACACCCTCTTCACACCCGATCGGGTCACTACTCCCCTAATATTAGTCCCGAACGTGCATACAGTTTCACACAACGCCGGTGTTTATCTATTCCACCCCCGAGTGTGATCGCTCAGCCGGCTTCTTTGACGCGAGGAGGAAAATGCTCAACTCATCGCCGTTGTCACGCCGCAGTCGCCGACAAAGGAACGCGACACCTCGCCACGTGTGACTCGTCTGATGTCTGTGAAACGTGATCATTAGCGCGGATCGAGGCGGTGAGCGGTGAGCCGGCAGACACATGTTGTTGACTTGTGAGTCTTGTGATATACAGGCTACGTGAGTATGATTAGCTTGTGAGCACTTTACGCTAATCCCTCAATCGAGCCAGTCAAGTCTCACGTTTACGATTTGAATCAACCCGTCTCACCCTTTCTCGTCACTCGTTTAGAATGTCTATGAATACCTTGTAACGGCAACCAACATTGCAAATATAATCTTGGCTCCTTCAAACGTTGAGTTAATAAAGTCCTCAGAGGTAGGCAACGCACTGAAGATGCCTCGGGTATTGGAAGTGTCCATAGGCGGCGGTGACCACTTCAGGGAGCCCGTCGCTAGTTTGGCCACTTATTATTTTATAAAAAAACGGAATAGCTGGAAATCTAATATTAAAGCTTTTAGGACTATTTAGTAAGTACAGCCTAATTAGGCCATATTGTGGTCCTAAGCTTTGGTAATGAAGCCGTAACCCGTGGCCGGAGGTAGAGCGCCGTGCGCCGTGCCGCCACATAATCAGCTCATCTGCATGTCGACGTGTCGGCGCCGGATTATCAGCCTGACGGGGATTACTCAGCTGTCACCGAGCCGATTACTGACAGCTTTGGAAGCCCGTGAGGCCTTGAACGGCGCTAATAACACTGTCGGTACGGCTAATTATTATGGGGTGTTTTTAAAAAGAAAAACGTGCATTTAATTACGTTGAATCGAACAAATAAACTTTTGGTGATAATTTTATTATCACAACACGGCCTTTTTATGCTATTGAGGACGAGACGAGAAAATCTGTCACCTAATATTAAACGTTTCGTTTGCCCATAACAGGGCTCTGCAAAAAAGTCCTACCACTACAAATGAGCCAAGATGTTTTGCTGATTATGGGCTATCTGCTTTGTACACTGAGAGATGTTTCACCTAAAGGACGGAGCATAGTGATAATCACCAAAAAGTACGATGATAAGCACCAATTTTTACGATTACAACTATCATAATAAATATATGGTTTTCACCCTAAAAACTGGTGCTAGTACTAGTTTATACGATGACAACCATGTATCTTGATAGTTGTGACCGTAAAAATTGGTGCTTATCATCTTATAGTTTGGTGATTATCAGTACGCTCCGTACTTTAGGTGAATTCATCGGAATTTTGATGGCCATTTGTCTCAGTGTACTAGTCTTCAATTGATATTCTCTGCTTAGTTATAGAAGGTATAGTTATAGTTAAGTTATATATTCTCTGTTTAGTTTCTCGTCCTGAGTTACAGAAGACTGATGATTTTCATGTGATACTTGCAGGCGGCGGCGTGTCGTTCAGCGCATGGGACGTGTCGGGCGCGGCGCGGCACCGCGCGCTATGGGAGCGGCACTACCGGCGCGCCGACGCCGTCATCTTCGTGGTGGACGCCGCCGACCACCTGCGCCTCGGTGAGTCGCGCGCTACTGGACCTCCTCACCGACCGTCGTCGACTGAATATAAAACTTAAGTACTTTGCGGCGAACTGAACCTCGCGATCCCTATAACTCCTCTACATATACCTCGACCGATTTTGCTCATATTCACACTGAGAAAAATGGCCATCAAAATTCCGATGGATTCACCTAAAGTACGGAGCATACTGATAAAATATAATCACCAAGGAGTGCGATGATTAACACCAGTTTTTACGGTGACAACTATCATAATATGTGTGTATCGTAATTTTTGAATGGATGTGCAGTGGTGGCGCGCGAGGAGATGGAACTGTTGCTGGCGCACCCCGACGTGTGCGCGCGCCGGCTGCCGCTGCTGGTGCTCGCCAACAAGAGCGACCACAAGCTGGCGCTGGCGCCGCACCAGGTCGCCGCTGGTACGTGCAGCGTGCACCTTCTTATTGTAGGCTCGACAGAGACAGAGTCCCGCCTTAGACACAGGTGAAGCCAAAAAATCTACCCTACTTCCCGTGTACGTATACTTCAAGCATACATTGACGCATAAAAACTACCCGAATCAATCGTCAATTCTTACGTCAGTTGCTCAGAGATCGTGGACAAGACAAAATAAGTAGTAATAAGGGTAGTTTTTGTGCGTCAATATGTGCTTGATGTATACGTACACGGGCAGTAGGGTAGTTTTTTTGGCTTCACTTGTATCTAAGGCTCTATCTGCCTTTCCACTTGATCGGAGATTGTCGGGGAGGCCGGTTGGGCAAGTACGACACGTCACACACACAGTCACGTCAAACTTATAACACCCCGTCGTTTTTGTGTAGGGGGTTAAAAATAACTGTGCTCCTGAACTCCTGATTTACAGCAGACTTTCCAGCGCAAGGGCAATTAGGAGATTAAACATCTTACCATATATCTCAGGGTGACAAGCGGAGAGCTTTGCCGCGCAGGGTCTTGAACTGTTATGAGTTCAAAATTCTGGGTAGTGCAGACCTGTTTTAGGCAAACGTGACGTTTAACATCAGGCGAGCGACTTGCTGTCTTGTTACTAATATAAATTTAAAAAAACACAAAATCAAGGCGATTTGACGTCCTGTTTGGCTCAGCAGTAGTATATCCGGCCGGGCAGATGTATGAATGATGAATATAAATATCTGTTCTGGGTCTGGGTGTTAGTTGTTGATTATTATTAGTTGTTGTCAATTGTCTTTGTGTGTGTTCTACGGCATCCCCGACACAGGGTATCCTAGGGGGGAGCTGTGAGTGTGAAACGTTATTTATTTATTTGCTACAAGCACTAGCAGTGGTTATATTGGCTAATGGTATGTTGCAGCGCTGTGCCTGGAGCGCATCACCGACAAGCCGTGGCACATCTGCGCCGCGTCGGCGCTGTCCGGCGCCGGCCTGCCCGACGGCATCGCGTGGCTCGCGCGCCAGATCCGCGACCAGCACGTCACCAAGCAGCAACACGCCTAGTCTACCGTAATAACTAGTACTACAGCTAGGACATACAGTAGAGACTCGTTGGACGCGTAGTCTGCTGTGTTATAATCTAGGTGTCTTCAAGTCTCGAGTGAATCGGTTTCTTCTAGGCGAGCATGCTCCATCGTAGACCGTATCGTTGCTTACCATCAGGCGAGATGGCGGTCAAATGCAAGCCTATTACTGAATAAAAAAAAAGTTATGAGTGTGTCTGCGAGAAGTTACGTAAGATATGTCTCTTTGGACAATGATCTGCCAGGTTCACAGACATTCATGCAGCCGCAGTGATAAACGATATCAGCGTCGATAAAATCAATTGATTTATTTAAACCGTAATAAATGTGATCTAGTACTTTCAATTTATTGAATCAGGCGTTACTTCGCGGAAGTTTATCTTCAAATTACTGTTTTCAAATGTATTTCTAGTTTATTTAAAACGACAATACACTACAACTGGAACAGTTATTGGAATACAAGTGCTGCGATGAGATAGTTGAAGAACATGGATCAATTTGAATTCACTTTGTGTTATTTTGATTAATTCACTTTCGTGGCATATGTAGCTTCTTTCTTTACCTTTCTGGTTTACATTTACAAACGATTAGCAACCCTATGTTGATGATGAATTACTTTACCTCTCAAACATTTTTCCAAAAAACCCTCACAAAATATAACAATAATGTCAGTTTACAATAGAGAGCTCCACCGGAGGAGGGAAGGGCTGCTTGTTGCGAACTATTCGAGTATTGTTGTTGTTGCATGGTAGTGTTTACTGGTAAGATTATGATATGATATTATTTATTATGTAATTAAGTTATCGAAATAAATCTATGATTGATTGTTTTGAGCTCTTTGTCTAAATATTAATTCCATCTTATTTGTATAGATAGGTGCTCGTATAATTAATTGCAGACTACCTATATTTTTTTAACACAGAATTACTTCAGAATTACTACAGAAAACGCATGTTAATTGATTTCTAGTTAGGTAAAACCGTTCACAGATTTTCATTTAGTTTTCATAGCAGTATAAACTCCACAGAACAGACAGAACTCTACGTTCCATCTATACTAATATTATAAAGATGTAAAGTTTGTGTGTTTGTATATTTGTTAAATTGTAAGGGGTAATCTCGGGTAATAAGGGGTAATAAAATACTGAACCGATTTTAAAAATTCTTTCACCAATAGAAAGCCACATTATTGCTGAGTGTCATAGGTTATATAAAAAACCGAAAAATAAAAAGGCTTTTACGTGGTAGTCCGTTTTGCAAAGTGAATCGGAGAAAAAACGGTCCGGACGGCGCGCGATGGCTTCGGGTTTAATTAACATTATGCCCAACGAAGTGGGCAAGGGTCAGCTAGTATATTATAATTATGTTTAATAGTTACTGTCAAAATCTGTGATTACCTCTTAATTGTTCTTATAGTAATAAAATCATGAAATTTAACTCTAGGGCCGCCCACGAAGCCAGGAAGGATCGCATAGAGCAATAAATCGAGCGAACAATTCGGCCGAGTGTCGTTAGCGACGAGATATGAAAGTTTTTATTGTTTTGTAGCCGAAAACAATTGTAGCCGGCAGTAGGAGCGACGCCCGCGGCGCCGCCTCCGCTGGTACAGGAGCGGCGATGGCGGAACCATCGACGTTTCATTTGAGCGAGTCCTTTACAATTTAGAGTCTTTTTTCATACAATCTTTATGAAACGGTGTAGTGATTCATTTCGTATAGTTTATTTAGAAACAAATGTACCAAACTACATAAAAGTTTAATCTCACGATGTTTTTACTCGCTTAATACGCCAACAATACTGCAACTTATTGAGGTAACGTGTGCATTAAGCTACTTCAAATGTATAAATGGATGTGATTGACACTTAAGTCGGAGTGTCCGACTCAATTAATCGCGAGGTTCCTCGAATCTTTACCTAGTGTCTGTTGGCTATGCAGGCTGTTCGACTGCGTGGTTCGGTCACTTCTTCGTGTGAATTTCATGATATTCTCGAGGGCAACCTAGTCCGGAGCTAATAGTGCAAAGAATTAAGATTAAGGCCAACCGCAACTTTGTAAACAATCAGCTTGAAGTCAACACATTCCAAAAGTTTACAGTTTTTTTATATAAAAAAATGTATAATAAATGGAAAACAAGCGACGGGCCACCTGTTGGAAAGTGGTTAGGTACCGCCGCCTATGGACACTTCCAAGTTAGGATTACAAAAGCGTTAAAAGCCCTTCCCAGAAAGTCACAGCGTAACGTACACTACTCGGCAAGGCCTGCAGCTCTCCGGCTAGATGTTATGGGGCGCCAGGACCAACAAGGCGCGAGTTCTGTGGCGTCGCGCCGCCATGGAGAGGCGATGGCGTCAGGACTCCGGCAGTCCATCGACAGCAGCCGAGCGGCGCGCCCGCTTGCCGCGACTCTCGCTCCCACCGGCGCGCGGCGGACGCCGAGTATGTTCATACGTGTGATGATAACTAAGTATGTAGAATTAAAGCAACGAACTGAAAGTCATTGAGTGATGTCTTTAGAAAAATAGTTTAGACTTAATTGACTGGGACGGTATAATTTGGTGAACAAATTTCACCTATCTTTGATTTGTTATCATTTGAAACTGAGAAAGCGGAAATCGGACGTGACCGCTAGTGCGTGGGTATATTATTTGTCGAAGTGTGAGATTGGATTTCACTTGAGTGTAAAAGTTGTAATTGTACAAAAACTTATTCGTAGTCAGTGAATCTTGTTTTTTCCCAAAGAGCCGGAACCATAGATGTGGTAAGTTTGATGTTATTATTATCATCATTAACCCACCCACTGCTGGGTATGAATAAGGTCTCCTCTTTTAAATTAAATAAATAAATAAAAACATAGAGTCATCTAACTAACAACTAAAGTACTTACGAATAATTAATATTTCGAAAATTCATCTATGATAGTGCTTTATTATCCACCCCCACCCCCTGCTGACCTCTAAACTTAAATATGAAGATAGCATTTGATGATGATGATGATCAAAGTAATTAATAAGAAAAATAAAAGTATGCAATAGTAAGTGTGGTCAAAGATTATTTGGATTTTTTACCTCCTTTATTCATGAACGCCTGGTAGCTTATTCGGGGATTTGTCATTTTTGCTCTTTGATTTTTTTCTCAATTGAAAGACAAAGTGCCTATTCCGAGGGTACTCTACATTTATATTGATAAGAGCAATAAGAGGGTACACGTTTCTGTAGTTACAACTAGCTGCGCCCCGTGGATTTACTCGTTATATAGTACTATTGGAACTGATAGTTTCATTTCATACATTTCTCGGGATAGCAAGTAGGTATATCTATCTATCTACCTCAAATACTACGCGTCTACTTTTCTGCTCGTCATTATTTCTTTGCTTGAAATTTCTAATGTGACTAATAAAGAGGTTGTCTATCTATTTCCGCGCGACATTTTTTCGTGCGAAATAGCACATTAAACACATTTAAAAAATTGTGCCAGAAGAGTAATTAAGTAAGTTAGTAACTATGTTTTGAAACACTTTCCGAAGCCCGATTGAGCTGAGACTTGGAATACTTGTGTGTAACTCCGGTGACTGCAATAAAAGCTTTTTTTAAAATATTTTTTTTAAACTTTTTATTTTGTGTTAAATTCCCGTTCAGACCAGCTCGGCTCGCTCCCGGCCCTGCTCGGCCCTAATTGTCCTTATCGCTATCGACATCGCGGTAAGTTTCCGGGACTCCGAGAGGCGACAGACGTTAAATTTGTCTCACAAATTCTCTTCGGTTTTTTTTCGACGGGTTTTCACGATATAATGAGGGTGGCATTCAGAAAAACACCATTAAAAATAACCATTACAATTAATACAAAACCTATTATATTTTCGATTTTTTATAAAATTTATAAGATAATTTGATATTGTTATCTGTAATATTATTATTCTTTATTCTTATATATAAAAATGAATCGCTGTTCGTTAGTCTCGCTAAAACTCGAGAACGGCTGGACCGATTTTGCTAATTTTGATCTTGAAATATTTGTAAAAGTTCAGGGAAGGTTTAAACGGTGAGAAACATGAATAATAAAATAATAAGTAAAGAAAAAATACTAAGTAAAATCGACAATTTAATTTTCCAATACAAACTGTTCCTACCTGTGAAACATTTGAAGTTCGTCCTATTGGTACGGTAAACTCGGGATGTCCGATCTCTTTTGTCTTTTTAGAAATAAAAATAGTGTCACTTGGTTGTCAAATATTTATAGGTGTGTTCAGAAATTGGTCCGATCTTTTTGGTCTGCTTTGTTGGATTTTTTTTTGTTTTGTTTGCTCTAATACAGGGAAGGTTAAAAAGTAAAAAAAAAGCGGGTGAAACCGCCGGGGGTCAGCTAGTAATACTATTATTATGAACACGGTTTATCCCATTGTTAAGCAAAAGCCTCTCTTCTTCTCTCTCTTCTTCTTCGTCTCGGTTCACAGCTAACGCGGGCCGATCCTTCATGATGGCGTCGAGTTCGTCCTTCCACCTCTTTCTGAGCAATACTATGGTAAAATGGTCATACAAAAGCAATACCACACAATGTACATAAATTCAAAGTTAGTTCGGGTCAATAACTTATCAATGAACAATTTTCACACGCAGTAATAAATAAAGCAGCCAAAGCGAAAACTCGCATGTCGAGGATCCGAACTATCGTGTTTCAAACGAGCGCGAAACCCTAAAATCAAATTACGGAATTGAGATGATATTTTATTATTATTGAACGTAAACCGTAAACGTACAGAGGTATTTGTAACCTAATTTCAGCAGCCACAGTACCGCCCAACTAGCTCAGTCGGTAGAGCGTGAGACTGCAAATCTCAGGTCGTGGGTTCAAGTCCCACGTTGGGCATGTTTTTTACCTATGAAATACAAACCTTTTGCCAAATTTTGTTTAAAATGTTTTAGAGCTCAAGTCATAATAGTTAATTTTTTCATACATGAGGAAAAAAAGAGAAATAATGCAGCGGTCCGCTGTCATCGAACTACACAGATCGACTGCTGCTACGTACAGTGCCGAAACTGCAAATGACGATTTTTTTCATTGTATCTACGAGTACGAATATTAAATATACTTTTAGGAAGACTAATATAAAAAAATCATCATGTTTTAAATCGAATATAATTGATACTTACCACACATTTTAACTTATTGATTTTAAATTGCTGTACTAAAAATGTCATTTGTAGTTGCGATAGTGTACGAGCAGCAGTCGAGGTATACAAACAGTCAATCAGACTTCAGTATAATTAAGTTGGGAAACTTAAAATAATATCTTTTCTGTCTAGTTCACGTTAATCATCTACTTGAAATTATTCAGATTTTTTCGTCGGTAGATTTCGGAGATAAGTTTTTTCTTTTATGTAATTGAGTGACGAGACGAGCAAATCGCTCGCCTGATGTTAAACGTTACATTTGCTTATAAATAGGTCAGCGCTACCTAAAATTTTGAATTCTTAGAATTCAAGACCCTGCGCGGCACAGCACTGCGCTCGTCACCCTGAGCCTGCTTGTTGTTCAATCTTCTATTTGTCCAGAAATTTCACTGGAAACAATGCCTTTCCAACCGGAACACAGTAATGTTTGTGCATTACTGCTTGGAGGTAGAATAACTGGCAAATATGTGGTACTTTCCCAGGCGGGCTCTGCAAAAGAGCCCTTTCACTATAAAATGCTTAAAGTACTACAGACATATTATTTCTAATGCACTTAAACAATATCTTGCGCTTCCTCCAGTAAATACATGAAATATAGAGTGTTGTTGAGCTGGACGCACGTAATCGGCTGCGAGCTGCGATTTATAGCTGAAGTAAGTATGTATATACTCGTAGGTAGTATAAGTGCAGCGGCGGCGGCGGCGGCGGCGGCGGCCGACGGGGCGTGAGGGGGGCCGGCGAGCACGGCGGTACAGCTGCGTGTACCTACTAATGCTGCTGTTATATACAATACAGTTTGGTTAAGTTCCGTTCTTTGTGAAGCTAAGATATATTTTTTTTAAAGATTCACTCGTTTAGCATATTTTCGGTTTGTCCTCCGAACTTCAGACTGCTGCTTCAGACGAAGGGTGAATAGAGTCCTCAGATGTACCTACGCACTGTACCCTTAGTACGAGTTTTGATAATTTTCGAAACTATCAAACGTTTCGTAAGGCTTCATACATTACAGTAAAGCGCCCCTGGCGGAAACGTGAAGGAACTGTTATAATGTAAGGTTTTATCGTTTTCGATAACTATCAAAACCCAAGGGTCCTGAAGATGCTTTGAGTATTAGAGGTGTTTACAAGCGGCGGTGACCACTTACCATCAGGCGGCCCGTCGCATGTTGGTCACTCATTTTTTTTTTTAGAAAAATGTCTTCAAATTTCGAGTGAACAAGTTCCTCCTCGATAAGCGTGTACGGTACTTAGTTCTGGTACAAAGAGTACCGGTTCGCATTCTTCAGATCCAGATCCATATAGTTTATTTGTAAGTTTCAGAACGCGTCTGATAGTTCCAAAACGTCACGTCATAAAATGTACGTTATTTTATGAATAAAAACACATTTAGTTTTAACTGTTGACGGACTTATTTGTGACCAAAACTTATCCGATACTAGCTGCGCCCCGAGGTTTCACCCGCGGTCAAAAAGTTTACATGAGTTTTCCGGGATAAAAAGTAGCTTTTGTATTAATACAGACTATGAACATTGAACAACCTTCATTCCAAATATCATGTAAATCCGTTCAGCCGTTTTTGCGTGAAAGGGCGACAAACATTATACTCACAAACTTTCGCGTTTATAATATTAGTAAGAAGTAGGATTGAATAATGTATTTACACAACAACATCCGATGAAGTATACCGTTTACCCAATAATCTTGTAATTAGAGGCATCTCGCGGCCATCCCTCGCAGCAACAGTTGTGCCGCCACTCGCTACACAATCCACTTTGATAGCTCCGCTCCGCCGATACAGCGCCGATCGCCGCATTATAATATACAAAGCTTACTGATATTATAAATGAGCAAGTGTGTTTGTTTGTTTATGTTTTCAATACGGTAGAAGAGAAAAGCAGCAAATTAACGTGATTATGATTGTGTAAAAGTGTCACAGAATTAGATACTTCTAAAGTTCTAAAGAGTATTATGTACGAATTTACATACCACTGGCTTTGCGGTGAAGGAAAACATCGTGAGGAAACCGGCATACGTGCGCAGAAGAAATTCAATGGCGTATGTGAATCTACCAACCCGCACTTGGCCAGCGTGGTGGCATACGGCCTAATCACCCTTCGAGGGTAGACCTGTATCCCAGCAGTGGGAGGATTAAAGGTTGCATATGATGATGATGATGAAAGAGTATAACCATCGAACACAATTGTTTTGTGTAGGTTAACTTTACACAAAATACTCCCCCCCCCTCTCCCCTCTCTCTGGCTCTCTATGTTTTGGCAAAAGCCGAAAAAGTTTAAATATTCTTCTAAGCAAGCAGCCAGCTCATTTCTTGTGCGTGAACAGAGGTCAACCTACACTAGACTATATGTAAGTACAGGGACATAATTCATTTACTGCGGAGAAATGTTCGATACATGTGCAACTGTCGATGCGGGTGAAACCGCGGGGCGCGTCTAGTAATACATAAACCAGCCGTTTAACGGCGCGGAAGCGTTATTGTAAACTGTCGTTATTTATCGTTACGATGGTGAGCGCTCACTTTATCTGCTTTGATCGTATTTACTGAATGGAAACCGATGCGGTTCAATTTACGATGGCAGATATATTGGCCTTTAGCCCGCTGTAGTTCGGTCCCATTCGGTAAATATCATAATTTATCAGGTTTTATTGTGAAGTTAAGGTGAAACCACATCGCTGTGCTGTTCGTGAGCTCGGGGTGACCTGGCCGGGCTTGTGTTAGTGTTTTAATGCTAGTAGACATCGTTTGTCTTTGTTTTTGTGTCTTTGTGACGTAATTTATTTCCCTGAAGAACAAACTACGATACTTTATCTTTAATGTCATGTATAGAAATGAATGAGTTCGTAGCATTTTAGGTGAAATAGCTCGGAAACTGTTTTTCAGAAAACTAGGTGACTCGTCGAAAATACTAGCCATCGGCGCCGCGTAGTCGCCGCTACGACGTCGCTGGACGCGTAGCGCCGCTACGAGTCGACGCTACGCGACACAGAGTCATAACTCCCTTATCAATACGTTATCGAAGAAACCGGCCGCTTATTTGCATGTAAATTAAATCTCGAATATTTACAAATAGTATAGCCTTTGACATAAGGTCGGCTTTCTGCTGGCAAATTGGCGTGGTCGTGACGTGACCGGCGTACGTGAGAGCGTGTCGGGGAATAATGGGAATTCTAGAGAGCGAGAAATGTGGAAAAATTTAAGGAATACGGCGTTCGAGGCGCGACTCACGAGCCGGCGGGAGTGAGGCTCTCAGCGGCGCAGGACTGCTCGCGGTTATTGCCGAATTCAGGGTGATTTAAGAGTCGAAGCTTTTGTGGGGAATCAATAGAGTAGAAATTAAATTTAGTCCAAGTAATTGACCGAAGGAAATGGACGTTTCAGAGTGGGGCAGATAAGAAATGATCACTCGTTTGTTTATTTACTCAACGATAACTTGCGTACTGGCCCCGGACCGTGTAGGCTCGTCACTGTACATACAAGGAGTGAACTTTCAAAAAAGTGTTTAATGGCTCAAGTGTCGCAACTATATTATTTGGAATTGTCGCGAGCGAGTCGTGCTCGCTTGCACGCGACGACTGCATTGTATAAATGAAGTAAACTTGACTTCCTAAGTAATTTTCTACAGAAATTAGTACCAAAAAAACCTGCGAAAGTTGACTACTGCTAGAAAATTCTTTGAAATATTGACAGTAAGCTTGCGTCTGCAAGTAATCATGCAGGCAAGGTGTTTGCTCAACTCGTCACTCAGTTGTACGAAAAAAAATATATCAAAAGCTTCCATCGACCAAGTATGTAAAGCTTCTTAGTTCTTCAACATCTCTTAGGTTTTTTCCGCAGATCCTAGGAATATGTACTCGTATTATGAATTCACTTTGTTTAAGCGATTATGTAAAATTGAGTAGAAAAAGCTTGGGTTCTATTTTCTTTGCGAATAAATACAAATGTAGCTCGACCAAAGTTTGGTTATATAAATCCTACTAATATTATGAACGCAAAAGTTTGTGAGACTGTTTGTATGTTTGTTCCCCGTTCTCGCAAAAACGGCTGAACGGATTTACCTGAAATTTGGAATGAAAGTTGTTCATGGTCTGGATTAACATATAGGCTACTTTTTATCCCGGAAAACGCGAGTAAAACCGTGGGACGCAGCTCGTTTTTTAAACTATTTACCAGTTGAAAGAGTGACGCGGAAGTTTCCAGCCTATTTGCATAGTGGCAATAAACAGCCAGTTTTTAGCGGTTTTGAAATAAAAGCCCAGCCTTCAAAGCTTTGTGGTTTAGAACAGCTCTCGTCTAAAAAAAGGTTTTATTCGTACCGACTTTGTTGGTGGCTGGTTCGTTTAGTATGTATATCTGGTGTAAGCCAGCTCAGAGGCAGTAAATCAGCCGAGGGGTGGTTTCTTCTGCTAGTGAAGCTAGTGCATTAGTAGGAAATGGCGGAAATAAATGTGGATATATGGGTCAAGTTATCTACTGGTCTACAATACAATACACAAACATTTTATGGGTACCATAAAAGGAAAGTCCAGGACTGCATCACATAGAAAGTAGTTTTATAGCTGTCAGTGATCTCTTCCAGACAAAGCTATTACTATTGATTTGCACACTATTGATCTACATCTATACTAATCTATACTAATATTATAAAGAGGAAAGATTTGTATTTTTGTATTTTTGGATGTTTGTGTGGAATAAACTCAAAAACTACTGATCCGATTTCAAAAATTCTTTCACCATTCGAATGCTACATTATCCTAAAGTAACTTATGCTATATTTTTATTTATTTTTTTATTTTTTTATCCACAGCGAAGCGTGGCAGGGGGAACAGCTAGTAATATTATAAAGAGGAAAGATTTGTATTTTTGTATGTTTGTGTGGAATAAACTCAAAAACTACTGGACCGATTTCAAAAATTCTTTCACCATTCGAATGCTACATTATCCCAAAGTAACATAGGCTATTTATTTATTTATTTTTATCCACAGCGAAGCGTGGCAGGGAACAGCTAGTTGTTTAATAAAATAATTCGTACAGTCCTTCATTGGCTAGTTTTCTAACTTGACTTTTAATCTTATACTTTACTAGCGACCTGCCCCGGCTTTGCACGGGTATAAAATATAGCCTATGTTACTCAGGGATAATGTAGCAATCTAATGGTGAAAGAATTTTTGAAATCGGTCTAGTAGTTTTTGTGTTTATTCAAGACAAACATAAAAAAATACAAATCCTTCCTCTTTATAATATTAGTATAGATTAGATAAGATGTTTTTAAAAACGACTGTAAAGTTAAATATTTAGAGTAACAGATTTTGTAACGAAATCTGTTAAGCGAAGTGATTGGTAGTCTCGAATTGTGAAAAAACTTCTCAAAGGTCTTGAACTCTCGCATTCACTTGATTCGAAGTTTCGTTGTACACTCGTTCGGAAACTATTCGAGCGTGCATTCTCGTTCCTCGACTACTGTTTTGAAGAGTTTGGTACTTAATATCTAAATACGTCGTACACATACAGTAATACAATGTTTACGAGGCAAGTGTTTACGAGGGTGCCTGATAGAGCGGTGATTGCGCCGCGCCGGGGTGACTTGCGGAACCCTCCTCTGTACAGGGTCAGCTCAAAACACTGAAGACTTTTTGCAGGTGGCTTCTATGCATTGATCCATGCATCTTTCGGTCTAATTTCGAAAACAAAAATTGCTGGTCCATTTACCTCTAGATAGATAAACTCTTGTTCACACTAGTTTTCTAAATAAAACGTCTTACTTTACTTCCTATGATGTTTATCTTCTGTTTTGGAACTTCAGGTCAGGACCAATCTCCAGAAAGTGGTTTTACAAAAGTGTATTGTTCAGTTTCTGTGCTACCTTTTTACGTTCAAGCGACTGTTTTGATCTTTATGTTTGTCAAGGAAATAGCTTTTATTAACTTGCAAAATTAAGTGATTTAAAGAAAATAGACAGAGGAAAATTCGCAAGTAAAACCGTGGCAGACAGCTAGCTCACTACAGCGTGACAGAGCGCAATAACTCCAGCACTTCAGTGTTTTATTAGAAACTTTATAAAGTGAAGTGAAGTGGAAATATGGAGCGATACCTTAACGATGCTCATCGGGAACAATTATTGCTTATTAAATTAAAATCTTCCGTAGCATCGATCTAAATACACCCCTCTCTCTTGCATTCTTATCGTCAAGACGTAGACAATAGGTAGAAAAAATCTTTTTAGCACAGAACGTCTTTATTTAAATGTAACTAGCCGCCTCGCTATTTCATCCGGACGGTGATGAATAACGGTGATGATGAAAAGTAGCCAATGTGTTAATCAAGACCACAAGCTATGTCTATTCCTAATTTTATTAAAATCAGTTTTAGTCTAATCTTGCTATAATAATATTGTAAAGGTGATAGTATGTATGTTTGTTATGTTTGAACGCTGAAACAGCTGGACGGATTTACATGAAATTTTAAATAAAGGTAAAACACATACGAGTACCATAGGCTACTTTTTATCCCGAAAAACGCAGGTGAAAGCCCCGTGGCGCAGCTAGTTACTGTTAGTCTATAAGTCTTTGCTACGCACAAGATAAATGCGTACTCCGATGCGAAAGATATTGTGATATCTACATACCTATATAAGGTAGGTACGTAGTGATACTTAGTACCATTAGTATAAGAAACTGGAGAGCATCAGTAATCAGTAGTAGCGTCGAGTGCGATGTCTCCGTCTCCGGGAGTAATGGATTGGAATGCAAATGAGCCCAATATCCGGCTCTCAGCACACATCGTTACTGTTGTGGGAGGAATGTGTCGTGTCATTCTGTTGTTAGTCTGAATTTACTGTGAGATTAAGAAAAGTAACATTTTCTGATTTTTAATAAAAAAATATGTTTCGTAAATCAAAACCGCTCGGCAGGCAGCGGAGAAGTAGTCCACTAAGAGCACCCGTCCGAATCGCACCCAGAATGAGTTGGACCCCTTTTGCAACAATTGGACTCAAAACGCTTTAGATCGTGATGAGTGGTAGAAGGATAGGGAGGCCTTTGCCCAGCAGTGGGACAGAATAGTGGGACTAAAAATAAATAATAATTATAAATCAAAAACACAATCATTTATCGAGCAATCGATCAATGAGTTTTTATTAATTAAAAAACTGAGTTTCAACTCATTAACTGTCTTCCAAAAAAAGGAAGTTCTCTGTTCGTCTGTATGTAATTTGTTCATTGACTTTTTGATTTTAAAAACCAATAATTGTTTTCAATAATTCGACCAAAACGTTATACATATTGGCTGCACTACTGGGAATTAAAAATATACACTCAGCAGTCAGCTCGAATTACCTCATTTGTAACATCCCCGCCCGCCCCCGCCCCCGCCCCCGCCCCCGCCCCGCTCGCTTGTTTCCGCACAGTTTCATCTCATACTGACCTACAATACTTGTGCAATAAAATTGGACATACGAGTATTACTTCGGAGGGTATTTTGGGCTGTTCGAGATTATCTCCGTCACTCTCACTCTCATGACATTTCTAATAGAGCGACAGTGACCGAGATAATGTCCAACTCGCCAGAATAAGGTTCTTGCGCCAGAATAAGGTGCGTCCAAACTTTCATGTTACTCGATTGGAACATGATCGGTCGATGTAGGTATGTACAGGGTTATACAGAAAGGGTATGTTAGCCGAAAAGAGCTCATAGTACTCATCATTATGGACAACTTTTACTCTGGCATAAACCCGGAATTCGCGACAAAAATCAGCTGTTCCATACATTTTGTCGAATGTCATCGACATTTTTCTATGGCACAACTGATTTTTTTTCGCGAATTCCGGGTTGGTCCCAGAGTAAATATTGTTCATAGTGATGAGTACTATGAGCTCTTTGCGGCTTAGCATACCCTTTCTATAAAACCCTATGTAGGTAGTATAATTATCGTAGTACATTTACCATAACACATATCAACACTTCTATTTGAAAACTGTAAGTAAATAATGAAATAAATAGGTGACTACTAATTAGTTTACTCTGTTCGTTCATTTTGAGAAGCTCGAGATACTCGTAGAATTGAAGGAAGTTGAGTTGTTGCTCTTTGATCGTAGCGAGGGCTTCGGAATCAAAGGGAATATAATGTTTTATGATAATGATAATACGAGTATAGCTGCGCAGTACGGTGACGCTCGCTGAGTATAAAAAACTGCTAATATTTTTGAGCTACAAAGCCTTTATCTACGGTAATTCACTTCATATCAAATTAACTAATTTGAATATTTGATCAGGAATGCATCCATGAAGTCTGTTCTGTAATTATTACTATCAAAATACCTACTACGTATTACAAAAATGAGAAGCTCATTTTCATTTTTTTTTTAAATTTCCCTTGAGTGATAAAATAAAATTGGAATGGTGCAATCAACGAGAATCGATTGCGCCAAAATAAAAAGTAAATGTGTAAATGAGTCATTGAAAATATCAGCGGCGAGATTTGCAAAGTTTGTACGTGATTCGTGGGCCAATGCCGGCCGAGTTCAGGCTCAGCGTATATGGAGACGTGGGTGCCGCGGAACAGACGCAGGGCAGAGCGGGCGAGACCGACATAGGGCACAGAGCAGGACAGACACATGTCTGCTCTGCCCTGCGCTGCGTGGACCCGCGTCACTTGCGTTTCAGCATACGTTTAACCTCAATATCTGGTATCGGGCCGAACCGGCCGGAACGAGTATAATATTGAATAGGCACTCGACGCGAGCCCTGGGTTTTACAGCCTCGTGAAAAAACTGTAACTCATCGGACGCAGAAGAGTAGCTGCGAAAACAAGTTTCGCCTGAGAATGTGCGATATATGCGTAGTGTTGGAAACATGGGCTATCAAGGGTCCCCATCGGAACGACCTTCCGTCATTTCAAACGAGTGATTTTTTTATCCGCCTGCCCCGAAGGAGGGTAATGTTTTTCGGTGTAAATAACTATGTGTGGTTACTGGTTTTGCGTGTAACCTTACATAGTCTAAGCCGTTTGAACGACTTTTCAAATAAAAGTAGGTTCATTTCAGACTATTAGACTTTCAAGTTGACCGATACCATTTCAGATCGAAGAAAATTTCAGAGGCATGTTTTGGCAAATTCGTCTTGAAGGTAAAATAAAATTGAATTGAATAAAATTGAAGGCATTATTCATAAAATATGTTCTTAACTGGCGTGCACTATTCTACTCGCCGTATAATCCGCCGTATATCGTCGTCTTGTATGCAAGAGTGTAACTTGTATGATGATTTATACGGTGTTCACTGAAAGCTGCTGTAATTCACTTATTCCTGCGACGCCGCCTCTTTCAGATAAAAAACCTCTGATTTGATATACTAAGAAAGGATCTCATAAAAATCTTTATGGCAAAAATGAAATGCTAATTTACAGATATTTCTAAACCTTATGTTTTATTAGGCGCTGAAACTTCGTGTTTGGAAATTCTAGAAATTAGATTTAGTGTTGTTTATAGTCCGTTTATTATCTGATGATCGCTTAGAGCAGCAGTTCCTATTATCCAAAAGTGAATGGAAATCTTGTGATTATATTTATGTTACTTAATTAGTTGCACGTAAATTAATTTTTACTCAGTATTCACATAAGAATCAAATGTTTTCTTTCACATTATTGCAATTGGCTGCATCTGCCAGCAATCCTTCGCTAGCGTCCTGACTACACTGAGAAAAACGGCCATCAAAATTCCGATGAATTCACCTAAACTACGGAGACTACTTTAAAGTACGGAGCATAGTGATAATTATCACTATGCTCCGTACTTTAGGTGACATTTTTCTCAATGTACGCATACCTAAGTTAGTTGAGACCTACTCCGAGAAAGCATAAGCACGTCAATACCTAATGTGTTTAGTTTAGTACTAGAATGTTGGCGTCTTACTCTGTCTAGGCTCTAACGCCGGCTACGTGTCCCTCGTTTTATTATCAGACGGTATATTTCAGCTTTTTGTTCAGGGTTTCGAGATAATGCTAGATATTTCTTGTCTTGAAAGATTTGTTGCTATAATTCCGAAAAAATATAGGTAAAAGTAAAGTAAAACGTTCACAGTCGCTGGGTTTTATAGCTACGCATAAACAAGGTTTACTTTATAAGCAAGTATGAGTAGCTATAGCTCGCGGTTTTACTTGCAACGTTTTTTGACTATTTTGCCAAGTAGGATAGCAACAAAGTACATACAATTTTGTAAGTACCAATACTATCAAAATCAAAATCAAACTTCTTTCAGTCGTGTGGGGTAGGTACCCCACACTTTTTTTTGTACCTAGTGATAGTTTTGATGAATTTTGATAGTTTTGTTGTGGGAAAGATGTCCTAAATATAATACGATAAAAGTAAAACTCTGGTTTAATTGAGTAACGAATAAAACATTACTGACAAATCCGCAGACAGTCTCATAATAATAATAATAAGATGGAAGAGGGAATAAAGATAATCAAGAACAGTAACCGACTCTTCGAGTTTGAGCTTTCAAGAGCTTTCGAACTTTATGCGAAATTATGAATTTGGGAAGTTTTCCACGAAGAAGTGTTTTATTATTAAGGTGAATTAATTTACAAGTCAATAACTTGTTAATGATTCAGAATATCTGAAGCAAGAATAAGGAACAAGAGTTTTCACTGTTTAGCGCGATTTGAACAAGCGTCTGTGTTTAAAATTATGCGGGTTTCTATTAAAACTTTTGACTTTTTGTTAATTTTGAAAAGCCGAGTTTAATATTTTTTGGGATAGTCGTGAAATGAGTGGATATGTAATATTGACAGATATAGCGGTGCTCTTGTGCCTTAATGGAGCAACGAAACGACTAAAAGGGAAACAGTTTTCAGGGACTATGAAATCCGAGAGTCGAGTCGGAAAGCGTGTCTTAGGAGAATCCTACGTCCTGTAGTTAATATTTTCTTCTAAATCTTTTCTCTACTAAGTTTACCTTCGAACCTGCACCAGCGTGCCGTGAGCCGCGCAACCACGTCGCCACCGAGGCCAGAGCGCGGCCGTGTCTAATTCTAATCATTATTCAGGGGCGGTCGCGGTCCCGCGGTTCTCTAACTCGATTCCAACGGTACAGCACCGCCCGCGCCGCCGCCGCTGACGTCGCTGACTTGACGACACTACGAGTAGCTTTTAGAAATACCTAGTGGATAAATCTGGAGGATTAGTTTTATGACGCAGATAGATCTGAGTAATCATAATTATGTAATGACAAAGATACGAGTTATTTGGAACTTTTGTAAATGTATGATTTATGAGCACGAACTCTTAATTTAGGCAAATGCTTATACTACAAGTAGGTACAATATTATCTCTCAATATCTATTATTAAATAGATAAATAATAGAACGCAATAGTCAAGTTTGATTTATTAAATAAAAACATTTTTGAAGTATTTACTTGAGCGTTTGCAAAAACAATGCGCAATGAACAATACTTGGCTGGACTTTTGTCTTATTGAATTAATTTCGAAACAATAGAACTGAAAAAATCCCTTCAAACATATTTATTTGATAGTTACTTACTTCTGGTTAGAATTAGTAGTAACCGCCAGCCAAAGTGGTGACATTAGGGGGAGATAAGGGTGCTCAGAGAAATAGAAAATGGAGGAGCGGCTTCGTGGAGGGGGTGGAGGGGGGGGGGGGGGGGTGAGGGTGGATAATTTACATAAAGTTACGCATCTGATGTTTTAATCAGCGCAACGAGCTCCGTACAGCGAGAGCGGAGCGTCCTGCGGAGAGACATTTGTCGGGCTGGTTCCAGCGGGTCGTACGTTACGAGTATAACATACGTGTTTCAAAGTAGTTTGCAAAGGCGTGTTGAAAATTAATTACAGATATTAACGGGCTACTGGGGATATTCCCAGCCTTTTTGACATTTCAGAATAAAGATGTTTGCAATTTCGGAATCAGTTCATCTGTTTTAGAGTGTTTAATATTTTTTGGTACCTAAAATCTATAGAGAACGAATCTATAGAAAGTAATGTTTGCAAATAAAAAGGGAGAGAAAGAGTTAATTTGTTATTAAATCACAATTGAGAAACAAATTACGATTTTAATACAATTGAATATGAAACAAGCAGGTCCCCAAGTCAAGCTGTATCTACGCCTGTCCACGCCACAGGGTTGTCACCATTTGGGTTGCAGATCAAACGGCCGCCGCTCCCGAACTAAACGAGGGTTCCGCTCGTCCGGCGCCGTCCTAACCGGCCCGGCTGGACCACAGCTGATTTAATTTAAATATTCCTTTGTAAAGAATCCGGTCGCGTCTTAAAATAGATTAAAAAGGATTTCTTCGTTTTGAGAAAACAGCGACGGATTCAATTTCAAAGCAGTTTTTTCTTTTGTTGAAAGTGTTGCATTTGAGATTATTTTAGAGCGCTGAGCTAAGTATTAAACTATCAAAATCTATATTTAGTTCAGAATTCAGAATTTCTAAGTTGAAATTCTTATAGGCAGCCGCGACATGACCATGATCAGTGCTGATCAGTGCTCACGTCATCAATAAAATATTTTAAAAGCTTTTACCTGCGCCTTCGCTCGCATTGTTTTTTTTTTTTTTTATAAAAAGTACCCTTCTAATATGTTGTAGTATGTTACTTCTAATACCTCCAAGAATATGTGATCAAAGTTTAATAATGATCGGTTTAGGAGTTTTCGCGTGAAAGCATAACAAACAAACTTACATTCACATTTATAATATTAGTAGGGATGTAAACGTAAGTCCATTGTCTTGTGTCCTATGTCTATAGCTGGTTATTAAACAAATACGTGGATTGTTTTGATTTTTTGTAACAAATATTTTAATGAAACTAATACGAATACTCGTAGATACAGGCAGATTGTTTATTTCAATTTTGTTTTTATTTGTTGTAACACCGCTTGTTTTGCAAGTGTTCGTAGGCGGCGGCGGCGGCGGTTTGCTTGCCATCAGGCTGACAGTATGCCTGTTTGGCGCTCTTTATATTAAAATAATGTCGAGGGTTCCGAACTATAGATAGATAGATGAACTCTTCATTGTCCACATCAGAAATTATAAACACAAAGGGTCATTATAGTTAAAACTGGTGCAACAACTGGCGGCCTTATCGTTATTAAGAGCGATCTCTTCCAGGCGACCGTAATTTAAACGAGCGCGTAACCTTAAAACCGCATCTAAGATAACACAAACCACTAATCAATTCGATTGTATCCTGATGTTTTATTAATTATAATCATTTCTTATTTATTGTAAGACATTTACTATTATTGACATAATAGTGTGACACATTATAAAATAAATACAATCTTAATATATATATAAATCTCGTGTCACAATGTTTGTCCTCAATGGACTCCTAAACCACTTAACCGATTTCAATCAAATTTGCACACCGGGTGCAGTTTGATCTAACTTAGGAGATAGGATAGCTCACATCTCAATTTATAGTAAAAAAACATGAAAAATTAGAAAATTTAAAATTTAAGTTAGCATCAACATACTACGGTTGCTATAGTTACGGTTAGCATCAACATACTACGGTTGCTATAGTTACGCAATGGCTTTTGACAGGACAACGTCTGTCGAGTCAGCTAGTAAACAATAAGATACAAATTACGGAACTGAAATCACATTACCAAAACCATTGAAAATTGCCAAGATGAACGTAAGGCACCTGTGACGTTGATGTGTTCTGTTGATTCAGCAGCCACAGTACCGCCCAACTAGCTCAGTCGGTAGAGCGTGAGACTGCAAATCTCAGGTCGTGGGTTCAAGTCCCACGTTGGGCATTATGTCCTGAATAGCGAAGCAAACCTTTTGCTAAATTTTGTTTAAAATGTTTTGGAGCTCAAGTCATAATAGTTAATTATTTTTTTTTTTTTTTTAGTTAACCTGTAATGTCCCACTGCTGGGCAAAGGTCTCCCCCAAGTTCTTCCATATATCTTCCATATAATTTTTTCATATATGAGGACAAAATGTGAAATAATGCAGCGGTCCGCTGTCATCGGAGCTACACAGATCGACTGCTGCTACGTACAGTGCCGAAACTGCAAATCACGATCTATTTCATTGTACCAATCTATTAAAATTAATTCAAATACAAATAATTGTACCAATCATACGAATATTTAATATTTTAGACATTTTTGTTATAATTAATTTCGTTTCGTCGTTTCGGTGCCAAACGAGACGCAACCGCGAGCGCGTCACGTTTGTAAACTCGCCTGATGAAGGTCACCGAATGTGACCGAAAATAGTCGTAGTAGACGACTTAATTTTTACGTGAGTATTCCCGTGTTTAATTATAACAAAAATGTGTGAAAACCACGTTGGTTTCCATAATTTAATATTCTAGACCAACTTTTACGCATAATTTTTTTTTCAAATACCTCTATATGCGTCGAAATAAAAAGTTTTCCCATTGACTCATGTTTCGCCTGAACAAAAAAAATAAAATAATAATCATTTATTCAGGCAATTACAGCCACACACACACTAAACATTGTAATAAAATAAAATAAAAATAAAATAAAATTGAAATTAAATTAAACAATAAAAATAAAATGTCAAATAATAATACAAAAATAAACTATACAAAAAATAAAAGAATCAAAATGTCAAAAATAAATTACAATTTCCTATCCGGCATCGGGACAGCGACATGCCTCTCGCAGCCATGCCGGATATACGGACAGTCCAACCTGCTGGCAATCATCGCCAGGACGGCGTTGGGGCTGGCCCGCACCCTGTGCACCAACGATGCAGCCCGCTTGCGCATGGTGGCGTGGAAGCAATCGGTGCGCGCCTCCGCGAACATGCCCGAAGCGCTACAGAAGCGGGGCAGCCCCAACACCGCCCGGAACGCATTTTGTACTGCACGCGGAGAGCACTGTAGGCCTTTACAGTATAGTCCGCCCACAAGCTGCACGTGTACAAGGATGTACAGTACGCTTTAAAGAGCGTGACCTTTACACCTCCTGAACAACGCGCAAACCTGCGGGCTATCACATTCCCATCGCTCCCTTTCCATGTCACACTGATCTCTAAGGTCCTCGGTGAGTAGATGTCCTAGGTATTTAAATTGATCGACCCGCTCTAATGGAACACCATCCAGCCGAACAGCAGGTATACTCGTAGGACACCCCACACCGAAGGCCCCAAAGACCATGTATTGACTTTTTTTGCTATTATACCTAAGACCATGACCACGAGCGTATTCCGCACACATATTGAGCAAATCTCTCAAGCCACAGACCGATGCGCTCAGCAGGACCATGTCATCAGCGTAGCTTAAATTGTTGACACACACTCCATCAACATGGCAGCCGACATGGCGTCTGCTGAGCGCACCAATGAGTTCGTCCATGTAGAGATTGAACAGGGTGGGTGATGTTAATCCGCCCTGTCTCACACCACACTCGAGCCTATAAGCATCCGACATTGCCCCCGCCCACCGGACACTATTGACCTGGTTCGCGTACCAGTACTGGAGCATACTGATAAGCTCCCGCGGCAAGTTTGTGCTTTCCAGCTTCCTCCAGAGGATGTCGTAGGCGACCAAGTCAAAAGCTTTGGATAAATCGAGGAAACATGCGTACACAGGCGTCTTTCTACTCGTATAGTATTTGACGGTGTGCTTCACACACAGTATTGCACTCTCAGTGGACAGTTTAGGTCGAAACCCAAACTGATTATCGTGCAGTGTTATATGGCTATTTAACTGTGTGTTAAGCAGCCCGTCAAACACCTTGGCTGCTACCGTTGCTAGTGATATAGGCCTGTAGTTATTTTTATCTGCCATATCACCGGTTTTATTTTTAACCACAGGCACAACAACAGTTTTCATGAAGTCCGCAGGCAGGTAGGAGTGGCTCACGCACAGCGAATAAAACATTGCTAGCACTCTCGCCAGGTGCGGCCCGGCGTGCTGCAGGTGCTCAATGCTGAGTCCGTCATGTCCCGGGGACTTGCCTCGTGCAATACTTTTAATGGCATTCGCAACATCTTTCGCGCGGAAGCTGATCCCCACAGCTTTCTTGTTCACGTCAGCATTCAGCACCATACCCGCCGGTCCTAGAGGCGAGCACACCGAAAACTGTTCCTTAAAAATATTTGCAATGCTTTTAGGGTCACTTACCCCATCGACGCTCCCAGGAAGGCCAGAACGAACGTTCACTTTGTTAGTATTTTTCCAGAAACCGCGAAAGTCGCCATTAGAATGTTGTTTGGCAAGAGCGTCCATTCGTATTTGGTCCTGATGACTTTGGCACCATCTTAGCCTAGACCTAAATATCCTTCTACTTTCACACATTTCCCTATAGATGCAACCAGATTTAGGCCTACCACACAGTACCCATTCGTTAAACCTCGTTTTGGCCCTCCTGTGCACCTCGCTGACAAAGCAAAGTTAAATTTTCTGTGATATCTATCCTTTTATTTTATAGATTTCTTTTCGAGGTTACAGAGGCTTTACTAGTGAGATGACGTCAGCAAAAATATGCCTACGGTGCGACACCCTCGTTTGGTTTGGCCCTTAATATGTGGTGACACAGCACAGATTCAGAACGCAGTACATGAGCTCGCGACATTTTTTTTGTATATAATGCTATCGCAATTAAATGTAAGGCATACGTATTTCAATGGATGAGCGAATGGGTTTCTTACCGGTAAACGTGCTCTGTCATGAATCACATTTTTGCTTCCTATCAGGCGAGTTGATGGTCAATGAAGATTTATTCCGATTTTGACAAAAACAAAACTTCGCATTTGAGCATTCAGTCCGATTTAGATAGCATACGAAAGGTACTGATTAAATTAAACATTATCATAAACTAGATAAAGAAGTTGATTAGAACAAAATAAGTTACGGATAAGTCTCACGGCAAGTTATATGAAATGCAACCAACCATATCCATAGCAATATTTTTTATTTAATAAATTCTTAGTACTCAGTTTCACAATCGTTTCGTCATCGAACACACACACACACACACACACACACAAACGCAACTGACACCCAGACCCAGAACAGATATTTAAATTCATCATTCAAACATCCGCCCGGCGGGGAATCGAACCCGGGACCTCTGGTTTACAAGGCGGATATACTACCGCTGAGCCAAACAGGTCGTCGTTGGTTCTTAGTTCTTGAATACTGAGTCCCGCTGCAGCGTCCGTCGATCCGTCACAGTCGGCCGCGTCCGGGACTAATGGAATGAGCACGGGACAAACGGGCCGAGCGGGACAAATGGGACATCCATCACGCGGCGAGCGGGCCCGCCGGCGGCGGCGCGCTGATCTCGGCCTAATTGTTCAGCGCCTGCTGACAGGTGTTCTCGGCCATCACGATACAAGTGTTTTATGTGTCGTCAATTTTAGAGATAGTTGTACAATATCTTTAGGCTTTGTTTAAGTAGATATCTTTAAGGGTTTTTTTTGACGAGAAAGTGCCTATACTCATCATTAACTTATTACTCACTTATTTTTCTTATTTTTAACTTTTTGACTCATTTTTCAGCCACTGATTAGTATAGGTCTCCTTTTCAGCGTTCTAAATATATTTTTCGGTCAAATGATATTGTAAAGGCAGTAAATGAGACTGGCGTATTAAATCTTTTCAAATATGATTAAGCCGTTCTCATTTTATAATATTAATTGAAGAATGAGAAATATGAAAAATCTAGACCGACCGAGACTTAAACACTTACTTTGGACTGTGTTTTGCCTAATCTGGATATTTTAAGTTCTAAAGGTTTACCAAGTACTTAATTCGTTTCGGGAGATATGCATGATACATCGTTTTGCCACAAAAGATATACTTTCTGCAATATATAATCGAAATCAAATTAAAGTGGTTGTATCATTACAGCCAGCCTACGAAACTAAGGGACAAATTAATGAATAAGTCAAACAAAATCCGAGAGAGTAGAAATGAAGAAATGGCAATAATTCTGTCCTTGTACTACACATACACAGGCCTAGTCGTGGAGGGCCCACCCGCCTCGCTCACAAGAACCCACACGAGCTGTATTAAACTAGGCTGGAGTAATAATGTGAAAAAAATCTAAGGAAATCCTATCCCACTAATATTATAAATGCGAAAGTTTGTGTGTATGTGGGAACGTTTGTTACCACGAATCTACATAACTACTGAACCGATTTCGATAAAAATTTTAAAACGGATAGTTTGGAGTTTGTATTAACACATAGATTATCATCATCATGATCATCATTGCCATTTTCGTCATCACGCGGATGAAACCGCACGGCACAGCTAGTATAAAACATACAAAGCACAATGAAACCGTATTTCCCAGAATACATCTTGTTAAAGGACATGTTTCCCGTTTCCACCGAACCTAGCTCCCATATTTGGTGGATAACCAGCTTTTTCGCGAGGTGAGTACCTCGCCGGCGCGGCGTCCGCTGAATGGAGTGATTAATTCACTTCGCGAGCAACAGGTGGCGCGAGCCTAGCAGCGGCCCGCGTCCGGGCCCGGCCCGGACCGTGTGCTCACAATACTTGTACAGCTTTCTACAGAAATGTTATTCGAAGTCCGAAAGGGTTCATAGTACTCATAATTATGAACAACTTTTACTATAGGACCAACCCGGAATTCGCAAAGAAACGGCTCTTCCACACATTTTGTCGAGTGTCATTGTAATTTTTCTTTGAACCAGCTGTTTTGTTTTTTCGCAAATTCCGGGTTTGTGACTTATAACTAGCTTCGGTCCATAGTTTTGCCCGCGCAGCTTAAAGAAAACAAAGTAACATTAATACCAATGGCTTTTTCTTTTTATTACAAACATCATTATCATGAAAACTAACGTGGTTTTGAAACATTTTGAAACAAAAAGTTGTTTGGAATGTGAACACACTTTAAACTTTGAAGAGCTAAACACACTCCATTTTCTAAATCTTTCAAAAATATCTACAAATATGTAAAATAAGAGATTGGTTCTATCAAAATCACGATTTGACGATGTTCGACAATTGACTGAATATCCCAAGTAGTTGTTCTGTGGACCCCACACACACAATACCTGTAAATAAGTACGTGACGAGCCTCTCTCTCGATCTGTTCTTAATGCCATAGACTAGTGTATGTGTAGTAGAGTCATACATATTGAAGGGCACAGAATATGCATGAGTATGTAGGGAGGTGGAGCCACTCGAGCGCTGGACCGAATTAGTTTCTCTCCGGGAGAGTGAGGCTTTTCAATTTACTTCGCCACCTTATGTTAACTGTTGTCTGTGCTCATGATACCTCTGTCTTATAGTTTTATTTAGACTAGCTGCGCCTCGCGGTTTCCCCGACGTTTTCCAGGATTAAAAGTAGCTTATGTGTTAATTCAGACAATTTAGCTGTACCTAGCACAATTTTGACGTAAAAATACGTAGTGAGTATTTGATAGAAACGTGTACGCCATTTACGCCCGTCAGAATCGCCCTTGACAGGCGTAAATAGCGTACACTTTTTTATCGAATACTCTCTAACGTATTTTTACGTCAAAGTTGGGCTAGGAACAGCTCACTCCGCGGCAAACATCACGTGCCGCCTGCCATCGATCGCACAGCGGACAAACACGCCGACAACTTATTGAGTTTACAACTTGTACCTAAAACTAGAGGATGGCTTGTGAGCATACTTATTATACAACTGCGCCCCGCGGTTTCACCCGCGTTTTCCGGGATAAAAAGTAGCCTATGTGTTAATCCAGACCTTGGATGACCTTCATTCCCAATTTCATGTAGATCCGTTCAGCCGTTTCAGGGTTAATTAGTAACAAACATATTTTGGTTTTTATTTTAACATTATTTGGTTTGTATCATGCCAAATGATTTAATGAGAAAGCTTGACTAATTCCGCAAGTGAGCAGTCATCTTTAAAATATTTAGGCAATCCGACAGTTGGTTTAGTAAAGTAGTAACAATTCATAGTAAAGTAATTAATACAATTTTTTTCCAATTTGTTCGTCGTATTTAATTTTATGAGAAAGGTAAATTTTGTATTTTGTTGTACCTAATGTCCTGCTATGACCGAGTTGAAAAAAAAATCGAATAAAAAGCTATAGCTATACCCATATATTATCACACAGCGCCACACCCAAACCTGTGCGACCGACCGGTCAGAAACGGGCACAAAGTTCCGGGAATGAGTTTAATCTAGTTCCATATAATTCCCTACGCTGCTGCTAGTCCCATCCCCGGTATAACAGATCACTCTCGGAGCACGACGGCGACGCGACGTCCGAAGCCGTCGAGGTGGAAACGCGTCGGGAAGTGTGTCAAACTGTGAACTCGATTTGGGACGCTTCAGAAATATACTAATATTTACATAACTAGCGACGCGCCCCGGCTTGTCACGGGCTACTTACTTGTACTTACTAGTAAAACTTACTTCTTACTCACTTTATAAATTACTTACCGCGGGATGATGAAAAATGGTGATGATGATGATCATGATGCCTATGTGCTATTCTAGAATTTAAGCTATATTCAATTCAAATTTCATTGAAATCAGCACAAGAGTTTCGGAGATACAACATTCACATGCTAGTCATGCAACACACACACTTTCGCATTTACAATATTAGTAGAAAATGAAAGAATAATATTTAAAGAATAATTGACTAAAAGAAGTAAGAATCTGCCGCGATATGTAACGGCGACGGTTGTATGTATGTTTATCCGACGATAAGACGTGTACCTTTGATTTGATCTTCGTGAAATATTGTAATCAAATAGTTAATGCAAATTTGATCGAAATAGTTTGAGGCTGTGAAGTCCCGTTCGGGGTGACCAACTAGTACAAATGTTATAGGTACGGGCAGATCGTTAATTTCAATTTTGTTTTTATTGGTCTGACGTTGATGTGTTCTGTTGATTCAGCAGCCACAGTACCGACCAACTAGCTCAGTCGGTAGAGCGTGAGACTGCAAATCTCAGGTCGTGGGTTCAAGTCCCACGTTGGGCATGTTCGAGCAAAGAAATACAAACCTTTTGCCAAATTTTGTTTAAAATGTTTTGGAGCTCAAGTCATAATAGTTAATTTTTTCATAAATGAGGAAAATAATTATTTTTAGAAAACAAAAAAAACAAAAACCGACTTCAAGAGACCGACTATTGAGTTATTCGTCTATTTGTCGCGCACGTACCTAATGCAAACTTAAGACTTATATGGTTTTCTCATGGATACCATTATCAGAACTGGACTAAATTGAAATGGGACCAAATGGAAAGCGTCAGCTTTCTAATAAAAAAAGAATCATTTAAATCGATTCACCCAGTCAAAAGTTATGAGGTAACAAACATAAAAAAAAACATACCTACAGTCGAATTGATAACCTCCTCCTTTTTTGAAATAAAAAAATAAAAAAATTAAAAGTGAAATAATGCAGCGGTCCGCTATCATCGGACTACACAGATCGACTGCTGCTACGTACTGAAACGCCGAAATTGCAAATCTCTGGCAGACTTCCTGCTCATTGACAACTCGAGTTGAAAACTTCTGCACACCTCGGAATCAGCACTACATAAGTAAGTACTTATACTTACTTATATAGTATTAAACAAAGTCGCTTCCCGTCTGTCTGTCCCTATATATGCTTAGATCTTTAAAACTACGCAACGGATTTTGATGTGTTTTTTTTAATAGATGGAATGATTCAAGAGGAAGGTTTTTTTTTTTTTTTTTTTTTTAATTTATTTGAGGCTTTGTCGCTGGGCGACCATATCGCCTTGTAATGAACAAAATAACAAATCAACAAAGGAGAGAATAAAAAAAAAGCTTAAGATTAATCAACAAAAAAAAATTACCTAGTTGATAGAATTAGGTCTTTTCAGACCTAGTTCTGCCAACTTATACAAAGTGATCGCCCAGTTGGAATTCGGACTAGATAGGATATAGTTACATAGGCCTGTATCATATAGCTCGTTTTTAAACCATAACTGTCTGAATGTTTGGTTCCGCGCACATTCCACCAATATATGGTAAACATCTTCGCGAAGCCCGCAGGTATCACAGGTAGGAGTTGATGACTTGTTCATAAGATACGCAAATACATTGGTAGGGATGTGCGCGGAGCGAATTCTCAGGGCTGTCACCAAAACATTGCGGTTCAACTGGCAATTACTAAACCATGGATATTTATGAATTTCTGGTTGAATAGTCCTAAACCAAATACCTTTATCACGGGATCGCTTATCAAAATATTCTTGCCACAGAATTTGACACTGTTCTTTAGCCCATCTTGTGTAGTCTGAAAATAGAGGAGTCACCATCAGTGGGATCCCCTCTACAGTCGCCTGCCTGGCTAATAGATCGACGGCCTCATTGCCATGCAGCTCAATGTGTGACGGAATCCACTGCAGGAGTATTCGTCTATTCTCAGATTGTAATCTTAGGATTGATTCAAGTATATGGTAGGCAATCGGGGTCCCTCTCGCCGCGTGCGAGACGCACCGAGCCAAGTGTTGCAGGGAACTTTTAGAATCCGTGAGGATCACAAACTTACTCTGATTAATTGTGGAGATGTAAGCCAAAGCTTCTGCTATTGCAACTAATTCAATATGCATAATAGAAATATTTGAATCAATCCTAAGCTTAACATGACAGTCTTGTAGTGGGTCTAAAAATGCAGCGCCTCCATTCGAACCCTCTTTAGATCCATCTGTGAATATCTTATAATAGTCACTATATTTTTCATTAATAAATCTAGTACATATGTCATTTATATCTCGGATGCTGTAAGATCGTTTCGCGCGATCAATAGAAGGAATGGAGTCGTATACGACCTGTGCCAGATTAATGTTGCTCATCCAGGTGTTCAATGAAAACATCTCATGCTTGTCACTGCTATGCATAGGTACCAATCTTAATTCCGAATTAATAGCTATTAACAAAGGGGTCTTTTTATTACGCCAATAAGGTCCTTGAGTATACTGTGAAAGCCTTTCAAGTATTTCGGTGGTTTTATTAGGTAAAAATGATTTTGCTTTCAACCAAAACTTAGCTGCTAAATATTTCCTCCGAAACTCAAGTGGAGGAATACATAGATCGTTCTCCATCACATGTATTGGGGTACTGCGAATATATCCACCAATAACGCGTAAAGCTTGATTTTGAATTTTATCCAATTTTTCTACGTTCGTTCTAGCACTGTTATCATACAAAAAACTCGCGTAGTCTATTCTACTTCTAATTAATGAAATGTACAAACGCCTGAGATGTTTTTGATGGACACCCCAACCTGAGCCGGCTAACACTTTTAAGATATTAATAAGTTTAGATGTTTTGTCGATAGTTTCATTTATGTGTTTACCCCATCTCAAAGGACTATCCAACCAGAGGCCCAAATACTTAAAACTATAAACCGTTGGCAGCGGAGTATTATTGATTCTAAAGTCTATACTTGCCTTACATCCACCTTTTCTAAATATACATAATTTACTTTTCGATACAGATATAACCAAACCCAAACATTCTAACCAAGAATCAAGTTCTTCACAAGCTAATTCTAATTCATTTAAGGCTGACTGTAATTTTCTTCTCGTAACGTACAAAACAAAATCATCAGCATATTGAGATATTTCTACATTTTGAATGCTACTGCAAATATTAAATGTTGCGACATTGAAAAGAAGGGGAGATAGTGGATCGCCCTGGGCTAAACCCCGTCCAGTAAATCGCACTAAGTCCCCTTTCAGAGTAGAAACTTTTAAACGTCTTTCACTCAGAAATGACCATAAATACGAACATATCCTAGAACCTATCCCCATTCGGTCCAGGATATTCGTTAAGCACGATACGTCAATATTATTATATGCTCCGTCAATATCAATGAAACAAGCTGCCGTTATCAAACTTTCAGAAAATCCTATTTGAATATGTGATACTAATCGTGTAAGGTTATCATAACATGATCGACTTTTGCGAAAACCTACCATTTGAGTAGGAAACAAATGTTGGCTTTCGAAAAACCATTCTATTCTTTTATTTAATATTACATGGAAGATTTTACATAAACATGATATAAGAGATATAGGCCGCAGCGAAGATTCTGTATTAGGTTTAGGAATAGGTACCACTTTTATTTCTCGCCACTGCGTTGGCACGTATCCTGAAGAAAATATCTGATTATAAAGACAGAGTAATAAATAAATACCACTATTAGGCAAATTCCTAATCATAGAAAAAGAAATTTCGTCACATCCGGGAGCTGTATCGGTTTTTTTAATAGAATTCCTCAATTCTTGAATACTTAAAACTGCTTCCAGCTGATCGTTAACCGAACGGAACTGAGGTTGAGAAATATTAACATAGTCTGGCGTCAAGTCATTTAATAGTCGATCCACCTTATCTGGATCGACATCTCGATTGGTGACGTACGAATTGTGCCCTTTAAGCCATTTCATTTTCTGCCACATTACGGATGCCGATGTGGACTCGTCGACAGAAGAACAGAATTCCTGGTAGGTTCGACATCTAGCAGACCGAATTAATTTTTGTGCAATCCGAATTTTATCTTTAAGAATATCGGAGTTTTCAACGGACGGGCAGCGCCTGAAGTTAGCCAATGCTAGGCGCCTCTCAGCCACAGCTTTTGACAACTCCGTATTCCAATATGGCTTGGGAATGAACTTATTACTACCTATAATGTGTTGAGGAATTTTAATACGAGGGACACACTTTTCTGCCGCCGACTGTATAATCTGTTCAAATTTGTTGTAAAAGGTTTGTACATCAACAGGTATATCGAAACTGACAAATGAAGATTCTAAACATTCTCTAAATACTGGCCAATTACATTTTCTAAAGTTTCTTTTACTAGTAAAAAGTCGAGGATTATGAATGCTCGTTGAAATTTTAATAATTAAATGATCGCTTCCTAACGACTCATTAGTGACATTCCAATGAAACATTGTTGCTAGGTCCGACGATACAAAGGAGACGTCCGGTGACGACCTCTGTACGACCCCGTCTACGAGCTTTATCCTAGTCGGCGCACCATTGTTTATACATACGTAATTGTTGTCTAAAATACTGTCATAAATTTTATTACCTCTGCTACTATTTTTGTATGACCAATCCCTATGGTGCGCGTTAAAGTCGCCTAAAATTAATGTTTTTTGGTTTCTAAGCGAAAACAAAGCATCCCAGTCGTTTTGTGTTGTAGGTACCGGGGAAGTACAATATATACCGATAATATTCTCAATTTGCTGACAGTTAAAAATCTTTACATGCAAAAGCTCAATACCTGGGTTTGGATTCTGTGAATGACATAGTATAGATTTTATCGATTTATGAATGACTATGGCAACTCCACCGCTAGCATCTAATCTATCCAATCTATATACATTATAATTATTTAATTTAAAACGGCTCCCGCGTTTTAACCAAGTTTCGGACAAAACAGCGATATGAACTTTTTCTTTAGCGAGAAGCGCATCGAAAGAATCCACTTTGTTGTTTACGCTTTGACAGTTCCATTGTATAATATTAAGATTCATTACGTTAGGGCTGCTATCCATGTTCATTATTGACAACGTTCATAAACGTTGACATTAAAGAACTCGCTGAGATATTGGTGCCTATTTTACGCATTATCCACGCGGCCGTAACTGATATACATTGTTGTATTTTACTTTCAAATGACTCCTTACTTAATATAATGTTCTTAAGACGTATGATTAATTGTATAAAACTATCTGACCTACTTTTAGACTTATTCTCATTCGCATCGTTCTCGAAGGGGAAGGGGTTTTCACGTGAGTGATGAGGCACATACCAATCTTCGTCATCATCCAGAGGGGCGGAGGGGGTCGGGGCGCGGGCCGCGGCCGCCGTTCGCGCTCGGCGCAACGTTCTGCGGCTAGGCTTACTTGAAGATGCTGGTGTTTCCTCGACGGGTTTGAACAGATCCGACACCAGCTTTCCATTTTGTGGTGGCGGCGGGCCGGCGGCCGGTCGCGCAGCTACCGGGCGGTGTACGTTTAATAGGGGAAATTCACCCTCCGGGCTTCTCGATCGCACAGACACTGGAGATGGTGGTACATACATACTGAGTGCTTGTTTGTATGTACAGTTATATTCTGACATTAATTCCCGTATTCTTCTCTCTTTTCTGAAGATAGGGCAGCTCCGCTGCAGTGCCATATGATTCCCTGTACAATTTACGCATTTATAATTTACCAGAGATATCTCGCAATTTGCATGATTCTTAGTACATTTCGGGCAAACTACTTTTCTTGAAGGGCAGCGTATTGAGTTATGGCCAAACTTCCAGCATCGACTGCACTGTGTTACAGGGAACACATATGGCTCCACCTTCACCTTCATGCCAAGAATTGCCACATGTGGCGGGAGCCTGGAGCCTCTGAAGCCGAGGCGCACGGATTCAGAGGCCACCCAGGCTTGCTTAGATGTATTGTCGAGATTCCGCTTCTTTAGTCTTTTGACAGATACTATCTCCTCATCCGAAAAAAGGTTCTTCTTAATGTCCGCCTCGGGGAAGTCAATGTCTATGTCTTTGATGACTCCGTATGACAGACCCACCTCCGAAGTCTTTTGGCATCTCCATCCTAAATCCACAAACGCTTGACAGTTGATAAATATGTCAGCACATACCTCCACATCAAAAGTCAATAACATTTTATATGCATGTACATATTTCACGCGGCTGATTGATTTTATTTTGTTATCTTTGAATAATCGCGCAAGTGCGAATTGTTTTGGCAAGGCCGTATCTGAGGTAACCGATAATTGCGTCTTCTCTTCCTCTTGCGTAGATTCGCGGATTTGTTTTCGGCCTTTGCCCTGCCGCGTCCAGCTCTCGTCGGAGGAGATATCCTCACGATCCCTTTTTTCTCCTCTTTTATTCTCTTCATTCATTTCTACTTCAGTCGCCAACCCTTCACTCGTCTCTTGCTGCGCCATAGTGTAAGTGCGCCCGCCTGGGATAGCCCAAGCGAGACCGCGCGCTTATCAAGATCGCGTTGCGTAAATAAATTATAGGCGTACGCACGTCATGCACGATCCGATCACCGGGCACGACTGAAGGTTTATTTGTATAATACATGCATAATATAGGGTTATTCATAAAGGGTAAATGCTAAGCCAAAAAGGGCTCATTTACTATGGGACAAACCCGAAATTCGCAAAAAAATATCAGCTGTTCCATAGAAAAATGTCAATCAACAACACAGTCAACAAAATGTATGGTACAGCTGTTTTTTTTTCGCGAATTTCGGGTTGGTCCCATAGTAAAAGTTGTTCATAATGATTAGTACTATGAGCCCTTTTCGGCTTAGCATACTCTTTATGAATAACCCTGTATAATAGAGAAACACTAAACTAGTTTGGCGTTGTATTTTATAAAGTATAACTTTATAGTAATGTTGTACACCTATACAATATTTTGATGAGCAAAATAGCGTATATTTCTGGATTTGTTTTTTTTTTAGTTTTTAGTCTGTCAATTAGTTTTGTACCTTACTTTTATAGAATAAAATAAATTAAGATTTCTAAATCCAAAGTACAGATAACTTACGTCACCGAAACTTCTTCAGCCGAAGTAAAATAACGGCTCAATTAAACAGCTCCGATAATAACTCCTGGTCACGTACAAAGTTCGAGTAAATGTAAATTCGACTTCCAGACCTTCACAATGGAGGACTCTCTCGAGGTATAAATATTATTTATCGACTATCCTTAATCCTCGTTCGCTGGAATTTTCTCTGAATTCTCTTTTATCTTTTAGGAAATTAGGTGCTAAGTAGGTACACTCGTTTCGGCGTTTTCACTGGATACTTACAAACATTTTACGGTACACCCTTTTCGGCTTAGCATACCCTTTCCTTATAGCCTTCAATATCTTTAGTTGAACGCTGCTAAGATATTATTTGTTTTATTTTGTCCATGGTTTTATCAATAGAATGTGTGTTTAATTGTTTTTTTTTTTATTTCTGGTCGAACGAAATTAAATAAGAATTTTGGTTCTCATTCAACTTTGTAATAAACAAATTAACCGACAAACGGACGACCAAATACATTCTAGATAATTAGTAAAGCTAGAAATCGTTTTCCGATTGTGAATCGCCTATCGTTAGCTATTATTGCGTTATATTTAACAAATTAGGTCGGACCCAATTAGGGCTCATGGGCGGAGAGGACGTGACGTCAGCCCTCCGAGGACGTTCGCTTATTGGACTCGCAGGAAAATAAGGGGAAATAGTAGAAAGCTATTTTACTCAGAACAACTTGTTTTATTAAAATCCTAAAATTCTAGACGAAAGACGCCATAAGTTCGTATTTTTTTTATTGAAAAATAAACTACATAATCCTGTGAAGTCACTTTAAATTATGCCATATTTAGCAAGTTAGTATGATGCAAATCGTTAAGAAATAAAACCGTGGGGCACGTCACAACGTCTCTAACTTAACTAACTTAACTCTCCCCACGGTTTTATTTTAGTCTAGTCTATGCATATGTTTATAATTCCCACGACTGTATCTATTTTATTATTTTTTGGTTTTTAGTACATTTATCTTAAACATTGCAATGTATGTTTTTAACATAAAACCGTTTAACTTAAAAAGTTTTTTTACCTATTTTTATTTTCTAGTTTTTAGTTTTTATTTCGCATTCTGTTTAATTCATATTGATAAAACCTAAGTTATCCGCCATTTTGTAGAGGCCGCCATCTTGGATTTTAATTTTATATAGTACATTGTATTATACTGGTTGAGCACTTTCATTTGATACCCATATTGATGGGATCGATAAAACCTACGTTATCCGCCATTTTGTAGCGGCCGCCATCTTGTATTTCAATTTTTTATAGTAAATTGTATTCTGCTTGTTGAGCCCTTTCATTTGATACCCATATTGATGGGATTGATAAAACCTACGTTATCCGCCATTTTGTAGCGGCGGCCATCTTGAATTTATAATGATAATGAATAAACATAATAGTATTGTCATCAAAATCAAAAGTGTATAAAAAATTTCAGATTAATCGGTTGACAGGAAGAGGGTGAAATTTGAATTACTAAATTTGACCCAAGAAACAAACGGGGTGAGCTAAAATAAAACCGTTTAATAAAGAAAGAAACCATATTAGAATATGGGAATTTATACAATAAAATATAATTATTGTACAAAAAACACCTTCTCCATAGCTCAGCTCCGAAACACCGCTACGATCCTCTACGGTGCTACGAATCTGCGAAGCTACGATCTTCTACAGAGCTACGGGTCTCTACGGAGCTACGATGCTACGAAGCTACGAAACGAAGACAAAGTTAAATTGCGTCGGTTCTTTTGATGTGGAATGTGGGACGTAATTATAATGTACGCGGGACACTTGGCTTTAATCTCTTTGATAATTTTAACAAACTGGAGTTTCTGTTTTTGTCTTGGGGAGGAAGTGGAATAAACCGAGTTTGGAATGGTCGCAGTTAATTTGCCTCAAACTGTCTTAAATGCATTAAAAGCTTATTTAGTACATCGTTTGTACGAAATTGTAGCGATAACTGGTTCTTGCTATTACCATTGAGGTTGTTTAAATGTATTGAAATTATGGTTATTGGGTCAGCGGAGAAAATAAACTAATTAAATGGATGTTTAAATCTTAGTTACTATTTTAAAAATAGTCTGTGCAATTATGGTATTAGTGCTGCATTGATATTGTTGTGATATGATAGAAACTAAATTGGTTTAATGGTATTCCTCAATGTATTCTAAATGGGTAAAGATAAACTTTGGATAGGTCCTGTTTTTCTGATTTTTTATTAAGTCGTTAATTTATTTTAAGGACTGACATTTGATGTAGTTTACTTGTCTGCTGATGTTATTTAGATAACATAAAAAAACAAAGTTAAACTTGAATAAATGAAACTAAAACATACCTCACTAAAACTGTCTGTGTGCCATAGATAATTTAAAACGCCTAGATCAACTTAGAGTAGATATTTAAAATTTGTTATTAAAATTAGCTGGGAATCAAATCCGGGACTGTTTAAAAAACTGATGTGATACCACCACCGAGCCGTATCAGTCGTCAAACGGCTATAATGTGGAGACCATCCCTTCATTACTTCCGACTTTGTAATCCAAAACTCTCTTTCCTTAGTTCGGTCACGTCGCTCCTAGTTCTCGCACGTCAGCATGTTGGCTCAGTGAGATCAGCGCGGGCCGCGGCGGCGAAACAAAACGCACGTCCGACACCCGACACAAGGACCCTATTCTTGAGCGCTCGACAACTCCGCCAGTCCACATCATATTTTACAACATATACGAGTACCCCATAGCACAGCACTTACCTATTATCATATTTCAACATAGGGTTCTTCAAGAATGTTGTTAACGGAGTCTCAAAAGGTCGGCAAAGTATTCGTGATACCCCCGGTGCTATAAGTATCCATAGGTTACCATGAGGCGGCTCTTTTTGTTGTTTGCCACCTATGACATAAAAATCTATTGAGAATGATAATGACATTATTTTGTGATATTATTTTTGTGACATTATTTCAACTACTGCGGGTAGAATCGTTTCTTTATGTTTTAGCTATTAAGGTTAGTTATTGTACAAAATAAATAATTTTAAAGATGTTTTTAGAAGTGTTTTTGTATTGGTAGGGCTCTTAAACAGAACCCGCCAGGAGAAGTACCACACCTATGCCAGTTATTCTATCGCCGTTGAATTCTGCGAGATAAAAATTCTCGGTGGCACAGACCTGTTATGGGCAAACGTGACGTTTAACATCAGACGAGTGATTTGCTCGTCTCGTCACTCAATAGCATTAAAATATGAATATATATCTCACTGGCCAGAATAAGGCCGGCTTGAGAGGACGACGTAACGAGCTCCTGCCTCCTTTGCCGCCTCGAGGCGCCACTCGGACACTCCGCGAGTGCAGCCGCGGCTCCCGGCGCGAGATACTTGTCTCGACTTACTTTTATTCAGTTTGTCTCTTAGATGTTTTTATCTGGTTTGTTTCAATTGTTTCAGTAGGAACTGCACATTTTTTATGGTGCTTTTAGTTATATTTTAGTTTTTGAACCTTAACGTAAATTAAGATTTAAGACAATAGGTTGCAATCTTGTGGACTCTACTCTCTTGTTTGAAACAAATGTTACAAGATAAAAAATAATACTAAATAATGTTTGCAGTACCTATAAAATATGATTTAGTTTGAGAATAAAGGTTTTGCTTTTGCAAAAATAGTATGAAGATCGGACTAAAATATTTACTTCGATGAGTCATTTCCATGTAAGGGCTCATTTGTAAACAGACGTCAAATAAATCTTGGCTATGCTTATTCCTTTACTCGTACTATATCAAACATAAAAAAGTTTTAACAATCATAAAAAATAAGACAAAAAAAAAAACAGTTGCAATGCATTTCAAATACCTTATCTATAGGTATTTATATCATAGAAAACTTGACGTTTAACCTCGGCCGGATCATCGCCGCTTTAATAACGTCTACAGGAAGCTAGTTACAAATATTGGATATAGAGACCACTTTTAGGTAATTATTCGTTTTGAATAACTAATGCCCACTGACCTAGTTATTACCAATACGTTTTGTTGTAACTCGGCTGTTCCGGGTAATTACCAACTCACCGCCGTTTAGCAAACAAACATACAACAGCCGTATGTCGGCTTAATGATATAATTAAACATTAAAAGCAGCCATTACACGTAATTATTGCTTTGTTAAGAAGGTTTTATTATAGTGAGAGGTAGCTTTATCTGCGTCGTGTGGATTTATTAAAGCATTATACTCGTGGGTTATTTATGGAATAACAACAAATACCATAAAACAATTACAAATAAAATCGATACCTCAGTATATATATATACATATGTCTATAAAATATTTATAAAAATATATTAAAATACGTACGTAAGCGAGCACACAATTTTATATGTCGTGGGTATACGGCCGATCCAATTTTACCAGTGTGAATCGCTCTTATGGTCCAGTGGCCGAAGATGATGGGTGACCTGTGTTCTCGGGAGTGCTGTCCTCGGTTTTCCGAAGGAACTCAATCGAGTTCCTTGAGTTTGAGTTCCTTTGGAAAACCAAGGATTGGCCGATAGCTGCTACGGAAGGTTTTCCATAACAGCTATCGCTCAGACTAGAAGGAGCAGTGTGAGCGAAAAAAGCAGTAGTGTAGCTAAATGCGGTGCGTTAGTAAAACATTAAAGCAGCAGATGATGAGGACCAACATTTCAATATCGTAGCAAAGTTGAGGCAAAGCCGCGTCGCCGCGGGCAAGAGAAGTTTCTTACAAAGCCAATAACCGGTTCATACCAACTCGGGCCAGTTCAAACCACTTCGTTAATAGTTCTCGTTAATTTGATATGTCTGATTAAAGGTCTGTTTTGCAGACATGTCGACAGATAAACAAGTAAATTGACAATTTCTATTATTCCTTTTTTATCCTCCATTAGGAAACGTTGAAGGCGCACTTACCTCCCAATTCAATTGAAAATTTGATGAGGAAAATGTAAGGAAAATATAATTGTGATTGTGTCGGTTTTTCATTGTACTCTTGTTACGTTTTTGCTTTCGTTTCCGCTTCATTTTCGAAAGGTTTTGATATAAGAAAAAAATATATAACTTACGGTATATCGAGCAAATATTACGAAGTTAATAAATAAAGCTGCTGTGATTGATGATGGCAATTCTTTAGTTCTTTCTCTCGGTCCAGTAGCTCTCGATATTAATGTAGTTTACTTTATTGGCTAGTTTAGAAAATTTCGAGTTGAGTGGATAGAATGAAAGGATAGATAAATGTGTCAAATTAGGTATACATTTATGATATACGACTAGCCGAAATTTTGGATCTTAAATATAAAAATGAATCACTGTTAGTTTGTCTGGCTAAAACTCCAGAATGGTAGAACCGATTTCGCTAATTTTGATCTTGAAATATTTGTGGAAGTTCATTGAAGGTTTAAAAGTGAAAAAAAACACCCGCTGGTGAAACCGCCGGGTGCACGAAAAAACGAATGATACTATTTGATTTTGCGAGCTTTATTTTCGACTAGGTCGTCGCCTAGTTTGCTGTCGAAGGTTGATTTATTAAAAAAAAATAGTCAGCATGTTTTTTGTAAATGTTTCGAACTAAACTGAATTGAATCAATTATTTCGCTGAAATATCTCGTTGCGTAAGCTTCGGATTGAAACGAATAAACCAAATAAATTGAATCAGAATGTCACAAAAAGTTTCCGTAACGCTGGTGTAGTATTAAAAATTGAGATCAGATAGTTTTACGTGTCGTAGTGAATCAAAAATTGAATTTTAAATTAGTGTCATTTTGTTAGTTGTTTTAATTTTGACGACCTGTTTGGCTCAGTGGTAGTAAATTCGCCTTGTAAGCTTCGGTCTCGGATGATGTTCCCAGCCAGGAAGAGGTTTGAAGGTCTGAGTGTTAGATGTCCTTGTCTTTATGTGTGTTCCATGGCATCCCGACACAGGTTATCCTAGTGGGGAGCGTTACTTCCAATACCCGAGGCATCTTCAGTGCGTTGCCTACCACTGAGGGCTCTATTAACCCTACGTTTGAAGCGGACAAGATTATATTTCGGAGTAAAAACCGAACTACCGTGTTACTTAGGTATTTAATTTTATGAAATGAAAAAAAAAACCACAAAAACATATTTGTACATTTAATATTTTAGCAATTTACTTAAAAAAAAATGTGTTTTAAATACAACATGTCCAGAAGTATTTAGTTCAAGAACTTTGTTTTAAAACGCAGTTAGTATCACGAAGAAAAACCATTTCCTACAACGACAAAGAAGAAAGAGATTGAACAAAGGAGCAAGTCGAGGAGAAAAGACCCTCAGAGTATTAAGCTCATTGCCAGTACTTCTGAACTTGCGGTAATTTAAATAACTTCGGCGATTTCTGGAATTTCATTTCATTTCACCGAAGAGACCGAGACCGAGAGATATTTTTAAAAATATAGATGTGTATGTAGTTATTCTACATAGCAGAAGGTTATCCATAAATCTGGCTGGTGATTGCAATGTTTCAAAAGACATGGGGTAAACTTTGCCCAGGATTTGGACAAAATATATTGAGATTAAAAACCACATTTCTTGAAACAACACACGTCATAAAGTATCATTATCCACAGCCTTCTTTATCCCACTGTTGAGTATAAGCCTCTCGATTAACATTGCTTCGGTCTAGTGCCGATCAGGTCCAAAGAGCACACTACGCTAGTTCTAATGAAAGGTCCACAATACGAGTATGTAGGTTTTGTAGGAACTTTACTATGTTATTGGTAGGTATAATACAATTGCTCTACACTTATTTTCATTTCAGCCATTTGGTTAAAGGGCTAAATACAAAAATGTTTACATTTTTGCTTCTGTGAGATTTACATTATGAATAGGTAGCATTTATGATAATAAAGTGAACCCTGTACACTGTACAGTATACCTATATATTTCTGCGCTCGTCCGTTGTCAATAAAAGCGTTACAGCCACATACTCGTGCCCGTGTGGGCGACACGTCGTTGGGCAACATTTGCGTTTCGATAGAACTGCGGATGATGGAATAGTTGCACTGCGACCTACTCGCTGGCGGTGATGGATTCTAGCGGGGCCACAAAAACTGCTGCCGCTGATAATAATGGCTCTATTATTTTACTATGAAAATTGTGTAACGCTATTTTGACACATTATTGACGTACCTACTTACATTCACGGTTACATTTTTTTTGTCTGCTTTTGACCACCAAAACACACAAACACACGGGTAACCTACACATATAAGTATGCATTAGTTTTGAAGAATAAATAATAACTATAAATAATTGGTGAGTGGATTCGCTAGATCATGAATATTTTAAATTAATAATTTGTTTTCCATCTTCCCGCCTTTACCCTACCTCTATAAACAGCACGTACTCGTATGTACCTACTTGTACGAGCGCGGAGACTTGCCTGCATATAATTAGTAGGAGAAAAGAATTATTGTGACGTCGACCTCCGTGCCGTGCGGAATACACTCAAGCAACATTTACTATTGTAGTGGTGTTAAATTCAAATTAGCCGACCATTGAGGTCTAGCTGAACTTAAACCTGGTGTCGTCTAACCATAAACATATATTCGTGGTGTGTTAACTAAAAATACGGCAAAAAGTATGTGCGTGTGTGAAGGCCCCTCACGCCTCGTCTATAATTTGACCGTTTGGAGCAAGGTGATATAAAGGACTATACACAAGTAAGTGCTGTTCCTCTCTCTCCATCTCCTTCTCTGTTTCTGTGAATGCACCACTCTTCAAACACTTAAATACAGTCCACTTTTCTCAGGAGCTCATTTTGCCCCACCATAATTTGGCGATACCAGTGAGCTAAGGTATGGTTCAAGGCAAAATACATAGACCTAGAATATACTAATTCACTCTTTTACTCTTTTTTTATGAATTTCAAATATATTTAATATTTTTTTTCTATTTCAGGGTTTGATTTCACTTTACTCAGTTACATAGGAGCTACTGCGAAACCATGTAAAAACAGTTGATAAAAAGATCGTTTTAACTTGCATTTTCTCACCGTGTCTATTATTTCGGTTGGTGTATCTATGAGCTGTGGTAAATAGGTCAGACTCTCATTTTTATAAAACAATCCATAAAAAGATCAGTTTTCCGCGAATGCAGGAGCCTACCCCGATACGTCATAGCCGAGTGCAATCCGCATTTATTGCGCGGGTTGTTTGATTTGTTCTCAACCGGGGAACTAACTTCTAGAGCAAATAGAAAGATATGACTCACAAATTGAAAAACTTTTTTTTTTGATATTGAGAGACGAGACGAGCAAATCGCTCGCCTGATGTTAAACGTCACGTTTGCCCATAAACAGGTCTGCGCCACCCAGAACTAGATAAAGATATCAAAAAATATATAAGAACTATTGCTATTTTCAAATTCAAATTCATTTATTTCGAATGTCACATAATATTCTACGAGTAAGTCCATCGGTCACAATAAAGAGGTACAAACATTAAGTTATTTTAAATTTTCGTGTCGTGTCCGGTGTTGCTCGGCCTTCGCCCTTTTGGGGCTATGTGGTATAGCTTAAAGCTATATATGCCTATAGCATTCAAGATAGGATAGCTTTCTATTAATGAAAGATTTTTGTAAATCGGGCCGGTTGGGTTTAGGTACCTCTTTATATTATAGATGAATGGTTTTAGATCACCTGAGTAGCTTGCTGGCTCTATGTTGAACGTTTGCGTTATGGGGCGTCTAAACGGGCTATATTTTACGACAATTTGTGGCTGCAATACTGTGGCCGGCAACATTGCTAGCAATACCAGCCACACTATGCAATATTTTAAGGATGGCCCGGCATTATAGCCACATATTTTTTGGTATGTTAAAATGTTTTTATGTGTAGCCGGCGTGTGGCCGAACGATCGCCTCGCAATCGAAAATACTGCAATATATCTGGGCCATCTATATTGTTGTTCTGTTTTACTGTATATGCGCGTCCCTTTCTCCCTGTGCCGTGAAGTACTTTGCGTTTTACTTTCTGCGCGACGTGAAGTGTGCTGCGAGTGCTAATCTTGTAGTCACAGGTATTGCATTCCTCATGTTTGTATCTTGCCTTTGTATGTTTGGTCCAATTCTGTTCACAAGAAATTCGAAGTCGCTCTTAGACATTCTTGTAAAATTTTTAAATAAGTATTTATCCAGTATTAATTCCTTGTCTACGGAATCCAAAGTGTCACGCCTACTTAGGTAGGGTCGAATCCACATTCGTGTCCTTTTTTTTTCGTTTTTCTGCCAAAACAATGTAAGCGGCTGCGATGAACGTCATTTCGTCGGCCATTGTTGCTGGATTGTGTGGCTCATTAAAGGGTTCTGAATCAAAGGCCATGCTATTGCAGACATATCGCAACATGTTGCCTACAATTGATTGCTCAGCCATAAAATGCACTAAAATGTTTTTTTGATGTCTGGGCAATGTTTGCCAATAATTGCAGCCACAAATTTTCGTAAAATATGGCCCGTTTAGATGTACCTTTAGGAAGCTATTCCGTTGCTTGTTTGCTTCGTCTTCACCGAGCTTAGCTCCAATTACGGCGCGGGAGTATGTCACCTTCATACAAGGTTTTATTTTAGCACGTAGTGAATTAAGGTCATATGTACATAAATAAGATTAAAAAAAGAATGAAGTTTGTGTCATACATCTAATTCATTGATTTTTAACCGACTTCCAAAAAGTAGACGGTTCTCAATTCGACTGTTTGTTGCCTTTTTTTTAGCCGAACCATAGCAAAGAACAAATAAGCTTCAAATTAATATGACATTAAAAAAATAATTACCTTACCATTGAAATCTGTTTGAAATGTTCAAATTGATTTTGAATTTAAACTTTTTCATTAAACTCTCGGTTAGGTTTTTTACCAAGAAGTCTTCAGCGGATGTAGTCTGCCAGAAAGCCGAGCGGATGTTAAGTCGAGTCGCCTTGTTAGAACTAATTAAAACTTAATCGTCTTATTACTCGTAAACGTGGTGTTTTTTTTTAAATTCAATTATAGGCTTGCGTTTGACCGCCATCTCGCCTCTCGCCACCTTACGTGAATCATCACTTACTAAAGAAAAAAATGACAGAGTAAAGAAAAAGAGAAATAATTAATAGTTAAAAAAACTAAAAAACACGCTTTGTTTAGTGTATTGTCATTGGTCTTATCTACAAAGTTTGAAAGAAATCTGACCGTTTAAAGTGGGTCAAAAACGCGCTCAAAGGAGTCGGTTACAAACATACAGGTGAAACTAATAAAAGCGTGTTAAAAAAGGAGGTATGGTGGGTGGTTTAAAAGGGAGTCTCCAAACAATTTTCCGGGCTGGCAAAGCACCATCAATGCTGCTAGTGTTGCAGGTGTTCATACTCGTAGGCGGCGATTTTAGCTTAACATCAGGCTGACTGTCTTCATGTTTGCCGCTCTTTTATAAAAAAAAGTTTAAAGAGAAAAAGGAGCCTAGTATCTACAAACATCTCTCCAAGCTGGAAAAACATCGTCAGCCCCGCTAATGTAGCTGTCCAAATGTCCAGGCAACGGTTGCTGTTTATCATTAGGCTCAGTGGCGAATCCAGGATTTCAGTTTAGGGGGGCTTGAGTTAGGTGGCTGAGGGTAAAAAAATAGGATAGGATTTACTGGTATTTGGGGTACTTTCGAGAGAGGAGGGAAAGCTTTAGACGCCTGAATGCGCTCCTGATGAGGCTGATCGTCGATGCTTGCTTGCTCTAATTTCTATAAAAATAACTTACTCCATGATAAGTTGCTGTAACCACAACGAGAAAAGAAATGCGTGAAATGGGTAAAAATGTGTTTTTTTTTTATTTTTTATTTTTTTATGTAATTGGGTGACGAGACGAACAAATCGCTCGCCTGGTGTTAAACGTCACGTTTGCCCATAACAGGTCTGTGCCACCCAGAATTTTGAACTCGCAGAATTCAAGACCCTGCGCGGCACAGCACTGCGCTCGTCACCCTGAGATATGAGTGTGCTTTAAGAGCGACAACTAACACATTTTTTTTGTAAATCCATGTTATCACAAGTGGCATTTAATTGTCTTCGTGATAATAAAGTTTTTAAGCGCTTAAAGCCTTCATATGCAACCTTTAATCCTCCCAACTGCTGGGATATAGGTCGACCCCGACCCTCGAAGGGTGATTAGGCCGTACTCCACCACGCTGGCCAAGTGCGGATTGCTGGAATTCACATACGCCATTGAATTTCTTCGCCAGACGCATGCAGGTTTCCTCACGATGTTTTCCTTCACCGAAAAGCCAGTGGTATTCGTACATAAGTCCCAAAGAATTCAAAAAACCTTAGATACTGTCAATTGTAAGTAGAATACTAATGCTAGTATTCCAGTCCTAGTCCCGTAGTCCCATTGTATCCGTCCCAGCCACGCCGCTGCGTACTAATTGCGTCGCCGCCGCCACCGCTCAACTCGGGTAAATGATCTGCGGGTAATGTAGCGAGCCATTTACATAGAACTATTGGAATTTATGGTTAGTTCATTCATGGGCTTAAACTTTGTTGGGAGGCAATTAGATGTTCATGTTACCTCAATAGTATATCTATAGGTAGGTAGGGAAGATTAGCATATTCATCTTACTAATATTATAAAGGTAAAGGTATGATGTTTGTTAATGAACGCTGAAACGGCTGAACGGATTTACATGTAGAATGAAGGTTCGTGGTCTGGATTAACACAAAGACTTGTTTAGATCCCAGAAAACGCGGGGCGCAGCTACTCGTAGTTTAATCTGGTAGTTTTCAAGTCGCGAGTGAATCGGTTTCTTCTAGGCGAGCGTGCATCATTGTAGACCGTACTATATTGTTACGCTTACCATCAGGCGAGATAGCGGTCAAACGCAAGCCTATTATTTGATGAAAAAAAAAGATAATTTTGTAACAGATGTAAAGAGCTATATTTCGTGTAATTATGAAAATTAACGTAGTTTAACCCGCGATTAGGCAATACACACGTACACATGTTCACTTGGTGAATTGTTTTTATAGTTTGCAAGGCTAGGCGTTTGACCATAACTTGGCTGGAATGGGAACAGTGTATCTAGCGCAACTTTTGTCAAAAAACACGCAGTACTTACGTATTCGATGTATAACGAATGAAAAACGGGACGCCCAATACAATGGCTATCGGGCGTAAAACCGAAACTGTATTTTTAACCGCGTATTTTTTGACAGTTATGCTAGGCCCCGAGCAAACTGTTTCTGGACTTTTTGTCCAAAATTGTACAAAAAGAAATAAAATAAACTTTATAGCTCAAAGCCGTGTAGGTCTGTACCTACGGAGTGGCTGGTTTAAATTAGTTCAGGCACAACAGTTTGTCCCAACGGACATACTTTAATTAATGTCTGCAGCGAAATAAAGTTAATAAAATTACTACTATCCATACTACATAACGTCGTTGCGCGTGCAAAAGTAGCTATGTATATTTGACACACTTTACAGGAGACGCAAAAAACTAATTTTCTCGTAAAATGTCCAGAGCATATAAATAATTTATCCTTACTTTGATACATATAACAAATTTATGTAGTTTTAGATTACTATTGGATAGATAGCATTATGAATAATGACAAAATTAAACATAATAGGCAAATTTGACACATAGAGTTATTTATTTGAGTTGTAAATACAAGCTATGTGCATTTAGAGCACATAACTACTTTATAATTCTATGGAACCTAAATAAAATGGCTGAACGATGACACATAGCTATATTTTGGAAAGAAATAATTAATAAAAAAGTTTAAAAAAAACCAATACATTTAATATTCTAATGGTATTATCTGTTTATTGAATCAAACAAAATCAATCAAAAACATTGGTGGAACTAATGGTTCAAGTTATCATAGAATAGGTGATAATCACGGTGCTTGTATTGCTTTAGACTTTGTAGGTGACTAAATTTGGTAGAATCAATTTTTAGTGGGACATCATAAAGGCTTTTAGGTTTTTTTTTTTATTCAGTAATAGGCTTGCATTTGACCATCATCTTGCCTGATGGTAAGCAACGATACGGTCTACGATGGAGCATGCTTGCCTAGAAGAAACCGATTCACTCGCGACTTGAAGACACCTAGATTATATCTATCGGGAAACACCCACTCAGGCAAAGCGTTCCACACCCTAGCGGTTCGTACTTACAATAAAGGTGGAATCAAAGCGTTTCGTACGAGTTTTTGGTATACCAACCATAAAACGGAGACGCTTTTTAGTGCCCTTGGTAGACCGATAGTAGAAAGGGCTAGAGAGAATTAGATCATGCAGATCAGAAGCACACTCTCCGAAATGTATCCGGTAAAAGACCGACAGACTAGCAACTTTGCGCCGATGTTCGAGAGTTTGGAGTTTAGTCCGAACAATGAGTCTTTACCAATGAGCCTCTTGGCACGTTTCTCAATGGACTCCAACGCCTCAAGCTGGTATTTGGCCGATCCATCCCAAAGGTGCGAGCAGTACTCCATGCACGATCGAACTTGTGCTTTATAAAGTAACTGTTCCGGCGTAAAGTACCGCCGCACCTTCGAAAGGATACCCAGCTTTTTGGCAGCCAATTGAGCTTTGGACTCTATGTAGGAGCCAAAGTTGAGGGTTGACGTCAGAGCAACGCCCAAAAGCTCAAGACTGTCAGCCGTCGGAATGGACACATCTCGGAAAGTAGGAGCCAGTTGGAATGGGCTCTTCTTTGCGGAGAACAGACACGCCTGGGTTTTAGTCGCATTAAACCTGACCAGATTGGCATCACCCCATTCTGAGACAGCCTTAAGAGACAAGTTCAAGCGCTCGACCATAGCCTCTCTCAGAAACTGGATTTGAGGACCACTGGACCGTGCGTTAGAAGTGTAGCTTTCTACAACAGTGCTGTCATCTGCGTACCCAAAGATACCGGGCTTTAGCAGATCGTTAATGTGCAGCAGGAAGAGCGTCGCAGAGAGCACCGACCCCTGGGGAACACCGGTATTGATATCCATTCGATCAGACGAGCAGCCATCAATGACTACTCGTATCGATCGATTCCTCAGGAAGTCCGAAATCCACGCAACAAGACCAGCGGGCAGGCCGTATGACGAAAGCTTGCTTATAAAGCCGTCATGCCAAACCCTGTCGAAAGCCTTCGAGATGTCAAGGGAGGCAGCAAGTGCCTCCCCATGCCTCTCGATGACCTCACTCCAGATATACGTGGCGTACGCTAGAAGATTACCAGTGGACCGGTTTCGGCGGAATCCGTATTGCCGGTCACTGAGAAGGTCATTAGTTTCTAGGTACACCAGGAGCCTGTTGTTCAGGACACGTTCCATAGTCTTGCAGAGTATGGACGTGACCGAAATAGGCCTGTAGTTGGCAGGGTCGGCACGGCTACCTTTCTTAGGCACAGGTTGCACGTTAGCAAGCTTCCTCGTGGAAGCTTGCTAACGTCTAAAGTCGTCTTCGGCACTATACCAGTTTCAAGAGAGAGACGAAAGAGGCGTGTCAACACAGGAGACAACTCAGGCGCACATGTTTTCAGAACTATGGCTGGAATACCATCTGGGCCGCTGGCTTTGTTCACGTCAAGATTGCGTAGCGTTTTGCAAACCTCCACTTGACGAATGCGGAACTCCGACATAAACGTCGCACTGTCTGGTGGAGTTGAAGGTGTCGCGCTACCAGCATCTAGACGTGAAGACTCCGCGAATTGAGAAGCAAACAAGTTAGCCTTCTCCTCAGCGGTGTGGGCCAGCGTCCTATCAGGTTTTAGCAGTGGAGGTAGTGAGGGGCGGCAGAAGTTCGCTTCGACCGATTTAGCTAGGGACCAAAACGCTTTACTACCCGCTGGGTATGAAGCCAGTTTTATTCGACTAATGTGGTCAAAGCGAGCCCTCTGTAACACCTTTTTGCAGGACTTGACAGCTGCGTTATACGCTCTTTTCATCTGGCGAATATCCTTCGCTTTACGGTGTCGAGCATCAACCCAGGCAAGGTAAGGCTCCTGCTTGCGCGCCTCAGCGCGACTACAGTAAGGGCCAAACCATGGGCGAGCTTTGCCGGCCAATGGTACCATCTATGTGACGCTCGACCTGTGCGTTTCGTGATCGAGCGAGTCTGAACTTGACCAAAAAACTCGCTATGTGCAGCAAAGCACATATCGGGCGCAATTTTTTCTTCCGCTTTAATAAACTTATTTTAGCTATGTGAATTATAACACTTGGCGTGTTAAAATGGAACTTTAGATGTATAAATGTCACATAGCTACTATTAGCTACATTCCGTACCTCTTTCAATATTGGGTCTATCACATAGCTGTTTTTACAGGACGTGTGTATTGAAATACCGATTAAAACTGCATAAAAAACCGAAAATGACTAAATAACACATAGCGACTTTTGCACGCGCAACGACGATAAGATCAAAAAACCTTATTCGCAACCTTTTCTAATTTTGATATTATTTTTTGCAAAGTTTTGTAAGGGCGCAACCAGTAATTATAGTAGTATCGCCTAATCCTACTACTATTATAAAGGCGAAAGTTTGTAAGTATGGATGTATGTATGGATGTTTGTTACTCTTTCACGCAAAAACGGCTGAACGGATTTACATGAAATTTGGAATGAAGGTTGTTCATGGTCTGGATTAACACATAGGCTACTTTTTATCCCGGAAAACGCGGGTGAAGCCGCGGGGCGCAGCTAGTTATTTAATAAAACAAGTCGACGCGTTCATAAATCATATTAATTGGGCCGGATTAATAACCCAACAGTGGGCCGTGTTATTAATCCTTCGCCGTTAATTTATTGTGGGACGGAGCCAATATGGCAGCCGCGCCGAGGCGGGACTGCTTGCGAGATTAGGGAATTGACAACATGACTTCGTTAACGAAATTAAACGGTTTATAAACATAAATATCTAATTAATACTTCTATATTGTTGTATTACTTTTTTCTATTTATCCTCTCCTTCCCGAGGTTGCCTGGAAGAGATCACTTTTAGCGATAAGGTCTCCAGTTGTTGCACTAGTTTTAAGTGTTATGATCCTTTTTGTTTGTAATAACCCCAAACTGAACTTTTGGTTTGAGTTTGTCGAACTCGAAAATAGCTTGACCTATCCTGTTTTTTTGTTGTTTTCACAGCGATTCAGAGTAGAGGTGCTACAGAAAAAATGGCTGAAACCGGGACGCAGCGAGTCCGATTATGATGTACGTATATAGAAAATAACTATCTATAATACGTATAATCTGTCATGCAGTCGTGACTTTGACAGGCGTAAATGGCGTTACACTTTTCGAGTATTCGATAGAAAAGTGCTACGTATTTTTACGTCAAAGTTGTGCTAGGCCCATAGGTCTTAAATGGTTTTCAGCAGTGTCATGTTAATGATAATGAATACGGCATTAACTATAGTTTTGTTCTTTCTAGCTGTTTGATACTTTTTAGATGGTTGCTGTTAGCGCAGTTAATTAGTGATATTGATATTTTTTAGAGGATAATAAAAACAAAGATAATTGGGTTCCGACATATGATACAAATTGGATATAATTATAACCAATTTGTAGGCACATATATATATTTTTTTATTATTGAACATATTTTCTGGTATAAACATGGTTCGCAGCCAATCATTTATCTGAATTTACCAATATAATATCTCATTCATTTTCCTCGTAAAGGAATATCTTGTTATAACGTATCTTTTTAATACGGAAATGAAACTGGAAATGTTTGTATTCCAATCTAAGAAGAAATACTACTCTTGTAAAATCAAAATATTTTGGTTCTGACATGATTTTGTGTTATTTATATCAGAAATCATAAATCAGCATTGCACCAGTATTGCATCATTGGACTTACATAAATATACGAAGTTTTAACTCAATCGGACATAGGGAAGTGGTTCAAAATTCAGTTGAATAGTTCGACCTGAACAGTTTAGTTATAGTATGTTCAGGTTGAACTTAGTAACTGAATTTGGAACCACTTCCCGATGTCCGATCGAGCTCAAACTTTGAATACCTGCGTAACTTACTTACATTACTTACAATGACATAATTACGTGGGTATATATAGGTATATTGCAAGCTAAATAAAACCTTGTAGAAACGCAAGCAGCCTTCACAGCTACTCTCATATCTATAAACCGGAACCGCGGCTCGTGGCTCAATGTAAATGATGGCCCAATAAAGTAATAGTCCCTCTATCCCGTGACCAATTGACGTAAACGGCTGCTATGCGCCGAGCTAGTTTCCGAAACACGATAGCAGTGCATGCTACACTTTATGGCAGCTTTGAAAATTGTTACCGAAGACATAATGTCAAGTTTGGTACTCTTTTTATTCTATGATAGGCTTACTATTGACCGCCATCTTGCCTGATGGTAAACAATGAGGTGGTCTACGAAAGAGCACGCTTGTCTAGAAGAAACCGATTCACTCGCTACTTGAAGACCCAGGACTTAGTTTTTAACTAGCAGCAGGGCTTCAGTGAAAGCAATTTACTACATTGTTTTACTTGCTTTACTAGGTTAGGTGTCAATCAAGAATAATTATTGTGTACCATTTCGTTAATTGTTGCCTAAAATTCATACTATCCTTATAGTCAATCTCGTCTTTCGCTGTGCCACGTCTCAAACCCCACTGAGCGTACAAAGAGACAAATTCTCTCCATCTCAACGGCGCCAAAGTTACCCCCAAAGCGATCATAAAGCTTGTCGCGCACTGTACGCAGGCAGTTCCCGATCGAATAATATACAACAATAAACGGGAGGATCAGTTGGAAGCGATCCAGCGCTATAAATAACTGGAGGGTTTTTCGGAGATTCGTGATATTTGGGACGAGTCGTCAGGGGAAGTGATCGACGAGGTATTTGGTAATTTGTAAAGTTGAACGACGTACTTTTTCTCAACATAAATTATCGGCCAATTTCCTGTTTTTGCTGTTTTGAGAAAACAAGGAAAAACTCTGCAAAAATTATGCTATGTGTTTGAAGTGAAATTAAATGTTTTTATTGCGGAATACATCCAAATGCTTTAAAACTTAACCAAATAAATAAGTAGGATTCATTGACGCAGTATTCGTTATCTACGATTTTCTAAGAAACATAAGTGGCATTTATTACGAGGAAAAAAAAGGACAAAAAGAGCCTCAGTAAAAGATATCAAAATAAACGTCGGTTTGCAAAGAGAACCACAAAATATCGGCACCAAAAGAAGAAAAACCATAAAGATTTATTTGGAGAAAAAATAACCTTTCTACTCTCAGTGATCACACGGCCCTTGTGGGAACAATTGACACTTAATTACCGCCCGCCCACGCCAGGCGCAGGCCGGGTCAGGGCGGACTCCTACCTTATAAATCGCTCAGGATAAAGTCACGGGATCCATTGATATGCTGGACCCACAAACTGGCCTTGTTGGTTTCAAGACTGTTTTCCGGCATTTTTTTCGTATTTAAGATTGATTTAAGAACTAAAAAAAGTTGATCAAAATAGCACCTATTCACAAGCTTGTCTAATTATAATGTTTTTTTTTTTATTAGTTAGAAAGGCTAAATATTGAAAAGTTAATATATATATTTTTTTCAAAACATAACCTAACAAATATAGTATTATAAACTCATATAATATGGTCTTACTATTGAACTTTGTGCCTTCACCACTGTTTTGACATGTCGAAAAAATAGTTTTTAAAATTTAACTTTTCAAATTAGATTTTTTAATTTTAAGCAGGCAATTTTACCTAGTCAAACATACCAAAACGTGAACATCTATATTAATCTAAAATATCAATAAAAGCAAGCCGAGCCGAGTTGCCCCCTGACCCGGCGTGTGGCGCCGGCATTACGAATCTGTCGGGATAACCGAGCCATGGGGTTCTTTGTTACGAGCTGACAAAACGTTTTTACATTTCACTGGGCAATGAGCTTCGAGGAGAATACTTTTTATTTCGTTTTGTATTATTACATATTTTATAGCTGAAATAATAAGAGCGAATCGTAAAAAGACGTAAGAAATAAAAATACTAGTATATAGTAGATTTTTTTATAAAATAAGGAAAATAATAATATTGCATGTAAAGTCTAGTAGACTGCTACGTGTTTACCTACTATAGGACTCCTCGCTCGCGAATATGTCATCGAGCGACGGACGGCGCGCGGCGGTCGGAAATTAGAGGAATTTAACTCTAGTTTTCAATTATGTATACTCTACTTTGTGTGACAAAATTCGAAATTTATAAGTGCGTGAAGTCAGGTGAGCTTTATGGAATTTTTAATTGTGTTACAGTATAGCTGGATCAAATTAGACCAAAAAATAGAAGCGAAGTTACAGTAATTCCCACCCAGCTGAAAATTAGTAAGATTGTTCAAAACACCATCATAAATGAAACCTAAAAAGTCCTCATCGATCCGATATTAGCAAAAATTTTTACTCCTTGTAGAAGGTCACTAAAACGGGTATTTCGCGATTTTCTCAAAAATGGTTTGAGCTACGAGGAAACTGTTCAAGACAAGTATGTTTTCTACAACATTCTCTACAGTATTGCTTTCAGATGCATGTTAAGTAGTCAAAAACGCGACAGTCTCTTTGCACTCGATAAACTCGCCACAAACTCTGCTGACTGATTCTAAGCAATCGACCTTGTTCTTGTCCTCTTCATTCTCGATGAGAAGTAATAAGGGAGAGAATAAAAAAATAATATGAAGTACTTGAAAATAAATTCGCCGAGGTTATAATTGTAAAATTCCGTCGTGGGTAAATAAAAACAAGAAATAAATTCAGAAACAAGCTTCTTATCTCTTAACTTGAGAGAGGCAAAAAAATACGACTAACATTAACATTTTACTTCGGGACTTCCGGTACTTTACGAGATTCCGGGATTTATCGGGACTCCCGGGCTTTTCCGGGACTCGCGGGATTTGCGGGACTTTACACCCGGGCTCACGCGCCCGAGCCGAGCCTGACTTACCAGCCTCGTGATTGTGAAGTCAAAGGCTGCCCTGGCTCATAGCGTACGACTTAATGACTACGAAGGTCTCAAGACGGTGTCCGGGGAACTACAATAAATGCAATGTCTCTGCTCCAACAAAGCCATTTCAGTTAACTAGTTCATGCTACAAATATTCTAATAAAATATCATTCAGTATCCAAGTCACGGTCGAGATAACGTCAGGTATCATATCTCGCAGGTTCTTGTCAAAACGTCCGCCTTGTTCTCTATTAGCCCCGTGATCCACGCGGGGCGGAACACATAAATCTATACATTTCTCCAGACAATGAATTAACTACGGGATATGAATAAAACAAATTCGATGAGCCGAAATAACAAGGAGTTGGAAAATGGATGACATGGAAAATGGAGCTTCTATTGCTATCAATGGAAGCTAAAATTTCCCAAACTAATATTTATGCAGGACTAGGTACAACCTAAGATTTTAAAACAAAATGATTCAATGATGAAAAACGGTGATGATGATGATAGAAAGTGGCTTATGTGTTTTTCTAGTTCTAGGGTATAAGCTATCTGTGTTTCAAATGTCATCCAATTTCACGCAGCTGTTTTAACTTGAAAGAGTAACAAGCATACAGACATACTTTCTCATTTATGATATTAGTGTGAAGTGCAATACTTTCTTAGTAAATGGTGAAAAACACGATTGTTTTCTTTTTGTGCTATTGAGTGTCGAGACGAGCAAATTGATCGCCTGATATTAAACGTCACGTTTGCCCATAGCAGGTCTGCGCCACCCAGATTTGAATTCATAGAATTCAGGACCCTGCGCGGCACAGCACTGCGCTCATCGCCCTGAGATATACGTAAGATGTTTAATGTGGCATCAAGTTTTACAACTTTGCATTGCAATTTTTGTTTGGTGAAGTTAGAGACTATCTTTTGAGATAAATGTTTCAATGGTTTCAGCTAAACTAGCGCCATCGTCTACACACTCACACCATAATGTCGACCAACCCCTAGATTAAACTTGTCCTTACCAAAACTTTTAGCGAGTTTACCGAGATCAAAGTATTTATGTCATCGGTTAAGCTGAAAAGATAAGAACCATGAAATCCCATTGTTGATTGGTCCGCGCAACTCAAGATATTTGTGGCTGCTTTATCACGTAAGCAATACATCAGAGCCCTCAGGTGGCCGAGGGTCGTTATTCCTCTCGAGGGCCCTCAGAGGCCCTCGGAGGCCCTCGGAGGCTGCGAGATAAGGACGCTTTAAACGGGCGCCTCCGAACAGATTTGCACATCGTGTATTTTAAAGGACGACATAAGTTGTCTATATTTCAGAATACAAAGGTCATATTAGTAGAAGAATAACACACCGACGTTTCATATTGTTATACTACTTAAAACTTACGGTCTCATAAATACCTACGAGTATATCTCAAGGTTTATAAAAATAGACTAATTTTATTTATTTTTTTATTTTCTCATAGGCTTGCGTTTTTGTACTAATCTACCTGATTTGAAAAATTATTGAAATGATTGTTGTTACAAATTTTTAAATCTGTTTGTGACTAAAAACTTAACTGATCTTGACGAAATTTAGTCAAAAGCGTTTATTTAAAATATATCTGTCAAACAAGCAAACAAGCCGTTTAATGGTAATCGATTACCATCGCCTGTAGATAATTGGAAATCTTTAGATAGACTTAAAATACTGTTTATTCAAAGAGCCTTACAAAAAAACAGAAACAAGTGAAAAACCCAGCGAAGAGGGTCCAAACTAGTTTTCTATGAAGTAAACTTCAAAGGGAATACTCGCTCAGTGTAGTCGGACCAAAGAAAACATTAGCATTTGATTAAATCAAGATGTGAAGGGTCACGCGACGGCTAGTTTACTATCCATCGAGCTGATTTCAATACCAATAGCTTCGTTTATGACGGGCTGTCGCAAAACAAACTTATTTATGTGGCAATTAGATATTTGAAATTATATTTCAGAAATAATTAGCTTCCATCGAAATGTATTATTTCTTTAATTAAATTGGACAAACAGTAGGTCAGTACAGATCGTAGACCTATGAAAGAAGTCTCCAAAACCTCTATACCTACATAAATTTATCTAAATTCGTCGAGCCGTTTCTGCATGATCAAAATATACAGGGTCAATAAAACACTGAAGAAATTCAACGGGCAGCCTGAGATGCTTGACAAAAATCAACAACTTTTGTTCTACAGCTTTCTGACTTTACTTCTAAATAGAAAAATAAACTCTCAAATTTTCGCAAAAAACCTAAGTATAGGTTTTAATATTTTTAGTGTGACGAAACATGATCACGTCATGGTCACAGCAGACCTCCAGACCAGCTAGTAGCTTCTCCATGCTGACTCAGAGGCTATGAGACGAGTGTTGTTGTTACGTTGAGTATTGTAACTGCGTACCGCGTATTTACGAGCTTGTTTACAACGACGCGCCGGCACAGGGGACGCTCGCCGGCAGGAGTGCCACTCGCTGGAAACTTCCAACGTAAATTGGTTGTAAAACATTATGTACACTTGATGAGCTTTTTGACATTAATTTGGTAATTTACGGTATAAAATAATCAGTTGTGTGATACATACAGATGGACGGACACTGGTGTCTCACCATAAGGGTTCCTTTTTAGCAAGTTCGTACGGAACCCTAAGTAAGTTTGTATAGACCGAGTGGTTAGCCCTAAAATACAATCCAACCAACTCAACCATTAATCATCCTCTGCCAGGATACCAGGTCTCTTCTGATCGTCAGGTCTGTTCGGGTCATGAGTTGTGTGATCATGTTTCATCAAATATGAGCAGTGGTAACTTACCCTGTAACCATACAAAAACAAAATTAGTCTTCCTCGGTTCAATGCAACATGCCTCACTGCATGTTTACTCTGCGCCACCTGCAGGACCTCCAGTGGGCGTCGTTACGCAAGTTAAGCTTCATTGAGAATGGCTGGTTGGTACTTAACAGCTTTACTGCTGCTCATTGTAGCACAATAGCACAAATAATTGTTTGTCTCGTAACTCAACTGTATGCAGGGTTATACGGAAAGGGTATGCTAAGCCGAAAATGGCAAACAGTACTCATCATTATGAACACCTTTTAATATTGGGCAAGCCTGAAATTTGCAAAAAAAATTGCTATTTCATAGAAAAATTACACACATACATTACAATGTATGAAACCGTTGTTTTTTTAACTGCTGTTGGCCTAATAGTAAAAGTTGTTCATAATGATGAGTACTATAAACCCTTTCCGGCTTAGCATACCCTTTCCGTACAACCCTGCATACAACTAGACAGAGGGGAGAGCTACATAGTTGGAGGAAATATTACTCGTAGCCGAGTTTGACTACGGGTTCTCAAGAGCAACCATCAGGTAATAAAATCTTAGGCGACCATGAGTTTAATTAAATTAAAACTGAGTGAAACTACGCGAATGGATGACGGGTTAAAATGCATACAATTTTGTAATTTCAATTGACGGTAGCGCTCATTAGGTTTTTATTTTTCCCATTATGACAATCGTAAAGCCAGTTCACAAGTTTTTGGGCGGCCTTAAAACTTTGTATTCTTGCTACAATTTCATAATGTCAAAACTATCATCTTCTTTCAGGTATGAAAACGGTATGGACGCTCCTGAAATGACGTTAAAGTGTCAGTGGCAGTAAACGTGACGTCAGTGAAACGGCGCGGTAGTAGCAGTGGCAGTGACGTCAGTGGCAGCAGTGGCTGCTCGGCGCGATGCAGACGAACGTGCAGATCGACTCGAAGAACCTGCGCCACTCGCCCGACCACGGGAAGGGCAAGGGCAACTCGCGGTACACTGCTGAGGTAAGTACCTACTTCAAAACTATTGTTATAAATTACATTAAATTAGTGGTGAAATTAAGTTCGCACGAAGATCTGACTATATGCATAGTGAAACTTGAATACAAACGACGCGCGACGGTCTGTCAAAGAGCTATATATAGTAGCTATTATATATTATACTATTATAGCTCCGGTACAAGTACCACAGTATAAGTGCTACTTGCAGAATTCAGAGTATTTTCTGTACTTGTTCCCACTCTGTAGATATACTCGTAATACTTTCACAGTCTACTAGTTCTCTAGTTTAGCGCACTGATCGTTATTGGATCTAGAGAGCTGAAAGAGCCAAATCGTATTCTTTCTCACCAATCAATAAATACGTCAGTGCGCTGCTGTACAGGTATGTATAAATACACACGACACAGTTAAAGTTAATCAGAAATGGAGAAGCATTGCAAGACGCGCGGCAGCAATGGAAAGGGTCTTCGACGGCAGCAAGGAGCCTCCGTGTAACATTACAACCACGACCACTCTGCCAACAGTGAAGGACTAAGAAGAAAAAGAAAGTTATTCAACCACACTAGTTAAATATTATATTCTGTACCACGATAAAAGCATACTACTCCGAGAATAGCTCCCAGGACTACACTTAACAAACCCCCATTGCTATTTGAGCGGTATCTTAATTATGTCTTTATTTACGAAATAATAGTGTAAATCCCCATATTAAGACGGTAATACGACCATCAGCCCTTATCTCTCAGTTACGGGTATTAAACACGTTGTAATGATACCTCGAAACTCCTTTGATACGGCATAATTTAGTCAAACCGAGTAACCTATATAAAGGGAAGTTGGCCAAATTATGGCATTTAATTTTCTACGGAAGCCTAGGAAATTGCGATGATGGCTCCACCATTATCAGTACAGATAAAGTTCTGTTGGTCGTCGTAGTAACTATAGGGTAATAATCTCCTTCAATGGTAACTACCAAAGCCTCCTTTAGTTCTGTTACTTGTCACATTGTTTGTGGCGTGAAAGTAGCTATATATTTTGTGACATCTAGCGGTGAATTGAAGAACTAGCTTCTACTAGTAGTTTTGCTACTTGCCGCTGCTCTGAAGTGGCGCTAGTGAAAGAAACACTGTAAAATTTTCAGTTTATAGTTGTCAAGTAGTGCAGCTGTGATCGACTAGATGGCGTGTTTATAAATGTTTAATAGACCTATATGATTAGTTATAATTGGATATCGTAGTTTTATTTTTCAAAGATTTTTTCTGAAAAAAAAATCTGGAACGTATTGAAAGAAAAAGTATGTATATTAAAAATACATCACACTATAATAGCAAAGTTGCTGGCTATAGTATCACCAACGTAAGTAGGTTGCTAAAGCAACAAACTATATGGCGTCTCTACAGGTGGTTTTTAAATAATTTTAAATGACAGTGAGGACCTAATATATTAAAAAAAATTCTCGCGTTATTAAACACTGAAAGTAAGTAAGAAGAAAAAGAAGTAGGTGAAGGTGAAGATAAGTAGGTATAAAGAAGGAGAGTGTTTATTCCAGGTCTGCGAATAAGTTGAAGTTCTTAGAAAACAGTTGAAAGCTAATAAAGTAAACATCGACATGAAAGCAAAAATTAGGGCTTATAGCAAGCCAGAGGGTTATACAGAAAAGGTACGCTAAGCCGAAAATGGCGCATAGTACTTATCATTATGAACGACTTTTACTATGGGACCAACCCGGATTCACGAAAAAAAACCAGCTGCTCCATAGAAAAATGTCAATGACACTCGACGAAGTGTATGGAATAGCCGATTTTTTTTTGCGAATTCCGGGTTGGTCCTTTTGTAAAAGTTGATCATAAAGATGAGTACTAAGAGCCCTTTGCGGCTTAGCATAACTTTTCTGTATAGCCCTGTAGAGACGAGATCTACTTACATATTGATGGCTGGTAGGTAAGTCTGTGTCCACCCTAGACCGAAACTCTAGACCGAAACTATTTTCAAGCAACTAAATTGATGAGACGAGGAGCTCACTTGATACTAAACGTAAATGATAAATACGAGTAGTTCCGGATAAAAGCCTATAACAGTCCAGCCTCGCCTGTCCAATATAACTTATTTTTATACTGAAATGAATAAAAAATGAATTAGCTTACGAGAAACATTTACGAAGTTCCAACAGTACCGTAATTTTTAAACGAATCAGTCCATTTGCTGGACAACTTCGGCCACGTCAAGTAGAAACTTTCCTCGCTGCGGCGCGCGGTAGGCTCCTACAGCTGTGCTCGTACCTACTTGCATACCTACGTGTATGTATATACTGTTTACTTCAGCGTTTCAGGTCAGATCTCTCTTTTCGACTTTTTTGATGATAAAATCTCACTGCATACGAAATTAAAATTAAAATTCTTCCTAAAAATAAAAAGTAATAAAGTAACCAAAGTTATGAAATTAGATATAATTTTTTTATCGCGATTATTTCGCGTTTGAACACGAACCAAAAGCCAACTTACTTTTTCACAAAAATACGTAAATTAGGTAAGTATTACGCAGGTATTACCTAAAAACCGACGAGTATGTTTCTACAAAAAAGTGATTTATTAACGACACGTGACTACGATAGCTTAGTGACTGACTGGCTAGGCTGCGGCCGATAATATTCATATTATATTATCTCATTCAAAACTCCATATATTCAGCGTCAACATGTAGAGATGCAATGCCAACTCCTCATTATTTTGCTGGAATCCGACGCAACGACAACAAGTATCATTTGCGTTGTCACTAAGGGCGGCGGTGGCGGGGTGTCGGCGATTCTTATGATATCAATTTCAAGTCTTGATGTTCTACACATTTCAATGTCTCTGGGCCTTGACATTGAAATATGAGTCCCATCGGGACATGTAGCTTTAGAAATCTGGTTGCATTTGTTTCTAGTTTCATTAAATTAAGTTCATGGTTGAGTTAAGCTCTAAAAGGCGTAACAGGCTAAATTAGAGTGAATAATCCTTTTATGTAAACGCTAGGCAGCTTGGTATTTTCCAGCCAGGCCAGACCTCAGCCCGAGTCCAGCCGAGGAGTGCGCTCCGCTCAGTACCGCCCCCGCCGCGCCGCGGGCCGCACGCTTGCCGCGCTCTCGCTTGACGCTTCGCAATACCGCGACAAAGTTTTCGAACATATTTTTTATAGGAACTTTCGTTTTGTAGTCCGTTTTACAACCCCTAGGATAGTGAACGTATGTACTGTGCTTTCGTTTGTGAGTATTTCGAGTACCGACCTGGCGTCGGGCACAGTATGTCGGTCTGGTCTGAAAGCCAGCCTTTGAGAGCCTTTCAGGATGTCAATACCCTTTTTTTCGTATAACTAAACAAGTTTCGGGATTCCTTTTCAATGGTGAAAGAATGTTTACAAATAGAGAGGACGGTCGACTGCAAACAACTTTCATTTATTCTTTTGGATCCGTACTTGTAATAATAATAGAGTCCTAGAGTTTGTTTTTATAAGTACGCTTTTGAGCGTATTATTGTGTTTTTGGGTACAAAAATTAAAATGGTTTCAAGATCAAAACCATACTAAGCTATTAGGAAAATACGTCACGTTAGGAGAACGGAACAGACACATGATTTCCTTTTGCTACGAGTAGCGTCGGCTGTTTTCAGTTCCATTTTTAACCACATTTCAGACATAATTCTCTTTTCATAACCCTCTTTGACCACTTTAGCGTATCAACATTTTACTAGGTATCAAAATGGATTACCTACTACGTAATACGTCGCTCGTTACAAAAAAGATCGAGACCGAAAATTCTACCGACAAAATAAACAGATATTTTGCTTTCGCTTTGCAAATTGCAATGTTTTGCTAAAAAAAGATAATTTTGCAAGCTGCGTCGTTGTTCAAACATAAAAAAGCAATTTCGCTTTGCTTTTATGGTTTTCGGAGGTAAAAGGAAATACATATTTTATGGCTTCATTTACGAAGCAGATTTCAGCTAATACAGATTAGCAAGATAATTAGATAATAAATGAACTGATGGCTTTAATAAACAGTAATAATATTTTTATTACCTTCCCATTAATATTCAAAAACAATCTTGAATGAGAAGTAGGTCGATTAGAAGTGTAAACAGTGTTTAGCTTATCTTGCGATGTTGTACCTCGTTAGAAAGGTACTAAATAATTCGCTCTCCGGGGATATTATTGTATCTGTAATATAAATAGCCAGAGATAAAACCAAGCACCCTTTTCTGGCACGCTCGAGATGATCATCATCGCACTAATTATTACGAAAATTTTAATAAGAGAGACAGCGACCGAGATGATCTCTAGCGCCCGAGAATAAACCCCTGCTCGGGTTTCCCGGAAAACTGAAAAATAAGACTCGTTTTACAAGCATTTTACATTGAAGATCCTTGAAATGGAAAATCATTTCGTACCTATATAAGTGCCTATAATAACCTAATTTTGTTTTGGCTTAAGTCTCTTTTAAAATAGATTGAGAAAAGATATAAATATGAGCTAAATATTCTTGAAGATGAGAAAATTAGTACATGCGTAAATATGGCATTAATAAATTTCTCGAGATTGTTTTATGCTATTTGTACTAGAATTTAACATATATCTAATTATAGATTTCTAAATACATACTCTACTTACTTTCACAAAACTAAACATTGAACTGGCTACCTACCTAACTTCTGAATTTATCATTTTCCAATAATTATACGGAATCTGAGTCGCAAAATCAAACAACCTTTGCCAACTTATGCTAAAACAATTAACTGGAGTTCTGAGAAGTCGACTCAATAAAGAAGTCGGCGAAGTCTAAAAGAACAAATAGAAGTAAGCCCCGCCCGCGCCGCCGGAGCCGCTCGAGGAAATTGGTTTACGATTCGAATTAACGACAATGTTTTATCATGAGAAATATTAAAAATACTGGTACAATTGTCTGTTTCGAAGAGGTATCGCTTTATAAAACTGCAAATTGGATTCATCGATTTTTTGTCTAAATTATCATCATCTACAGCCCACACTATTTTAGCGCTACTTCGAAGTCTTTTCCAAGCAGTTTCTGCGTTTCTCCTAACACTTCAGCATTTTCGAAACTCAATTAAATATGCTCATGTATAGTATAATACACATTTATATTAAGTGTTTGCATAGTTCAACTCTGTCAAAACTACTTGGCCAGCCCCGTCTAATAAGAGTGGGTTCTTCGGCTGCGTTTTTAAAATTGAACTACTTAACTACATAGTAAAATGTCAGGTTTTACCTGCGATGTCGTATTTGACTAACTAAAAACCAAACCAATAATGTCCTCTAAAATACTTACGAATTTGGCGGGACATAATTATTTTTTCTGTTATTGCATTTCTGTTATTCTGTTGGTCGATTTATCTTTGATCTCAAACACGTCTCCTTCAACTGGGAATTGCAGATACAGATTAGTATTGTGGCTTTATTTAGTAGTCTCAAGAGAGATCTCGTTAATTGCAAGTTTCAGTCTATAAGCGTTAAGTCAGTCTAAGGGTGACGAATCAACATCGAGCTGTGCTGCGCTGTACTGAGCTGTGCTGTGCTGTGTTTCTTAAGCTACGTTTTTTTAAGAATCAACATCAAGCTGTGCTGCGCTTTGCTTAGCTCAGTATAAAGCCGAACGTCCACCGCCGGCTAAACTAAATGAAAACTAAACTCACTGAACTAAGCTAAGCTAAATTGGAACTACGTTGTCCGTCCACCAAAAAAGTAATCAGCACATAAAAATCCATAAAAAACATAGCACAGTTCGGCACAGCGCGGCTCAGCACGGCGGGTAGCGCGCCTCGCTCGAGACTGCTGCGTTTTTAAACAGAGCGTAGCCTCACACAGCGCAGCACAGCATGGTTTGTTTCTATCCTCATTGAAATATTAGACGAGCGAGTTGACCAAACATAGCACAGCTCAGTACAGCGCAGCACAGCTCGATGTTGATTCGTCACCCTAAGGCTCACGACAACAGGGCCAACATCACCAAACAAAAGAAATAAAAGTTTGTAAAATAATGATTTGACAAGTTTCTGTTCAAAATCATCACGACGAGCTTGTCATTTTGGCTAAATTATATGATCAGAACAGAACCTAAAGCCATTTTAAAACTTAAGGAAAATCGCAAAACACAAGGCCCGGGCCAATTTCGGGAAGTTCAAGCCAATTTTACAATTTTGTAAAGTTTTGTAAACACTGGTCTCTTGATGGCTTCAACTGTACGTAACCGAGCGCGCGAGTGGATTGTCTATACATGGTAAAGGAAAAGGTGTGCTAATACGAACAAAAGGTTCAGAGTACTCATCATTATGAACAACTTTTACTATAGGACCCACCCTGAAATTCAGAAAAAAAATCCTGTTTAACAACAAATTGAATGAATTTGTTGAGTGTCATTTTCATTTTTCTATGAAACAGATGATTGGTTTTGTTGTGAATTTGGGGTTGGTCCTACAGTAAAAGCTGTTCATAATGATTGTTACTATGAGTCCTTTTTTTTTATTCATAAATAGGCTTGCGTTTGACCGCCATCTTGCCTGATGGAAAGCAATGATGCGGCCTACGATGGATCACGCTTGCCTAGAAGAAACCGATTCACTCTCGACTTGAAGACACCCATATTACTTATATCCATCGGGGAACACTCATTCAGGCAGATCATTCCACACTCGTGCGGTTCGCAAAATGAATGTCCCTTTTCATATAACCCTGCAGTATAGATTTTATTTCTGGCATATTTGAAAGACATTGTTTAGTTTCGCGCTGCAGCTCGCCTGATGTTATTGAATTTTAAAATTTAGTATAGCTGGCCCATCTGGCGCCCGCGGGAACTGTGTCGGTACGAGTATTGAAGTGGGTTGGTAGGTACTGCATTTGCAGATGAAAGACTGGTTCTATTAAAATAGAACCGAATAGTCGTCGTGAAAATTTAATCATATATTTTAATATTTTTAGTGTTTGAGAACTGGGGATGTTTTTATAGTGTGACGTTTTATTTCTTAGTTAGTTTTGAATTAGTCATGAGAGACTTCGTCAAAAGTGTTTTAAAGTCTCTATTCTGGCTTGTGCGATATTAATCGCATCGCAGAATGCTCTCGACTAGTTTCACGCAGAAAATGTCAAACGAGAATGTTTTCCAGCGCGTAGAAAAGAACCGAGAGCTTTTGAACACCGTCAAGAGAAGGATCTATCTTGACCATGTACAGCGGCATGAGAAATACCATCTTCTCTAGCTAGTAATATTGGACAATATCAAAGGGAATCGATGCGCTGGAAGAAGGAAGAAGTCATGGTTGTCATCAAAGAGTCGACAAGCATAGCCAGCTTCGAACAACTTTTCCGCTTGGCTCAAGATAACGAGGAGTTCGCTAAGCTGACGGCCAACGTTCAGTAGTGGAGTGGCATCAGATGACGATTATGATGAAGTAACACTCTTCTTACCGATGAGTTTTAAAATGGTCTTTCAGAATGTCATAATTAAAAGACAGTTTTAAAGCAATCATTAACAAAATCACACTGGGACGGGTCGCGTCTCCCCATTTTATGAAATAACATCATTAATTTGTCAGCTATTAGGAACAAATGACTAAATCCCGTGAAACCCGCCGGCCTGGCCCGACCCGACCCTCAGATTAAACAATACTCACCTACCACAGACTATATAAAAATTGACAGCTTGTACCTTTTTTCTTTCATGAAATATTTAGCACGAAATAGCATACGAATACCTACTCTTGCTAACTAGTTTAACTGAGGTTAACGGGCTCTTTATTCCTAGGTGCAATTTGCATGATTGAATTCTGAGTCCCTATAACACGATGACTTTGTCACGCATTTGGTACAATGAATTACTGCATGTTGCATCAACTGGTTTTGTTATCTTTATCGCCTTTTATGTAGTTTATTGAATTACTAGCTGCTTCTCGCAATTTCATTTATATTACGCTTTCCTGTTTTTTCATTTTACACGTGGACGAAAAACACTTAACACAGTATAAACAAAACATAATGTTGTTTTTTATGTTATTGAATGACGAGACGAGCAAATCGCTCGCCTGATGTTTAACGTCACGTTCGCCCATAACAGGCCTGCGCCACCTAGAATTTTGAACTCAACTGAACTTTTGTTTTGTAAATGTGTAAGACGATGCCTAAAAGTTTCTTCGACCTCATACCGTAGATAACAAATATTTTCGATTTCTATCCAGATGAGTCTAGTGTACGAGTAGTAGTCAAGAGGTATAAAAAGCCACAATAATAAATGGACACTGGATAAGAATTTACTTTTGTAGAATCAGGTAAGGGGGCATTCGTCTACGTCCAAAACTCGTCCAAAGGACCGGTCGCCCCTTTCAAATAACGTTAGTGATCCACACGTTCGTGGAAGGTCTCACAGATTCAAATAATAGTACGTAGTCTCTACAGATTAAACATTAGTTCCTACGTTTCTAATCTACGTTTCTGATTCGTACAGCCAAGGTTTTCAAGGTGAGAGTGTATAGGTATCTTCTAATAAATCTGCGTGCTTCATCTTCGACTACATCGTCGCTTACCAGCAGGCGAGTTGGTGAACCAACGCGGACATAAATATTCGCGTTAAAAAAAAAACGTAATATTCACAGATTATAACACTAGTTACTTCGTATGTCGGCTCGAGGCACAGATAATATAGCAGTTAGTACGCTCCCCGCGGCCTCGTCCCGAGCGGTTTTGGTCGCGTAATACGCTTCATCACGCATTCGGGGTACACTCCGCACCACACTCACGCACTCTATAATACACTCTACACACTGCGTAAGGGGCTTAGTGGGTAGAGCCTATTAATGGATACATGAGCGTTGAATGCTACTTAGGGTGTAGATTATTTACTATTTACCTACAGCATTAGCTGGGGACTTTGGGCTATGACATCCACACAATACAAAATAATACATTTTCTTTTATTTTATGGTAATTGGAGACGAGACGAGCAAATCGCTCGCCTGATGTTAAACGTCACGTTTGACCATAAACAGGTCTGCGCCACTCAGAATTTTGAATTCTTAGAAGTCAAGACCCTGCGTGGCACAGCACTACGCAACAAACAAACATTCCAAATCGGAAAATGCAAACATAGTGAAGAGAACGGTACAAAAGACGGCCTTTTCGCTAAAAGCAATCTCTTACAGAGAACCTTTGGATGAGAGTTTAGACATTTCCTAATATAAGTGAAGACGGTGATGAAGTAAACTTCATTCCTGTTTTTAAAATAAGCACCTATAACTATGTTATCAACTAACAGTGCGCAATGTCACTAAATTACAGAACTTTCTAGGTATAACATACTAGCATGTTTTACTATAAAATAGCTGATAAATGAAATATTTTGTCATAATAGGCTATTTGACAACATTGAAAATACGCGACAAATTGTGGTCATCCTAAAAGATAACAGCATAAAAAAATATATTTAACTTTAGTTTGATGTAAAATATTATATGTCTATATTTTGCTAAATAAACATTAGAAAATGTAATAATTTATGAAATTCCACCCGGGACGTGAACGCTCCGTGATTGGTTCCAACTCCGATGACGTCATTAGCATGTAAACAATTTCCTTGACATTAGCGTTTTGAGTTTTTTCGAGTGTTTTATTTGATTTTAGTGATATTTCCAGCAATTTTTCTAATATTTTCATAAACATAATTGTCATAAACAATTATTTAAAATTATTTTTCATAATATAATTAGTCAAAATAGCCTATTAACACGGGAATACTCACGTAAAATTAAGTCGTTTATTACGACTAGTTCGTTCGTTTCGGTTCGTTTTATGTGTCAAAACCACGTTGGTTTCCACGGTGATAAATGAAATGAAATGTTATTACATTATGCCCGGGATTTCATACTCAGTGCGATGCTGCTTGTCTTTTTGCCTCGCAGCTCGCAGGTTTGTGGTTAGGAACTGAGACTCAACCGAGCATATAGAGAGGTTTGGCTTAATTGGCCCAGCTCTTTTAAAATAATATAATTTACTGACGAACCGCATTTAATTTCCAATATAGATATTAAATTGCGAAAGGAATTCTGTTTGTCACTCTTTTTACAGACTTCGACTACTTTTACCGACTACCGGTCGGTTAAGTTTTATGCTCGGTGTATAAGCTGGCATCGACCTCAAAAATAAATAGGAGGCCTCTGATATGTTTTGTGCTTACTTTTTATTTTGTTTTTGTTGGTAAAATTTCATGTAAATAGTATAAAAATCAATTTTGAAGTCGGTTTATTTTTTCTTCAGATCGTTTTTGTTTTGAGTAATTTATTGAACTGGATTTATTATTGAGTTTGATTGAATTTGATAATACTTAGCAGTATAGTATAAGGAGTTGTTTACACGGGACGAGTATAGTGGCGAGACAGTGCCCTCGACCAAGTACTCGGTTTGTATAAACAGTTTGACGAACCAAGACAGTCACTAGCACCAGGATTTTTTTTACTAGTTAGTCCATTTACTGTCTCACCGATGTACTCGTTACGTGTAATCAAAACATAAGAATGCTAAACAAAGATTAAAAAAACAGAAAAAACTGAAACTGAAAAGTACAGTATCAACAGATAGGTAGTAGTAATAATAACGGGTTAAATTAGACCGCATCACCGGCCACCATCAGCCTTCGTCAATTTATGAGCCATAAACGGGGCGGTAAGCGCTGACCACTCGCTGGGTTATGAGCTACATGGTACACTGCAGGCCAGTCGTTATAGCCGACACGTTATAATAAAATAGTGTTTCTGATCAGATTTTGATTTTATCCATCTAGCGAATCAAAGAAACACAACGCGCGGCATTATCCGTATGAATGTGTGGGAAAGGGGTTAAACATTTTCTGGGATATTGCGTCCTACATTCCAATTGCATATGTGTAAAATTTTTAAAGAGCTTGTGACGCCCTATAATTGAAAAGCGGTTGCAGCATGATTGACAATGATTTGGAGCTTACAACAGTTTACGGCGATCATAAAGTTTGGCACGAATTGTACTCGCGGCAGGTTCATTGGCGCAATCAATAATGGAAGAGGTGTGAACGAGCAAGTCATATACTTAATGATATAGATAGGTAGTACCGAATATACCTATATATAGCTATATACCTACATATATATATATATATATATATATATATATAGCCGTGCACCAGACCCAGCCCCGGATCTTCAATTTTTTTTAGGCGGGGCAAAAACTGAAAAATGCCGCCCCAGCTCACTTATATTCATTTTTACCTTTATCATCTATATCAAGGGTCGGCAACCTTTTGGCAGACGCGGGCCGCATAGTGACAATTTGAAATAGTGGCGGGCCGAATTGGTTCATAATAATCAAATAAAAACGTGTTTTTTTTTCAATAAACCAAATAGTTCGATTTTGGAGAGCTTTGTGAATCAAGTACCTACCCACATCACAGTGCTTGTTAAGTAAGTTCAAATCTCATAGTAGTTTTTATCAATCGGCATTTGGATGTTATACGCAGCAAGTTTACAAGCACAAATAAATAACAAAAATGCGCGAGCGCAGCGAGCGCGAAGTTTTTCGAGATTGTTCATTAATTTAAAACATAGAATTTTTACAAATTAAACGTATAACACAAATTAAACACCATGAATATGCGAGCGCAGCGAGCGCGAAATTTTGAGATTTTCTTAATCAATTTACGATAGATTTAACGAAAATTACACAACACTCGCGTCGGGTAAAAAACTTGAGATATTTTCAATCAATTCAGAAATAGTTGTGGCCTTTATAAAATAATAGTAATACGCGAACGAAGCGAGCATAGAGATTATAAGATCTTTTGTTTTTAGGACGGGCTATTATGTAACGGAGTGTATAGGTATCAGAAATCAAGAATACGCGAGCGCAGCGAGCGCGAATTTTTGAGTTATATTCTGTCATTTTGAAAATAAAATTCACGCGCTAGGTCACACAAAACACTAATTATTAACGATGTGGAAATTTTTGAGACGTATTTTTAGCAATTCAGAATATATTTATTATACAAGAGGCTGTTTACAAACGAAATTACACTTAGTATGTAATGCGTAAACAGAGCTGAAATAATGCATTCATCGCTGTTCTTTCTGTATTAAGCTTATTTATTAAAATAAAACCGTTTTTATTTGACAAATCAATTAACTCCGTTTTGGATAGCTTTGTGTATTAAGTTTTGATTTAAAAATTGAAAAATAAAAATGTTTTTGCATTGCTCTGCCCACAAACAGTATTCGATTAAAAAGCGGAAACTACAAATATAATAAGAAATTTTTAGGCATTTTTGATCAATTCAAAACAGATCGATCATATTTGACAAACTATGCTCAACGGGAATTAAACAACAAGAAAACGCGAGCGCAGCGAGCGCAAAAAATTGGGACGTTTTTAGAAATTTAGGACGGGCTGCTTACAAAGGAAACTACTACAAAGTCTTACTCCGCGCTCTGGGTATCGGTCGAGTTGATATGGACATGACTGTACTTGTACTATTATTATTTTATTCCATGGTCAGAGTTTAGTAAGTGATGAGATGTCTATTCGTCTGTAAAGTGTGAATTTGGCGCCCCCTGAAGTTGACGCCCGGGGCATGGGCCCCGGCTTGCCCCCCCCCCCCCCCCCCTAGATCCGGGGCTGACCAGACCATAGCATAAAGCCTGTCCTTACAGGGGCTATTCTTGACCTATTCTTGGGCGTTCTCACTGTAATGACATTTCTAATGAGAGAATTGCAAAGCATGGTGCCTAGTGTATAGATTAGAGATGTCTGTGTGAAGTGTGTACCATAAGTAGTGACGCGACGGGAGTGACGTATCCGTGCGGAAGAGCTGATTGTCCGTGACTGAGCTGTTAATAGACTAGTTTATAGACTAAACTTTAGTTGTAATTATTTTTAATATAGGCTCGCGTTTGATCGCCATCTCGCCTGATGGTAAGCAACGATGCGACCTACGATGGAGCACGCGCGCCTAGAAGAAACCGATTCACTCGCGACTTGAAGACATCCAGATTATATCTATCGGGAAACACCCACTCGAGCATAGCATTTCACACTCTAGCTGTGCGCAAAATATAAGTGGAATCCAAGCGTTTTGTACGAGTTTTTTGTACGAAACGAGGTCGTTTTTTTTGTGTGGTCTTGGTAGTCCAATAGTAGAACTTTTATAGTTCTCTCTTTTATAAGTTTTCTTTCACGTTCCAACAATACTCGTACCGTAGTAATTCCGAAAGTCTCCCGTTACAAAGAGTAATGCACGTGTGCTAAAGTGCCGGGTGCCTCATTCCGCAAATTAAACTCGCTGGCGAATGGGAGTGTTCAGTGACAGGTACCTACGGAACCCACGTAGACACTTTTATTACGGCGGCCGAATTGGAGGCGCTTGCTTTTTGTGGCCACGGCTTTACAAGCTGTCATCTAATTTCGTGGTTTGAAATTGTGTTCTAGTGTTAGTAGTTCGCCAAAAACGTACACCTCGCCGACCTTTATCAAATTTGAAAACGCCGTCATCAATTTTGATGATATTCAAATCATGAAAAACTATATTTCCGTATGAAAATCTCTTACTTTGTTACTCTCAATAACCGCGACTTTTGTATAACCCCCTTTAAATTTAGCATACTATCTTAACTTAATTTATCCCTGCCCGTGCACAGCTATAGAAAAACTTGTTAACTCGACAGTACGAGTATAAGAGCGTAGCCGCGGCGAGCACTGGACTAATATCGTGTAGAGTGTAGTCATATTTTGTTATGAGCTGGAAATGAGAGCCATTTGTTTAGTGCCAGTTCGTGATTAAAAATCTTAGAGACTCCAGATGGGAGCCGTTTTATCTCTCAAACTACGTGTCTTGCTATTACGGACCACTTGAGCTTTGAATTTTTCATTAATAACAAGTCAATAAAAATATATTGTTTAAAACAAGCTTTTATTGCATTGTCATCGGAGTTATACAGGCACACCACAACTGGACATTGGAAAGTAGTTTAAAATTCAGTTGCAAGATTTGACCCAAAAAACAAAAATAACGAACAGGGCAAGTTCAACAAAAGCTTGTAAAAATGTAAACGATGTGAACGAATCACAAAAAAATTGTATTCAAAAGGTGAATAGGTGTGTTTGTTCTCACTCAAGCTGGCTATGGTAGAATGGATTTGAACTAAATTTGATTTGACAGCGAGTCAAACCACGTGGCAGGGCATAGCTACTTTTAAAATAAAGTTAAAAAATATAATATTTTTATGGCCGAGCCAATTACAGCCTTTTTAGAGCTGTAGGGAATAACCCAAACCAAATCTTCGTTATTTTAACAAAATATTAGTACCTATTACATATTTTTATCATAAATAATTTAAACATTATTATAACAAATATCTTTCACCATTGTAAATACATTCGTTAGACTTAATTATGTTAACCAGAACAGATTTTGAAAGACTGCCTACTATTTTCCAAATTTATATAACAAAATAATTGGAATCTCTTTAACAAGCACAGTACATCAGTACATTATTCTTTCAGTCTTCCCTTAACAAAAGATGGTCCAAAGTATATTTTTACAATAAATCCTGAACCAATAGTGATAAATCAAGGAATGGAGTAAAGACTGACATTTTTGGGATCAACAGCACGCGAGCGGCGGATCAACCCGATTTATGGAACCGGTTTAGAAGTGCTTAAAGTATCAAAACTTTGTGAGCTAACTACAGCTGGCTTACGAGGTTTAAGAGTGAAACTAAAGTATCAAAACTTACTGGGCAGACTATAATTGTTTAAACGACTCTGACGAAAGTGATTGATTTTGAAGTTATGGTGTTTGTGTTCTGAAAAGACGATTTGACTGAACCATTAAACAGGTTTAGAGGTAATCATAGTGAAACTATAAAAGTCAACACACAATGAAATACTTTTCAAAATGTTTAATTGCAAAGCAAATGAAAATATTTTTCACGTGAAACAGTGAGCAAGATAATTTAATTAGTGAACATCAGTCTAAATTACGGTGCGAAGATTGCTGTGATTTCGGAAAGCACACCTTGTGTCGAAGACAATACAGTGCAATTTGTATCAAATGAACCAATTGGAGAGTTGCACTATTTTGAACTTTGTTTCGAAGTCGTGAAAGCCTATTTTATTTGTGACTGTGCGGATACTGATTGCGATGAAATTGTAAAATTTGCAATTTCACCCCTAATTATTTGAACAAAATAACAATTTACATTTCAAAGTGAAAATAAACTAACACAAAATAAGAAGAAAAAAAAACGTTGCAAATGTGTCGGTGTAATGATATCGACTAGTGAAATCCCAAGTAGCGTAAGTGAGAAACAGAAAATTTGAGCGGATACAAATAAAGGACTAGGTAAAGATTTTAATCAAATTTAGTGCGTAATAGAAAATTCAAAAAGGCATACATTAATATTTAGAGTGTTGGTAGGTACTATGATTTTTCAAGTTAGTTTCCACTGTGCTAAACAATTTTTAAAGCTAATACATAATGGAAGTGTAAAACAATTTGCTGACGGATCAGTACTGTTACCGTGTTTAAACAATGGGTACTAACTGAAGTACTAAATAAGTACAATTTGTGTAACAATTGAGTGTAACCGTACCACAAGCGTGCAACAATGAACGCGCCGGCAAGAGGCGGCGCGCCGACGGTGGCGGTGGTTCCGCTGCCCGAGAGCGAGATGGACGCTCTGCTGCTCGGACGGACTGCGGTGAGGACCTTTGATCAGTACATGAAAAATGTATGTATGTTTTATATTTATTACAACTATCTCACCACATACTGTATATATTCTGCTTGGTGTTGCTAGCGCTGGTTCATAGCTCATTGCATGTACTATTATATCTCATCATTATATCTCATGAACTATTATGGTTATTAGTCAACAATAGATGATAACAATTCATGTTATACTGTTTTATGAAGCTAAGTCAATTCTTCCCGGCTCGTAATATGAAACGACACTTAATTGTTTAAAAACTAGAGTGGAGAGATAATAGGAATAAGCAGAGGAAGCAAGTTTGTTTAAAATATACTAAAGTTATGAATCGTTAATCGATTGCTATTGTATAACCGTATTGATAAAGTCCATTAAAATCTATATTGTTAGCTTATTAAACTTTTTGAAGCTCGCTCAGATTTTTCTACCATCACTACAACAATACAACTTTTTCGACTCAATTATTTCAATTTGTGACTTACTACATTTTCTATCTTAGTAAGCGATTTTTCGCGACTCTTGTTTGTAAAGTGTCATAAAGGTATGTCTAGAGCGAGCTCGTGCCGAGGAAGGAGCCGCCAGCTGCAGACTGCAGGTCATCCGTCATGCTAGACTTGGTTGAGTTACATACTGGGTTAGGACTACGGTTGAAATGACATGAACATAATTAACAAGTTTTTCCTAGTTATTTACTACTAAAAACTTAACAAAATACTGCTAATAAAAGTAACTAACCTACTTTTATTAGCAGTATTTTGTTAAATTTTTAGTAGTTTATTTTTTTAATTTTTTAGTTTGTCACGTTTACTGCTTTATTTACGCTCCGTCGATTGGAAAACCGATAACATAAATATAATTGCTGAAAACCCATATGTTAGCTGTTTTTTAAAGACAATTAAAACACAAATACAATAAGCTTATTTAAAAATATTAAAAAAACTTTATTGCATTGTTATCTGAGTTACACATGTATACCTAATTTCAGCTTAACCAGTCACCGGGAAGTGGTTCAAAATTGAGTTGCAAGATTCCACCCGAACAAACATAGGTACCTAAACACACATACTTTGCAAGTTAAATGAAAGCTTGTACCAAAAATAGCTCAAGCAAGCTATAAGGGTGCGTGAAGCCAAATTAGTAAAAAGAAAACAAAAACATTAGACCTCGATAAGTCGATACTCAATTCCTCCGCCCACAACATGTTCGTCTTATCTATCCGCATTCAATACCACATAATGACACTCGACGAGTCGTAGCTCGTGGCTCGTAGCGCCTCGTTACCGTAGCCGCGTAGCCGTAGCACCTCGCTCGGCGATGCGTAGCGCCGATTATCAGCTGTTTGCTTACCTACCGAGCGTGTTATCGGCAGTTGATAGCGGAGCTTTAAATAGATTGCTTTTAATTCTGGAACAGTATTGGTTTTTACCACACCCTGCTGATGTTGAGTAATGATGTGGTCGATGGATATAATAATATTTTATTGTTTACAATAGAAACTACGAAGGTACATAATAATTTAGTCAAACATGCGATAATACTGTTTAAACACTAGTACGATAAATTGGCGGGTTTCTCGCAACTTCTTTCAGGTAACTTTCCGAAAGAAGGCTTTAAGGACTTTTGACTTTAGAATTGTTTTTAGCTCTCTTATTCACAAATGTATAAAAAACAATCAATAAATATAGATTTATCTATGTCATAGTGTCATAGCTTACTCAGTATTAGACAACCGTCACAGTATAATTAACAGTTACTATGTAATTCTCAACTTTTACGGATTTAAAATAATAGTTACTTGATTACATACTAACTGTTAATTATTCTGTAACCTTCATAGATTGAATAACGCCACCCACAATCTACCGACAGCCGGACACACATTAGATAACAGTGTCAGTAGAGCTTATCAGCGCTTCCAGCATAGCGCTTCAATAGCTTACAATGTGGTTAAAGCTAGTTGAAGCCAGTTGTAGCCAGTTGAAGCCAGTTAAAGCTAGTTGTAGGCGAGCTGGGTTCAAGGTGACTGTGGGAGCTTAGTCTAGTCAAAAACTGAGTCAGGGCTTTTGAGGATTAGTGCATAGATGTAACGTTGGACAAAATATCAATGTGATGAAACATTTCATTGTCATTTTTTTGAAAGTATTCTTTGTGTAATTTTATAAAACTAAGTAATTTTTAAAAACAGAACAGAAACACAGGTCGACAGGTCGAGATTAATAAAAAAGTATTGAGGGAGCGTTTATTTACTTTAGAACTTTACAAAAAAAGGGAAATTATCTAATTTGTTACTATTATGATCATGACCACTATTCTACCACAAATCACAACTAACTCAGCTATAATTATGTATAGTCTTAAAAAAAACTCCAAACCCGACACCTTCAGGTCCGATCCATCTGTAATCCATCTCTCGGAACAAGGCCGTGACGTCATCAGATTACTCCCCCATACTGTCAAATTACGCGCGTTCTGCCTTCCCTCACTAAATATTGAGTACAGAAGTCAAGCTTCATTAAAAGTGCGATCGAGTAACGCACACATATGCATAAGCGCGATCGAGCCACGCACACATGGACATTAGACGACACGAGTCGAGGAACAATCGCAACATCATCGTTAAAGCAACATCGTTTTATGGACGATATACCAAAAAGTCGTACGAAGCGCTTTGATTCCATCTTTATTGTGCGTACTGCCAGAGTGTGGAATGCTCTGCCCGAGTGGGTATTTTCTAGTGGCTATAATCTGGGTGTCTTCAAGTCGCGAGTGAATAGGCAAGCGTGCTCCATCGTAGACCGCATCATTGCTTACCATCAGGCGAGATGACGTTCAAACGCAAGATGGAAAAAAAAATGTATGTATATAAAAATTGGCCTCACGAGGCAGGCGTTTGATCCGAGACTCGTGTCCGTGAGCGATGTCTATATGTGCGTTGGTCGTACAAGTACATACACGAGCTTTACTTCTGTACTCTCTATGTTTTGAGCTACGGTCATTCAGCCGTTTTTCCTCACCGGCAAAATGGCGGACAATTTATCAAATGGAAAATGCGGGTAGTCTCGTTCTTTTTATTGACGTGTTGTGTTGTGTCGGCGGTTTGTCATTTGGAACAGATGGCGTGAAGAGACCTTTGGTTAGCACCGCTAACCAAAGGGTGGTTGATGACGAATGACTTTCATCTAGTGGTCCGTGGGCTTTATTGTGTAAGCCTGGAGGCAATGGTGATTGCTTGTCATCCCGCTCGCTCGTATGGCGCTGGCATGTGAGTGCGAGCGGGATGGCACACGATGGCTGTTGCCACCACACTTATACAATAAGACCCCTGGGTCAAATCAAAAATACGGAATGTTCCGACGGCCTCACTCGAGGGCAATTGTAGAATTTATAGGTATGTTTTTTTCATTCAAAGATAGGCTTGCGTTTGACTGCCATCTCGCCTGGTAAGCAACTATGCGGTATTCAGTAAATAGGAGACGGATGAAGATTTTTCAATTATTTTGTTGGAGTTCTGATCATGCATCTTGGATAAGAAAAGGTTGTGAGAAGTTTCTAGGTATGCTAAAATAAAATACATGCCTACATCGCCGTCTAATGAGCCTGTGATAGCCTCGGGGCGGGCGCGGCCGGCGGCAGACGCGAGGTCAATTACCGTAATTGATTGATCGAAGGTGACGCGCCCCTCATTACATACCGACCACTCTCGGAAGAGAACTACTATCACTAGATATATACATATACTCGTACATAGGTTGATAGATAAACATCGTAAGGAAACTTGCATACGTCCGGAAAGAAATTGAACGCGTAGTGGAATATGGCCTAATCGCCCGTCAAGGGTAGACCTGTATCCCAGCAGTGGGTAAAAAGTTGAGTCGTAGTAGATAGATTATAAAAATTTCCACAGCAAAAATTATAAACAAAAAAAAGAACCGCTTAGAACTTAGAAAATGCCCAAGTTAGAAAAAACGTCAACTCGGTCTTGAGAAAAGTCAGATTGGCCCATTTCATGAAACCGGCTTCGAACATCGGAGAAGTTGGAAGGACCACCGGTCTTTACGAAGCAATTGAAATGTCAACGGTTTAGAAGTGTTTAAAGTTATTTTGAACTGAGCAGTGCACTTGCAAACTTGCACGGTAGCGTTTAAGGGTTAGAATCGAGTGTATCTTTATATTTAACTATTTACAGGTACGAGTACAATTCCAATTTCAAAGTTTTCAATAGCAGCCGCGGATAATGAAACCTGTTAGTTTTCGATCTATTCATTCCCCGAGTATGCAAAGGCATTCCAATTTCGGCCGGCGTCGGATTAGGCAGGAATTTGGGCATTGGAGCGGCCAGTTTGGATCGGATCCAGCGCTTCGAGCCGCTGGATCGGAAGTGATCCGGTAAACGCGGTCCAAATTAAAGCGCTGACAAGACTTAACTTTTTTATTCTATGAAGCTGAATGGTTGGTTGTGTAATCCGAGGCTCAATAACTGAAATGCTGACGGATTATAAACACGTGCGAACGTGAGCGGACGTACGGGACAAACAGACGGCTGCTGGTTTTAAAAATAATAAATCTAATATATAAAATTCTCGTGTCACAGTTTTCGTTGCCATACTCCTCCGAAACGGCTTGACCGATTTTGATGAAATTTTGTATGCATATTCAGTAGGTCTGAGAATCGGCCAACATCTATTTTTCATCCCCCTAAATGTAAGGGGTCCACCCCGAATTTTTTTTTTTTTTTTTTGGACAAAATTTATTTTTTTTATAATGTGGCTTATGTGGCATTAAAAATACATACAACCCTAAATTTTCACCCTTCTATCACCAACCCCTATTAATTTATATGGCAAAACAACGTTTGCCGGGTCAGCTAGTATTATATATTTTTGTGTGACCTGAGTGACCGAGCGCGTGTGGTGACCGCTAATTGACCGAGCGGAGCAAGGGTTTCAAATAGTACAGGGGTTGGGCCGTAAACTCTTAGTGTGAGTTGAACTGAATAGGCATGAGGACAGTATCAAAAAATCGCCGATTTAATCATTTCAGGGGAGAAGTAAGATTTAAAAAGTTTAAAACACAGGTTTAGTTTTATTTAACAAAAAAAACAGATTATTAAGATTGTCAATTAAATCTCATTAAAATACTGCAATCGGCCATTTTTTTGACTGAAACAACAATCACAGCGTATAACGTCACGCTTAAGTAAACTCCGCTGATCATAGGTCATCCGCCGCTCATCACAATGACATGTTTACTTAACAGTGACGTCACGCCGGCGCCATGACACATGCAAGCTGTTCGGGCACTATTGAAAAAATATGAAAAAAATGGCTTCAAATTTTGTTAAACTTAAGTTTATTACCGAAATAAAGGCTTTTTTGTCAATAGTAAATGTGTACTCACATTATGGAAGAGCATTTTAAAATCTTTCGTCACGCCTATTGCTTTGGTTTTGTCTCGCCTTTTCTCTAGCTCAGGGAGAGAGACGAAAATTTAGCGAGTTTTATTTTGGCTCGTTTTTTGTATGTATGTTTATTATTTACTTATCTTTGATACAATCGTGATCGAAATTAAGAAAGTAGGTATTTCATCTAAAAGGAATTTACAATTCCCAATTTTTTTTCAATTCCAGTTCGATTTCCGGCCGGGCGGATGTTTGGATGACGCATTTAAATATCTGTTCTGGGTCTGGGTGTTAGTTGTCCTTGTCTTTGTGTGTGTTACATGACATCCTCGACACAGGGCATCCTAGTGGTGAACTGGTGAGCTATAATATTAGTATAAAACGTTAATTTATATTATTGTTTAATTACACTAAATGCACTACAATAAATTGATAAATGGGTAAGATATAGGAATCGAGAGGTCACAGTTCGGGACAACTATCTAGTACATAAAACAAAGTGAACTTTGACGATTAAACTGTTTTAGTGAAACAATTATAACTTTCCCCTGAACCGGTTAAAAAGGCGACCCATTAGAGAAGTCACTCAATTATTTATGCAAATCAATTAAAAAAATAATTTATATACTTTGCCTCTAAAATAGCCTCACCAGTGACATTTGAATCTGTGATATGAACACAATGACGTATAAAATACATATAATGCCTCGTAATGATAGCTTTTACCTCTGACATTTTGTAGTCGTTTAGAGGTTTTCTTGCGATGGGTTGACTATGTAACATGTACAGTTGGCAGTGATTTGAGTTAACTATATTTTAAAGAAGGTAAATCCCTTTACTAGAAAATACTTAAAGTAATCTTCAAATGAGTGAACAGATTTTCTTGAATGATAGCTAAGTACACTCTCGGTCAAACCAAAAATCGTATTTCGAAGCTACGATGCCACAGGCAGACACACTGATACACACATTAAGTTTAGGTACACAATCCTTATTTATTCGGGGGTTAATAGTCGAGCAATGAAAAATTACACGTAACGAGTAGGTACAGTGGCGAGACAGTAAATGGGCACACTCAGCCGAGCAAACAAACCATGGTTCTAGGGCCTGTCTCGCCTCGTCAAACTGTTCAGACAAGCCGAGTACTCGGCCGAGGGCACTGTCTCGCTACTGTACTCGTTACGTGTAATCAACCCATTCGGTGAATAAGTGCTGCAGTGGAATGATGATAGATAGATAAACATTTTACTGTCCGCTTCAAAACTTATAAACAAAAAGATATTAACGTTTAAAAACTAATGCGACAACTGGCAGCCTTGTTGCTATGAGCTATCTCCCCCAGATACACTAATTGCTAAATAAATAATAATGAAAATCATAATGTAATGCAACTTTTTCTTCGTACCTTGTAGCCTCTAGAATACGTTATGTCCACATTTCTGAAATAAGTCTATCACTCTAAACATAGGAAATTTCTATTTCAAAAATACAATTTGTTCCTTGCGACTCTGTCAGACATTTCAATATTGTCTTTAGAAATCTTTCAGTTTCAAGAAGAGACCTTTCAATATTCTTTTCTTTAAAAATATTTCAGTTTCAAGAAAAATAATACAATGAAATTATCACTGAATCCACTTCATCGGTCAACAATTGAACAAATGAAAGTAATGAGTGAACAAGTTCAGTGAATTTATATCATAACTAGTTGCTCCCGGCGGTTTCACCCGCTGGTTTTTTTTTACTTTTAAACCTTCCCTGAACTTTTACAAATATATCAAGACCAAAATTAGCGAAATCGGTCCAGCCGTTCTCGAGTTCGTTGGCTACTTTCTACAGCAGACGAGTTTCTTTCTCTATTTTAAAAAAGAAGCTATAATTATAAGACTTGAAAATCTTTCATAATACATTGGTAATAGGATAGGATAGGATAGGATTTGAAAATCTTTCATAATACATTGGTAAAGGTAACCAATGTACTATGAAAGATTTTCAAATCCTATAACTATAGCTTCTCTTTTAAAATAGAGAAAGAAACTCGTCTACTGTAAAAAACAACCAATGGCAGATAGACCAAACAAGCACTGAGACGACGAGTTATAGCGAGACTAACGAACAGCGATTCATTTTTATATATAAAGACTAGCGGCCCGTCTCGGCTTCGCACGGGTAGACTTTGGGATAAACGTAGAGTAAATTGAAATCGGTCCAGTCGTTCACGCGTGATGGCGTGACCAAAGGTGTTGAGAATAATTATAGGAACTCTTTGTTATAACCTCTATTCTCATGTTATTGCGTAACTATAGCAACCGTAGTTTGTTGATGCTAACTTGTCAATTTATAGTAAAAATAGCTGACTCGACAGACGTTGTCCTGTCAAAAGCCATTATAACCTCTATTCTCATGCTATTGCGTAACTATAGCAACCGTAGTATGTTGATGCTAACTTGTCAATTTATAGTAAAAATTATCAGTATACCTATATATAATTTGCAATAAAATAATATTGCGGCTATAAATTGAGATTTAAACTATCCTATCTCTCAAGTTGGATCGAACTGCACATGGTGTGCGAATTTTATTATAATCGGTTAAGTGGTTTAGGAGTCCATTGAGGACAAACATTGTGACACGAGATTTATATATATTAAGATGATTGAACGGTTTTGTAATTTTGAAATAATTTCGATGCTGGTACAAACGTTGTGGTATTTATGTGTTGAATATAATGAGGATAGGATAGTAACGAATTAATTTAATTAATACTCTGTAGGATAATAATTATGGTTTTATCATTATGTTGAGCATAGCATAGTAGTTGGCATAGCATTTAATTGTGCACGGACGGAGCTTTCAGAACAAAAATAATTGTTTACAAAACTCTACGTAGATAAAATAAAATTTTCAAATTTAATAAGAAATAAACATATTTCTTGATCGAATTAAGGATTAATTCACACATTTAATTTAAAAAGAAGTGTATTAAAAAGTATCAATAGCTTACTAGCCAAATCTGTTGTAAGAAAAACACACACAAATACGTTTAACTAATACTAATACTACTAATACCGTACTTTGAGCTTTGCTGTTGTCGGATAACAACTATATGGCTATAAGGAAAGTGTAGGTACGGTAACCCAAAAAAGGCTCACAATACTTATAATGATAAACAACTTTTATTATGGAATCAACCCGGAATTTGCAAAATAATGATCAGCTCCAAATAAAAATGTCAATAACACTCAGTTTATGGAACAGCTGCATATTTTTTCGCGAATTCCGGGTTAGTCCCATAGTAAAAGAAAAGTTTTAAAATAATTACTGATTATGAGCCCTATTCGGCTTAGCATACCCTGTTCTTTACAACCCTGTCTCCGTTGAATACAATCCAATACTTATAGCTTTTTTGTATTCGAGCAAAAAAAAAAAACAATTTGTCGAGTCTGTAAATTATCTGGTCCTGTTCTTGCGACCCGTCTAGCGCCGGTTTTGCTTGCTTTAAGACTGTGACTAGGCGCTACAAAAAGCCAATTAGGCTGTATTTTATTCCACCCTCCCCTCTCCTCCCCAATCCTTTTCAGGGTCTGGTAGCGAGCGCGCCTCGTGGCTGGATAGTTCGGGAGATAATGTATTTGTGTTGGATTTGAAGAATGTAGTCAATGTGATTTTGTATTAATGAAATGAAATTAATTCGTGTTTGTGTCATTCGGTTAAATTATAAAACACTGGATTTGGGTTAGGTACAATCGCCAGAACATAAAGCTGGACTATTTTTTTTTTTAAGCGTTTGAATAATAAAAGTTCATAGCTGTTCAGACAATATGGCTGAGAATGATTTTTGAATCTTCAAAAAAAAAAATGATGGTTGTTAAATACCAATAATGGAAGTTTTCTTAACCACTGACTTTAGTCTTGAAAGCATTAGTAAACCTATAATAATTACAACCAGGGCCCGTAAATACCGTGATCTCTTAGTGCGAGCCTGAACAGAATCGCGTTGGCTTTGTGTCTCTTTTTTTCTAGCTGACAGAGTGAGGCAAACGCCAAGGCGATTAAGTATAGACTCGCACACACTAAACATTCACAGTTATAGCCTTCGCTCTGGCAATAACACCTACCAAAAAATCTCCCTTAGCTCTCGTCCTAATAAAGAGTGAGTGAGACAATAACTGAACGTCTCATAAAGAGGAAAAAAGTGTTTCGTTCGGTTCAAATTAAAGAGTAAGTCGAGGACGAGGACGCGGGGTCAAGGGCCCGCGGGTGCCGGCGTTACTTGAATCACTTCATTGAGTCGCTCCATCACCGCGGGACCGAGTGATTGCGCGGCTCTGACTGATCACCGAAACTGAGCTGTGTGCTGAGACGCAGGCCACACAGCTTCACGCAGCTCACACCAGATCTGGTACTGCATGAACGTACTGAGCAGAGTTGCCAACCCTGTCTTAGAGAAAAACTATAAAGTATAAAAATAGGTTTCTTAGAGTCTATGTACTCTAAAAAACCTAATTTTTTTTGTATGTTCAGCTATTACTCCTCCGGCAAAGGTCGGGGACGTTATTCATCAAAACACAGTTGTAAAACATCTTAAGATTTCACACACCATTGATCTATAATTGATGACAATGCTCACATGCAGGAAGCATTGTATCTAAAAAAAAACCTATAGAAAACAGTAAAACCAATTCAAAATCTAGTTTTCGCTACAATGCCGCCGAATAAATTGATCGCTCAATCAGATTTATTGGAACTTGTTGAACCGGTTCAACGAGTTGTTTTATTCAACTTGCAAACAAAACTGGCATTTGAGCCAAATTTCCGGTTCCGGAACAGGAAATAGTGGCGGAAACACGCGCGGCGCGGAGATTGTTTCACCTTACTACGGAACGGAAGTTAGAAAGGGTATGCTAAGCCGAAAAGGGTCCATAGTACATCATTATGAACAACTTATACTGTGGGACTAAACTGGGATTCGCGAAAAAAAAATCAGCTGTTCCATACATTTTGTCGAGTATCGTTTTCATTTTTTATGGAACAGCTGATTTTATTTGCAAATTCCGGTTTGGTCCCATAGTAAAAGTTGTTCATAATGATGAGTTCTGTGAGCTCTTTTCGGCTTAGCATACCCTTTCTGCATAGCCCTGTAGTATAGGACAGGTAGATCAATTGTTGCTCTATTTGGAAATGATAAAAGTTCCTGGTAAGTAGTAATAAATACTGCGCGTATAGTTTATGTACTTAGTTATTTTTAGTTTTCGAAGTATATTTTCAACCCAATAATTTTGGCACGTGGAAGGAACTAACTTTCGAAACACATTGAATCAGAATTATTTTTAATTTTAGTTTTGAAAATAATATTATACTTTTATTTTAACCGGGTGCGATACCGAACCCAACTAGATTATTTCACATTAATTGTACTATCAAACATTGAAAAAAAATAAATTTATAACTTAATTTACAGTCCAGGTCAGGGTTTTTCGAGGTTTCAAGTCTCAATAGAAAGTTAGTCTGAAATCGATCGATTCGACAAGAGCTTTCCAATCAATCGCGTAGGCATTGAACTATGACGTAAAGCGTAATCGTCGCACTATTGGGTTATCCATGAACCGTTCAAGGTCCTATAAAATATTGCTCAAATCATTGAAGTAGGTATATCATATGTTAGTAATATACATATATGTATCTCTAATGGTTGGAAATGTAACCAGGAATTACCGGTTTAGGGGGCTACTCGTCCACGTTAAGAGTCGTCTAATGGACCAGTCGCCCCTTTTATTATCGCAATCAATTGAAATCACGCAATGTATTAACAGTAATGCAATTAAGAAAAAACTTTTAACAAGGTAATAAAATCTTCAAACCTCTTGAACACATTTTTTTCAGCTGAAGACAGTCTCCCAATCAAATTATATTTCAAAGTAAATTAGAAAAGTTCAGAATAGTCCTTTGAAAGCAGCTTTCAACGGGTCAAACAGACAAATATACAAATAAAACTTATAACACTACTAGCTGCGCCCCGCGGTTTTACCTGCGTTTTCCGGGATAAATAGCTTATGTGTTAATCCAGACCAAGAACAACCTTCATTCCAATTTTCATATAAATCCGTTCAGCCGTTTTTGCGTGACAGAGGAACAAACAATCTTACAAACTTTCGCGTTTATAATATTACGAGTACTAGGATAACAAAGTTGTGTTGATGATGGAAAAAGCAACAAAAAATACGTAAAAACAATTATTTTGGTTACCTGTTTTCAGAACAAAAACATGTAAAAACTTTTTATTTGTTTGTGGTATAAAAATATATTATATTAAAATAAGGGTTAAAATATTCGCAAAGGAATCTATACTAATATTATAAAGAAGTAAAGTTTGTGTGTTTGTATATTTGTTAAATTGTAAGGGGTAATCTCGGGATCTACTGAACCGATTTTAAAAATTCTTTCACCAATAGAAAGCCACATTATTGCTGAGTGTCATAGGTTATATAAAAAACCGAAAAATAAAAAGGCTTTTACGTGGTAGTCCGTTTTGCAAAGTGAATCGGAGAAAAAACGGTCCGGACGGCGCGCGATGGCTTCGGGTTTAATTAACATTATGCCCAACGAAGTGGGCACGGGTGAGCTAGTCTGTAATATAAAGGCTCTGTTCAAAGCGAGCGCTGCCCACGCGGACACGTGTAACTCAAGACCATGTGAACTAGCGCCTGGTTATTTCACTTGGTTTAAGATAAGAAAAGAAAACATAATAATATTCATCATCATCATCTGCCTACCCTTATCCCACCTACGTGGGGTCGGTACAGTATGTACTGTACACTTCTTCCACTCATCTCTATCATTCGTCTTAATGAATAAAATAAAATAAAAAGAAAACATAATAATATTAAATCAAAACTTACAGAGTCTACAAGCACCTCTCAGGGCTGGCAAAGCATCAGCGCCGCTAGTGTTGCAAGTGTTCATAAGCGGCAGTTCTGCTTACCACCAGGCTGACCGTCTGACTCTGCCTGTTTGCCGCTCTTTTGTATTTAAAAAATAATAATAACCCGCCAAATAATATGATCATATCATACTAAGATTATACGAGTAAATGTTAAAGTTTGTATCTATGTTTGACGGTTTACATGTTTATTTGTTAATCATATAAAAACTGCAAAACGAATTTAGAACAGGAGATCGATAGTTTATGGTTTCGATAATCATCGGTTCCTGTTATTGCGAGTAAAATCGTGGAGCGCAGCTAGTTAGCTATTGTAAATATATCGCACGAAAATTCAGAGAAATATGAAGAAATAGATGACATTATTTGACCAAAAACAATCTAATCTAAGAAATGAAACTCACGAAAAAACTCCCATAAATAACTAAGATCCGTAAAATATAACCTAATTTCCATTTGAAGCGGGTGCGTGGAGGACGGCATCCATCTCGGGATGTGTCCGATCCGAGATACCACTTATCATGTAACGCGGCGGAAGCGGAAATACGTGCCTACGATTGAGATGGGACTGAAAGGTTTTTGAAATAGTTGGCGGCGTGATAGATGAACGAATTTACTTTATAACCGCGATCAGACTAAGGCCCTGGAAAATTGGGAAGGCGCCTCTTTCCGCCGTGAATCGAAACTGCAGTTTTCATACAGCTTCTACTACTCGTATCAATGTATAATATAACGTATTTTTTGACAGTAGTTTAACGTTTTACACTCATAGCTCCCCACTAGGATACCCTGTGTCGGGGATGCCATGGAACACACACAAAGACAAGGACAACTCGCTGAGACCCTGAGCAGATATTTAAATTCATCATTCAACTACCTGCCCGGCCGGGAATTGAACCCGGGACCTCTGGCTTAAATGGCGGATAAACTACCGCTGAGCCAAATCGGTCATCAGTAGTTGTGCTAGAAGTACAGTTACTGAGGAGCAACGTCATTATATATATTTTTAAATAAGTTAATTATTTCATACTAATAGTGGCGCCATGTGGTTTTACCCGCTATCCTACAAAATTCGTAACTTTTTTTCGAAAAAAAAAGTAATATTTAAGAATTACCTATTATGTTGATCCATGGTATCTATGGTATAACTACATCCATACCATACCATATTTTATCAAAACTTATTTAGCTATTTTTTGTATTTCACATTTATAAACATTACTGGCTACGACCTGCGGTTTCACCTGCGCATTAATGAAAAACGGCGATGACGATACGGCTATCTTAACTTAAATACCAAATTTCACAAAACTTTGTCCAGCTGTTTTAGCTTGAAGGAATGCATACAAATGGAAAAACTTCCGCATTTATAATATTAGTGCTATAGTAAAAAATAGGAAACTAGAATCTACTAAACTAAACGAGTATTTTCATCCAAATAAAAGGGTGACGACTCGTGGTCCCACTGGGATTGTACCACTATTACTCGTGGTCCCACTATCCCTGAAATCATGGGTTCGTGGTCCCACTGCATCAAATTTGAAAAAGAAAGATATCGCACTAATAACGTTTGCGAAAGTTGGAATTCAAAACTCAATAAAAGTATAAATAAAAATTATGTTACTGTTTTGAAACTACTGCATACACTTAAAGAAGATTTTACACGATTTACAAAACAAAACGTGAACAGACTCCGTCCCACGGTAGATTAGCGCCGTAGAGCCGATAGCGCCGGCATGTGTAGATAGTCGAGTGCAAATAGCGCTAATGCGGAGCCTATCGGCGCCGGTTAGCGCTGTATCTCGCTGCTACGAGTACGAGGCTGCAGAGCTTGTGGAGAGCTAGATTTATTGCTCTACTATCGGGCTTTACCTAGGGCATACAGGGTGTTTTGTAATTCATAACATATGTTGTTTTGGGTGGGTTAACTGCAACACAGGATTATTGAGTAGGATAATTGTGACAAAATGTATTAAAATAGCGTTAATTTTTATACAGGGTGTTTGTGAATAGTTGTAGATAATATTTTTGTGTCTTTATAATATGTTGTTTATACACAATTATATAAGTCGTACGAGTATATTCACCTTACAAATTAATAGAAATAAACTATTTTCGTTAAAAATACCGTGACTGAAATGCAAAGGTTTTTTTCGATAAAAGTGAGGTTGATGTGAGGTGAGGTGACGTTTTATTTTTCGAAATAATAAAGTAAAATGCTCGTAGATTGCATTGCTCGTGTTATTAAATAAAAATGGCAACTAGAACAAAAGCAAACCGCAGACATGAATTAATAGTCATAAATGCGGGCTCATTCGCGGTAAAATAGTTTTCATGTTTTTTTGAGTTGGAAAAGCGCATTTATCTGCTTATCTACTAAATTGAAAAAAATCTCAAAAACAATTCGTACTAGCATTGGTGTCATAGCTTTTAAAACGCGAAAACTTCTATGATGCCTGGTGTTACATAAATTAAAGTGTTTAAAGTTCTCGTTACACCCTGTATAGAGCTAAATCTGTAAATCTGCCATATAAAGATTAAACAGGTATAGATAGAGCATCACACGGTCCAGTGTAGAGCTACCTCTCTATCTGTGAGTGTGCATCTAAAATAGCTGTGGATTCTGGACCGATCGAGATTATCTCACTCACTCGTTCACTCTCACTCTCATGACATTTAAGTAGTAAAAAGTACTAAATAAAACAGTATTAATGTAATAATAAAACATAATAATTAGTTTATTTCAGGCAATATAACTTGCACATATTGCAAGTTGCTGAGGCCCATAGAAAATAAATACCTCACAGAAACATATCTTAATATACTCGTACCTATATAAATTACGTGTCACGTTGTTTGTCCGCTATAGACTCTTATACTACTTAACCGATTTCAATCAAATTTGCACACCGTGTGCAGTTCGATCTAACTTAACAGATAGGAATTTTTTTTTTAATTTTTTTTTTTTTTTAGATACTCGTAGGATAGCTCACATCTCAATTTATAATGTCTACCCGTGCGAAGCCGGGACTGGCCGCTAGTAATACATATAAATAAAACATTACATTATTTAATATATTATTACATAATTTATTATTTCTTCTGGGCCTAATGTAATGTGCAAACATCAGTGTTCTGGTTGAAAGCGCATTGATTCCAGTGAAATTTCAGAGCAAATAGGAGCTTAAACGTCTTATATCTCAGGGTGACGAGCGCAGTGCTGTGCCGCGCAGGGGCTTGGATTCTAAGAGTTCGAAATTCTGGGTGGCGCAGATATGCTATGGGCAAACATGACATTTCACATCAGGCGATCGATTTGTTTGTCTCGTTACAAAATAACAAAAAAAAATATCGTATATAAGCGACAGTGATCGAGATTATACTGCACTCGCCAGAATAAGGCTCTTGGAGATGCAGCGGTTCGATGATAGAGATAGGTAGAGCGAGGTGGTGCGGGATAGAGCGGGACAGAGCATCGAATGGCGTGTGGTACTGCAAAATGGTTTTCCGATGGCAGTTACAGCTCTGCTTCAAAACTTTTGATAAACACTCGGCTTTGTTTATAAATGGTGCAAAAGCCAGTTTGTATAATACAGGGTTATTCATAAAGGGTACGCTAAGCCGAAGAGGGCTCATGGTACTCATCATTATGAACAACTTTTACTATGGGACTAATTCGAACTTCGCAAAAAAAAAAAATCAGCTGTTCCATATACAATTATATATTGTCGAGTGTCGTTGACATTTTTCTATGGAACAGCTGATTTTTTTCCCGAATTTCGGGGTGTCCCGTAGTAAAAGTTGTTCATAATGATGAGTACTATGAGCCTTTTTCGGCTTAGCGTACCCTTTATGAATAACCCTATATAGGTATAATGAGTGGATTACACATAACCAGTACGGTGGCGAGACAGTGCTTTCAGCCTAGTACTCGATTGGCGTAAACAGTTTGACGTGGCGAGACAGTTACTATAACAATGATTTGTTTGGTCGGCCGAGTATGCTCATTTACTGTCTCGCCACTGTACTCATTACGTGTAATCACCCCATATGCCGGCTGGACCTAGTGTCGAGTTTTTCTGGCTGAAAGTCCTCTGGCATGTCTTAGTAATCGTTGCTATGGAACAAACGTTGCGATAAGATCGCCTTTTGAGATTTTCACTTACGTTGTTCACTTACTTACTTGTCTTTAAACTGGCACTTACGTTGTACTATAGAGGTATTATGATTTCCATTTTGTGTTCTCAGTAAATAATTATTGTATTGTTGCTTAAATGGTCAAACTTCATTTAAATTTATAAAGATACAAAAATGGTGCACTCTAGCTAATGTCGCTTAACTTCCTTACATTAAGGTCCATTAGCATAAGTAAGGAAGTTTAAAAATTATAGCTATTCAACATTGTAACATTTTTGAAGTTATAAAATCACTGAATAAAAATATAAAAATAACTGTCAAATTGCTCAGAATAGTATTACAAAGCTTCAACAAAAAATATTTGGATTTAAACAAGGTAACGGGACTTAATGTACTTTATTTTTAATTTTAATTTTGTCACACGCGACACTCATACCTACAATATGGAATATTATTTTATTGAAAAAACGTTATGTTTTATGTATGAAAACTTTGGCCTATTTCAATTTTGTAATATTGAATAACGGTATTACGAATAATGACATGATTAAATCATATTAGTTGGTAGGAGTCCATTGCGGCGTATGTATGATCTAATTTGGCGGCGCGCCAAACATTCCGCACATATTCGTCGATGTATGCTGTAATCGAGTTACAATCGGCCGTCAGAGAGACATTAAGTTAATTTAGCTTATTAGCCTGTAGGAAGTAGGTTGTTGTTGATGTGATACAGGGCTGTAAGGAAAGGGTATACAAAGCTGGAGCTTATAATACTCATGATTATGAACAACTTTTAATAGCTATGAGTATGAAAAGTTATTTGTTTAGTTTTTTTATAGGTATATCTGTTCTGGGTCTGGGTGTTAGTTGTTCTTGTCTTTGTATGTGTTCCATGGCATCCCCGACACAGGATATATCCTAGTGGGGAGCTATGAGTGTAAAACAATTTTTTTTTATTTACAAAAAAAAATCAAAGTTAAAATCTTATCAGATCGGCTAACTAAATTATTTAAAAAAATAAAAGTGGAAAAATCAGCTATTTCATAAAAAAATGTCAATGATACTCAACAAAATGTGTGGCATAACAAGTGAAGGTTGATTTTAATGATTAGTGCTATGAGCCTTTTCGGTTTAGCATATCCTTTCCTTATAGCTCTGTTTATGTTTATTCTGGGCCGTTTGAGAGTATCTCGTCGTCCTTCATAACATTTCTAATGAAAGTGACAGTAACCGATATAACTTTCATTTTCCAGAAAAGGGGCTCCCGACCGTGGCTATCACTATTTGCGATCTTCTCTAGAAAGTGTATTCTCAATATGATATAGTGTAGCTATACATACAATACCATCTTCTTTTCCTTACATTGTTTTGTATATTTACGTGAATCTAAAGAGATTGTATTAACTCTTTCATTTCACAAAACATAAAGTAAAACCTATATAACATAAACAATGTAGGTGCTCGCACCCTGCCCTGTGCAACTCCGTGCAACACAGTGGCGGCACCTAGCGGCGGCGGATGGCGTCGTAAGCTCGCTGCTGTCAATTTACGGACTATAAACGCGGGAATAGAATAATGGCGACTATCGGGCCACTAATGTAGCTATTTGAACGGTATTTTGTTGAGGCTAAGCGTTTGACCATTGCTGAATAGATGACACTGTTTACAGATGCTTGAATGTATTTATATCTCGCCTGAAGTCCTGAGACGGTGTCATTCGAAGTATTATTAGCCAGCCAAAACGCTAAAACTTATGAAACGTAGCGAAGTTTTAGTAGCACTCGTAGCTATCTCGTAGCAGATTCGTAGCACACGTAGCGGATTCATTGAATTATTTCTTAAAACGGAAAATTTTGTCCAATAATTATAAATACATACTCGTATACCTATATGTAGAAAAATAATATTATGTTGTCAATATCAGAGAAATTCGATTTAGCAGAATTTGTTAACCTTTGATCTTTATAATATCATTTCCTACATAATACGAGCTGTACACTCTCGGCGAGTCATGCCAACAGCGGAAGTGTGCTAACAGCTTCCAGTAGATCTCACTCATGAACCAACCAAAATCTTGGCCAACCTCTACCAAAAAGCTCCAAAAAACCGTGAAACTGGCGTAACATCATTTTATCAAATAATACATGACTCATGCAAAAATACTGAGATTCACAATCTTCGGCTTTTCATGGTTAGAGTGAATAATATTTTACTGGATAGATAGATTAACTCTTTATCGTTTACACCAAAATTACAGACTGCGAGCCTAGGACTGCGTGTTTCATCTTCGACCATATTGTCACTTAACAAACACAAGTTGTCAGCCATCATATCGATGTCTGACACACAACTTGTCAGACATCGTCTCACAAGACGTTTTTTTTTTTTTATGTAATTGAGTGACGAGACGAGCAAATCGCTCGCCTGATGTTAAACGTCACGTTTGCCCATAACAGGTCTGCGCTACCCAGGATTTTGAATTTTGTTTTTTTTTCTGGTAACTTGTTGCTGACGATATGTTACGTGCAATAACTAGACAGAATTTAACCAGTGATTATGTTTAAGCAGGCTTTACACGTCGGGCCCAAGCTGACTATTCCTACCGGCCTTTATTGTCCGAACCGCTAAGGTGTGGAACGCTTTTGAGTGGGTGTTTCCCGATAGATATAATCTAGATGTCTTCAAGTTGCGAGTGAATCGGTTTCTTCTAGGCAAGCATGCTCCATCGTAGACCGTATCGTTGCTTACCATCAGGCGAGATGGTGGTCAAATGCAAGCCTATTACTGAATAACAAACACAACCAGTTAAGTATTAAGTACGAGTAAAGTAGACCCGCTGGCGGCGTGACTCCTCGCTTACAATAGAACGCGTCAAACGGCTGTATAATGGCTGAATGGGCACACTGACACAATGACGCACACACGCGCACCGCACACAGACCTACAGATTTACGACCACAGAGTAGAAAAGGGGAGAAGAGTTATTGCCATTGCCGCGCTATTGCCTTGACAAACCTAGATCTAGGTTTTAAGGCAATTATTTGGTAATAAATAAATCTGTCAATGCGAGAAGTCGCATGGCAAGGGTTATGGACGTATGGTATTTTCAACTAGCTGTTATCCTAAAATTGTATGTGAGATGAAAATAATTATCGACAACACAAAATAAATGAATAAAATCAGACCTCTGAAAAATCAAAGCAATCGACATAAGACGGCCTGATGCGCGTCGCGTCTCAAAAAAGACCCTTTTTTGTCACGTAAAAACGAATTAGATACTCGTATCTAAATTAGTACATGAAAAGGTCAGGCGTGTTTGTACGAGTAGGTTGATCTCTTTTCATTTCGTTTTTTGATTTCGCAGACAACTGTGAAATAGTGTGAATTCTAGTTAATTTTTCAGTTTAAAAACGGTAATACACTAGAAATACATTTAGAAACAGTTATTTAAAGATGAACTTCCGCGAAATAACGTCTGATTCAATAAATCATTGAATTTTAGTTGGAAAGAAAGTTGTCCCTCTGTGCCTATCCTCGTGCATGTTTACGATCAGCGCTCGTCAAATCACGGCTATAACCAGCACCTTAATGTAGCTCACCCAGCTTGCTGCTCGGATCATTGGAGTTGGAGATAACTCTATTATAGACCAACGGTAGACGTAGCTGGTATAGTAAAACTATGAGAAACTAAGCGCCCCGCGGTTTCACCCGCGATCAAAAGGTTAACAAGAATAATCCGGGATAAAAAGTAGCCTATGCGTTAATCCAGATCATGAAAGACCTTCATTCCAAATTTCATGTGAGTTGAGCCGTTCAGGCGTTTAGTGGTAACAAACATACAAGCTTTCGCGTTTATAAAACTAGCTGCGCCCCGCGGTTTCACCCGCATTTTTACAATAAAAAGTAGCCTATGTGTTAATCCAGACCATGGACAACCTTCATTCCAAATTTCATGTAAATCCATTCAGCCGTTTTTGCGTGAAAGAGTAACAAACATACATCCAAACATTCTTATAAACTTTCGCGTTTATTATATTTAGTAGGATAGTAGGATTGCTGATCAAGTAAAATTGTAATTTTCCGGCGGTTACGTGATGACTGTGATAAATAATGTACTAGACATTTCAGTCAATGAAAGTATTGTACTTTTGTCAAAATACATTAGGTTGTGCCTTGTGACATTCCTTAGAAAAATCCAGTGTTCAACAGTAGACATAATATATCTTAATTAGGCTGCTAATGATGACATAAATATAAGATTTTACACTAAGACACCAGACTTTCGACCTTTCCCGTCAGTCCGTCCGTCACGACGCCTCACAGTATATCTCCTTAAATCTCCCGAACGTCTCGTGAATACCCCCCATTCTAGCACGTTCGAGATTACCTCCGCCACTATCACTGTCACGACATTTCTAATGAGAGTGACATTGACCGAGATAACGCCTCACTCGGCAGAATAAGGCCCTCTCTCCTTATATCTCGCACATTTCTTCCCCGGAAGGAAGGCGGCCCATTACGGAGCTTAATTTAGCGCGATAATTCACGATTACACTGGAATTTAGGATTTTTCGCTCCGGACAGGATTCGGATAAAAAACTTTAGGACATACTGGTTTTTCTAGAAATTTTGTAGGAGCAAAAAATTTTCGTTATTATCGTCAGATCCACGGTGGGCATATGCCCCTTGCATACGTCCGGAGAAGAAATTCAATAGCGTATGTGTTTCTACCAACCCGCGAAACTCTTCTATTAGAAAATGTCAATGACACTCGACAAAATAAACGAAACAGCTGATTTTTTTCGCGAACTCCGGGATCGCCCCATAGTAAAAGTTAAGTACGATGAACCCTTTTCGCTTTAGCATATCCTTTCCATCTAACCCTGTATTATATAGTGAAACATTGCTCTCCAGTTTATCTCCTTGTACGTTAAAGTCCGTAATGATGTTATGTGTTTAGGAAGCTCCGTATTTAGGTTACGAATGAAAAACAAATATGTACACAACTCAGAACCAATATAGGTCGGGGTTCGCTTGGCTCAAATCTAACGTTGTGTAATAGATTTTCATAACAAAACTTATGTAACTGTGAAAGTTTCTAGATTTTAGAGTGTACACTTATTTTGTTATAATTAACACGGGAATACTCACGTATAAATTAAGTCGTTTAGTTTGTTCGTTAAATTCATTTCGATCACTTTCATTAGGCGAGTTTATTTATTTATTTATTTATTACGATACACCAACAGTAAACATATTATACGTTCTTAAATTATAAACTTATTAATATCTACAAGTGTCAGATATGTTCACCTAATAGAGGCGTATACATCGTTCACCATTAAAAGTGTGAAGACTTTAACGGTAACTACAAAATTAATAATAACAAAATTTTGACAAAATATGAATTGATAATTCGACTACAGAACTAGACGACTCTGGTAAGAGACTTCACAAGTTTTCTTTTGAAAATCATTAAAGAATTTTGCCACACATCAAAGTCGTCTAAGGAGACATTACAATCATGCTACTACTTTAAGATTATGTGCGACATAATCTTAAAGTAGGAGAGTTGAGACCTAAATTAGTTCTAGCAGCTGGCCGCCACGCCAGGATTCGGGAAATCTTATGTCTAGGGTACTGAGAAGGAACATGTAGAGTTCTTTGACAATAGAAGGACAGTCGAGTTACAAACACGAAGCGCTCGCGGTTGCGTCTCACCTGGCAAGATAACAAAATGTCTCGTTAATTATAACAAAATGTGTCAAAACCACGTTAGTTTCCATGGTAAAATTGTACCTACACTTATGTTTCACATTTGAAGAATAAATTAAATTATTTTATCCTAAATTTGCTTAGAATTTACTACTAATGTTTAAGAAGAAGCAATTGTAACGCAGTAAAATGTCACTTATCGCACTATATTACAGGGTTTTAAGGAATAGGTATGCCAAGCCGTAATGGGTTCATACTACTCATCATTATAAACAACTTTTACTACTGAAATCGCGAGAAATAAAACAACTGACACTTAGTAAAATTAAATAATAAAATGTATGGAACAGCTGATTTCGCGATTTCAGGGGGTGGACCCATAGTAAAAGTTGTTCATAATAATTATGAGTACTATGAGCCATTTTCGGCTAAGCATACCATTCCTTATAAGGGTTATAGTGTGTATACTGTATAGTATAGATGTGTACTCGTACTTATCTCACCGCACTAGGTAATTATACTTGCTTCAGCAAGACTTCAATTAGTTTTGTCACGTTTCTTGCGTATGACGTTTAATTAATTCTCTTAGGAACCTGTATAGGTGTTTAGATTCTTGTTTACTACAAACACTTATGTGGCTACGTAGTCTACGTAGGTACCTATCGACTCTTATACATTTACAACCGATTCCGCATCGCTGAAAAAAAACTGAAAAAAAATCTAAATTAAAAAAAAACGTGTGGCACTCGGGGACTGCCTCGGTAAAGCTATTGCATAGCATTTTTTATGCAATTATAATTATTATTTATTTAGATTTTTTTTCCTTTGTTTTTGTTTCTTTGATATTAATAATTCAAGTATACCATCATACACTTTTTGAGCGTGGTGACCGATAAGAAAACAATTTTTTTTCAAGAAAAAATGTTTAAGTTTTTATATCTTCCTTTTTTGTATAAATATTGCAAGGCCTTTTTTTCAAAAAAGTATCCAAATGAATTTCTGTAATAATTATCAATAATTTTCAAAATAAAATAAAATTGGCGGTCAGTCAACGAAACCTTACACTCGACACCTAGAGGCGAGTTGCTGAACTAAAGAGACAAGCGTGATATTTCAAAAAGTCATTAAAAGTTCTGCTATTCATCGATAGATGGCAAAACTAAAAAGTATCACCGCTGTGCCGGTCGGAGTGTGGGGTGTTAGGTTTTTTTCGTTACGGAATTTCTGGATTCGGTCTCCACGCTCAAGGCCCGCGATAGAAGCTATGCAATAGCTTAAAAAAATTGCTTAGATCTCAATTCGATGATTTGCACGGACCTTTGGCTCATTATATTCAAATCTTATCAAACGTAAGCAACTTATCGTCGAACAATAGGTACCTACAAACATCATACTAGAACCGTAAGCAACTCTTCGTCGAATAAATTATTATAGGTACCAAATACGCAAACACACAGAGCAAACCACTCCTCTCAACTCAGAGGACTCTTAGGCCTTTATAATAGTACTTGTTAACTCCATTACTCCTCCCTAACTTATTACTCAGACAACTAAAGCCCCCAAAACTCCGAAAATATCGAAATCAAAACAAAATACATTAATACTCTTCGTTTCGCGCAACTTGGTAATTTATTTACTAATAACATAAGTTAATTTATAAGACATCGGCTCTCCTTTCTCGAATCTTTTCGCGCCCTCTGAAGAGAGGTAAACGAACTCGCTAGAGAGGGGACGTTGGGGACTCGAGGACCGATTGAAGGGACTGCGGGACTGCGGGACGTGACCGTTCATAAAAATATGGAATACTGAAAAAATAAAGTCAAAGTATGTTAGCGAAGAGTCCGGTGCAATTATTATATAACAAAAGTTAAAAAAAAAGGGAGATACAGTTAATTAAATCTCATTAATCATATTTTATTTCATCCAGAGTGAAGATATACATTTATTTCATTTTACTTGATTTTGATAAAGTAAGTTGATGTGAGCCAGCCGAGTAGTTATGTAAGACATTTAATAAAAACCACGTTTAAACTTTTAAAAAATTGTCGATCGTAAACGCCTACTTCTGATTACTTTAATTTATCTTTTAAACACGTTAAAAAGAAGCCCGTATTTTGGAATTATACGAGTAACAAGACCGCTTCTCCATCCCTAGCAACCGTATATAATGCTGTTTTTATAGCATCCATAACGAGGCATAAGGGAATCCTTTCCACAAGCGGAGACATGGCGATTATTGTCACAGGTGCACTCTACACGTGTACCATTAAACATAGACAATACAGAAATAAAGCTCACGTATGTACTTGTACGACCAACGCACACAAAGACAATTGGACTTCGCTCACGGGCACGATTCTCGGATCAATCGCAGAAACTTCTTCTACACGCTTTTTATTAGCTTCACTTGTATGTTTGTTTGTTTGTTTATATGTTTGCAACCGACTCCTTTGAGCGCAATTTTGACCCACTTCACACGGCCCGATTTCGTTCAAACTTTGTAGATATATCGAGGACCGATGACAATACACAAACAAAGCGTGTTTTTAGTTTTTTTAACTATTAATTATATTCATTGATAGGCTTGCGTTTGACTGCCACCTCGCCTGGTGGTAAGCAATGAAACGGTCTATGATGGAGCACGCACGCTTGCCTTGGAACAACGAGACTTGTGTCAGGACTCGCGTCCGTGAGCGATGACTGTGTGCGTTTCTCGAGTGCGTTTACTATGAAGCTTAGATTCTGTACTTTCAATATTTTGTAACTGTACAGAGTACACTGCCTCCGCTGAGAGTAGGTTATTGCTCGTTTGCTACAAATTTATTAAGAAAATGTCGTTACGATTTTTTGTGTCTGAGATTAATTAAGAATGTAGGAAGCATAAAAAGAGCTAAAGCTTTAGTGGCTCGGAAAATACTGAGAATAAAAGGTTTAAATGAAAAATGAAAATTTAACTTTACATTTATATTACAAAAAAAAAAAAATCTGTGCTTGGGCCTGGGCACGCCTGGGTTACAAAGTTGGTTTTATTCTACTTGCATTTTGCAGTTAATACTGTGCATAAGCACAATCAAAACTCAACGTTATTTGAAACGCATTAAATAATAGCTATGTTAACACTTATAAAAACTTAAAAAATCGTTAATTTAATTTAATTTAATTTAATTTAATTTCTCCTTCTTCTTCTTCTCAGCCATTTTCAATCATTCTGATGTAGGCCTCCTTCAGACTTTGCCATCTAACTCGGTCTTGTGCTGCTTCCATCCAGTTGTTTCCAGCAATCTTCTTTAGATCGTCCTTCCATCTCATTTGCGGTCTTCCTCTAGGTCTCTTTTCGCCCCACGGCCTCCATTCCAATACCGCAATTTAATTTAATTTAATTTAATTTAATTTAATTTAATTTAATTTAATTTAATTTAATTTAATTTAATTTAATTTAATTTAATTTAATTTAATTTAATTTAATTTAATTTAATTTAATTTAATTTAATTTAATTTAATTTAATTTAATTTAATTTAATTTAATTTAATTTAATTTAATTTAATTTAATTTAATTTAATTTAATTTAATTTAATTTAATTTAATTTAATTTAATTTAATTTAATTTAATTTAATTTAATTTAATTTAATTTAATTTAATTTAATTTAATTTAATTTAATTTAATTTAATTTAATTTAATTTAATTTAATTTAATTTAATTTAATTTAATTTAATTTAATTTCATTTCATTTCATTTCATTTCATTTAAATAAGGTACAAAAGTACCTCATACGTCATGTTTTTTCGTGCGTGTAGCCGGCTCCATCGAATTATAAGACGTTGTCACGTCAAAAAATATGAGTTAGCAACAAATCTCTGAGACCAATTAAATGAAATAAACCTATTTCCAACTGTTTCTCTCTTACCTTCTTTTTATAAGCTCTGAGCCCGTTTTAACGTAGTAATACTGAGCGTGACAAAAATTATTAGTCTCCCTGATGTTCCACGTACCGCGTCTACTCGTTTTTGCAATCTGTCTCCAAGGAACCCTATTCTTGGGCGCTCGAGACTATCTGTCACTCTTACTCTCATAGTATTTGTAACAAGAGCGACAGTGACTGAGAAAATATCGTACTTGCAGAATAGGGAAGTTATTACATTTATTACTGAAAGGTCTCGGTTTGCGGTTATTTTTAGTGTGTCTTGTATCTAAATGTCAATGAAATGTGAAAGCTTTGACTATCTTTTTATTTGTGTATTTGTATGAAATTAATATATTTTTGGTTCACTTCTTGTCTTTTTTGAGCTTCTTATCATCGTCAGCTTGTAATGGCCCACTGCTGGGTATACCGATAGGTCCGCAATTCACCAAAGGCTGTGTGTGTTCCATTGGTGAATGTTCGATTGTTAATTGAAGTCGGGTAACTTTTGGTGTGTCAGTTTTTGGATGGGTGACCGGTATTTTGATTTACCCCCAACGCAAAAAAGAGGTGTTTGAAGTTTAACAGGGTTATTCATAAAGGGTATGCTAAGCCGAAAAGGGCTCATAGTACTCATCATTATGAACAGCAACGATACATTTGTCGAGTGTCATTGACATTTTTCTATGGAACAGCTGATGTTTTTTTCGCGAATTTCGGGTTTGTCTCATCGTAAAAGTTGTTTCATGATGATGAGTACTATGACCCCTTTTCGGCTTAGCATACCCGTTATGAATAACCCTGTATAATTACGTAATTAGGTGACCGGTATTTGTGTTTACCCCCGCTCGACGCAAAAAGGGGTGTTGTGTGATGTGTGTCTGTTCATGTCATTAGATCTCCGAAACAGATGGACTGACTTCAATTTAGCTTTTTATAGTAGTTTATGAAACTGTTGCATAATGAGAGGTACTCGTATTAAAACACGAATGTGAGTTTAAAAACCGAGCTGTAGGCGAGGTTTGTGATAGTGTAACACACGTGTATGTAATAGTGTAACACAAGTGTTTTAATACCTAGTTATGTGCAGTTTCATAAGTACACAGCTTTATCTACTCTCGTATCGTAAAATGCGAATTACAAAGTTCAATACGAATTTATAAGTAGGTATTGACAAACTTTAAACACATGACCGAAAAAATGGAATCATGGCAGCGCCCTAAAGCCGGGTCCAGATACGAGTATGTATCATTTGCCCGATCCGATCATCGTATCCGTATCGCTGACGCGTATAATGATCGCATTTGTGGACGGGTGATGATACACGTATCATGATAGGAGATCTCGATACGCCATTACGATACGGCCCGACCCATGTATCATTTGCCCGGTGATCGGATCGGGCAAATGATACATATCTGGACCCGGCTTAAGATGGCGTCAAACGTAGGCTACGTTTGTCAGACGCAGTTTAGGTAATAGTTACTCCGTGCCAATAGAGTCAAGTGGGAAACTGTAACGTAATGACAAAAAAAAACATTATAATACTATTTTGTTTGAGAAATAGTCTTATAATGAAACTTTTTTTTTCCGTTATGGTATTGTGTTTTATAAAGTACTATATGTCGTTATGGATTCGTTTTGAAGTTCGTAATTTCAATTTTTCGATTTGAGAGTAGATAAAATTAATTTTGAATATACTCGTTCAAGAGTTTAAGAAAATCGGGGCAGCCGTTTATAATTTATTGTCTTTGTTTCAGTTGGGCGGTCTTCAAATAATAGCTATTTTTAATTCGAGTTCATTCCTGATACTTTTACAATTCCCCCCTTCCCCCCCTGCCCTCTGTATCCGCGCCTTTTAAAAGAAGTCTCACAATTCCAAAGCAAGTTTAACAAAGGCCATGAAATTGTTCGCTTCAAAGGTGTAATTCTTTGGATGTTCTTTCACAATACTTTTAAAAGTTACTTGGCTGAGGCACAGTTTAAATAGCAGTTAATACGGCGAGGTGAAACTCGCTATTATATTTTTTTGCAGCACATTTTTATACAAGGTATAACGGAAAGGTGCAGTAATACTTAAGGGTGTTCTTCTACACGTCAAAGTGAACAACTTCTAGAACACAAGTTTGCTAAATTCGAGAAAAAAAATATCGAATCTCCATTGAAAATTAATCACGTGACTAAATATTTTGTTTTAAGACTCAATATTTTCTTTCTCGAATTTAGCAAACTTGTGTTCTAGTTGTTCACTTTGACGTGTAGAAGAACACTTTTGAGTATTTACACCTTTCCGTTACACCTTGTAGAGTCCAGTGTTACTGAAAGTAAAACATTCTCGCTCCTTGAATGCAAGAGAGCCACAAAGCAAAAAAGCATTTTTTACAGTACAGCTAAAACAAAATTTCGTTAAGAATTTTTTGAAAAAAAAACATGTATGTAGTGAATAATTGTATACTATTATATACCATTCGAAGCGTGATTTGTTGCTGTATCTTTCTGTATTATAAATTATATTGGAATCTAATTCACACGCTCTAAAAATGCAAATAAGTCCCTTTTGTTTTCAAAATCCAAACTATTATTAGAAGAAATATTCCAAAAATGAAACGAATATTTTTAAAATCAAATTTCTTTATTAATATTTCTTAATAAAAATCAAACAAACAGTTTTTTATTATGCAAAAAAAACGTTTAACTATCTAATTTTACCATTATACGTATCTAATATGTATTAAAATGTTTATTTTGATTAAGAAAATGTAGTACAAGCTTTTTGTAGGAACCAATAACCTATCCAAAGATGTCTAATTTCTTTTGAATTAGTTTTGTAGTATCACAATTTCTAAGGAAAAGGAAAAAAAACATAAAACATAAAAAAAAAAACAAAGTATCTATTCGAACAATCGTTAAATTCTTTTAAGGTATATAAAAATAGAGAAATTATCAAAATAAGTACAGTAGGGCCTCACTAATCCGGACGGGCAAAAAATCGGCCCTTGCCGGATTATCGAGGTGTCCGGATCATAGTCTGCAAAATTAGGTTGAGGTTTATCATATACATATAAATACACACAAATATGTAGGTACATAAAGACATTGACAAGACATTTATGTGACATAAGACTTTTATTATAAATAGAAAGATACACACATGCGTTTAGTAAAAAAAGAGCTTATGTTGATGTGAAAAAATCTGTAATACTCTTCTGCTTGAGATTTTCGTTCTTCATTTCGAAAGCGCGGTCTCTCAGTCGACGAAGTAACATAATTTCGTGACTTTCTAAATTATTATCTTCAGCCCATTTCAAAGCTGTGTTTAAAGCTCTCATAGCTTCTGCACTGCAGGTGTTACATCTTGCTCGTCATCTTCACACATAGCCGATTGCACGATCTCCTCGTCAGTTAACACCTCACATCTTTGCAATTCTTCATCGGCGCCACCAGAAGCCTACGCTTGGGCTTCTGCCTCAGTTATTTGCGGATAAGTGTTTCCTCTTAATCTGTTAATCAGCTCGGCCAGGGGAATATCATCCTCTGGTTCGAAGTTTTCATTTGCGTGAAGTTGAGGACACAAATTCTTCCACGATTTCTTTTTAAGGGACTCTTTAACAGCCGCCCAGCAGTTTGCTAAATTAAAAACTGTGTCCTTTAAAGTTATGCATTATAATGCATCAGCGAGATTTTCATTACTCAATGGATTGGCGAGACAATCAATTAACAGTGATTTGCGATAATTTTGTTTTACATTTTGTATAACATTCTGATCCATGGGTTGTATACACGTCGTGGTATTAGGTGGCAGGAACATTGCAAAAATGTTGCCATCTTCAGTTATGAGTTCTTCAGCTGATGGATGACCGGGACAATTATCCAGCAGTAACAATGCCCGTGTTGGTAAGTTCACCGATAAAATGTGGCGTCGGACCGCAGGTACAAATTCCATCTTGAACCATTCAAGGAACAAGTTTTTAGTAACCCTAGCATTGTTCTGTGCTCGATAACATATTGGGAGATTTGTTGATTTAAAAGCACGCGGGTTTTTCGCTTTTCCTATAACTAGCAATTGAAGCTTGTGAGTGCCAGCTGCATTAGCACACGGCATGAATGTGATCCTCATCTTCATCATTTTTCTCCCGGAAGCGGACCGCTCATCACCAGAAGCTAAAGTATGATCAGGCAACAATCGCTAGTATATAAACCAGACTCATCTGCATTGTAAATCAGTTCTGCTGTTAGGTTTTTTTCTCTAATAACTTTCTGAAGCTCTTGCTGAAATGGTCCGATAGCAGCTTCATCGCTTGATAGTTTTTCACCGGCCATTTTCAAGCGTCTTATTCCATGGCGTTTTTTAAAGTTATCTAACCATCCCCTACTTGCATTAAAGCTAGTACTCGAGTTAGTGATCTGGCGATGAAAAATACGGGTTTTCTCGCAAATCATATCACCACTATTTGGAACATGAATGTAACCGCCTTTGTTGCAAAAACCATGTAAACAAAGCATCATCTAAAATGGGATTCTCAGGTTTCTTGAGTGTTTTTCGTACACCATTGTTGCGTTAGAAATAGCCATGTTTAAAATAGTTCTTGATCTGCTGGACATCCTGTAATAACATGAACAGAAATTATTTATTTTTATAATATGGCCCTTTTGTATTTTATATAAAAAGTAATTTCAAATAAAGTAGAATGCAAAATGGTCACTTGTTAAAATACTCCACTTTTGTATTATCAATAATAAATAGTCTTATATAAATTGGAATGTAAAAGAGACACATATTAAAATATGGCACCTTTGCATTTTAAATTATAAATAAACTCACCTGAAATTAGAATGGAAAAAAGACGTATTCCAAAATGTGGCACTATTGCAGGTAAAACTATGGTAAGGTTCAGATCACATTTTGGATTGTGGCTGTTTTGCAGTAAAACCACGCGCGTTCTCTTTGAGGTCTGGGTCACAATTGACAAAATGGCGGTCTTGCAATGAAGTCAGTGCGCAAAGCGGCTCAATGCAAAAAAGGCGCTTGAGCGGTTTGGCGTCAAACTTAGCGAAAACTGTGGGTGTCTTAAATAGACTCTCTAGTATCATCGATTTAGAGCTCAATTTTCGAATAAAACCGTTTTTACACTTTTTTGATTTGTGGCCGTTTTGCATTCAAGGAGCGAATGTTATTTAAGATCAAAAAATATTTCTGATTTCTGATATTTGTAAAGGTTTTCATTCGTATTTTTGTGTCAAATAAAGTTATTATTTTATTTGCACAGAAGCTGTGAGAACCTAATAATTTGGCTGACTCAAGATTCTTCACATATTTGTACACAAAGTCAAGTATTTTCGTAGGTCTCTGCGAGCATACGAAGACCTCTGTAAATACGAAGACCTCCGCAAATATAGGTGTCTGTAAGTAGCAACCAAAGATTATCATCTGTAGATCCCACACGATCGATTCAGAAAAAATTAGAACGATTGAAGTCTTAAAACAAATCTACCTTTGATCTATCAATCTATCTTTGATTGGCTCATTTCTAGTCTAGCCAAAGCGTACCTGAAACAAAGCCAATAGAAACGCTCCTCCAGCTTTGTCTCAGTTCTCGTAACCCGCGGTTTTTTGAATTTTTGTTGTAGCACGGTTTTTGTTGATTTTAGCAGCATCTGTGGGGTATTAAGGACAACTTCGTTGGTGACTACTTAATCTAATACGGAAGCGGAAAACTTGTTTGCATTTAAAATAAGCAGATGTGTGTTGCTGTATATTGAGAAGATTTTTGATTATCCATGATGCGGTATCTATTCGGATAATCGATGGCTGTAACATATTGAGTCAATAACACAAGTAGGCCAGAACCACCAGACACAATCCCGCAGCCCGGCCAGAGATTGTCAACATTTGTCAACAGCTCGGGTTCCACCACTTTATTATAGGTTGATGACATCTGACATGTCTCGTGTTATGTATCAGAGAATTCAGAGACTTTCTTGGGTTAATATGTTTTGTAGTTATTGTTAGGTAAATCTAAATTTGAATACAGCTTCTATTTCGTTTGTTTGTTATAGGTAGGTTCTAAACCTCTGAGCTGTGGTGGGCACTGATCAGGTGGGCTTTGACCAATCACCTGAACAAGCACGAGGTTTTAAGGTCGTATCATCGTATGTCATCATAGATTTTGGAAAGTTATAGTTAGGGAGTTAGATTTTGCGTTTAGTTATTTCTCAGGTGTCCCAAAAAGTAAATAATCTTATCATGACTATTGTGTGTATTGTACAATTTGTTAAATGTATGGGAAATAATATTGGTTTAAAAATTTGTAAATGACACAATTATATTAAACTATTTCACATAATACCTAATATTTTAACCCAGCTCACATTTGTGAAACTAGTAAATATATTTTAAAAGTAGATACAAAAATTATATATACATTTTTCAAACATCAGATTCTAGACTTAACCGATTACTGTACTAATTGGTTGATTACATGTAACAAGTACAGTGGAGAGACAGTGCTCTCGGCCGAGTACTCGGTTTGTATTAACATTTCGACGAGGCGAAACAGTCACTAAAACCATCATTTGTTTTCTTGGTCGAGTATGCTCATTTACTGTCTCGCCACTGTACTCGTGACGTGTAATCAACCCATAAATGACAATTTTATTATATGAATTTAGATGGTCAATTTTCTCAGTGTATAGATCAGATCGCGTGGCAGACCCTGGGGTCAGCTATTACCCCGCTAGCTAACAGAAATCTTAAAAGCAACGTTTGACACAAAAACCTAACGACTTGGTACATTCAGCGACCATCTCTGCTATTTACAACTAGTCCTGGGTATAACCGTGCAACGTCAAGCCTTTGTAATGTAAATACAGCTTTATTCAGCTCAATATATTCAGGAACTAGCTGTTCCCGCGGTTTCTCCCGCTATCTTAGACAAAACGTTATTATTTCGCGAAAAGAATACCCTGTGTTAATCCAGGGTTAAAGCTAGCTTCATAAGAAATTTGATGAAACTAAAAATGTATTTTCTTAGAAAAATTTGAAGTTTCTATCGTTGTTGGTAAGTTTATTTGTTATTTTAAAAAGTTTATCGAACAGGTAATTTGATAGTAAGTGATCACTGACGTCTATAAAGATCTTAACTGCAAAAACGTCGTCGTGGGTGCGTTGACTACTCTTAAGTAAACATTATCTAACACTGAAGAAGTTTTCATTTATTTTCATCAAACGCCAGTGTTTCAATGAAACGATGTAATACAAGAACACTAATTCAAATATCTATTTGCTACAAAAATCATACATAAAATCAACGATGTAATATGCAAGATCGTATAAATGGTACGACATTTTCTCTGCACATACCTACCTATTAACTTTTTATGCCAATGCTTTTTGCAAACAATTCCGTTGATCCTCTGATTTTTCCTAACGTATAAGAAGGACAAACAAATTGACGAACACATTTTTAAATGACATTATTAGTGAAATTGTGCTTCATTCAACTCTGTACAGTCCCGTCCCCAGTTCCTTCGTTTATTTGCCGTTATCTGTCCAATTTTTCAAGGGTTGTCCGTAAAATGCGCCGCCGCGCGGGATCGAGCGCCTCATCAATATTCAGCGTGAATAATTATTCGCCGACGTGGCAGCCCTGGGCATGGAGTAGACAGGCCAGTGGGGCTGGTTTACACGACTCGTTGTTTACTTAGTAGCCTACAATTTCGTTTTGTTTACCGTAATGTAATATAATTTATAGCTGTGGCTTGCGGTTTTTTGTTTGGAATTTTATTCCGTTTATTACTTCGAGTGTAAAACTGGCCTTTGGGCTATTGTGGGAGAGGGAGTATTAACTTTTGAATGTACGTTTTTCTTTGTGTTGAGTGGAGTTCAGTGCCTTTGTGTAGACTGTAGACTGTCGAATGGCATTAAGCGTGAAAATTGACGACAAGAACAAAAAAATAGCCGTTATTGTGCTGAGAGTTATAGTTAGCACTAATTCAGCTAAATTCTAAACACTAAAATCTAAACCTAATACGATGTGCCGTTCCAAAAGATCGACGCATCGGCGTAAACCACGCGTTTACCACGCATCAACCACGTGTTTGCCACGCGTTTACGATAAACTTTTACTATGGGACAAACTCAGAATTCGCAAAAAAAAAACAGCTGTTCAATAGAAAAATGCCAATGACTGTCGACAAAATGTATGGAATAGCTGATTTTTTTTTTCGCGAATTCTGGGTTTATCCCATAGTAAAAGTTTATCATAATTATGAGTACTATGAGCCCTTCGGCTTAGCATACCCTTTCTGTATAGTAGTTATATCATCCAGGGACACTTCAAGCGTGACTTTTAAAAGACGCTCATGTTATCAAATTTAAAAGAACCCCCAAAAAAAACGGCTATCGCTAAGAGCACTCTACCTTCTATAAGAGCGCGCTGTGACCGGAGCAGCCCCGAGAGACAGCGGATCAATTAATGTTAGAATCGATAATGCGATGGCACGAATTATAACATTCCTGCCAACTCTAATGAACGAGTAATTATGATTGAATTAATACCGTAAATCTCGATTTGATTGCCATTTTTGGGGGAGTTTTCGTCCGCGTTCTCAAGATCCTGGGAAGGTTAGGGGAGTCTGTTCCGCTGTTATAACGTTCGATATTATATCTGTCACTCTCACTCTGATGACATTTCTAATGAGAGTGACAGTGACCGAGATAATATCTAGGGCGCCAGAACAGGGCCGCTAACGGGCTTTCAATACCATTGAAAAGTTATCTAAAGTCATTGGTAGTATATTCGCCATAAAAGTTTGAGTGATGAATTTAAAATCTGCTCTGAGTCTGGGTGCTAGTTGTTCTTGTCTTTGTCTGTGTTCTATGGCATCCCCGATACAGGTTATCCTAGTGGGGAGCTATGAGTGCGAAATGTTTATTTATTTATTATCATTATCTAACCTGAAAAAAATTACTCGTATCCCCACGGACGAGAAAAACAAACACCCAGACTCAGACCAGATAACAAATCGAAACAATATTACAAAAGTGGGTTTGTTTTTTTTTGTTTTGGTTTGCCAGTTGTCGCACTAGTTTTAGGTGTCATAATCCTTTTGTTTGTAATTTATGGTGTGAACAATAAAGAGTTTTTCTATCTATCTATTTATGTATTTGTTGGTACGCTTTTGCGCCCTATTCAACCAATTCCAATGAAACTTTGCGAAGACTACTTTTTGAAATCATAATGATCACCTTTGTTCATAACCGCGTGGTTGAAATGGCGCGCCGCAGTTAATCCAGTAATAATTTACGAACAACTGTATCAGTTTTGACGCTACATTAGGCCCAAGTTTGAAGGCATTTTAAGACAGATCTAAACTAACTAAAAATATATCTGTCTTTATCATTGCAAGCCATTAGATAAGGATGCCAATAGTTTTAGGAAATTTAGATCTGTCTTAAAAAGCCTTCATACTTGGGCCTATTATGTGGGTAATTAAAGTATTAGGATGTATTTTATTTCAATGTGTGTATATACTTTTTATTTAGGTTCATACGTTTTCTCTTATTTCACACCCCGTTTTTCTGTGTATCCATCCTAAAGTTGCCTGGAAGAGATCGCTCTTAGCGATAAGTTGTGGCGCTAGTTTAAGTGTTATGATTCTTTTTGTCTTTAATTTCTGGAGTATTAAAGAGTTTATCTATCTTCATTACACAGACAGATCCACTCAAAACGACGTCTTTTGAAAAACTCTTCAAACTACAAAACTTTAAAAACAGAGACTCCAACTTCCTGGGACGGTGTTCAAAAAACTTCATTATCAAAGTAGAGTAGGCAAGACCGTGGGAAAGCTGAAACTTGTCCGGAACTTACACCGACTTGTGCTGGAACTTCGTGAGCCAATTCTGAAGTATCAAAGTGCCCCGTTTCATGCATAAATGTATGAACGCAGACTTGTATCCTCGTACTTTCTATACGCGACTGAAAGAAACAACTTTCACGCTAGTGACAATCGCTCACATCACAACTATCGCCATTTTATATTTCTACACTTTCATTTTATATTTCTACACTTTACACGGTCAGTCTTTGAGTGGGTGACCGCGAGTGGCATTTTGGACCAAGCGTGACTTAACAGAACTTCTTAAATCATAATCTAAGAACACTCTTTATCAAGTCATTTGACAAACAAAATAAAGGTTAAAATTGGTTTAGCCGTTTGAGAGCGACCATGCCCCAGATAACCCCACAAAATAATAGGTACACTTTCTTATCATCCGTTAGAATTTAAAAATAAGGCTTTATTACATTCTTATTTTTATTACATTCATTATTTACATCATTAATTTGTTACATCATTTATTGATGCGTCCACATGACCTCTTAGTGTCATGTCTAACGGAGTGTTTATTATTTGTACTAAAATTGATTTACCATACGATAAGTCCATAATAATTAATGATAACCGACGACCGAGTGTCACTTCGATAAGTTTGACATTTACTATCCATATTAGTAAAAGGTTTGTTTACAGCTGGTATACATAATTATATATCATTCTTGAAAGATAGATAAATAACAACCTGTCACATTCATAAAAATAGATAAATAACGAAGTCAAATGTAGCGTTAAATAAATGGCTTAGTGCTAAAACTTTTGGGTCTGATTAAGACCTGTGAGGTGACCTAAGGATTGTTGTACAAATCCCCAATTGTTGTCAAAATTACTGTTGTTGTTGTTTGATACAAACCGGGATCTACAGCGTACATTTATACCAGTGTTTTTCAAACTGTGTTTCGCGATCCCCTTTGGGGTTGCGAAGCCTAACTCAGGGGGTCCCGGGCAAAAGAAAAATGGCAAAAGACATTTATGTTTAGGTTCTATACAACAGCAAAAAATAAATAAATTCTGCGATGGATGAAAATGGAATGGATATTACCAAATACAAAATAATAAACATAGTTTTTCATGTCACTAACATTTCTTACCCTTAAGAGTCGCTTGTGTAATTCAACTTGCAAAGGGGTCGTGGATTGATAAAGATTGAAAAACGCTGATTTACACAGTGCTATTTGAAATAAGAACTCGCTACTACGACTTCATTGAGCTATTAAGATTAGAAATATCGTATCAACTAGATCAGCGCTTCGAGAAAAACTTTCACAGAAAGTACATTGGACCTTCTCGTCTCAAGGTCGTTACACAAAGTACATAGAACCAGGGGCCCTATTCTGGCGAGTGAGATATTATCTCGGTCACTGCTGCTCTCAGTAAAAATGTCGTGACAGTGAGAGTGAGCGAGATAATCTCGAGCGGCTGAGAATGACCCCGCATTCGGATTCCATTACTTGTTGTTGCAACGCACAAGGGTTTTTATTGGATATTGTTTTTAATTCGAAGAGCTGGGCTTATCAGATGTTTGGAACTTTTTTAATTTGTGAACATAATGAGTGAGTTCGTTGCTTCGTGTTGTAAATTATTTCTTTATGCAGCTGCATTTCTTTGGCTGATGTCTGGATGGATTAAATTTACTTTTTGTGTATTTTTATGCTATTGGTGGTCAACAAGCAAACGAGCCGCCTGATGGTAAGCGATCATCCTCGCCTATAGACTATAGACTATACTTTTAGTTGTGAAGATACGTGATAACAAACATTCTCACAAACAAATTCACAATTACAATTACACAAAAACAAACTCACAATTATTTCATTACTAAACTGTACTTATTAAGATTATTTTTATTTCAAAAATTTCGATTTAAAAGCTCAGAAGTTACTGAATAACATTCTAGAATATGTCTGTCGTCTAATTGAGCCATATATGCTACGAGGTTGATATGTACATATGTAATGCCACAGCTCTTAGAAGGCCGGGTAATTACGCAGGCAGTTATTAGTGTTCTGAGTGATAGAGCTGTGTCCGGGTTACTAGGTTAGCCAGAGCAGAGGCGGCGTATGGTGGGGGGAAGGGGGGGGGGTGCCCCGGGCACTGAGAGGTAACCACGGCAACTCCACTCGCACAGCCAGATAATCTCGCAATTTCTATTTACTTTCAAACATAATTTTCATTTTAAAAACCCCCGATGTTTCTGAACCGTTTTTGTTGAAACTTACAACACCAATACCATTCGCTTTTAAAAAAAATAACCGCATCTAAATCGGTTCCCCCGTTTGACATCTACGCACAGATACATTTTATAACACCCCTCGTTTTGGGTCGGAGGTTAAAAGAATGTGTCAATGACAACTCACTCGTACAGAGTTACGAGAATCCAGAAGAATTACGTTCCGCAAGAACTGTGTTCAGGCATCCGTGCTGTACAAGTTGTACAACGTATTATGAACGTCAAAGCATTGAAAATAGATATAAATTCGCATGTTTGCTACAGAGTGATTTTCAATTTATACTGTTATTTATTCTGTGGTTCAAATAGCACTTAGTTGAGGGTTGCATGATAAATAAATTAATTTAAAACGAAAAAAATAAGCTTTTATGGCATTGTCATCGGAGTTTCACACGTATTCCGAATTTCAGCTCAATCGGACATCGGGAAGTGGTTCAAAATTGAGTTACAAAATTCCCCCCGAACAAACATAGTTATAAATGTACTCGTACATACATTGCAAGTTAAATAAAAGCTTTTAGAACCGTCCTAGGTGCCTGCCCACGCCACGCCACTGATGTAGCCTAGAGTTAGATAAGTGGCGTGTTAGTGCTCAGATGGAGTAGGCTGGTGTCGAGCAGCGACAGCTCTGCGAAGATTGATTTGAAGGTAGAATGTGATTCAGGGTTTTTTTTAATTTATTTTTTATTGAAAGATGGGCTTGCGTTTGAACAAATTTGTTTTTGGTTCAATTTCAACTCTTGTTTGTGGCTATTTGAAAATTTATCACAATTCCGCCAATGTCACGTTAAATAGAGCATCAATCGCAGAGAATTTGTACAGTTTAAAAACTATTTACCGGCCAGTAAATAAAAGTTGCAGAGTTTTCCTTTATTCGTTAACTCCATTCACCACTGAAACAAAAATATTAAGTCGTTCCCTGTAGATAAGTAACTGTTATAAGGGTGACAAATCAACATCGAGCTATGCTGCGCTGTACTGCGCTGTGCTATGTTTGGTCAACTCGCTCGTCTAATATTTTAATGAGGATACAAACAAACCATGCTGTGCTGCGCTGTGTGAGGCTACGCTCTGCTCTGTTTAAAAACGCAGCAGTCTCGAGCGAGGCGCGCTATCCGCCGTGCTGAGCCGCGCTGTGCCGAACGACGACTACGACTACACGAGCTTCTGATTCAATAAAGTCAATAAACAGACTAATGAAAGTAATATCAAAGCTTAATAAGAAAATAAAGTATTTAAAAGAAGAACTGTGCAAACTAGAACAAACGAAATTTTCTAACGAAGATTGTACTACTCTTGCCGAAAACCAAAATCTTATAACTAAACTAAATAGCGAACTGCTGTCTCAAGAAAACACGCTACTTATATACGAATTACAAAAAAGAAACGCGACAATTGAGTCCCAACAACAGTTAAATGAAAAATTATTAGAGACTCTAGAACTTTTCAGGACTGACTTACACAAAAAGGATAATTCTTTAAACACACTAAATTTTATTGAAGGGAAATTACATACCATTGGGAAAATTATTGACAACAGAATAGAAGAAGAAAATGACATGGTAGCAGTTACTGAAAATAACGTGGAAAATGGGAAGAAAATTTCCGGAAATTTGGATGCAGATACAAAATCAGTGCAAACATTGAGGGAAGTAGCCAAGCTGGAAGGGAAATATATCCACATTTTTTCCGACAATTGTGGAGTCGGACTAGGCGCACGTCTTCAAAATGGCACATCGAAGAAAATTTACAATCATTGCACACCTGGTTATCATTTGACACATATTGTGAAATCATTATATTGTATGGCAGCTCAGTCGGCACCAGAAAATACCTATGTTTTAATAGTCGGTGAAAAAACCATTGTTAAGCGCAAGGATTTTTTGCAATGTCTAAGCTCATTAGATGCCTTAAGCAAGACATCGAGACTAATTATTTGCTCTTTGCCATACCACCGGAAATATTCTGATAACTACAATCAATTCCTATACAAATTGAATTGTGATCTGTATAATTTTTCTTCGCTCCGAGAAAATATACATTTAATTGACATAAATAATAATCTTGACATGAATGTTTACAAAAATCAAAGTTTGACAAATTCACTTTCTCGAAGATTGTGTAATTTATTGTTATGGAATATTGACTCGCCCAATAATGGGAATAGGACTAAGACTATTACAGAAATAGTATGTAGCCCAAATATGGATCATGATGTCAACAAAGGTCCACCTGCGCAAAGCGAAATGATGGAACAATGCATACCGTTACGTCCAACCAATTTTTTAGACCACAATCAAGTGATCATACTATCTCCATAGCTCACCAAAACATTCAAGGAGGCATGAAAGACAAGGAACTGGAAATTGGCCTATTTCTGGAAAAGTACGATATTGATGTATTGTGTATTACCGAGACATTTCTAAAAGAACATCAGGTGTTAATGAACTTTGAGAATTTCCAGATAGTTAGTAGTTTCTGCAGAAAGCTTGCAACTCATGGCGGCTCTTTGATAGTAGTAAAAAAATCTCTAAAAGTCAAACAAAGAAAGGACATTGAACGTCTGTCGTCCGAACGTCATGCTGAAATATCCTGCGTAGAATTAGATAAATACATAATAGTAAGCTTATATAGACCACCTTCTAGTAATTATAATATTTTTGAGTCTGTAACCGATGAAGTATTAAGTAAAGTTTGCAACAAAACAAAACAAAACAAGTTATAGTACTTGGTGACTTTAACATAAATCTGCTGAAGGTTTCAAATAGTAGAGATAATTTACTTGCCCTGTTTCAAAGTTACAATTTATTTCCTCAATTTAACGAGCCCACGCGTATTACTAATACAACTGCCACTTGTATTGACAATGTTTTCTGTGAACACAAGGTATTACACACCTATCTTTAATGCCTCACTTCGGATCATACTGGTCAATTTATTACTGTCCCGCTAAATAGACGTAACCCTAAAATACAAATTCGTAAAAGGCATATTACCAGAGAAAAAATTAATCAGTTTCAAAATAATATAGAACATGACTTTTTATCTGAATTACAAATTAGCAATAATCCAAATGAATCTTACAATAATTTATTCCAAATTCTAATACGAAACTTTAATTCCACATTCCCCATTATTTGCAAAAAACTTGACGTAAAATTAGTCTTTAATCAATGGGCAACTCCAGGTATAAGAATTAGTCGAGATAAAATGTATGAACTTTACAATCAAAAGTCAGGGAGTAATGATAACCGTTTGATAAATTATGTTCGCAAATACAGTAAAACTTTTAAAAAGATATGCAAATATGCAAAAACCTTGTATATACTTAACAAAATAAAGCAGTCAAAAAATACCTCTAAAACTGTTTGGTCTATCATAAAAACGGAAACTGCTAAAACCAAAAGTCGAGAATCGGAATACAAGCTTAAGAAAAATAATGAAATAATTAGTGATAAAAAAGATATTGCAAATCAATTTTTAGGCTTTTTTGGGGATATACCTTATAAAACCACTGAATCACTGGCAACCAATTGTACGGAAGCTGCTCATTTATTAGTTGAAAATGTTGCTGCCAGCCCAAACCAATTTAAATTCCACGTAGTCTCAAGTGACACGATTATCAAAACATTTAAATCGATCAAAGCAAAAAAATCGGAAGATCTCTGGGGATTGTCAGTCTGTTTCGTTGCTGAAATAATATATAACTTAGCTCCTTATTTAGCCCATATATTTAACTGCAGTGTCGACAGTAATAAGTTCCCCGATCTTATGAAGTGTAGCAAGATTATACCTTTGTTCAAAAGTGGTAGTAAGAAAGACCCTAGTAATTTCAGACCAATATCTATCTTACCATGTCTTAGCAAAATATTTGAAAAAATAATGTTAAATCAGTTAGCTTCATTCTTCTGTATTAATAATTTATTATTTAATAAGCAATTTGGTTTTTCTAAGGGCTGTTCAACTGTGGACGCAGCCTCGAATCTCGTAGAGAGCATCTACGAGGCTTGGGAGTCTCAGCATGATTCTTTAGGTATCTTTTGCGATTTGTCGAAAGCGTTTGATTGTGTGAACCATGAAATTCTATTATGTAAACTTTCACACTATGGTGTGACAGGTGATGCGTTAATGTTGATGAAATCATATCTGTGTGGTAGAACCTAAAATGTTGACATAAATGGGGTTCGATCGGAGTCGGCTAACGTTTCAATCGGGGTCCCTCAGGGTTCAATTCTTGGCCCATTCCTCTTTCTAGTCTATATCAATGACCTGCCTTTCTTAGCGCGTAAGCATTGTGAAATTATTTTGTTTGCCGACGATACATCTCTGTTATTTAGAATCAATAGGAAAAACTATGATATATCCAAAATCAATTTGTCGCTTAGTTTAATTAATAGGTGGTTTAGCGTCAATAACTTAATGCTAAATGCCAAGAAAACGAAAGCTATTAAATTCACATTGACTAATAATCCTTCCTTGCCTAGTATAGTTATTGACGACGATCAACTTACTTTGTCGAAGGATGCTAAGTTTCTTGGCCTTATCGTTGACAGCAAACTTCAATGGGGAGCACATATCAAGGAACTGTCTAACAAATTGAGTTCCGCAGCATTTGCAGTGCGGAAAATAAGAGAACTATCAGACATTAAAACTGCAAGAATTGTTTATTTCAGTTACTTCCACTCTGTTATGTCGTATGGATTATTGCTTTGGGGTAATGCAGCAGACGTAAATAGCATCTTTATTTTACAAAAACGCGCTGTTAGGGCTATTTATAGGCTAGGTTATAGAGAATCTCTTAGACAAGTTTTTGCGCAGGTGAAAATTTTAACGTTACCATGTTTGTATATTTTCTTGAACATTATGTATGTGCGTAAAAATATTCATAAATATCACAAACGAAGTCAATATACTAGCATTACAAGGAACAAGTTTAAACTTGTTCTACCTAAAATTAGATTAGCCAAAACTGGCAACTCTTTTGTAATGAACGGCGTACTATTTTATAACTTGTTGCCTGTTACTCTAGTAAATAAGAAAGACACAGATTTTCAAAGAATTTTAAAAGACTTTTTAATTGAAAAGGCTTACTACAAAATTGAAGACTTCATCTGTGATAAAGTCTCTTTACGTAAATTGTATTTAGACTGTAATAATAATACTTGACTGATTATACCTACTATTGTAGTTATTTTATACATTGATATTTTGACATTGCAATTATTTTTTATAATTTTTGACATTCTAATAATATTATTTTCTTTGACATTTAATTTATTGTGTATTAATTTATTCGTAAAAATTGTATTTGACATTCATAAGTGTACATTGATGTACCCATATTTGAATAAATTAATTTGAATTTGAATTTGAATTTGATTACTTTTATACTGAGCTAAGCAAAGCGCAGCACAGCTTGATGTTGATTGTTAAAAAAACGTAGCTTAAGAAACACAGCACAGCACAGCGCAGTACAGCGCAGCATAGCTCGATGTTGATTTGTCACCCTAATACCTACCTATGTCCAGTTACAGTCTTTCAAAATATTTCGTTTTCCCTAAAATAACTATAGATAAAACAGGTCGGAAGAAGAAAGCGAATAAAACTAATTATTAAAAAATTCGATGCCGAAGAGCATAGTCTGGTTGTTAACAATAACATTTAGTAATTTAGCTGAACATTACTGTGTTCCGGTTGAAATGGCATTGTTTCCAGTGAAATTACGGGGCAAATAGAAGATTAAACAACTTATATCTCAGGGTGACGAGCGCAGTGCTGTGCCGCGCAGGGGCTTGAACTTGAATTCCAAGAGTTCAGTATTCTGGGTGGCACAGACCTACTATGTGCAAACGTGACGTTTAACATCAGGCGAGTGATTTGCTCGTTTCATCACTCAATAGCATAAAAAGAATATATTATAAGTAAAATAATTATAAAGCTAATTTTTAGAGCAAATAAGGTAGGTAATATTCATATCCCAGAGTTATCTACAACATCCAGCCAAATATTAGGCTAGGAATTTCCAGCCAAAATATTTGGCTAGCTATATCCACCTGATTATTTGGCTGCCAACGTTATTATCGTCCAGGTAACGAAATTTGATATTAATTCAGCCTAGCCTGAAGGCGGTTTACGGAGCTACGAGCTACGAGCTATGGAGCTACGAAACTTTAGCTACGAAAGCTGGAGTGCTACGAAACTTTATTCTCGAACTTTCGACGGCAACAAATCACATTTTGCTGAAGATATTTATGGCTTCATTTATTCTATTTAAGTTTTTTATTTGAGTTTTGATACTAGCCAGGCTTGGCGATTGACCCTAGCTATCGTAAAATAAGTTTGCTCAGTCTTTATACAAATACAGCAATTACAGCATCGATCTAATCCGACTTCGGTGAAATACAGACTGTATTTGATTTATATTTATTTTTATATATATACCGACTTTTAATTAATAACTGACATAATAATACAAGGTACTAAGGAATGGGTATGCTAAGCCGAAAAGGGCTCATAGTACTCATCGCATAAGCAACTTTTAGTTTAGGACCAATTACAAAAAAAAAAACATAACCTATGCCTTAGGAAAATATAAATTACAGTCGAAAAAATAATACCCTTTTCGGCTTAGCATACCCTTTCCTTATAGCCCTAAAAGACAATCATTAGACTGGCCTACATACCTAGAGTGTCCTATAGAGTGAGTGTTTACGGGCCGAGTGTGAACAGTAATGAGACCGCCTGTTGGCGACCACATGTAGAACACAAACAAACAAACACAAACAAACAAACACACACACACACAACCAAGTTCAGAACTCCAACAGATCTAACCGCATCACACTGGGAGCTACATACGTGCCAATGCTAGCAAGCTTATAGACGCGTTATACTTGGTGTTGGAGTCCGTTACTGCATCAGTGGAAAATCACTTAACGAAAATTAAATCTTAGTGTAAAGTTCATATTGTAAACAAAGTAAATCTTAACGTAGGCGTTCAAATTAAATAATAATTTTCGGAAAAAAAAGTAATTGTTTTACGATATTGTAAACATAGGCCTATGCGGGAAGAAAGAAAACATTTATTATTCAATATTACGTTTGTAATTTAGAATATTACCTATAAAGATATGACCACCGACTCACCTGATAGTAAGTGACGAAGTAGTCGAAGATAAAGCATGCAGACCTAATAGGTAGGTCCAAGGATTAACTTATTATTATTAGGTTCGAAATTTATTTTTTATCTGACCGTATAACTCAAACTAATTTCTTCTCCAAATAACAGACTTATCTATCTATCTTCAGGTGACTTTAATATTTTTCACTAAAATATACGAATAAAACAAGTACCAAAATATTTCGTCAATGGCGAAGACTCCAAGAGTAAGGCACCGTATACACTGCGCTTCACAGACATCTAATTTAAATAGAGAAGCAGACAAAATGGCGCGTCTATTATGCTGACATTGGTTGCAACTTAATTAAACGCTAGTAGTTCTGCGAACAGTTAGACCTCGCGAGAACTTTTTGGCAACAATCACAGTGTTTTATCTTGACAACCTTTAACCTTTAGACTTAGGTACACAAATTACACAATATATACCCTTCTGCCAATTTTTCTCTAATATGGCCGACTGCTACATGTCCCCTCTTTTTAAGGATACCCCCCAAATCAAAAAATCCCGACGACAAAAAAAATCTGTGAAATTGTTGAACCTGTATACCAAGTTTCGTTCAGATTTGTTGAAAAAAGCGAGCTGAACGCGAGTACCAACAAACAAACATCCGGACAGATGAAAGCAACTTTGGCTAGTCATTGCATAGGCGCTTCGTTCGCTCTGTCAATAACTTAAACTAATTTTCAAGGATTACATTATATTGAACGGTGAACTGCGCTCAAACGACATTTATTTTTTTAGGTAGTGCTATTTCACGTGAAAATATATCACAGAATTACACACGACTTTGAGTTACAGCTAAATTGGCTTTGACCATGTCTAGCATATTTTTGGACATGTTGTTTTTCTACTTCAAACAGTTATTTTTCAGTTATTGAAAAATGTGCAGTTAAAAATGATTCTGTATTTTTTACTGAATATTTTATGTTTGGTCTGCATCTGGTAGTATACATTAGATGTCTTCTAAACCCACTTTACCGCGATAGTGGGAGGGGGGAGGTGGGAGGTGGGAGGTGTGTGCACAACTCCTTAGTTCGAAGGCTGTGTGTTCAGGTCTGCTTTCTTAGACTAGTCCTTCCGCGCGGATTGGTTTGTTTTAAGAGCGACTGAATTCAAGTACTCGTTTATTTAGACTTCGGTTTGTCGTTATTTAGTGCCATTGGGCCTTGGACAAATGGACATTGGCTTTTCAGTTCGAATTTTAGACTAGTTTCAATAGAACCATTTAGTATTTCGGGACGTTTTCCAGGTTAAAAAGTAGTCTATGTGTTAATCCAGACTCCAGACCATGAAAGACCTTAATTCCAAAATTCATGTAAATCCGTTCAGCCGTTTCAGCATTCTTTAGTAAGTAACAGACATACTTACACATTTATAATATTAGTAAGATTTCCTTGGCTTGTGGTGGTTTTACAATACAATAATACGACAAAAAGATAGTGCAAATACATAAATATATTAGACAGGTACAAAACTTGGCCATAAAGTAGGGTCTTATATACAAACGCTGCTTAAATTGAATCAGGGTTTAAAATTATATCTTGTCTGTTTATTGTCACGTGACATTTCACATCAGCGTGAAGTTGCCACGTAATTTTAAGTAGTGATATATTTTAAGCGGCTTTTAAAACTAAGACCTTGCTGGCCTTACTTATAATTGTATCGTAAAAATATTGCAGGTAAATGTACCCACACACCCACCTATTCACATACAAAAAATAAATTGAATTGCAGATTATTATGAAGCTAAATAATTTTATAAAGTACTGCGCACTACATTTTTGTATTGCGTACAAGTTAAATGGCATTGGTCACTCTACACAGTTTGTAAGCAGTGTTTACAAGTGAGACCCTTAGTGTTGTCAAAGTGAAGTGAATTTCCTTCGATCCCAAGGACTGCAAGCGGTATCTTGTACTTACCCGTTTTCAGGCCAGGGTCGGCCGCTCTGCACGTACTAGCTACAGTGCACGGCTATCAATGGCACGTTGGGACACCAGTCAAATGTGTTCGAATTTCAAATGGTGAATTTCAGTTACTTTTGAATCAACTCCACTGTCAATTTAGTCAATCATCATGTTACTTGATTGTTTCTCATTTTGACGACAAATGTCACTAGACGTAAGATGAGTAAAGTATGTCTTTTTTCCGTGGACCAACAATTGAGAAATACCTATTCTTCCCTTGAAAGTGGAAATGGGACGTTTTAAAAAAGGTGTCTTCAAATATCTCTCCAGGATGGCAGTTTCGGCAACACCAGTGGTAGTACAAGGTCCAATCGGCTTGTTAACCATGGTAAACAATCCGCTGATTGGACCTTGTCCCACGGGATTGTTTATTTTCTATTAGACGCTCTTTCTATAAAAAAAGCATCAATTTTAAGAAACAAAACTGAAATTGCATCCGATCTCCGATCTTCACTGTTATCTTTGTCCACATCGTCGCTTACCAACAGGCGAGTTAGCGGTCAAACGTGAACTAAAAACAGAATAATATATTTAAATATCCTTCTTTTCAGTCTTGTCCCCGATACTAGATGTGCCAAATAGAAGCCCGCTACTGTACAAGTACAGCAAAGTTTATTATTCAAGGAGCTGCTCGCTGCGACGGATTTGTCTAGGACCCGGTATCTATAATGTTATTAGACGCTACTGGGCTAGATAATACAGGCATTTATTTCCAGTTCAAAAGCTTGGAAATCTAACTAGCAATGAGTATTTTTGGGAGTAGGTAAAGTATTTTTGAGAAATTCGACTTTGAGTTCAGTTATGTTGTGCAAAATGTGTTGCGTTCTTGTATTTGTTCTATATGTATTACGGCACTGTGTACATGAAAATACTACTCTGGCTACGACTAGGTGTTTCAAAATAATACTCGAATACCAATATGTCAGATTACGGAAAAGTGACTGACAGTAATTATTATTATCTTATGTCTGACAGTGTTTATTATTGAGTGCTACGGTGAGTAGGATGCCACATTACGGGCAATAACGAAAGTCTTTGAGTGGTCTTAAAAATCTGACAATTAGGCTGTTCGTCCACTCAACCTGCACGAACTTCTTTTACGCGATTTTACAAGAAATTCCTTTGCACCAACACAAACGAACCAACTCCCTAACCTCCAACATCCATCTGAACGAATTTACCTGAATTTCAGTGCAAAAAATTCCATCTCCTGTCGAGTATCTGTCACAAGCCTGAAATGTCTAAAAATTGCTCAAAACTCTCTTCATACTGAAATAATGCCTCAAAGGGTGGGAAGGGGCTGGTGGAGAAGGGGGGGGGGGAGGTAGATGCAAGTATTTGTGCTGAAGCTTTAGATAAACTAAGAGAGAAAGATGGAACAATGTGTTAGATTTGGGTGAAGCCAGATGTTTGCGTGAGACACTGGTGAGTTTTAGTTTTTATTAAAAACCCGAAATATGTGAAAGCTATTTCAATAAAATTGAGGATTTTGAAACAGTCGTTGCGGATGATTCAAAAGTTCTGATGTATGGAAGTATGATTTAGCGTTTGGATGTTATATAGGTAATGCAAAATGTTAATGGTAGTTTTTGATGCTTGTCGCGCTGAGTCGCGACACCAAGAATTCTTCTACTTTAGCGTATACGTACACAAGACGCACACGTAAACATATCAATACTACCCTGCTCGCGGCAATATAGAGCTTGTGTATGTATGAACTAGATACGAAGTAAAGGAGTTCTTGGCTTCACCCAAATCTAACGCAGTGCTTCATCTTCCTCTCTAGGTTTATCTGAAGCTTAAGCCCACTTTGTCGAATCGTTCAAGTCTGTGGAATTCAGACGGATTACAATGATAATAAGCGGATTTTGCTTATTTTGTTTACTGTAATACTTTGTTTGTGGTTTTTGACCGACTGCACAAAAGGAGGATAGTGCTTTTCGGATGGATGTAAGTAGTACCTACTATACAGTATACAGGCTTATTAGGAAAGCATATGTTTAGCCAAAAATAACTCATTGTACATTGTAAACATCGATCTAGAACAACTTTTACCGCAGGACCATCCCGGAATTTGCGAAAATAAATCATCAGTTCCATAAAAAAATGCCAATGATACTCGACAAAAATTATGGAACACCTGATTTTTTTTTGCAACTTTCGGTTTGGTAAAAGTTGTTCATAATGATGGGTAATGTGAGCCTTTTCCGGCTTAGCATACCCTTTCCTTATAACCCTGTACAATGTCTGTCTGGTTCTATGTCACCTACATCCTAAACAACTCAACCTGTTAAAGACTACGAGGTGTTATTAGACTAATCTCTATCCAAAAAGTTATAGAGTTAAATTTTCAGTCGATTTTTAAATTTCTTCTAAACTAACGTGGTGTGCCAGGTGAGACGCAACCGCGAGCGCGTCACGCTTGTAACTCACCTGATGAAGGTCACTGAATGTGATCGAAACTAGTCGTAGTAAACGACTTCATTTTTAATTATAACTGTGTTATATTTCTTTCATAAGCCATGTTAGGAATATCCAAAAACAGCACATCATATTTTTTTATCAAACTGGTTGTTAATTTTGTATTGCTATCGAACGAAATCTTTAAACGGACAGCTTAACAAGCTGCTTGCTACTGTTCTAGAAACCTGTGTGACAGCTACACCTGTTCTTTCCGAACCTAATCAAAAGTAGTTTTAACACTATAATTATACAGATAAACAATCACTTTCTAGTTCACGACATGAATAATATGAAGCAAAATTTTTTGGCTATAAAAAATAATTTTGAACTTTATGATTGGTTAAATGTAGCACAATTTTGTTCGTATAAAATGTAGCTTATGTCACTCGGACGATAATAATCAAATCGATTGACACCTCATTCATCAAAATCGGACGAGTAATTTAGGCGCCTACGGTCGAACATACCTAAATATAACATAATTATATACATGGACTGCTTAAACAAAACACTTATTTTTGCTTATTAGTTGTTATAGTCTGATAAAATAAGTATATGGGTACTCGTACTTACGTCGTGCTAAAAGTTTAATTTTCAATTTTCTTCATTTTGCCTTAGCCATAATTTCAAAAATAGTTTTTTCAATCATGCTGTCTCAATCCTGAACAAAGGTCTTTTTACAGGCAGTGCAATCAGACTGGTCAGATTGACTTCTTCTATCTTCTTGACGGACTGGTCAACTGGTCAACCTGACTAGTCTGTCAAGAACGCATCAAGATCATCTCTCCAGCGTTTCTTTGGTCTGCCTCGGCTCCTTCATCCGTTTCCAGGCACCTATTACTACCACACTACTACATACTACTACTACACTACTGCATGATCGTCTAGGCCCATCAGTCTGAGTGCATTCTGGCCACGTTTCCGATTTCCAGAGTGAATTATCTTCTAGGTGCTACGAGTACATTACTACAAATTACTACAGTGCCCTCCGCCGAGTACTCAGTTCGTATAAACAATTTGACGTAGCGAGACAGTCACTAGAACCTTAATTTATTTGCTCCGCCGAGCGTGACCATTTACTGTCTCGCCACTGTAACGTTACGTGTAATCAACCCATTACGAACAGTTGCGAGTTGACGGTCAAACGCAGCCTCATTCACTAAACAAACTAACTCAAAACCCATTCCATATTATATCCTATTATATTCTATTCTATATTCGCTTTAGTTAGCCAGTCTTAAAAGTTAAATACTAGCAATATTAACAGCAGTCTCGGAGCTCAATCAGCTCCAACGGGCCAATAAGAGCGTGTTTAGTGGAGAGCCGCTCAATCCGGCTAAATAGACTATTTAACCGGGACTCGTTTACAAGTGAGCGCCGCCGCAGGAACTACTGTTGTAACTCGAACGCAACTCGAAAGCCTTCATAAGTTTAACATTATTCTTCTTCTTTGAGTTCCGCTCCTGTCGGAGGTTGGACAACAAACATAAAATAAGAAATGTATTGGAAAACTTTTTGTTCTCTAATCCTTTTCTTCTTTCATTTTTATGCTTTTTTTCTTTTCTTCTTTACTTACCTAGTACAAATGACAGAAACAAGCTGTTAAGACATTGATTTCTAACACCTAATTTGGCGGTTAGTTTATGTTATGATTTGGATGTACCATTTATGATTGTGTCTGAAGTAGCTTCTTTAACCTATGGCAAACGTTGCAACCGTGCAGCATACGGTAAAATCTGTACTTCTTTACCACATTTCAAGCAAGCTGGTTTATATTTTGAATATTCTGCCGTATTTTAATGGGCCCAAAGTTTATTTTCACCTTCTATTAACCATAACATAATTCGTGAAAGATTCGAGTTTCGAGTGACTTCCCAATTCAAATTCCAATAGTAGACCCTCCAATTCAAGTTATACCAACTATGTCGATGGAATAGTTAAGTTGGGCTCGTAACTTGACTTGAACGTAACTTCGAAGCTACAACTAGTTCTGAACTTATAGAACACGCATCTCATTCAATTGTGGACTGAACTTGAACTAAGTTATCCTAACTCGAGTAAGTGAATTGTATCCGAATGTTTGTTTGTTTTAATCTTAAGTTAAGCTAGTCATTTGAATGTAAGCTTTAAGCTAATGAGATTAAGTAGCTTTTATGAATCAGTTGGGAATTCTAATTGCCAAATGCCCTTTTGATGAGGAGCTCAATAAAAAACGTTGGGAATCCTAACTTACCTACGTTGTAAATGCGGAAGGGAGTGAATGCTTCCTATGATTCTACTGAACCGATCATTATAAAATATTGCATAGTGTTAGCGTTTGCATAGTGTTAGTTACAAGTGTTTTTCCAACAAGATTCACGTAAAATAGTGCCCTCAACATGTACACATAGGAGTAGGTGCATATTATCAGGGGTACAAAAAATAACATACTTAATAATGTAATTAGCATAATATATATGCTACTTTTCATCATCATCATCATCTGCGGGGCGTATTTATAGCTATGATATGTTTTACCCAACTGCATAGAAGAAGGGTAATGTTTTTAAGGTCTAAATATATATGTATGAACGCATTGACTCGTTTAGTGTTTTTCGAGTTTCTTCTTTGTATTCGAAGTGTCAAGCTATATTTTGTAGTTCCGTATTTAAAAAAAATAAATAATTGTTTACGATGAAAACATTTCTACAATGTAAGATTACTGACGAAAGACTGATAATATCTTGTAGAAGATGGCACAGTATACAGGGTGTGGCGTAAAGAGTGGTTAATCCTTTACCTACGGCTGGGAGACATCACGACTGTTCAGAAAATGACAATTTGTATTCAGTAAAAAAGTCACGGTTTCGAGTTAAAATTGGACATTTATGAATATTGGAAAATTATACTTCAAATATGTATGTCCAATAACTCGAAACCCGTGATACTTTTACTGAATACAAATTGACCTTTTCCGAACAGTCGTGATGTCCTCCAGCAAGTAAATGATTATCCACTCTTTACGCCACACCCTGTATTACAGTAGTTACAGCGTGACGGTAAGTAGGTAGACGAGTATAAAATTTGGAGCACGCTGCGTGCGATTTTGATTACAAATTCATCACTCACTTAGTCTCAAGCTACATTACTAATAACAGTAAGGGACTGGGTATTTTCCTATGGAAACTAACGTGACATTACACGTGACGTTACAGATGTGTCAGATGTGTAATGTGTGTGTGTGTGTTCTGTCTGTTGTATTCTGTTGTCGTTTACTACGACTTAATTTTTACGTGAGTAATTCCCGTGTTAATTATAACAAAACAGACTTGGTACTTTTTATCTTCATCACGTTTTTATTTTCCACGGGTCTAGAAAATGCACGGAAAGGAATATCAAGCCAGGGTATATTCTGGAGACGCTATCATTCTTAGTAAATCTAATTTTAGGAAAGGGACATTTTGGACAAAGGATATTTTCGGAACAGTATATAATGGAACTGAGGAATATGTTGGGGATGGGATATTTTCGAAAAGTGAAAAGGTGAAAGGATACTTTGGGAAATATAATAATTATGCACTTAAACGTAACGCATTGAAGATGCCTTGAGTATTGGAGGTGTTCATAGGCAGCGGTGACTACTTACCATCAGGTGGCCCGTCGCTTGTTTATCGCGTTTTTAAATAAAAAAAGCAACCTTGAAAACTAATAATCTGCACTCCAAGACTCCAACATAGAACGGAATGTAATCCTAAAACCATACCATATTTTATTGGTTTCTTGAAAACTTTATGACTGTTTTCTAAGTATACAGTACAGTCCTTACTGCAGTTAAGCTGTAGTGTGCGCTGGAGTCACTAAGTGGCCACTAAATATGCAACTAACGTAACTTTTGTAATTTTCAGGTAAGTGCGGAGCTGCCTTAGTAATGTATGACAGCGAGAGAGTGAGTACTTACACCTAGTTTATTTTGTTAGTAACCGACTTCAAAAAAGAGACGGTTCTCAATTCCATTACCGACTCTTACCAAATTATTCGACTATTTTTTTTTGATATAACGTTGACCGAATCATTCCCGCTCGGTGACACCCAGTCGAGATCGGGGACATAAAGTTGTGTTCGTTCAGAGTTGACGAACGCTACAGTTAACTCTTACTCGTACGTATCAGGTAAGTGGTAACCTATCGCTATCGCTAAAATTGATCAAAACATAAAAACAGTAGAAAAAAACCTTAAGCCATACAACCTTATACCAATCCCATTGAAAGTGTCCTTAGAAATAAAAAGGAGATCGGTTTGGCTCTTACGGAACAAGTAGGGCAATCGCGCAATAAACACACCGACACCCCCTCACCATCCGGCTTCCATTTTTAAACCGCTCAGTGTTTACGAGCACTATAAATCCGGTTGGTTTATTGTGTGCCGCTCATAACCGGTTCCCGGCGGTTTGAGCCGGCTCGCAGGGTTGCCACGTGCGGTGTTCGGGTCGTAAATTGCGTATAATGTTAGTAAATAATGGCAACATTGGCGATATTCTATGGCTGTGGTAGTGTTTTTGGTTGCCGAAGAGGTCCCGGGTTTGATCCCATCCGGGCAGATGTTTGGATGATGTTTGTTCTGAGTTTCTGTGTTAAAAGTAAATCTCTGTAGCATCCTCGACCTAGGAAAACTTTATTGAACAGGGCATTCTCTAATATGCTGTTTGATTTTAAAAACGGTTTTTTTCATTGACCGGCCGTTTTTTATACTTATGAGCGAGTGTGTAAAAAGGAAAGTGTGTGGCGCGATTTTGACGCGAAAATATATTATTAGATATTTTGTCTGTGACTACACAACCATGTAAGTACATATATAAATTATACAGAATTATGAGCTTAAGCCTAGGCCTTGGCTGTAATGAGATTACCTAGTTACTGTAACACCTGGCATAAATGAAATATTAATTTAAAGCCAAAGCTTTAGACTTGGAGTTAATTTTATAAAACAAATACTATACAACAAAATAGGGGTAATTTTTTTTACTTTTATTTTTTAAACGGTGGCAACCCTACGTACTACATCCGGTTGCAGCCGGTGCAAACCATTTTCGAGCGGAGTAACACTTGTTTTATCGGAGGTATTTGATGAATCTCCGCTGGATACAGGCACCTCTCGTGGTTTCACGTCGTTCCATAGAAATTGCAAAATTTCCGAAATGAAAAGTTGCAATAACAGCCAGCATATGCTGAGTTGGGATCGGTTTCTGGCTCAAATGGTACATGTCATTGTCTTTTGTTTGTGTTGTTTTGTTACTTGTTTGTTTGATATAAGAATATGTTTTTTGTGACCTACAACCAAATATTCTGTATTCTGTAAAATTTAGGGGCTTCAGCTCCACACAAAATTTGATAAAACCTTTCTAACGATACCTTGCTCTTAATCTTTATTTGTACGTTGACGCTTATTTTCTTTTGTTCGAATTGTATAACCATTTACCATACAATGTTTATTCAGTATTATTCTAGAACACAATTCACTATTAATTTCGCCAACCATTCATTATTCTCTACAATTGTTGTAGTATTTATTACGACAGCTCCGCTTAGTTCTGCAAATAGGTCGTGTAACATTTCCAACTGTGAAATTCAGTATTCACTCAGCAAATACAGGGTTATACTGAAAGGGTATGCTAAACCGAAAAGAGCTCATAGTACGCATCATTATGAACTACTTTTATTATGAGACCAACCCGGAATTTGCGGCAAAAATCAGCTGTTCCATAGAAAAATGTCAATGACACTCGACCAAAAGTACGGAACAGCTGATTTTTTTTCGCAATTCCGGGTTGGTTCTCATAGTAAAAGTTGTTCATAATGATATGAGTACTATGGGCCCCTTATCGGCTTAACATACCCTTTCTGTATAACCCTGTATAATGAAATTAGAGCAAACGCACTAATTACGAAGACCTACTGAATGGAACAAAAACTTGAGACAGTGGAGTGGCATATAGGAGATAGCGCCGTGAATAGGCGCCTTACGCTCGCACGTGAATAGAATCATTATGCCGACTTTTTGTGCGGTTGACAATGGCTGACAATGGGTATTATTTCGGTTGAAATAGCAACTTATTTGTGGGGCGAGGACAGGAAAATTACTCGTAAAATATGGCATATCATTGTTTTCACGGTACATTAACGCTATTCTTGGTTGGGGTAATAACATTAATAAAACGATAACACGTCATGACATGCTACGTCTTGCCATACTCGGTTATAGATGTGAACCATAGGTTTTTATTGAAGCCAATTCTAAAGGCTTTAGTTGATTCATTACGACTAAATTGACTAAAAATTTTGATGTCATCGTCAAATGGGCCGCATTGACAATACTGCTTTATTTTTAAGTAAGTTTAAGTCTGTCAAATAAAGGCTAAAGAATTAATCTGGATAATTAAACTCTCACATCAGAGAATCAGGGCAAGCCACTCATCCTACTCCATGAACGTTGTCCTGTCAAAAGCCATTGCGTCAATTCTATGTCAAATGTCAAAAGTTACATTAAAAAAGTTTACATTGTCCAAAGCGCTATATGGTTTAAGTATTTTTAATTTTTCTAATTATTCATGTTTTTTTACTATAAATTGAGATGTGAGCTATCCTATCTCCTAAGCTATATCAAACTGCACCCGGTGTGCAAATTTGATTGAAATCGGTTAAGTAGTTTAGGAGTCTATAGCGGACAAACAACGTGACACGTAATTTATATATATTAAGAAGATTACCAACTGCAAATGAACAACTCAAAACATTTTTTAATCTTCCTCATTTATACTCCAACCATCATCATTGTCCTCCCTCGATTTTACGTTCCTCGCCGTCTTGAGGTTGAAGATCTGCTCCCTCAAGTGCGACGGTTTGAGGGGGTCTTGAGGCGCCAGGGTGGTGGTCTTGAGACGCCTCGTGGAGGAAGTGCCGGTCGATATCACCCATATTTTCCAGAATAAAAAGAAACCTGTAAGTTAACCTGTGTGTGCATGCTAATCCAGTCTATAAGCTACTTTCATACGAGATTGCATCCGACCCGTTCACCCGTTTTAACGAGTTTGATAAACAAGCATCTAATCATACAAACTTTGACATTCGTAATATTACTAGGATTGCAAACTGCAAATAAACAACTCAATACATTTATTAATCTGTCTCATCAATACTCCAACCATCCTCACTCTCCTCCCTCGACTTCACGTTCCTCGCCGTCTTAAGGCTGAAGATCTGCTCCCTCAACCGCGACGGTTTGAGACGGTCTTGAGACGCCAGGGTGGTGGTCTTGGGAGACGCGTCGTGGATGAAGTGGGGGTCTTGCGGCCAGTCCTGGAGGAGGTCGAGGAGTGCGCTCGGGGTGGTGGTGGTGGTGCGCTTCTTGCCGCGGTAGTAGCTTGGCATCTGGGGGAAATGAGTTGTTTATTAGAAATCTATGCTTATAATTATAATAAAGAGCTAAATTTTTATATGCATTTTGACGTCCAGTATTGATATTGTAAGCAGAGAATTCTGATCTGAAACGTACTACAACTTTTATCACAACTTTGAACCCAACAACAAAACATTCTACTTTACCGACGGATCAAAAACATAACAATCCTCTTTTTCTAAAACCGTAGTTGGGTAAACTGTGCCGTACACCAGTGCACTCGAATGACCTTGAACAGCCAAGATGGCGAGACATCGACATCTGCCGCTGCCAATAGTACTGTATGACGACCACGACCGCTCTCTCAAGAGCGTAACGACCAAGATGAAATCTGGTAAAAACAGGCGTGAACTTACGCTTGCATTGATAGCCGATAAATGAAAGTTGAAAGACACTTACGCTTGCGTTGATAGTCTCTATCCAGTCAGCGAAAGCCCCGACGAGCGTAAACACAGTGGGTGCGTTGGGGTACCCGCAGACCGTGGGCCCGAAGGAGATGATGCCGACCAACTTGCCGGCGAGAATGGCGGGCCCACCGGCGTCGTGCTGGAACAACATGCTTAGACTGTTGGGACTTTGGAATCGGAAGATTCGTGCAAAGAGACAGGGAGATGCAGGAAGACAAGGAGGGAGAGATAACTCTTTCTAGTTTACGTCAGGACGGGGGTCTTCAGGGAGACAAGAAACAAGATAGCTCTTTCTAGATCAGATCAACGTCCACTATAAGTTTGAGCTTGTGCCTAAATTGAATCGTTCTGGCTTTTATCTTGCTCTGTCAGCCAAAAAAAGTGCGACAAAGCTGACGTGATCCAATTCAGGTTCGTGTTCAGAGTTTATAGTATGGGATGGCTCTGTAAGCCCAGTAGGCGGAAAAATACGTAGGGTATTTGTCTATGAGTTTTTGTAAGTATTTGATAGATAAATGTATCGGACGTAAGTGGAAATTTACATTTATCTATCTTTAAGCACCACAAACTTGTTTGACATTTATCATTGTAATAATATCTTACGTCGCAAGCTCCTTCTCCGGTCGACATCGTTCCGGCACAGAACATGGTCGACGTAATAAACTTACTGGAACAGATAATACATAATCAAAATTTAAAAATAACAGTAACATAATATAAAATAGAATTAAGAAATATTCAAGATTGTAAATTTTTATTTGACGGAGAACTAAAGGCAACCCTTTATTTTTTTTAAATACTACCGTCAATTTCAAAAGATTTAATGTTTTGTTTTTTTTTTATTCGCACCGAGCTATTTACCTATATCTTCAAATATGTAAAAAATGATTTTTACTAACGCGCGTTGTAAATTTTAATTGTAATGTGTATAAAACCTTTTGCACTATACGGATTGAACATTTTGAATCTGATTCAAAATGCGCAAAATAGGTAAATAACAGACGACTGCTTACTTCCCCCTTTTGACTTACTCGCCATAAACTTCCTTGCAGAACTTATTCGGGTATACTGGCAAGAACTTCCTCTGAAGGAATATTGGCTCGTACGACATCTTCTGAGACATCTGGAATAAGAATACCATATCATACGAGGTTGTTCACAAAGGATTAAAAACTGAAACTCATTATTAAAAAAAACTGTTCGCCACTGTACTCGTTAGGTACGTGTCCTACTAAGCCACTATCCTATTAAATATTATAATATAATCGCGAGAGTTTGTAAGAATGTGTGGATGTTTGTTTGTTACTATTTCACGCAAAAACGGCGGAACGTTTTTAAATGAAATTAGGAATGAAGGTTGTTCATGGTCTGGATTAACACATAAGCTACTTTTTATCCCGGAAAACGTCGGTGAAACCGCAGGGCGCAGCTAGTCAACCCATAAAGCAAGCTGACTGAGCAGATTCGTTGCTCAGTAGTCATCTACCTCTCCTAAGTAAACATCTCACCTTGGTGACTCCCCACCCCAGCAGCAGCACCTCAGCGGTGTCCGGCATCCCGAACTCGCTGTGCGAGATGTCGATGCACTTTGGCAGCCGGTGGTAGTTGAAGCGCAGGTGCCGCCGGATACGGATGATGGCGATGTTGTTCCGGAGAGTCTTGGGGCTGTAGCCAGGGTGGAAGTATACCTGGAGAGGTAATACGATAAAACTAAGTGAATGAGATTAGATTTATAGAACGAAGTAAATGGAACCTTCGTGAAACCAATGAGACGTGACGAAAATAGTGAAAGTATTTTGTCATAACGTACGGATTTCGATTTTAAAAAGGTGTCTACAAATCTCTCGCTGGGCTGGCAAAACATCATCAACACTGTATTTAATTATAGTTTGTGCTCTTTTTGCTTTGGTAGTTAAAGACACTTCGTCCCAAAAACCAACGTTTCTTATTTATAATATCATGCTTTACTCGTACCTCCAAAGCGTCTATCATTTCCCCTCCAATTTTACTCTGGTTACTGCCAATTCTCACTTCGAGAACTTTTGGATTTTCTCGAAAGAAGCGATTGTTATGCATTCTGGAAAAACGATAAAAACATCAGTTGAAATCATGTCTCTAACATAGTATTTGAAAAACACTCTAGGAATTTGATTCTTCAAGTTTCATCCGAAAAAGAAATGTCAGGTCTAGGCTCTCAGATATTAGGACTTAATATCTTATATTTAAGACATCTTAGCATTTTTGTTCCGAATGTTAAAGACTATAAATCTAATGCTAGACATAATCATATTTCACCTAGTAGTTTATGCTTATTATTGAGTTTACGACGGTACTAACATATTCCTTTAAAAGTAAGTGCAACAAAGGATAAGTCGCGGTAGGTGACTACTCGTATTACGTTTTCATTTCGCAATAAACCTGAGAACCATAACCATTGGATTTCCTTGTTTGCTTTCAGCAGTGCAAGAATGAAACTTTGTCAATCGATAAACTGACATCATAAATCGACTGTATCGTCAAAATTGTCCTGTCTCAGGAAATCATGTTTTAACGATTTTGTTAATCTATAAAGTTCTATGCTTACACTGCTGGCTAGATAATTTCTAGTGAAGATGCTAATGAGATGTTGTGGTAGGTATATTGTTTCGATTCAGTTAATAATGATGTTAACTCACAGCTGCAAGCAAGAGGCTGATGTCAAGATAATATCGTGCCAGTAAATGACGCCTCCGCACCAGAACCGTCCCATGATGTGAACTGACGCCATGAAGGGGTAGTAGCGGATGGTGGTGCGCTCCCCCTTGTAGAGGCGACGAGCGTTGTGCTGGTGGAAGTCGTGGAGCTCTTGCAGTTCACTCTGTGGGTCTGAGAGATAAAAAAAGTTAGTAAAAAAAGAGGTAGAATTAGAGGTATAAAAAGTGGTGATGCGCAAGGTACCTTTACTAATTATTTCTGCGAGGTTGCGGGATCTTAAAATATTGTAAGATGGTGTTTTAGATTGTAAAATTTTCGTTTAATACTTTAATACGTTTAATAATTTTTACTAGGGCTATACGCCTTTATTTAGGCACTTACTATGATGCAATATTTTGCGTCGTTTCCGTATCTCATAATTTTATTACCATTTTATGGAATATTTTATGACCAAAGACCTTTTCTCTACATTACTGTAACAGTAGTTTTTCTCTATACTAAAGCTACTATGATCACTTACCCCAATACTTGCTATCGTTTACTGTTGCCTCGAATTCGTGATTATCATTCGGAACCTCAGCAATAACTTGATCTATGACTTCATTGATGACATCATTCTCTGCCTTCCCAGACATTTCCATCGCTTTCCGGGCTGATTTAATAAAATTACTTTTCTCTTTTCTATCTAATATATCTAGAACGTCATCTCTAGTCATCTTCTCTTTCAGTTTCGAATATAAGTTCTTCGACGCATTTTTTTCAGTCAAAAACCTGAAGTGATCCTCTTCTAGCAAAGCTTTGCAAAAATTGGTGTCTGTCAAATTAGTTTCTCTCGTCGCGTTGATTAGCAGCTCGTTTACAACATCGTTGTCTATCACATAGTTCTTTATTTTCTCCACTTTTTCTTTGAGCTCTTCGATTCTAGCATTAGAATCAGAATTGTTAAAATTAATTGAATCTATGAGTATTTCAGATATGTTATAAATGGTAATGTTGCGGTTAGCTTCGTTAATTTCATTATCTTCACTGTCTATAGCAAATAGTTCTTTTGAAACGTAAAAAATAGTTATGAAAAAAAGTCCTTTGAAATGCATTACTTTTCAATATTTATGCGAATATTTCGCAATGCCTCTACTGCATTTTTATTATTGAACTAAATTTTTATGGTTTGGCTTTAAATTTTTATCGGGTAATACAATTTGAGCCTGTGATGGCATTCGTCCAAATTTTATTGTCATACGCAAATTTAGCTTTTGTACATTTTTCTAGATTTTTATTGCGGATACAATGAGAATACATTTGTAAGAAAATGTAAGAAATGTAAACCCATTTCGCGGAATTGCAAAACTTTTACTAGCTCATAGTTAGATATGTACAAAAGTACTAAACTTGAATTACATACTTTGTAGCGTCGTCGATCTGGTTTTCTGTGAAATGAAAACATTGGACTGGAACCTTCTCTGTCATTTGTTCTCGACTCGGTTTGAGTGAGAAGAAGATACTCAATTACTCATTGTAATTATTTTTGTTGCTTTTTTGCACAATAGGTTTAAAAAAAGTCAGGTATTTTATATTTTTTATGTTTCTGTAGACCGTTACTTAAAATCAGGTAAGCGGTGGTCAAACGCCCAACTATAAATAGATACTAAAACATTTTATACCTTATTAGTATCTACACGAACACATTTTCAGATAAATCGGCAAAATGTATCATTCATCAACATTTTGTGAAGTTTAATCCCGTATTAGATATTTATTGCAAAAGATAATCAAAAACCCAAGTTGTCTAAGAATCAAATTATTTTCCATCTGATATTAGAACGTGTTCAAAATATTATTTTCATTTCATTTTTGAACTTTTAACCTTTATTGAACTCGCTAAACTGTTCTATTCTGACGCAATCGAGATTCTACCTGTCTGGTAGAAAAAGCATTGTACATAATGTCGATCGTTCCAAAATAGGGGCCCAATTCCACTAAATTCTTGCAAGTTAAATTCTTCAAAAGATCTAAAGCTAAAACTTTAAGATTAAGAGAGTTTAAACACACCTATTATATGTGTAAGCGCATAATATTAAATATTCAGAGAATCTCAGAAAACCGCAAAACTAGTGTAAATTATCACTTTAAAAATATAACTAAGATTTTCGACGTTGTTTAGTTAGACCGCGTCGAGAAGTTAAAGTAACTTATTATTTATTTAATTTTTGATGAAAACAAGAAGCTAATTATTAAACGCTTTTATTTGACAAAAATTCTGGAAAATTGTACTGTCATGGTCTTCTCTGTTTAAGCCTTTAGTTCATTTTATAAAACTTACGCTCTAATCCCTATAATAATATGAGAAGATATTACTGGAATCAAACGGGAATTGAGGATGTATTACGCTTACCTGCCATGCCAGGCATTACGTTTATTTGCGGCGAGGCAAAAACGGAAGGGTGTGTGTTTGACCTCTATGTTCCCTTGTAACTACCAAACGACTGAACCAATATCGATGAAATAGACTTTAAACAAACAAAAAGGTGGATTTCGCTTAAACATATCTATGCTCTTATTAAAGTTTATATAAAGTAGGTCTGGTTTGGTTTTAGCTTAGGTACCTTGCCAAAAGTTATTTTTCCTTTATTCTCTTTCAGTATTAAATAAACAAAAATACTTCGGCTATAAAATTAATGACGTGCCAATCCCAAATTGAAGAGAATGGTGTCGAGTTTTTGGAGCAAAAAGTGAAACACTTGATTTTGTGAGAGATTGATGATGGGGTCTGAGACGCGAGGGGATCGGGAATAACGCTGGTGGCTGTTGTAGACCGTGGAATAGCGCTCTTAAATAGGGTTATATGGAAAGGGTATGCTAAGACGTAAAGGGCTCATAGTTACCTACTCATCAATGTAAACAACTTTTACTATGGGACTAACCCTGAAATCACGAGAGGAAAAATTGTTTTAGAGGACAATAATTCTTGACAAGTGCTTGGAACAGCTTATTTTTTTCGCGATATTAGTAGGTACTCGTAAGTTTTCACAGTAAATAATATATACATAAATGTAAACATAGTAAAAGGTGTCCATAAAAATGAGTACAGTGATAAAATATCTCAGAATAAAGTCAAGTGTCAAACTATTTACAGCTAGTTCAAAAGTTTCGTATCCACAAGCTTATTTCACCTTATTCAATAGCTTACAAATACTTTAAGAAATCCGACTAACATCTCGAAGTTATAGAAATGTATTGAATATCGTTCAAAAGATAAATTTTGATTCGTACTTCAATGTTCGGAGCGATACGACGGCGACGGCGGCGTAACCGTTTCGGAGATCGCGGTATAGGTACTTAGGTATCAACTGTGATCAGGAGTAAGGGCGGTGGTGTGTGGTGAGCAAGGCGAAGCGATATTTTAAAGCCATGTCCATCAAAACATAACATGGTGATTATTTATTCAACCGCTTAACTTATTGAAATACTCACTTCCTACTCATATTATAAACGCGAAAGTTTGTAAGTATGTTTGTTCCTCTTTCACGCAAAAACGGCTGAATGGATTTACATGAAATTTGTAATGAAGGTTGTACATGGTCTGAATTAACACATAGGCTACTTTTTATTCCGGAAAACGCGGGTGAAACCGCGTGGCGCAGCTAGTACCTACTAAATAATATATTTTAAAAATTTATCGCATTATCAAGTTTCGGAAAATGTTGATCTTACTTACTTTATCATCATCATCATCAACAACCTTTTTCCACCCACTGCTTATCTCCTCTCCAGCGCGCCATCCTTGCCGGTCCTGTGCCAGTCTCATCCCCTGCTTTCCTGCCGTCTTCACAACGTCATCCGACCACCACCGGCTCGGTGATCTCTCCGGCGATCGCATTCTGTTCCGCGACCACCATTCCATTCCATTCTGTGACTGCTTTGGTCCACCTTGCCTCTTCTCGTCTGGCCAACCCTTCTCCACTTGAGTTCTTGAGTTACTTTGTTTATAGAAATAATTCGCTGCTTAAAAGTTACCCCGCTGAATAATCAAATTTCCTCAATTTACCTGCCTGTGTCTTGGACTCTTGGTAGCAATATATCGCGCGTCTCCCGCTGTCCGCCAGCGCAGCCCGAGCCGCGACGCTCCGATAGTCGCCGTCTCTCGGGAAATCAGATATATTTACGGCACCGACACAGCCCGCGGCACTCTTTTGAGTATGCTCGTTACACACAAACAAAAGTATGACTGTATGTATGTGTTGTGGACTTCGATGATTAGACGGGACTTCTAAACTAAGCCAAAAATGCACTCTATCTATTTTAAGTCAGTAGGTAAATTTCCTTTACAAAGTACAAACGTTAATGGTGATTGGTGAGGTAAACACAGAAAGTTTTTGTTTTAACTTTACCTAACTGCCTATCTTTTTCTTTAGGTATAAAAATATGAAGTGTACTTAATAAACTTACCTATATTAAGTGTCACGTTGTTTGTCCGCTATAGACTCCTAAACTACTTAACCGATTTCAATCAAATTTGCACGCCGTGTGCAGTTCGATCTAACTTAACAGATAGGATAGTTTTTAGATTATTTTTTTTTAAGATCTCAATTTATAGTGTCTACCCGTGCGAAGCCGGGACGAGCCGCTAGTATTTTAGAACAATTAAAAAAATAACCTGAAAAATATCAGTAACGAGAAAAAAATAAGTTAAGTTTAAAACATGCAAAATATTCGAATATTAGGTAAGCAGACAATTTTGAAAATGTAAATTTATACTTACGTAGGTAATTAAATAAAAATGTACTTATCGCAATCGCTAGTAAGTCTACGAGCGACGTTAGGTAGGTACCTAATTGAAACAAGTCCATAAACATTTTTATTGCGTGAATTTAACTGATAGAGAAAACAACATTTTGGACTCATTACAGCTTTATCAGTGTCAGCCGCATAAATAAACAACTGATTTAATTAAGATTAGATAAGAACCAAAACCACTACTAACTCAAATTCATTCATGTCGAATTTATTTTAGCGCCATCTACCAACGAGTAGCCGAACTTTAACTGCATTAGAATCTTTTGCCTGCCATCTATTGGTGAGTGGCGAATATCTGAAACTGCTTCAGTGCTGAAACATGCTTGTTTCAAGTAGTTTTCAGAACCGTCAATAGCTGGCAGCTCAACCGATGTTAAAAAGGCTGATAGAAAATAATAATTGTAAATTTTGCCTCCAAAAATTGTACCCTGTCACATGGGCTACACTGCCGTCCACTATCTATAATGCCGTTAAGCCTCAAAACCAAGTTTGGAAATATCAGCAAAAAACGCGGGAGATGTTTAAAATGAATGCTACTTTATAACCATAAACTTTATACGAGACTTCCTGATATAGAAATACATGTTTTTTATAGTACTTTCTAATAAATGTACTTTAAAATGAATACACCTGTTTATTTAAATGTAAAATACATTTTTTGCTTTATAGCCGTGCTTTAAATTTTGATAAAAATGAAAACCAAACGCTAAAATGCAGTTAAGTTCACCGTAACGGCATTTTAGCTTAGTGTTTTTAGGTAACTGACTATTGAAATTTATGTTTCATAAAATTAACTTAAATTACGTAACTAAAATGCCGTTTGTTCCGTACACGGGCGGAGAATGTATTAAACCGCTCCTGCGCACACCTTTAGATTGGATTAACTCACAAGATACTTAAAGAAGATTAAAAATGTAGAAACTACGACTCACTTGTTCGATGGGTTTTTGCTTGACAAGAATGACGTTTTTGTGGCAATGTTGCCAAGTTTACTGGATGGAAGGTGTACACATCCAGTGTTGCTAGCCATGGCTAGCAATGTGCCCGAACATGTTGGGCGGCGTTGGAACCCTGAGGTTCCAAGATGTTGTCCTCTGCTGAATCCAGCAAAGGGCAGAGGTATTGTATACCTCGTCTGAAGGTGGCCGTGGGAGTCTTGATATCTGCCACACGGGCCACATTATCTTTTCCATATATTAATGTGTCTATCCTGCCGAGTCTCCAGTGCATTGGTGCAATGTTGGGCTCCTTAATAAGGACCAGGTCCCCAACATTCATCGGCCTGCTATGGACGCGCCACTTGTGCCGCTGTTGAAGCTCGGTGACGTACTCGGTCTGCCAGCGCTTCCAGAACACCTGTCGAAGCTGCTCTATCTTCTGGAATCGATCCAAACTGGAGACAGATTTTTCTTGCAAGTCGGGCCCAGGCAATGAGGTTAGCGGTCTCCCGATGAGGAAGTGCCCAGGAGTCAAGGGACAGAAGTCGTTAGGTGAGGATGAAAGTGGGCAAAGAGGACGGCTATTAAGGATTGCTTCTATCTGACTAAATAAAGTCGCCAATTCCTCGTAAGTAAGGTGAGTATTGCCTAATGTACGTTTCATGTGAAACTTAGCGGATCGGACACAAGCTTCTATTAGACCTGAAAAATGAGGAGAGTAAGGTGGTGCGGTTACAAATTTAATGCCCTGCTCCGAAGTATAGCTCATGATGTCGTCAGAGTGGGATTTTATGAACTCTGAGAGTTCTCGAGATGCAGCAACCATGTTACGTCCATTATCGCAGAAAATTTGAGTGGGCTTTCCTCTGCGAGAGATAAAACGACGTAGAGACAGCACAAACGCGTCCTTGCTCAATTCGCTCACGGCTTCCATATGTATGGATTTGTATTTGAGACAGCAATAAATAGCTAAGTAGCATTTACTTATTTTGCAGCCCCTGCCCTTTCGATCAGTAATATAGTAAGGGCCTGCGAAATCTAACGCACAAAATTCAAAACAGAAACCAGGATTGACACGATGTTCTGGTAACATGCCCATAATAGGAGTAGGTGTATTTCCGCTGACTCTTCTGCATACAACACATTGCCTCGCAGTGGTGCGAGCCAAATCTCTGCCGGCTATTGGCCAAACAGTTTCACGAATCGAACACAAAAGCAACTGTGGACCAGCGTGCAAAAGACGAAGGTGTTCCTGTCGAAATAATAGTTTTGTCAATATATGTTTTGAATGGAGAAGCATTGGATGACGCTTTTCATATGGATAACAAGAATTTTCAAGACGACCTCCAACTCTTATCACATCATCTTCCAAAAATGGAGTTAACGACAGAATATGCGATGTAGAACTGAGTTGTTTGTTTGATCTGAGAATCGACAATTCCTTTGGAAAGGATTCACCTTGCGATAACTTGACTAACCCTCGAAACGACTTTTTGAGTTCGTCAGGCTGCAAAACACCAGTATGTTGTTTGGTTGTGTTCCTACAATTGTGTATGAATCTTAATATGTATGCAAATGAGCGCTGTAGAAAGTGAAGTTGTGAATATCTTTCAAATTCTATTAATGTTTGTGTAGTGTTCTCGTCCTGGGTAGTAATATGTACCTTGATTTCAGGTAAGTTATGTATGTCTGAATTTGTATGAGGATGAGTGGGTGGCCATTTAGATTCAGGTTGCCTTAAGAATGGAGGTCCTTCCCACCATAATTCGCAATTTTCGATTTTGTCGGCTTCTACACTGCGTGTGGCTAGGTCAGCCGAGTTTAGTTTTGTCGGTACATGTCGCCATTGAGAATGCGGTGTTAGCTCTAAGATGGCGCTTACTCTGTTGGCTACAAATGTTTTTAATTTATCGTACCTCATAGCTAGCCAAGATAGAACGATAGAAGAGTCTGTCCAGAACACCTTACGTTTAACGACACATCGCAGAGCGCGACATACGGCGCCCGCGAGTTGCGCGCCTAGAAGGCAAGCACACAACTCGAGCCGCGGTATGGTTGTTGGCTTTACCGGAGCTACCCTAGCCTTAGCACACAGTAGACGGATGGTGATGTCGCCCTGCGGGTTCACCGACTTGACGTATACTGCCGCTGCGAACGCAAATTTCGAGGCATCGCAAAAAATGTGTAATTCTGTGTAGACAGACGCTTTGCACATGACGTGTCTAGGTATGTGTAGAGTGTGTAAGTGTTTTAAACTTTCTACAAATTTGCACCATTGTTTACACAACGTGTTTGTAATTGGGTCGTCCCAAGGACACTTGTTTACCCAAAGCTTTTGAATTAAAATTTTAGGAATTATTGTAAGTACAGATAAAAGACCTAGCGGGTCGAATATTTTGCAAGAATCTGATAATATTGATCGTTTTGTTGGATTTCTGATGTTAGTTTCGTAGGTACTTGGAAAATGAATGAAGTCTTCATTGGGATTCCACCCAATGCCTAATGTATGTGTAGCAGAGCTTATGGTTAAGTTGTGTTGTGTATTTTGTGTATCAGCTAGTAAGCATGGTGAGTTAGAGCGATATTTACGTAGATTCAAGCAACCTGCACGTAGGGCAGATTCTACAGCATGCTTTATGTGTTTTAAATCGTCGACGTCATCACTTCCTGTCAATAAATCATCTACTAGAAAATCTTTCTGAATTATTTCCTTTATCCTAGGATCTGCGCATTCCTCGCCTAACTGCCAGAGGCATCGCGTGCTAAGGAAACTCGAGCTGGCATAGCCATAGGTAACGGTATTTAGTCTTAGTAATTGAAGTGTATCAGTGACGTCTTTACGCCACAGGATCATTTGTAGATTCTTATGTATGTCCTGGACGTTCACCATTCTGTACATTTTTTCACAATCTCCTGATAACACATATGTATATTGTCTAAATCTTAGTAGAATATTGAACAGATAGTCCTGTATGTGAGGTCCTACCATTTGGAGGTCGTTTACACTGTAACCTGATGTGGTTTTTTGACTACCATTGAATACTACCCTTAAACGAGTTGACTCACTGTCTGGTTTCCAAACTGCATGGTGGGGTATGAAGTATGATATCTGTGGTACAATAGGAACCTCTGTTAGATGACCAAGATCACCATATTCTTGAATAAAGTTAGAGTATAGTCTCTTTAGTTCTGGATTTTTAACGAATCGTCGTTCGAGCGCAAAAAATTGTTGTTTGGCTCGTTTGATTGAATCACCTAAGCAATCTGGGTCTGTACGAAGAGGAAGTTGCACACAAAACCTACCTTCATTGTCACGGTATGTGTGTTTTACAAAGTGAGCCTCACATTGCATTTCTTCGTCAGTTTGTATATCATTTGATTCTGGAATTTCTTCTAACTCCCAGAACTTTTTGAGGTTATTATTTAGTTGCTCATTGGAAATGATTTCATTTTCGCTGGATTGTATTGTTGCATGATTGCATGTAATGGATTTGTTTTGGATTGTATTGTGTGTATATAGTGGGCCTGCCAGAATCCAACCTAACTTTGACTGGCGCATGATAGGTTGACTGTGACCAAGATGAATTTGTTCTGGTTGAATGAGTTCCCAAAACAGGTCTGCCCCTATCAGTAAGTCTACCGGTAGGGACTGGTTGAATGAAGTGTCTGCTAATTGGATGGTTCGAGGTAATTTTATTTGTGTGATGTTTATGGATTTATTTGGTAAATTACCTGATATTTGAGGAAGCACCAGACAAGAAAGATTGGACTCAAATTGACTGGTCCTCGATTTCAGTTTGACAACGCAACGTTGTACTGAGTTGGATGTATGAACATTACCTATGCCTAAAATGTTGACTTGTGTTGGCTGAGGTGCCAATTGTAATGTGGATTTAGCCTTTTCAGTTAAAATAGAACATTGACTGCCGCAGTCGAGCAGTGCACGCACTGTTATGTGTTTGTTTGTATTTGGATTGTATAAATCAACTAAAGCAGTAGAAAGGAGTGTGCTAGTATCACTTGTGGCTGACATAGTGACTACATTGTCTTGGTAATCCTGATCTGTGACTATGGATGTGTGAATGTTGTTGGTTTTGTTTGCAGCCTGAGAAGAAGATTGGCACAGAAGTGTGTTGTGCCTGGATTTACATTTAGAACATGGACCTAACCTGCACTGAGGCGAAGAATGCCCTTTCCTGAGACAGTTGACACACAGCCGGAGCCGCTCGACCTCAGCTGCTCTTTCCTTGGCAGGCTTGGCAAGGAAAGAGGCACAGTCGTACATTCGATGACTACCTCTACACAAGGCACAAATAGGGGTAGAAACTCCAGGCGAGCCAGCTGAAACCGCAAAAGACTTAACATTAGGTTTTTCGTTTCGATATGGGTAGTGAGGCTGTCGACTAGTGGATTGGCGATTCTCAGACTTGTTATGTTGTATTGACTCTTAAATGTCTGCTCGAGATCTCAAAAATTGAAAGAACTCTTTTAACGTTGGGCTCTTATCAAGTGAATTTTTATGTTCCTCCCATTTGAATGTTGTGCTATTATCAAGCTTTGCAGATGCTAAGTGAACAATTAGAGTGTCCCAATGTTCAGTAGGTTCACCTAGAGTACTTAGTGCTCGCAGATTTTTTGACAAATGGTCAATGAGAAATCGCAAGTCCTTAGCTGAATCTCGGGGCACGGGCTGCAAGTTGATGAGAGAGTTTAAATGGTTTGTAATGAGCTGTTTCTCATTGTTGTATCTCTCACAGAGAAGACGCTATGCTGTATCGTCGACGCTATGCTATCTAGTAGTGGTAGGGCTCTTTTGCAGAGCCCGCCTGGGGAAGTACCACACCATTGCCAGTTATTCCACCGCCAAGCAGTAATGTGCAAACATTACTGTGTTCCGGTTGGAAGGGCATTGTTTCCAGTGAAATTACAGGGCAAATGGGAGATTAATCAACTTATATCTCAGGGTGACGAGCGCAGTGCTGTGCCGCGCAGGGTTTTGAATTCTGCGAGTTCAAAATTCTGGGTGGCGCAGACCTGTTATGGGCAAACGTGACGTTTAACATCAGGCGAGCGATTTGCTCGTTTCGTCACTTAATCACATAAAAAAAAAAAAAAAAAAAAAAAAAAAAAAAAAAAAAAAAAGAACAAAGTGAGCGAAAAGTTTGAAAATGATGTAATGTAAATGTTAATTTGCGCAGTATAAATAGCCAGATGTACGCGAGATGGGTGTTGGATTGAAGAATTGTATGGATTGGATGGATAAAAGGTGGACACTTCCCTTATTGCAGCTGGTTTTCCAGCCACGATATCGTCTTGATGAGTTGGCGGCGGGGTTGTTGCCGGCCGGTGTTTTCCAAAGCACAAAATCACTGTATTTACGAGATCACGTCGGGGTCACCAATGTTCCGTACACGGGCGGAGAATGTATTAAACCGCTCCTGCGCACACCTTTAGATTGGATTAACTCACAAGATACTTAAAGAAGATTAAAAATGTAGAAACTACGACTCACTTGTTCGATGGGTTTTTGCTTGACAAGAATGACGTTTTTGTGGCAATGTTGCCAAGTTTACTGGATGGAAGGTGTACACATCCAGTGTTGCTAGCCATGGCTAGCAATGTGCCCGAACACCGTTAATGTATTTTAGCCACATTCTTAACAAGCATTAACACTACGGTACACGCGCTCCTTTTTTTTACTTGAGTACACGCGTGGCTTACTATATTAGGCCATTTTAAAATATCAATAAATTGTATATTTATGATTATTTGACTAAAATAATAAATGGAATGGAAAACTTATTTATTTTACTTAGTATTACAACATTACAATTTAGATATTATATTTAAAATAGTGAACAATTAGCAATTTACTAAATATCTAAGAAAAAGTAACAAAATGGCACTTCTGAGATCAACATATTTTTTTAAAATTAACACTAAACTTAATTACTAATTTCTTTATTTTCGTAGCATTCAGGACACACTACTGCTTGGTGATCGGGACAAATCCATTTGTAGCAAGTCTTGCACCACTTTTTTGTCGACCGAATTCGGGCTCTCGAGCAGAGTGCACATCGACCAACTCGTCCTGTCTTTGGTGTCAAATCGAGGATCGCGCGGGGGTACTGAGGTTGCGACAAATATACCAGACGAGGCTTACCTGGAATCGCTAGTTTCTAGCGCGCAAAAATAAAAAGTTACCGCAAAAAGAATAACCCTGGTCTACTATAGTAGGCCAGGCGTGTACTCTAGTGTTAAGGATAACTTATGTAAAAAAAAATATTTAAGCCGTTAATTACATTCAAATACTTATCTTTAAAGCAGTTAAACATAAAACATCTGGGACATAGCCACTATTTAGTTAAGCATTTACTACTATTAATTGAGAATATCATTTCAAAATAAGCTAACTTGAAAATTAAAACTACAATTATCTTACTTAAAAGATATGTTTATTATTGAATTTTTCAATTCAAGTTAAAAAGAATATAATATATACATACCCATAATATTCGGTTTCTGCTATTTATATTGAAGAATAAATAAATATAATAATAAATTAATTAATAAACCTTACAAATAATTTGGGGATTGGTTTAGTAATATTCTAACTATTATCAGACTTTTTAAAATATGGCTTTGAGATCCTTATCAAGTAAGTTTACAAAACAAAAGTATACACACAATAAATCGCTCTTACATTATCTACAATTATAAACAGTTCAAGTGCTTCTTGTTTTCCTCGAGGTCTACCGCCTGCGCCCACACGCTTGAGGCATACATGATGATGGGTTCCCCCACTGCGACGTAGATGGTTCTCGTGATCGCGCTCTTTAGACCCCAGGTCACTTTCGCCGCACGTGCAATCTGTTTGGAGATATCCGCCACCTTTTTACACTGGGCTTGCACGTGTGCTTTGAAATTGAGCCTACAGTCGATCAACAGGCCAAGCAGCTTGACTTCTTCGACGAGATTAAGCTGGATGCCAGACATGACCAGGTTTGGGGGTTCGTACTTCAACTTTTTGGTGAAGAGCATCGCATTAGTCCTCTGCGCTGCAAAGTTGAGCTTGTTACGTTTTCCCCATTTCACGATCATGTCCAACGTGTTGTTGGCCTGCTGCTCGATGATGTTTGACTGTGAACCTGTGAACACGAGAACGACGTCATCCGCGAAGGCTTGAGAGTATACTCTCTCTGCTTCCAGCAGTCGCAGCAGCGAGTCTAGGATTACGTTCCAGAAGGTGGGTCCGCCGAAAGATCCTTGGACACACCCTTTGGTTGTTTCGCTCTCGTGTGCTGCTCCTGCATAGTTGACTTTGACTTTTCGGTCATTGAGGTATGAGTTTACCATCTCGTAGAGGTTTTTTGGGCACCTCTTCTGCGCTAGATTGTTTTTTAGGGCGGGCCAACATGCATTGTCGAATGCGCCCTCTATATCCAGGGAGACTAGTAGTACGATGTTTTTGCTGTTTACTCCTTTTTTAATGTGCTCTACCAGGTCATAGAGGGCGTCTTCGGTTCCTCGTTGGGGCATGAAACCGTACTGTTTCTGACTGATGGTTGGGAGGAGATGCCATTGGAGTCGGTTTACCAAAAGCTTTTCGACGTTTTTTCCAGGGACGGACAGGAGACGTATAGGACAGTATGACTTCGGATGTGTGTAATCTGTTTTACCGGGTTTGCGTAGGATAATCACGTGCGCCGCTTTCCACTGCTTGGGGAAGTACCTCAACAACAAGCATTTGTTTGCTATCGCTAAGAAGATTTCCCGTTCGCTTCGGATGGCTGCAGCGCAGATGTCAACGGTGAGCCCGTCGGTTCCGGGGCTTTTTTCGGGTTTGATGAAGTAATGAGTAAAATCATGAAGTAAAACGACAATAGCAAATATCAATAACACACTGGCGAAGATCTTAAATAAATTACTGCGTTGAAACCAGTGTTTATCTTGCAGAATAAAACGATAGACTCGCCATTACAAAGTAACACTAAAACCAGACATCTTTTTTGACGATTAACGCGGGAGTCACAAGCCTACCACTAACTAGATAATGATTATCAGATCTAGTTCTTTATTCTACGGTGATAATATTAGTGTAAAAAAAAAATAATAAAGCGCGGGGTGATGGCAGATAACGGCGTTTTAATTAAGGAATGCTGCTTAACGTTTTTTAAGTTGAGGAAATATATAAAAAAATATACATTTTAATTTTCGAATTTCTTTTGACGACTTGCAAGTGTAGTAAATTGTATAGTGGAATAAGGTGAATCCTTATCTAAAAAACGGTTAAGCGACCTTAACGTCTTTTATTCGAAGGTTTTTCTTGTAACTGTGTTTTAGTTAAGGAATTTTTCAATAAATTAAAACACACACCTCAACTTAAAAGCAATTAAAGTACTATAGCTGCGTTTTAGCTTATAAAACACAATAAACGGCTTTATAGGTAAGCAATTATTTGATATTTTAATACATATTTATGTCGTTATGGGATTATAGCGGCTAGTTAGTTAGGTAATGTTATATGACGACTTTATAGACGTGTAATGTTGAAAAGAAATGTCATATAGCGGCGTTTGTGCTATTTGTATCTTAGGACCTATGACAGATAGGAACACGTTTGTTAGACAGGTAGATAGAGAATTTTAAACTCTATCCTATCATGTTTAAAAGTAAAAATCGACCCCCTGTGGCTTAACGGCATTATAGTTAGTGGACGGCAGTACAACTACGTTTTGATTTTGATTTTAAGTTATTCTATAAGAATAAAATTGCAATGTCGCTTATTATTATTAAAAATAACAAATTAATTGGGGAAATTAATTTATGTCGGTAAGTACTCTACAGATCTAACTAGCCAATAAAAAACACCCAACTTTTTATGATATTAATACACTTCACGTTAACTTTTAAGTACCGACATGCCATTTTAGTTACATAAGTACCGACGTGAGGTCTGCTAGACCACTATAGCTTTAGTAAAGAAAACTTTCTTTTACAATTTTTTTTTTAAATGTGTCTAAGTATTAATAATATATTTAGTTATTGTATAAATAAAACAAAATAAAGAAGTTTTAATATTTATTACTTATAATTAACACGAACTTTAAAGTCTCAATTTCTTTGGGAGAAAAAATTAACTCTTAACTTTTTTATTAAAATTTATCAAAAAGTATTTTTTTTTTCCAAATATCTTTTTTTTTCTTAAAGATTATTATCTAAGAAAACAACTAAAATTAAAATTTAACAAAGAATTAACAAATTTCTTCGAAATTGCAAGGCATCATTATAGGACTTATCACAATTTACAAACACTCTTTGCATACAGGCTTACTGCATTGCAGGCAGCCAGGCACACATGTTTCATACAAGTATCGCATTTGTGAGCAGTCTTACGCTTTAGTTTTGAAGCAAATTAATTGGGGAAATTAATTTATGTCGGTAAGTACTCTACAGATCCAACTAGCCAATAAAAACACCCCACTTTTTATGATATTAATACACTTCACATTAATACACGAAATATATTTTTTTTCATGTAGTATGTACCTATAGTTTTTGTTATTTCTTCACACTGAATCGGCTGAACGGAATTGGATGAAATTTGGAATTCAGATAGCTTATACCCTGAATTAGATAACACGGGGTATAATTTTTATCATGGCCCTTTTTTTATCACTGCGCGGAAGGAACCGTGTGCACAGCTCTAGTATTTGAGTATAAAATATTTTAATATTATTAATAACTTTAGCCGAAAGCCAGCTAAAGTAAGTATTATTATCACAGATTGATCTACAACACAGTTTGTATGCGGACCACAAAGGGCACAAAAAAGCGACATCGTTATATGGTAGATATACCAAAAACTCGTACGAAACGCTTTGATTCCACTTTTATTGTGCGCACTGCCAGAGTGTGGAATACTTTGCCCGAGTGGGTGTTTCCCGATAGATATAATCTGGGTATCTTCAAGTCGCGAGTGAATCGGTTCCTTCTAGGCAAGCGTGCTCCATCGTAGACCACATCGTTGCTTAACATCAGGCGAGATGGTGGTCAAACGCAAGCCTATAATTGAATAAAAAAAGCGGGTGGGGCTGTGTCGGGGCACACGGCCGTTGGTTTTAACGTGAAACGTCTATGTTAGCGAATCGCTTTTAAAGTAAAAGATTGAAATGAAAACAAGTTGGACGCTGTTTTAAGTATTTTAATAAAAAAGAACAGGTACGTAATACAAACATAAATTACTTATTATTACGATTAATATTCGACAACAATTTTATTTAACATAGATCTGTGATATGTGAAATAAGCAACATACGGCATAATGTCAACATTAATGTTTCTGGAGAATGTACAGTCTATAGTGGTATTGCCTAATGTTGTCGGTGATGTTTGTACGTAGTTGAGGCCGAATTCATTCCTCATGAACTCAACGAGATAGCTGTTCTGTTGTGGATCGCAATTGAAATCGCCGCATAGAACGATTGGAGTCTCTTTTGCATTGTTTCACTTCTACGGATATTGACATCTCTCAGTTCCGTGGCAGATCCAATAGATATATCGATTGTCTGTTCATTCGTTATGTCCATAATTATAGGTATTCCAGTGGTACTCGCGAGGTCGGCTTTGCGACGTTCCCGAAACCGTCTCGCTCGCTCGGCGCCGGACATTGGGGTACCTGTGCGTGGCCCATAGCCCCCTCTTTGTAACGCTAGCCTTAATTTATATTTCTGGCTGGCTCTTGCACGCGCTGAGGCCGACATAGCAAATGTTTATATATTTATTGTCACTATCTGGTTTTTTAAATATAAATACTGTCCAAATTACACTTATTTTTGTATAAATCAATCGGTTCAAATAAACTTGACAAACACACGAAAGAATCACCACGCTATAAAGTCGGAGTCACGAGTTACACTGAATAGAAACAAGCGTGAGCGCCGGTTTCGCACAGTTATCGCAGTATCCCTCCCCCGCCAACCCGCTTGACCCCGACACGAACTCAATGTCTTAACAGCGAGCTGACTATATAAGTGAAATATTTACACCACATTTTTGTTTCTAAGACTAATAGTTTTTAAATTATTAAGGTACGATGATATAGACCTTTTCGTTACGGTCCAGTTTTTAAACCTGGTACCCGTATGTTTCGGCGCGATTTTAAAGACGTTTCACGTCAAAAAAACCTATCAAACGTTTCGTAAAGCTCCATACATTACAAAAGTTCCTACACGATTCCGCCAGGGGCGCTTTACTTTAAATGGAGCCTTACGAAACGTTTGATCGTTTTTAGAAAACTATCAAAATTCATACATTGCATATTTTATGGATTGATCTGTATTCTGTTAGTTCCTCAAAGGGTATAGTTTCTGAGGTATCTAGGTAAATCAGCGAAAATTAACTTTACTATTAAAATTATCCCTAATTTCAGCATTTATCCTAACTTTTAATAACGACGCTGAACAAAAGAGCTAAATCCTTACCTAGACATTACCGCCCGCTTTGGGCTTCATTCTCAGTATTTCACCGGATTAAGACGAGTAATCCTACCGAATTAAACAGACACTTGCACAAAGGGTTTATTTGACGCGGCGGCTGATTTAATTCGGGAGCATCATTCAAGTGCGGCCACTAACAACTCGGAGACTTTAAGTCTTTAAAGTAGCTTTTGTAGCGGTTCTGTACTTTTTGGTCAGGATCTAGGTTTTTTTTCAGATGACTAGGTAAGTTCGTCTCCAGTGCTGTATTTAGGGCGGTGCCAGTTCAGTGCGCAGATCCTAGGGGGCGCAGAAATGACCAGGAGCCCTATTCTAGCGAATGAGATATTATCGTGGTCACTGTCGCTTTACTCGAGTTCGAGATCGAGAATATCTCGAATGGCATAGAATACTAAGGAGTATAGAATTAGCTTAAGAAACTTGGTATTCTTATCATTTATAATTTTATATCATTGATTCACCGTAGAAAAAAATATTTTGGAAAATTTAACGGTCCCTGTAGGATAGTGAGTGAAATCGCGGGGCGCAGTTAGTTATCAAGATAGGTAGGTATGCAGTGATGAGTCCTTACCAAATTGTATAATACCTTGTGCACACAAACCATGCATATTCATAATTATTCATCAAAGCATTTCGTTTTGTGGCCTCAAGCAAAGCGCGTTCATTAAAACACGAAAATTAAACAGTTTTCTGTTTTAACGCAATTCCGCTCCGCTCGAAGCTGGAGGCGAAATTCACCTTAACATTTAGGCTAAGCGCATGCTAAGACACAAGTGAGGCAGCACAGTATAAAACAGATTCTGCGGGGTAGAGCAAGCGAGACAGACATATGGCGTAGAGAAGGACAGACACATGCTGCGTAGCGCAGAGCAGATTTTGTAATGCATGAACGTACTGAGAGCTGCGTACTGCGGTGTAAGCACGTGCGACGCAGATAAGTGTTTGTCCTGCTCTACGCCCTATGTCTGTCTCGCCTGCTCTGCCCGGCAAGATCTGTTCTGTGCTGTGCTGCGTCGCCTACTTCTCAACATACTTCGGCATTTGATTACTTTCCAGAATTATGGTCGCTGCCGACGCGAGAGTGGTTCTCTTTTTGTTACATTTCCACCGCTTAGCAGAGTAATGCAATCAACGAGGGCAGCTTCTGTGGAAGACTAAGTACTGGTTGATTACTTCATTCTTTGCGTGTATTGTGGAGTTTATTTCTTTTTGGGATATTTTGTATATATTGTTTGGCGTACACCCTGTGGCGGGTGGGCGATTCCATCCCATATCTATTTTATGGTGCCTTATAAAATGTATGCACCACATGTAATATGACGTTTCTATTTATCGCGTCTACGTCGGAAGAGTAGCCATAGCATTTACAAATTTAAATAAAAAAATATATAAAATAGATGCCTCTATAATTTTGAAACCGGGAATCATTGGTTGAACTCTGGTATTTATGGTGGTTATTTTTCTTTCGCCAGATTTCAAGGAAGGAGGAAATGTTCAATTCGACATTCCATTTCTTTTTTAGTTTTTTGAAATTATCTCGGTTATGAGCCTTTTTATTGCTTTGTTTTAGTAATTAACCTAAGCTACTTCGAGTATTGCGTCTTTTAAAATAAGCTCTAAAAATTAGAAAAAGTCTGTTTTTTTGTGAAAATTATTTCTATTAGTAAAGTCCATCAGTCTTCTTCACCGTATTTTTCCAGTAATCTGTCACCTAATAGTCCATCGTCGTCTCGTTATTTAAACCAAACCGTTCGATATCTGTTTAAAAAGCTATCAACTGGCGTAGTTTTTCATCGCCGTCCCGTGGGATTACCTAGAGCTAGGGCTGCCAGCTGAAAGGAAAAATATTACCTTATTTATAATATAGGTATTTATTTATAAGCCGCTGAAAAACTTGACATTCGTCATGCGAAAGTTTGTGATTGAACGAGTTTGTATTTTTGTTGGTTTTATGGTTTACGGTAAAATGGTAAAACCGATTTTAGTGAAATTTCGAACGAAGATAGTGTAGTATGGAAACTAACGCGGTTTTCACACATTTTTGTTATAATTAAACACGAGAATACTCACGTAAAAATTAAGTCGTAAAAAAAATTTTACGTAAGTATTTCCGTGTTTAATTATAACAAAGATAGTATATACTCGTATTTGACATTAATACATAGACTAGGTATTTTTTGTTTCGGAAAAATTAGCGTTTTTTGTACGATTGCGGATGAAACCCTACAACTCAGATTGAAGGATTAATTGAGACTTCAACAGGCTTAATTAACATAGGCCGTGGAAAAATCATCTTTCCACCGTTTTTTTCTCGAAAGAAACTAACGTATCCATTATCCACATTCTAGCTTTGGAATAAAAATAAAATCGGATTATTAACATACATTCTTAGGACTAAAAACTAAACAAAATAAATAATTAGAATTAAATAAAGACACAAGTGGCTTTGTCACAACCAAACCCGAATAAAAACGATAGGTACCTACATAGAGGGTTGAATAAGTCTGCGGTCCATAAGCTTTCATGTGGTCAAAAATTACCTCTCTCTTTCCCTCCACGCCTCAGCCCATCCGAGCCTCCCTTTCCCCCAGCAGCCCGTACCAACCCTGGCGTGTAATCCAGCTCGTCGACAGCTCCTAATCCCAGTATCAAGTTTGAGCGCGAATTGAGGCTCCGCTCCGCTTCCGACGATACTTTACTTCGCTACAAGATACTAACTTTTTAAATCACGTAAAACTAGAAATCTCTCGGTTACGAAGATTTTCTAATAAATGCTCTACATCCTTATGAGGGTGTGGAATTTTTTATGAGGATGTAAAAATTGTACTCTTATGAGGTTGTAAAATTTTCGTAATATGAAAGTACGGGGGACGCAGAGTTTTTCATTGAGGAAGTGAGGATTTTCTCATGTGATTTTGGTGCTCAGGTATTTCTATGTTTCATTTCACTAGAACTTATAGTATCGCTGATACGTTGCGAAGAAACCTTACATTCGTTTTTTTGGGTATACACTAAACAGGGTTATTAGGAATGGGTATGCTAGGACGAAACAGGCTCATAGTACTCATCCCTATAAACAAGTTTTACTACGTCTACTACGAAAATATATCAGGTATTCGATAGAAAAATGTCAAGATTCACAGAATGTATGGAACACCTGATTTTTCTTCCGCGATTTCCGAGTTTGTCTCACAGTAAAAGTTACTTATAATGATGAGTACTATAAATCCTTTTCGGCTAAGCATACCTTTTCCTTAAAACCCTGTATATTATTTAAGTGAACGACATAACTACTTCGAATTTTATCCAAAACCTTGTCTAATCCTAATTTTATCTATAATAATTTTGATACAAATCTGAATGGTAACAAAAATTCTCAGCCTTTATAATGCGCCCACTCTTTGAACTTTCCTATTTTTAATTTAACACTCAAAATAGAGTAATAGCAAAGGTCCTCTATTTATTGCTCCCAAAATATCTATTTATACCTAACTGCCTAAATTATTCTACGGAATGTATAATATTATCTTGTAGAATTGTAGATACTTCACGAGCCCAGAGGCAACATAATTGAGTAGGTAAACAAGTATTAAGCTTACACTGGCTTGGTAGGCAAGTAGCTAGGCTTGGCGTTAATAACCTTTACTACCTTTACACACAGTTTAGCGAGGTGGTTGGCAACTCGAAAATAACTATAAAATTAATTAAAACAAAGTTGGGGGAACTTTGAAACGGCTAAGCCAATTTGACAAATTATATCTAAAAGCCACCGCTAAAAAACCAGCTTTCAAATTTTAAAAACCGCATCTAAATTGGTTCACCCGTTTACGAGCTACGGTGCAAACTAAATGATTTAACTAAAATTTGGTTAACTAAAATAGTTTACCCCTAGATTAACATAGACTACTTATCATCATCACCGATTTTCATCAAAACGTATGGGGGAGGGAATTATTGGGCACCAACTAGGTCCTAATACATTCTAAGGCCGACAACTTGCTAATTTGTAGGCTCTAATGGGTTGATTACACGTAACGAGTACAGCGGCGAGACAGTGCCCTCGGCCGAGTACCAGGTTTGTTTAAGCATTTTGACGAGGCGAGACAGTCACCAGAACCATGGTGTGTTTGCTCGATCCGTGTCATCATCATCATCGTCATCAGCCTATCTAATGCTGGACATAGGCCTCTCCTAAAGAACGCCACAAGGCACCACCTTCTGCCTTACGCATCCACTTGCTCCCTGCTGCCTTACGCAGGTCGTTCCGTGTAATCAACCTACGAGTATAATCAGTGGACCCCCGCCCTACCAGTGTACCCCACCCTAAGATCCACCTGTGAAGAACAAACAGTATAGAGAACACTCGGCTCGTGTTATTCTATTATTGAGTTCTGTCAGCCGCGAACATCTGCGAACTCATGTTTGTTCTCTCAGAATCGGGTAGATAAACAATTAGAGTAGTCTTATCGGGCTGACGAGGCGTTATGGCATACACACTACTTTTAAATATGTATACCTATATAATATTTTATCATTAGACAGTTTCCTGGAAGAGGCCTGGATGACCTGGAAGAGATCGTTTTAACGATAAGGCCACTTGTTGTTGTACTAGTTTTAAGTGTTAAATAACACAATAAACAATAAATATCTCAGGAAAATTATTTACGGTTTTGTTGGATAGTTCTTTCTTTATTGTTCACACACAAAAAAAAACCATTGAAAGCTAGTGCAACAACTGGCGGCCTTATCACTGAGAGCGATCTCTTCCAGGCAACAGTAGGATGGAAAGGATATACATAAAAAACGGGGAAGATATATTTTTAATTTTTTTTTATTAGGTACATTTGAAAAAAATGCCTCCTACTCAATCGGGTAAAAACAGTCATGTCACGACTAAAACTACTCAAATCTCCCGACTTTTTGAAAAAGCACCGAAATAACAGGTGTGTCTAATGACGGAAGAAAGCGGCCATTGTGCGGCCGGTAATGACGTATTTCCGGAGACGGGCCGGAAGTGGCGCGGCTGGGCGAGGGCGGGCGGCCTAGGTTTTGTCTGTAAGCTAAACATTTTGAATTCATTGATACTATTGTTTTATAAATTGTATTAGTATTAAAAATAATTAATTATTTACGACAAGCGGATACTCTGTCTTCGTACCCGGTGCTCGGGATTATAAAATATAGTCTATAGCACTCAAGAATAGCAAAGTTTTCTGATGGACAAAAACATTGTTTCAATGAGACTAAAGATTGCACTCTGCAAAGAACCCTTGACTTTTTATAAAACTACCTTATGCTACTTGTAGAATGTAGATTATATTATAATTTTTCGAATGACAATAGGTTTATTCGCGATGTCATGGTAGGTCCTTTAAAAAAAATTATTCATAAAGAAAAGTACTATGACATCCTTTCTGCTCACTACTGTGGAATGCTCACGGAATGTGAGAAGTGAGTATTCTCCTATATTCGTGCAATCCTATATTGTATAGACTTCAGCAAATTAAATGTATCCCAACTACACAACTCCACAATGTCTCTGCGTTGAATTTACATTCTCTTTGCTCCGGAATCCGACAAATAAAGAACATCTGCTTCCCACATCCGAGTACATTAATCAGCGGCGAGTGTTTGAGATATAAACCAGGAAACATACTATGTATTTGTATTCTCAAATAACTGAATGGTTGCGTAACTACTGAGAAAGTACTTAACTAATGCTGGTGCAAATTTCAGCTTAGAACTCTAATTTACACTGTTATTTTTTTACTTCATTGATAGGCTTGCGTTTGACCATCTCGCCTGGGTAAACAATGATGCGTTCTACGATGGAGTCCGCGCGCCTAGAACACTGACAAAAAATTCGCTAAAAGAATGATAAATAATTCACCTAAAGTACGGAGCATACGAGTACTGACGATTAGCACCAGTTTATGATAATTGTCACCTTAAAAACTGTAGCTAACCGTCGTACTTTTAGGTGATATCAGTATGCTCCGTATTTTAGTTCTCATTGCTTTAGCGAAACGGCAACGCTCGTGTAGCTAATAGGTATGTCTTAGACTGCATTCTTTATCTTTGACTATAACTTCCACTATAAGATATGCCAAAAATATAAGCAATCCCTGACAAAAAAGCTTAATATATATTTAACGGGTTGAACAGACCTTCTGTGGTTAAGAACTCTCTCGATTATTAGACAGACAAACAGCACACGCTTAAAACTACTTCCGTCGGGTTAAAAATAACATTTATTTGTGAGGCGACCTAATCGATATAACATAGTGTGTTATGTGTATTTATTCTTAGAAACGCTTCCCAAACATTCATACAATTTGGAATCGTGAATAGATAAATGGGCAGATTTTATGAGCGCCAGTGACACTGAAATCGTCCATAAATCTGAAACTAAAAGTAGGCGAGACTCGACGGCCGTTTATTTTTATCGCGCCACCTTATCTGATTTATTCAGTTATGAATTTTACGCCTCGCTTAATTTCACCTGTGATCTGTGATGGTTAAAATGGTAGATAAGAGTTTTATACAGGATATTTAATGGAAAGTGTTGTCCTAATTGGATAACTTTGTGCTATAATCAGACAAGACTGTATTGTTAAATCAGATTTTATTTAATTACTGATAGGCTTTCGTTTGACCGCCATCTTGCCTGATGGGCATCAATGATCAGTCTACGATAATACCGATTCGCTCTCGACTTGAAAACACCCGTAGATAATTAAATAGTCTGAATATAATAGATCCGGTGATTTTTTTCAAGGAGATTACAAGTGTGGTCGCGTGACTTGTTTTATAGTAATTAGTAGTTAAAAAAAAATAAAAAAACACGCCTTGTTTAGTGTTTTGTCATCAGTCCTCGATATATCTACATACAAAGTTTGAACGAAATCTGGCCGCTTAAAGTGGGACAAAATCGCGGCCAAAGGAGTCGGTTACAAACATACAAACATATAAGTGAAGCTAATATAAAGCGTGTAATAAATCGCGGGGCGCAACGAATCCATAATATCGAAGTTCCACTACGAACCAACGATCGTAAGTATTGTTTTGTCAATCCAAACTTTTTATAATGTAGGTAATTACACAGACAAGTAATCTAAGAACATGACCTATCTTCCTTTCTATTTATAATCATCGGCCGAGATAATGAAAATTCCCTCTGCCTGGGATATTACTTATTGGGCAGATTCTTTATGATTATTGAATTTGAGGCGAACGCGGCAAACAGCAGGCAGAGGGGGGGGGGGGGGCAAAAAGGGGGGGGGTCTCGCCCAATTATTTTTTATTGGAAATCGGTGGCTATGTCAGCTGGGCGAATGGAGAAATTGAGATTTTGAGAAAAGGTTTCCAAATCAGCTAGATTTTATTTTGTTTCAAATTAATTTTATTCGTTTTAATTTTTTAACCCTAATTTGGACATAATTATGTAAATATATTAGCCTGAAGTTCTGGAATTGGAATACGTGTGTGACGTTATTTATGACGTCATGCCAAGTGATTACCAGTTTTTAGCCGTCGACGCAAAAAGAGAGGTGTTGTAAGTATTGGTTTGCTTATTTGTGTCATCGTAGCTCTGAAACGATTAAACAGATTTAGATAGAGTTCTTATTTATGACTAGAAAATCTATTCAGACGTGTAAACCTATCAGCTCTTTCCCCGTAGAGGTATGTTAAAATGATACATTGACTAGTTGTTCTTTCTGTATTTTAAATAGTATTTTATAGAATTATAATTTCAGAAAAAATATAATTTAAAAAACAGTCATGTCCTACTAAAATGTCCCAATAAAAATAATATAAAACCATTTATTCCTTTCTAGAACACATGATAGGTATACTACTTTACTTTGTACCTACCCTCAATTCCCGTAACCGCCATGTGCCAGGTATCGCGTTACACTTCGCGACATTTCCTCCCTCCGCCACTCTATTCGTACGCGATAATCTGCTGCGTACGGTGAGGTATGGTTGGCAAAACAAGCAGGTTAAAGGCTAAACTGCAAACTAATTGACCAAGCGAGCGAAGCGTCTCTGCAACGACTGGCCAAATTTGCTTTCATCTGTCCGGATGTTTGTTTTGTTTTTTGTTGGTACTCGCGTACAAGTTGTAGCATTTCTCAACAAATCTCGACGAAACTTGGTAAACAGGTTCAACAATTTAATGGTGCGTTTCCACGCTTGCCAAGGCTTGACAAGCATCCACAAGGCACAAGCGTCTACAAATCTCGCTTGGCATTTGGAAGTCGTTTACACGCTTGTGAATGCGTCAGTGTGCTACGTACAATGTACATCCAAACATGGCGGACACCGAACTTGTTTCGGCTATTACGTTTGGATTAACCTACTTTTATTTCAAATACAAGTAAAGTAAAACAAAAGCAAGGAAAGCCCGACGACCACGAAGATGGTGGATGAATCCTGTTATTTTTTTAATGTTTTCATATTTCTTTTTTGGATTTTAATTCCTTTACTGAACTGGGCAAGACGACTCCAAGCATCTGCAACTTTCTTTTTATCTTTATGGTTAACGTCTTTGGGGTTCCAGATATACGTTTGGGTCTGGTAATATTCCAAAAACGATAAACTCTCTTCGGTCGACCAGCCACTCATTTTGAAGTCAGAACTAGACGTGCGTTCGTCGTGAGATCACAGCGGCTCGGCTACTAAGCGCGCGCCAACGTGTGAACGCGTCGCAAGCGCTTGCCGCAAGCGCCCTTGATCTGTGTCCAAAAACCGACACTGGCCCGGATCGGATACAAGCGTCCACAAGCTCACGCAAGCCGAGCCAAAAGACCTCTTTACACGCTTGTGCTTGTGGATGCTGGTCGAGCCTTAGCAAGCGTGGAAACGCACCATAATAGTTTTTTTGTCGTCGGGATTTTTTGATTGGGGGGTTCCCTCAAAATGGGAGGAAATTTGCTGCAGCGCTATTTACCGACCGATTTTCATAAAATTTGGCAGAAGTACTTTAATAACCTAATTCTAAACAAGAATTTGGAATATAAGTAAAATCAATGAAGAGGGTTTTGACATAAAACACTGTGATGACACACAGAAATGTGGTGAATCACAGGGTTTTATCTCAACAATCATCACATCAAATCATTTATTGTATTGGATAGTTATGAATTCTCTCATCCGAAATTTGTTATTCCGCTCGAAAGTTTTTTTTATTAAGTGATAGGCTTGCGTTTATCCATACTTTTCTGCTGACTGTACCTAGTCTGAGTGCGCCCCTGGCCGCGTGATACGGCTACATAATAAGTGTATTTGCATACTGTTTTTAGATCTGCCGTATTGCGTCGAATGAAGCCCTAGCGGCGCGTCGTTACACCGTTGCGACGCCGTTAAACGGTTGCCGTTACGTGGTTAATGCTGGCTTGTTTCTGTTACGGTGGGAAGGTAACATTTTAGTAATGTAAGAAAAAATGTCCTTGATGTTAGAAAAGTGTCAAGTGATACATGACAAGATGGGGTTCCGTAGCTAATGCAATACTATCACACTAGTAATAATATAATAACATTTTATTGACATCACAAAAAGTAATTACAGACACATTTAAAAGCCAGAGGAAAGATATAGGTTTAAGTACTTTACAATAATCGCAAAGAAAAAGATAAATTTAAAAAAGTTAAAATTATGCCAAACATTAAGGTTAAACCTGGATTAACGTGTTAGTTCCCAAAAAAAAGCTAGAAACAGAGTCAACTCAGCAGGACATCGAAAGTAAAAATATCCCAAATAATTCAATTAGGTACTTCATTTTTTTTATTTTTTTAATCTACCGGAACAGTAATGGTAAACATTATTACCATCTCCATACATTTTAATGTATGTTTTCATAATGAGTGTTGTTGTAGCAGTCAGCTTAGAGTTACTTTCGCTGTAACTCGACTGTGAGGGTAGATAGCTTAAGCGTAAGTTAACGGACATTGTAACGGTTCTGTATAAAATAGGAATATCGAGTATCAAAAATTTATTGATGGGAAACCGAGTCATGACACAAGATTGAACCGGCTATGCGTTTAGTCTTATAAAGAATACAAGTAAACGGGGCAGGTTGCTCTCATTGGCTTTGATGCACTATGATGTCACGGGACTGTCAAAAATCTCTGAAGTTAAATAATAGAATTATTAAAACTATAACTGGTACATCGCTTATTTTTCCCGAAACAGTTAAGGGTTGAACTAGAAAAATATTTATACATAGTAGGTATACGTGTAATGCGCATAGCCAACCAACTTATTAAAACCAGTTGGACAATATTGTGCTATTATTTTGACAATTTGTTAAAATTAACACGGGAATACTCACGTAAAAATTAAGTCGTCGTGTAATCATAACAAAATGGGCAGAAACCACGTTAGTTCCATTGTAAAAATTTGACAGTTCTTATTGAAACCGTTTTCTAATTTTCCCACGGAACCCCAACAAAACATTGTTTTGTACATTACGCAGGATCTGTACTCTGTAGCCGGCGCGCGGCCGGATTAATGTAATAAAAAGTACAGCTTCAACAATTTGAATAATTTCTTTAGTAATTTATTACGCTCAAGTTTTTATTGTTCTCTGGACTGTGTGTACGAGTTTGTTTACCAATTTAAAATGAGCTTTGACTCTGTTTTCCGGCTTAATCTAATTTGAGTTCACAATTTTATTGCAGCTTTTCACTTTGTCCTTGTTATTGTTATTTGTTTTTTGTTATTGTTATTTGTTTGTTATTGTGTGCAAATTAGAAATATTTTGTTATTAGACGAACTGTGCCCTGCAGTCATACATAGATATAGATAGGTAGTCGCCACATTTTCCGTATTTGTTTTTAATATTTTTCTTATCATAATCAACCTATTTTTGGATTTAATAACGGGAAGGCCTACTCGACAAGTTACAGGTACTTTGCACCTTGTTTTTTTTTATTTGTATGTTTACCACTGCTGGATATAACATCCAGCAGTGGCATTATAGTCGTCTAGGAGAGACCTATTACCCTTCTACTTGCTGCCTCCCAGCTCACGTTTCCAGCCTGTTCATAAATAAGGGCCGTAACAGACGAGCCGAGTGCAGCCTGATTCAAGCGCCCATTATCTGGGGATCGTTCGCGAACAAGATACAATGATTAATGCTCGAACTAGCAGCGCTTTGTTACAGTAATTTAATTGAATTTATGTAGAGAGGAGCTCGGTGAGATAGACTAATAGATGGGACTGATATCGGTACGGCACGAATTAATTTATGGTATTATTTTGCACAGAATATTATTAATTTTGTGTTTCTGACTTTAAATTGGATCATCATTTTACTAATATTAGGCATGTGAAAAATTTTGCGTACCTATTTGGATTTTTGTTACTCAATCTTGCAAAGACGACTGAATGGATTTACATGAAAGGTAGGTATGAAAGTAGCCACTTTACGTCCAGAAATAATATGGAATACTATATAGGATAGCAGGTAAAACTACGAGGCGCTGCTACTGTAAAGTAAATATAAGTATGAGTAGTTGGATAAAAATTACAAGTCTCTCATTTACTTATTCATCTTTTAAGTAAGACATGTAGATTGTAGGTATTACGCAAAAGTTTGGAAGTGATCGCTCATAACGAAAAGACTACCTACCTCTAATGTTTCAGTGTGCTTGGCCGTTTCTTTTGTAGTGGTAGTGTCAAATGTATTGTATTGCTGTACCAACATTGAGTTGGTCGCGATTTTCAAAGCCTATTCAAAGATTTCACAACTACGACATTCACCTCAGAAGCTGTTTCAGCGGCCGCGTAGTCCCGCACACCGTACCACCGTACATACATCCCGCTGATTGATGGCCTACCTCCGGCTTTCAGCGCGTTATATCATTCGCTAAGCACCGGCCTTAAAAGGTTCCGATGTAGGGAAGGATTGGTGGTAGGAGAAGTGGGCTGGAAATCGAACTAGTAGTGTATTAATAATGTTAGTTGGCCAATTTGTGTATGTAAAACTACTTTCCACTTCTAGCAGATGAGGCCGAGTTTTATGTTAATTTACTTTTGGCTCTGTCAATAATGTCATTTTCAATTAATTTTGAACTTTTAAAATTCAAGACTGCGCGGCACAGCACTGCGCTCGTCACCCTGAGATATAAGATGTTTAATCTCCTATATGCCCTGAAATTTCGCTGGAAACATTGCCCTTCAAACCGGAACACAGTTTGTTTGCACATTACTGCTTGGCGGTAGAATAACTGGCAAAAGTGTACTTCCCCAGGTGAGCTCTGCAAGAGAGCCCTACCACGAGTGTTTTCCACCTACTCTTCTTGCACTGTGACAAGAATTTGAAATATCAATGACGCGCGTTTCATATTGAATTTCTTCTCTACTTACCTGCGTAAATGTATGCTTTATGTCAATTTCAAGGTAATGTAAGAACCTATTAACCTACTAACACTGTTTACATATTTACAGAACTTGCAAATTTGTTGCGTAAAAGTTTGAAAAAAAACAACCCACTTTACACTAGTATAATAGACAGGGTTATAAGAAAAGGGAGTGCTAATCCAAAAAACGCTCAGAGTACTCATCATTATGAACCACTTTTACTATAGGACCAACCCTGAAATCGCCCAAAAATGTCAATGACACTCGACAAAATGTATGGAACAGCTTTCTTTCGCGCTTTTCGGGTCCGTCTCATTGTAAAAGTTGTTCATAATGATGATAGCTATGAGTTCATTTCGGCTTAGCTTAGCATACCGTTTCCAAATGACCCTATAGTCAGTATAATATATGTAAATTATTTGTAATCTTACCTAGTATGTTTTAAGTATAAAGCTCTACTAAGTATAACACGCAATCTACTATAATTTATCACAAATGTAAAGGTATTTGCAACGAAAGGGGTAAACTGCTTGCAAGGTGTATTTTATATCTACTCCACTCTGCATTCAATTTGAATAAAACTGATATACCGATAAGGTATACCCGACCTGAGTAGTTCCCGCTCGGTAGCACGCCGTCGCGTCGTCCACACTGTTGACGATCGGGTATTGAAAGTTCCGCTCGTTCAGTGTTGACGAACGGTGCTTTTTATTTCACGATAGTTTCGCAATGTAGTAAGAGTCAAGATGCAGAAAAATTAAATTTAATAAAATATAGCATGGATCAGATTTTTTGCCTTTTAAGCCAGAGGTCCCGGGTTCAACTCCCGGCTGGGCAGATATTTGAATGATGAATTTAAATATCTGCCCTGTTTCTGGGTGCTAGTTACCCTTGTCTTGGTGTGTGTTCCATGGCATCTCCGACACAGGGTATCCTAGTAGGGAGCTAAGAGTGTGAAACGTTATTTATTTAGGTACCTATTTTGAAAATGTATAATTTACTTTGCTACTATTAGTTGACCCTGAACTGTGACCTCACGATCTCTATGTACTTCACATTCAAATAGATAACAACTATTACAATGAAAAGTTATAAAGCTACGAGTATGTTAGGATGACCATAACGTAAAGTCTGATTCAACAAAATGTACCTACCTATTATATTATGAACATAAATATAATAGTCAGTGCTATATTAACCTTAAAAGAAGGTTGCCACAGCCCTTATGGTTTTTCACTGTATAAAATTAAATAGAAAAGTGAGTTTGTTTGTTACGCTTTTACGTTTTACCTACTGAACCGATCATCATACAATTTTGCACACACATTGTCAAGAGTACAGAGAATGATATAAGTTTATTTTCATTATCATCATCAACACCGTTTTTCATCACCACTCATATAAAATGCTAGCAGGGCAGTAGAGCGCAGCAATAGTTAACATAATATAAATATTGAGTACACTAAGTAAATAAGATATTAATTATACGATAAACATCGAAAGCAATCGTAACTACAATCGAAAATAAATACCCCAAGGACTGAACGAATAAAATTATATAGTCATCGTAAACAGTAAGGCGGAGTTTAGACTGTCTGAGCTAGCAAAACTAGCGATTACACTAGCAACTCGTGAAAAGTAGAACGGGATTTTAAATGTTTGTATTCATTGTGTTGACGACCTGTTTGGCTCCGAGGTAGTCCAAGCCAGATGTCTCTGGTTCGATTCCCGGCCGGGCAGATGTTTGAATGATGAGTTTAAATAATATCTGCTCTGGGTCTGGTTGTTAGTTGTTCTTGTCTTTGTGTGTGTACCACGGCATCCCCGACACAGGCTATTCTAGTGGGGAGCTATGAGTGTGAAACGTAATTTATTTTCAACTTTTGCAACTCCGACGACGCGGCGACGATGTAATAAAAGGTAATTTTTATAACATTTTTACTTTTATTAGATTGACATATGTAAAACTCTTTATTACAAACCACAGAAAGGCGAATATGAATGATAGTTGTTTTATAAAACCACTTTTTTCGTATGCCTAAAATAAAACCTAATAATAAAAAAATTATTAAATACGGCCTAATCACCCTTCGAGGGTAGACCGGCGTCCCAGCAGTGGGAGAATTAAAAGTTGCATATTATGATGAATAAAAAAATTGTCCCTTTCCACTTCAATCTCGCTATTTAGAACTTATATTTTACAAAAGTGTAGAACTGGCCTTACCAATACAGCGAACACAATGACGAATAAAAGGTTAAATACGCTATTTACACAGCTTATGAATATAGATCTTAAATAAAACAATTTTATCTTCGAACCAGAATATTTTTAGTTTATCTTGCAAATAAACAATCAAAAGGTCAGAAGATAAAGAAATCTCAGAAGACAATATTTGTTATTGGATATGAGAAAATTCCGTTCAAATTCGTCGTATCATCTTGTGACATTTTTTCTATACTAAAACCACACAAAATGAAAAAATTTAGGGAGACTTTTGCCCAGCAGTGGGACATTGTAGGTTAACTATAAAACACAGAATAATTATTAATTACTTGTACCTACTAAAACTATCACAACCATTACCAAAGTAAAAGTTTGTTCAGATACTTGTTACTCAATCACGCACAAACGGCTTAACGGATTTGGATGAAATTTCATATGAAAATAGGTTTTAGACATAGGCTACTTTGTAACCCGATAAAGCTAACGGTTCCCGCAGGATAGCGGGTCAAACCGCGGGTAGAGACTAGTTCATTTATAAACCGTCGTCGTAAAACAATGGAACAATAGCACGTAGGGTTTCCTCTTTTTAAAAAGATTTTATTTAACTTGCAATGTATGTAACTATGTAACTTTGTTTGTTCAGGAATCTTGCAACTCAATATTGAACCACGTCCCGATGTCCAATTGAGCTGAAATTTGGTATGGGTACGTGTGTAACTCCGACGACAAGCAATAATAGCTTGTTTTAAAAAACAAAAATTATCTTATTATTTGTAATGACGTAGTAGTAGTACCTATTAAGAAAAAATTTCAACAGATTTGGTTCGATAAAGATGTCTAAACGTTAATAAAAGGATGTTACTCGTAATTATGAATCTTGTTTCTGTTTAACTAAGTCTTGTTTGTAATTTACTTCTACATACGGTGATCCCCGAAGTCTTTGTTAATTTATTCGTGTATACCCCTGAGTTAAGACGCTTAGTTGAATAGGTAAGTACCTATATATCTTTGTAGATAGATAGATAGATAGATAGATAGATAGATAAACTCTTTATTATTCACACCATAAATTACAAACAAAAGGATTATAGCACCTAAAACTAGTGCGACAACTTACTAACTAACTTTAACTTTTGTACTTATTTGAAAGCAACTTTCTTATCCGCGAATCAGCGATGCATTTTATGCAGCTTGTTTTGTACTGTGATCGATTTCGTTCCAAGTTACTGCGATAAAATATAAGCGCATAAAACACGTAAATCCATTTCTCCTCGATCTCACAAACCAAAGTCGACAAGTAACAATAAACCAGCAAATTCCCGAAACAAAAACACATTGAAAACACATTACGGCGAAACAAATCACTTCCGAACTTTCCTAATATCTTTGTCTTTTTCTTTAAAACTGACGCATTACGCGAATCCTGGTGGTTTGTCGACTGGTTGGGAAACTGGGGCAGAGGGCGACGGGTCGGTCGACTGGTTGGGATACTCGGGTTGTCCGGGTACCCGGGTAGAGGAACATCCTTGCCGGCAACGCAGTGCAAAAGCGACCACCGCGCGAAGCAGACGTCTTCTCTATCTCTCATACTTTCCAAATTTCTTCTCTATTAAACCACTTCTCTATGAAAAACTTTAATTTTACTAAACATTTTTTTTAGAATGATTTTGAGAGAAATTAATGGAAAATTACGCAATTCTACAGGTGGTTTTGTTTATGACGCGCGATTTTAGACTTTGTTGTTAACGGTTTAGAGTCGGTGTTTGTGTGTTGTTTTGAATGTTTTTACATTTTCAGTGTGCTAATTATTGTGTTTTTGTGGAAAATTGTCTGAAATGTGAGTGACGAAAATACAAAATTGAAAACACAGTTGAAACAAAAGATGAACATAAAAACTTAAAAAATAATGTTATATGTTATTCTAACTTCAATTTAATTTTTTTTTTTTGGTCTAGATTGAGTTGCAATTAAAATTAATATTTTAATCGTCAAGATTTACTTGAAAATCAATTCAATTCAATTCATTTCCTTCTGAGAAAAAACATTTACGTAAATATTAAAAAATACAAAATTTTGCCAACACTAAAAAAATCTCGAGACAAAATTAATATATTTGTGTGGGCGGCGCGGCGTCACGTCACTAGTGAGTAGATCTTATTTCTTTCATCCACAGAAGTGGAAATTAAAAACATTGGCAATATAATTATCTATAGAGTTATAATAGTGACATCGGGAGATGGTGACCACTTACCATCAAAAGAACCGCTTATATGCTTGGTACTCTAAAAAACTACAAACTAATTATCAAATGAAAGAAGTAAAAAAATAAATTTAAAAAATAAAAAGTTGTAGTAAATAATATAATGGTGAATATTTTTTTTATTTACGTGTTTTTCTTTATGGAAGAAAGATTGGCCTAAACTCATCTGATAACGTGTAGTCAAAGATAGTAAGTAGGTACCTATAAAAACAACAGCCTGGAATAAGATCTGGCTTTCAACAATAAATGCAATAAACCAGCAATTCACACTCAACACACATTTTATATAAACAACAACACATAGACAAAAAAGCAACCTGCACCGTAAATGCAATAAATCAGCAATTCACACCAACAACACACAAAAATACCAACAACAACAGAAATTCACATTGACAAAAAAACAACACGCACCAAAAAACAGTGCTGGAAAATCAATGCACAATTTGATTCTACGTTTTGTTTGAAACTCGAAACAAAAGAGTGGATCCTGCACATGTCGCGTTCATACGTGCGTTGCTGCATGCGCTACGTGAATTGAATACATTCTTTATACATTGTTTTTATCCACATTCTTATAAAAAAACTTCTCCCTTGTATGTTCTGTGGCAGAAAAATAGCACAACTACAGGACCTTATTCTGGCGAGTGAGATATTATCTCGGTCTCTGTCGCTCTTTAGAAATGTCATGACTATGAGAGTGACGGAGATAATATCAAACGTTCAATAATAGGGTTCCAGACAGTTAACAATAATTTGAAAATTAATTAATTCAGGATTCTCGATCCGTTGCAAAAAAAAGATAATTTTAGCATACGCAGAAAAGCCTAACTACCTAACTATAGCCGTGCAATGCGTGCGAAAAGGCAAGAATAATCGCTCTGTCCCCCTCACACTCGTTAAGTTGTATGTAAAAATAGCCCCTTCTGAGAGGTTTAAGGCTAGACGTTTGCGAGATTGCATTCTAAAACAAAACTGTATATCAACCTAATCTTAATTTTACCGTCAAATAAATCAGGTAAAAGTGTAACTGAATTTTACCTCTAGCTCAGTAGAAATTTTAATTTAAGATTTAAATTCAAATCGTTAGTCAAAAGCGAAAACTCGGCACATTTCATGCTGCACAGCGCTGCAAGTTTAAGTTACACTTTTAAAATACACATTGGGCCCAAGTTTAAAGGCTTTTTAAGACAGATCTAAATTTTCTAAAACTATTGGCATCCTTGTCTAATGGCTTGCAATGATAAAGACAGATATATTTTTAGTTAATTTAGATCTGTCTTAAAATGCCTTCAAACTTGGGTCCTCTGTATACTTTATACAGGGGGTATAATATTCTTCTTGAAAGAAATCTTTGCATTTGTGTAACAGAACTGTTTTGAAATTCTTGAAAAATCTGAAGTTGTGAACAAAATTTGTCGCACTGAATTCGACCTTATTTCAATTGAATTTGAACCACATTTGAAAATCGTTTTAAAACGTCAAACAAAAGAGTTTATTCCTCACATGTCGCGGCGTTGCTTCGCGCTCTGACTCGACATTACGTGGTGTGAATACACCCTGTATTCATTATACAGGATGTATTATGTTTGAAAGAGTTTAACGTGATTACAGAATCTCCGATCCCAGGCATTTTTTTTTTCGAATGTAACATAAACATAATGTAATGGGTTTTAAGGAAAGGGTGTGCAAAGCCGAAAATTGCTAATAGTACCCATCATTATGAACAACTTTTACTATGGGACCAACCATCGCTAAAAACAAACAGCTGTTTTATACAATTTTGTCGAGCGTCATTGACATTTTTCTATGGAATAGCTGTTTTATTGCGTGATTTTAGGGTTGTTTCCATAGTAAAAGTTGTTCATAATGATGAGTACCTACTGTTAGCAATTTACGGCTAAGCATACCCTTTCCTTATAACCCTGTATATTATACCTACTGGAATTTAGTCTCTCACTTATAGTGGCATTTAGAACAAAGCGCAACTCTGGATCGGATGACTCGTAAAATGGTAGGTCTTGGTTGTTTTTATAACAACCGTGTTAGAAGCCTTTCAGGCGGCCCAAACACATATCGCCAAGGCTAACCTCGGCCTATACGAACTAACTTATTGGCATTTAAAATGAGAAGAGATGTGGTCAAACGCCTAGCCTGTGAATAATAGTACCTACTGAGTAGCTCCCTATACAGACAAAATGATCAAAAAATTACGAATTTTTTTACAACTTTAAGTATTTAACGAATTTTTCATTAAATACTTGTCGGCAGTCGACCCTTGTCCTAAAATGATTAAGATTCTCTTTATGAAAGAAAATAACAACATTTAAGCGAAAAACAAATAATGAAACAATTTTTACTGAGGTCGTAATTTTTAATCTTTGCTTCTGATTAAAAAATCAAAATACTAAACTCTGAGAATCTGTTGGATTGGTTGTTCTCACTGAGTGAGAATGGGTCGCGAAGCATCGTTCTATCTCGCTCTTGCTGCAAATTTGGTCGTGGTCCAGACTGAGATAGATGATCTCAGCTTAATTAGTTTACTATTTTACGAGTCACAGTGTAACTTGCTGGGAAAAATAATTCCCAACGAGTAACAGTTTGACACGTCTGGAGTGACTCGTTGGGAAGCCCTCGAAACAACCGATTCACTCGCGACTTGAGACACCCAGATTACCTCTATAGTCGAAGGTTGAAACTGTAACTTTCTTATAGTAACAAAATTTATACGACAGCGGGTAAACCAATGGCTAGTGTAGCTCTTTTTACGTACCTAGGCTACCTAATGTCGGCTAGCCGCCATTTATGTTACCGCACATGAACAATGAAAAAGGGAATAGAGAAAAGAGATTTGAAACGTGCTCGGGGATACGCCGTACGTAGAAGTACGCAGTACGCAGTACGTACGGCGTACACGGCAGTACACGGTTACGTACTCAACATTTCTGTACCCATTTGTTGCGTAGAAATTGGATTGTGCTCAAAAAGGTTGTGTATCTCTTTTACGATTTTTTTGGTGGAATATAAATGTAATTAGTTGGGTGGTTTTGAAATTAAAATGAAATCAGTTTAAGCGCAGTTTTTGTAGTTGTTCTTCAGAACAAAATCTAATAGGTACCTACTCGTATTGTAATTGAATTTCGCGAAGCGTTATGTATAAGGGCATGTACTCGTAGATAATTTTATTTTTTTAAATGACTTATTTTAAAAATGACTTATAAATTAATTTATCTTATCCGATTTAATTCCCAAAATGAGATTTTTAAAGTTTAATTTTCCATGTATCTAGAAGTAATTTTTTTTTTTTTATGTAATTGAGTGACGAGACGAACAAATCGCTCGCCTGATGTTAAACGTCACGTTTGCCCATAACAGGTCTGCGCCACCCACTGTAATTTCACTGGAAACAATGCCCTTCCAACCGGAACACAGTAATGTTTGCACATTACTGCTTGGCGGTGGAATAACAGGCAAAGGTGTGGTACTTCCCCAGGCGGGCTCTGCAAAAGAGCCCTACCACTACAAAGACAAGTACATTTCTAAATTAAATCCACTCATTTTGTTTTCAAACTTAAAACAGTTATTGAACCTTTGGATTCATCCACGACCTATATTTTAACACAGGGCACAATCTAGAGTTATACCAATTTTCATCTAAATCCGTTCAGCCGTTTTTGCGTGATTGAGCACAAACATCCAAACTCACAAACATCAAAACTTTGACCTTTTTAATATTAGTAGGATGAAACTATTAATTGGCTGTGACTGTGACATACAGACGGACGGACGCACGAGTCTCGCCATAAGGGATCTTCCCCGAACGAGGTCCAGAACCCTAAAAACAGGATCAAAAGCAGCGCCCGCCCAGGAACCTGGCGGGCTGCGGTCGTCCGCCCGCCCTAGGCGGGATGCGAACACGCAAACCACTATGCTGCAGACATTCTTTGAAATTCAGGTGCCTCTCAACCCCATTTAATTAATATTCCTTGCTCTTGTATACAAAATTATATTCTTTTTGATCTTTGTAACAAACAAGAAACAATTACTAATACATAGCTTATACTCGTACAAGAATAAAATAACGTTTATTTAAGTAATGGTACAAATATATATTTAAAATTGTGATGATATTAAAAAGATGCTTACTTATGTTATTTTACTTTTTTTTGCTTACTTATGCTCCTGACAACGTGTTATGCATAATTTCATGATGGTCAATTGTGTAATTAAACCGTGAAAACGAAAAAACAACAAATAAACTCACTTTCAGCTTTTTAAATATAGTAAGAATGGATTCGTATTATCTGCTTCAAGCGTTATAATTTTTGCGGGATCAAAAGTAGCCTATGTGTTAATCCAGACCATGAACAACCTTCATTCCAAATTTCATGTAAATCCGTTCAGCCGTTTTTGCCTGAAAGAGCAACAAACATTCATTCTTACAAACTTTCGCGTTTATAATATTAGTAAGATAAGACAGGATAGGATTGAATTGAATGGGCTATTCTATAGAGATTCCATTTCTATGGTAATATAACGGATGACTGAGAAGTCTCACATATTATCATATTCATCTCTGAAATTTCTTGATTTCAAAGTTAATTAAAGCCACAGTAAATATTCCGTGACTACTAATTCAAGTGTATATCAAATGGAAATAGGCTCCGCGTTGACGAGTTACTCGTCGACCAGTCTATGACTAGAGCACGATGTTCGTACACGAGGTGACTAAAGTATTAGGTATTATGTCGACGCGAACAGTCGACGAAAGCATCAGATGAAAATTGACGGGGGTAGTCGACAAGTATTTGATTAAAGTATCCAATATTACGTTGACACAGGTTGTTTACAATAATTTGACTGATGTACTTATCAGATACATGTCAACATGTGTTGTTAACAAGTATTTTACTGAAGTATCACATTCATTTTGATATAATTAATACGAGAGTACTCACGCATCAGTGACTCAAATTTTCCAACTACAGTTCCAACTCCGCATTCAGTGATCTTTTTCAAAGACTGATAATCAACATGTAAGTAATAAATGAGTGATGTGCCCAGGTATCATCTATCATATAGATACAAATATCGACGTGTATCGTTAACATATAAATGCTTAAAGTTTCAGATGCTTCGATTTACTAGCTTTTATAACTACGGCTCGATGTTTGTACGCGAAGTGACTGAAGTATCAGATACGAGAACGTATCGATTACTTACGTATCGCGACATATTCCTGATACTACCCTCGTGAACAAACGCCAAATCTCACGCTTCCGTAACTTACTCCAGCTTAAGTTACGTCTAAACTTAGCTAATAACTTCAAGGAACGGTTCGAGCATGAACCCAGTTTTGTTAGTTTTAGTAGTATTTTGTGGTTTTAGTTACGAACACGCTTTCCTCGTGTGTACGAAAAGATGTTAACTCCATCATAATTGGGGACGATAAGTTCAACTCGTACCCAATTTGGAATACACCATACAGGGTTACAGGGTTATAAGGAACGGGTATGCTAAGCAGAAAAAGGCTCATAGTTCTCATCAATTTGAACAACTTTTACTAAGGGGTCAACCCGGAAAAAGTGAAAAAATAAATTTGTTCCTTAAAACAATGTCAATGACTCTCGACAAAATGTACGGGACGGCTGATTTTTCTCGCGATTTCCGGGTTAGCCTCGTAGTAAAAGTTGTTCATAATGATGACAACAATGAGCCTTTTTGAGCTTCGCATACCCTTTTCATAAAACCCCGTCCATACCGTCTATTTGTAACGATCTTATTATCCTGCTAAAACTAGATGTGAAAGTTTGTATATCGACTCAATTACGCAATGAAGGGTAAACTTATTTGAATGAAAGTTATGAAGGTATCTAGATCTAGTTAGGATATTTTGAAACATCATCATCAGCCATCGATCTAGTGTCGTCAGCCTATCTAATATCCCACTGCTGGACAAAAGCTTCTCGTATTTTAAGCTATGTGCCTCACGCATCCACTTGCCACCAGCCGCACGCACGCAGTTCGCCGCTCCACCTGGCCGTAGGGCGATTTTTGCTGATACGCGGAATACGCGGTCTCCGCTCTAAAACTCGTCTAACAATACATATACGATAGGTTTTTTATGCTATTGAGTGACGAGACGAGCAAATCACTCGCCTGAAAACGTCACATTTGCCCATAAAAGGACTGCGCCATTTAGAGTAAAGTTTTGAACTCTTAGAATACAAGACCCTGCGCTCGCCACCCTGAGATAAAAGATGTTTAATCTCCTATTTGCTCTGAAATTTCACGGGAAACTACCCGTAGTACAGGTACAAAATAATTATATGTGTATTTTTGTACTTGTTTTTTTATTGGAGTATTCTCTACTGGATTCTGAGTGTTCATAAAGTAAACACAAACATAACAAGAGGTAGATTGTCTTCGTACACGAGCTCAATGAAAGCCTATTAATCACACAAAAAACATAATTATGATATACCACAGGAAAAGTCAATGTTTTTATGCGAAAATGTTGGGTACAACAGAAAAGATTGGTAAACACCCGCAGGCGCGGATTTATCATTGTACAAAAAATATGTTCCGGAAAAATTCCTAAAATCTGAGCACAACGTAGCAGAATCCAATTAATTTCACATACTTATATGAAAATAGGTATAAACCTTATTCCCGACTTCAAAAAGGAGGTTTTTGTTTTAATTAACACACGTTATATTGAGTTGGATACTCTGACAAAACCGCGATAGTTTTCATAGATATTTATAAACATTTTTGTTAGTCTGTCTGTCTATTAGTAACTGGCTAAATTAATTTAGATATTTAGCAAAGTATTAGTACGTATGAATGACAAACCTTCGTAACTTCTAAAGTCAAAAAGTATCCTACTATTCCTGGAAAATACGGATTCAAGAATATTATTTTCAGAAAAATTACCTAGCATAATATAATATAATATGGAGATTTTGCAGCTAACTTCTTAGAGTAAAGAAAGCAATGCACAAAGCTTTGATGTTCAGAATTCTATTGAGAAGCTTTCGCTTTTTCTTTCATATTTTTTCCCTTTTGGTGTTTTTTTTGTGCACTGTTTAGGTGCTTTATATTCTAGACTAGCTGCAGCCGGCGCTTACACCCGCTGTTTGTTTTTTTTAACTTTTAAACCTTCCCGTATTAGAGCGGACAAAACAAAAAAAATAATATTCAAATCGGTTCAGCCGTTCTCGAGTTTAAGCGAGACAAACGAACAGCGATTCATTTTTATAAAATATATAAGAGAGAGTAGAAGAAGATTTACACATAGACTATATTTTATCCCGAAAGAACTAACAGGTCCTATAGTGTAACTGGTATAATTACAGCTGGTAGAAACGCAGGGCGCAGCAAGTCATTAAATACCTCTAAATTTTGTATCTTTCTATCTAGCATTAGATTAAAACATACTAGCTACTTGTTATCACGAAAACAAAAACTTAGCTTCTTATGTAGGCAATCGCAAGGATTAAACGTAACCAAACGCAGTCTTTAGACGCAGGTGCGGGCAGAACTGATTTAGTAATAACGTTTCACACTTATAGCTCCCCACTAAGATACCCTGTGTCGGGGATGCCATGGAACACACACAAAGATGCCCAGACAAAGGACAACTAATGCCCAGACCTGTAATGCACGAACGTACTGAGAGCTGCGTACTGCTGTGTAGGCACGTGCGGCGCAGACATGTGTCTGTCCTGCTCTACGCCCTATGTCTGTCTCGCCTGCTATGTCTGCAGAATATCTTCTGTGCTGCGTCACCTGAGTCTCTTTTATGCTGCTTTTACATCATAAACCATAACACGGCATGTATCATGATAATTCCGTGATTAACAACTCGGGTTGCGCTCCCTGTTCGGCGGTAAAGTTTAATTAGTCACAGGTAGGATGTTGTACTTACAGCTTCTACAATCGCTATTTGCCTGAGCGAGCGAAGCATCTATGCAACGACTGACGAAATTTGCTTTCATCTGTCTGGATGTTTATATTATTATGTTGGTACTCGCGTACAGGTCGCATTTCTCAACAAATGTCGATGAAACTTATATACGTTCAACAATTTTATAGTTTTTTTTTGTCGTCGAGATTTTTTGGGAGGTATTTCAAAAAAGGGGGAAATTTGCTGCAGCGCTATTTACCCGCTGATTTCAATAAAATCTTGCAGAAGTATATAGTACCTAATTCTAAACAAGAATTTCGAATATGAGTAAAATCAGTCAAGATGTCGAGATAAAACACTGTGGTTGTCGCAAAAAGTTCTCGCGAGGTCTACTGTTCGCGGAACTACTAGTATAACTTTAATGCGCCCCAAAAAAATAACAAGAAATGACTAAGACTAAGTAGAAACATTCCGTAGAATAAGGGCGGTAGATTGTATGACAAGGGAGCGAAATAATATTTTATCGCGAGGACACTATTTTGAATCCAGAGGATTCTTGAGTAGAATCCTGAGCACGGCGAATTCAAACAACGTCGCCCAAGCTGAAACTGATTGCCTAAACAAAACTTTGGATAGGTGACTACGAGTGGCATTTATAATTGAGCTACTAGGTCGAATGTTAAATTATTGGTCCAGGTTAATTGTTCTGTAACAATAACCCCTAAGCCACGTAAGAGTTCTACAGGGTTATTCATAAAGGGTATTATAAGCCGAAAAGGGCTCATAGTACTCATCATTATGAACAACTTTGACTATGGGACCAAACCAGAAATTGCGAAAAAAATCAGCTGTTCCATACATTTTGTCGAGTGTCATTGACATTTTTCTATGGAACAGCTGTTTTTTTTTTTCGCGAATTTGGGTTGGTCCCATAGTAAAAGTTGTTCCTGATGATAAGTACCTACTATAAGCCCTTTTCGGCTTAGCATACCCTTTATGAATAACCCTATATAAATATTGGACTTCAGCGCTAGCCGTCGACCTTTATGAAATAACTACATAATAAACTGAAAAATAAGAGAATTTTTAACAAATGTCCAATGCTCAATAAATAGTTTGAAATAAAGGCCGTGGAAATGACTACTTACTGCGACCAACTTCACTGTCCCCAATACGGTCTCGATTTTACAATCCCTTGTAACTTCCTCCGAGACTTAACTCCAAGACTTCTGAATTGCTCTTGAAATGGACTCTGAGACTTTGGGACCAGAGCTTTGCTACCGAGTTAAACATTACTTTACAATAACTCTTCAGTGGCTATAGAACCTTGTCATTATAAACAAACTTTCAAACGCTTGGGGATTTGAGGGCAATGTTTAATTATTTATTTCGACAGGGTTGTAAGTAATTAGGGGAAGTGTATGGTGTTAAAATGATTGTTTTGACCTTTTTGTACCGCATTACATATTCTAAGGTCAGAGGACTTATTCCGCTTGTATTTTATTACTGTATTATGCGAAAATGTTGAAAATATGTCCTTGGTAGAGAAAATTGTATTTTCTACCTTCGTGTTGTATTTTCTAGGCTTTGGAAATATTTTAGTACAAGAACTGAGTAGCAGTTTAGTGCTAGTCTAAAAAGTTATTCGAAAGCATCTTGCTATTATAATATTAGGCAAGTCGCGCTGTTTTGTCTGCTATCCTATGAAATGTGTTTTTTTTTCATTTTATATTAAGAGTAGCATAGCTATATTCTACTTTTAAACTACAGCTAAATCTGTTAACGTTACTTAAACACAAACGATGTTTTATACAGGGTTATCAGGAGAGGGTATGGTAAGCCGAAGGATCATAGTTCTACTCATTATATTGGGACCAACCCGGAATTCGCGAAAAAAAATCAGCTGTAACATACATTTTGTCAAGTGTCATTGACATTTTTTTACGGAACATCTGTTTATTTTTTCGCGATTTCCAGGTTTGTCCCATAGTGGTTTATAATCATAGCTATGAGCCCTTTTCGGCTAAGCACACCCTTTCTTTATAATCCTGTATACATTTACAGTCACAAAGCAATACTGTTTTTAAACTAAAAAAGTCGCAAAACTCGATAACAATCTGTCGTCGCACCTCTCCAGCTCTCACAGATTAAAGAGAAATATTATCTCAGCCAAGAGCGGAGGACTTGTCTTGACCCACTTCTCCCTTTGTACACGGGTATACAGGGTGTTATGTAAAACATTGCTTCAAAATAATTCTTAAAGGTTCGCTATTGAATTGATGCTTGTTTAGATAGGTCTAGGTTCCTTTTGTTAATAAAAACAGAACACAAAAATGATAAATGGATACAACGTTTGCCGAGTTTTATGAAAAGTTAAAGTGTTTATTAAACAGTTCCAATGTTTTTTGAGTTAAATAAAAGTTACCTGTGGAAAACCACAGGAAGTGTTATTTTAAAATATTCATAATCAATTCCAGGTCATCTAAAAACTGAAAAAAAAAACAATAATAATACAATATGTAATATGTAAATAAAACGTAGAACAATGTCAAATTATTTATTATTGATGCTATGTATGGAACAGTACTTACTTAATTCGCAATATCACAAAAGTAATTTAACACTGTAAATAGAAACTCATATTTTGAGCCATTTCAGTTAGGACCGGTTCATTCATAAATAAAAATACTTTAACTTCAGTTAAAATTCAGTTTAAAACTAATTTACGACTTCTAGTTGGACTGCTTGAAGAAATGCATTATTTTCTTTCCACCCTGTAAACCTGCGAAGTACTTTTATACTTTTACACTTTACTTTGTAAGTGAGTAAGTAAGTGACGTCACAACGTCACGTGGAAATTGGTTTTTCCAGGCTAGACAGTTTTCAAAGTACTCATCATTATGAACAACTTTTGCTATGGGACCAACCAGGAAATCGAAAAATATCAGGTGTTCCATACATTGTGTCAAGTGTCATTGATGATTTTGTATGAAACAGCTGATTTTTTTTCGCAATTTTGAAGTTGCCTCCATACTAAAAGTTGTTCAAAATGATAAATACTATGAGTCCTTTTCGGCTGATACCCTTTCCCTAACCTAACCCTGTATACTTATTTACTATCTTTGACTACACCGCCAGATAACTTCAAATGGTTAACAGCTTAAGGAATTAGACACAAAACAATTGTTTATTTTTGTCAATTGACTACTGTTAATAAAAACAAGATGTTCCAAAAATATTTTTTGAAACAACCTTTTATAAAATTATGATAGGAATTATACAGGTATACCAAATTTCAGCTCAATCCGATATCGGGAGGTGGTTCAAAATTCAGTTTTAATATTTGACCTCAACAAACTTACATTACCAGTTGCATAAAAGTTTATAAAAAATCCTTACCAAACTAAATTGAACTTCTTACCTTTTCTATTTATTTTTTTAAAAACAAGGTGCAGTCTAGTGTTAGTCACTTCCGCCGTTAACTGCCGGAAGTCATCTTAAATTTGCATAAACCAATTTTCATGCGGTCACGCGAGCCGGCGCGATTTGAGGGAATTGTGACTTGAGAGTTTTAGGTCGTGGTGTTGCAAGGTTGTGCGAAAAGTAATACTATGTTTTCCATGAGTTTTAATAAAATAAATAAAAAGTTTGTACGAAACAGTACTTGTGTTTTTCAGCAAGTAAAAAAAATAAACAAAAATAAAGTTTTGCGGTCACAAAAAAAACAATTTAATCAATTGAAAATCAGAAAACAAAATATAAATATAAAAGTTTTGGTAATAAAATAAATATTCTAATTCTGCCAAAAATATTTTTTAAAGGTTTGCAAAGAAATGCTAATTTTATAATACATGTTTGTTTATTATTAAATGCTCATTAAAAAAAAGTATGGTGATTTAAAAATTATTTCTTAAAAATATTTAGGTAATTAAAAAGGGAATTAATATTGTGCTGTGAAAAAATGACTCAATCAGTGCCTAATAGTAGCAAAACTTGTCCATTTTGAATTAGCGGCATTTTGAACTTGTTGAATACTTTGTTTAGTAGTTTCTTGTTGGCCTAATTGTTGGTGATTGTTGACACCAAGCTAGCTACATGTTGGCTATAGTTGGACGTAATGTTAATGCTTAGTGGCAGTGACTGTTGACGCTGGATGGCCAAGGTTTTGACGTCAGTTGACCAAGCTGTTGGATAGTATGCTATACTATCAGTGCTATCTGATCAAGCTTCTGGCGTGAGTGAGTCACACTGTTGGCACTAGTTGGCCAAACTATTGGTGCCAGCTGGTTGGACGTCTAGCGGTAGTCAAGCGGACTGTTGGCGCTTGTTGGCCTAACTCTTGGTGCTAGTTGGCCGAATTTTTGGCTTCTCAAAAATGAATACTGTGCAGAGCTCTGGCGGCGGACATGGAGGGTCCATGAAGAAGGATCACAAACATGAGCAGGTTAGTGCTTTGAAAACTATTTTAATCACTCAGTTGTTTTAAACACAGAAAAGATGTTTTTTGGTATTTCAATGTGTTTTGGACAATCACGTTTGTTCCGTTTAAATTTTACTGAAACACTGATGTATGTAGATTAGCAAATACTTACGTTCTATAGAGCTATGTATACAGGGTGTGGCGTAAAGAGTGGATCCGTTACCTAAGGCTGGGTACAACTTGTATTCAGTGGGGACAATTTGTATTCAGTGAAAGTGTCACGATTTTCAAGTTATTGTTAGACATTTTTTAAATTTCAGAAAAACTATACTTCAAATAATTATGTCCCTTAACTCGAAAACTTTTACTGGATACAAATTGCAGATAAAATATTAATTAATTAATTTTTTTCTTCATGCCACACCCTCTATAAAGCCTAACTAAGACATTTACCATGGTGAAGATGATAAAATATAAAAACCGCAAAAGTGATCTAGTCGTAGTCTATAATACTGAAAGTTTCCCATCTACAAGTATCGTGTATACCAGCCTAGTTCCTCTTGAAAATACTTTATATTTTCAAATCCAAGACCGACTGGAATCAATTTGATTTAAGCGGGAAATAAACACTTATCAGTAATCTCTTTACTTAGCTAGAGCATTAAAGAGATAAAATAACTCAAAGGAATTTATAGTAATAACAGATAAAAGTATTTTAGCAACCGTAAAAATGTAAAATGTTACGTTATGTGAGGATTTACTTTTACAATGTAAAATGAAATGAAATAACATTAAAAATTACTCAAATCAAAAACTAAACTAATCTAAAAGACCGCTGCCTGCGGGAATTGTTCCCAAAATGCTGGCCCCATTACCACGTTGTATGGCGATGCTTACCTTTTGGGCGAGATAGAGGCCAGCATTTTGGTCACGTGTTGCTTCGACCTGACCTGAGACCAGATAGCTCTTTATAAATATTATTTTCTTACGTCATATTATGTTACTATCATCTGTGCCATTTTACCATCTCTATCTCTATTTACTTTAAAAGTGCCTAAAGACATGTACTATTACTTAATCTGTACCAAAGACAAACTTCAAACTGAATCAATGTGAAATATCGTAATCTCATTAACTCAACGGCATTACACTTGTTATGCACAAACTTGGCAGACTGAAGCGATTGAAGTGAGCTAATAGAGTATAGTGCTGCCAATTTACACGCAACTGTGGCCAAATGAGGGAACTACAACATCGCCTACAGACGCCTGTCAGTTGTTCGGGAAATTCGATAGTGGCACCCAGAATCAAATGCACAGATAATTTGGTAACAGTGTAAATGGGAGAGTTAACAGCCACTCGGGAGTAAGAGACAGATGTAGGTACTTGTAGTTGTAAGAGAAGACGATTTGTGGAATAGGAACATTATTTATGCAGTTTAGCTTCTGTTATGTTACTGTGGCAGCTGGTTTTGGCACGTTTTGTTTTAAGGTATCGTGAGTGTTTCGGAGATATTAAGACATGATCTACTAGTTTGTTTTTACTAGCTACATATCTTGATTTTACATACTGTTTATTTTTCGGGGTTCGGTACTTTATAAATCCGGAAAATAATCATTAGTAATAGTTTGCACACAAAACAAGTAAATTAAAAAAAACGACCTGAAAGAGCTAGTCTTCTTGAAACGGCTGAACCAATTGTCTTGAATCATAGTGATTAAATTATTTCATATCAGGACCTAGAAAATCCAAGGAAACCATTTTATTGTTGTTTTTCTGAACTTTCTAGGATGATAAAAGTAAGTAGCGTAATAAGACGTGAAAGCTAAGAAAGTGGAATAGACAACCACTCAACTTTTTCCCACACTTTGTATTCCTGGTTTTCCTGTGTAGAGGTAATTGTTACGTTTAATTACAAGATTATTTACATTAACAAAATGTCTTCGCCTTAATAGAGACAGTAAGAAATGTGTTATTGGACACAATCTTAGCAATAACTTACCTACTTAGCAATTTATGTTAAACGCAAATTACTCATTAGTCTTTCAGGCTAGATCGTAATTTTAATGATGTACTTATCGATAAAATGCATCATTACAAAAAAAAAAATTACAAGAGGGAGAAGTTTAACCATTGTAGCTAAGAACAGAAAAATACAGAGAGACAACGACTCCCAACGAGTCACACTGTTACTCGTCGGAAATTATTTTTCCCAACGAGTTACACTGGTGATTGATGGGAATCTTTTTTAATCGTTCCCAACGAGTACCTAACACTCAGTGTAACAGTGTGATTTGTTGGGGAAAAAAATGTCAACGAGTAACACCTTACTGTTTTACCGTTTGTGTTTGTTAGTGTAACAGTTTGTTAGGTTTGTATTTTATGTTTACACTAGTTGCGCGCTAGCTTCACGCTTTACCGTATAAAAAATCAATTCTAAAAACATCAATCGGACATCGGGAAGTGGTTCAAAATTGAGTTGCAAGATTCCACCCGAACAAACATAGTTACATACATACATTGCAAGTTAACTAAAAGCTTTAAATAAAATTAATAGTTAAAAAAAAAAACAAAAGACACGCTTTGTTTAGTGTATTGTCATCGGTCCTCGATATATCTACAAAATTTTAAAGAAATCTGACCGTTTAAAGTGGGTCAAAAACGCGCTCAAAGGAGTCGGTAACAAACATACATACAAACATACAGGTGAAGCTAATAAAAGCGTGTTAAAAACGAATGTTAGTTGTACGTGTAGTGTGTGTGTAAGTGTGTATGTGACATGTGATATGGGCTCTTTTGCAGAGCCCGCCTGGGGAAGTACCACACCTTTGCCAGTTATTCCACCGCCAAGCAGTAATGTGCAAACATTACTGTGTTCCGGTTGGAAGGGCATTGTTTCCAGTGAAATTACAGGGCAAATGGGAGATTAAACAACTTATATCTCAGGGTGACGAGCGCAGTGCTGTGCCGCGCAGGGTCTTGAATTTTGTGAGTTCAAAATTCTGGGTAGCGCAGACCTGTTATGGGCAAACGTGACGTTAACATCAGGCGTGCGATTTACTCGTCTCGTCACTCAATTACATAAAAAAAAAAAAAAAAAAAAAATGCCATCTACACAGAAATTGCGTAGGAACCTAAGAGTGAGGTATTAATAAATCTTCTTTCCTGTAGAAATGTTCGCTCACATCGAGTTAACCTCAGCTGTCTGTCGGTAACCGGAATCGGCGGCTCATGAAATGCTCCGAGTTACGTCACTAGTGATTCGATTATTCAAATCCGATACACGAGGCTTCACGTGGTTACCGGTAATGGTGGGAGGAGATGACGGAAGGTTTGGGTAGGGTCTTTTGAAAGTAACTTGGAAAATGGTTACTGTTGAAAATTGTAAAATGTAGGTAAATTTGTATTTTTACTGCATTTTTTGAGAACATTAGAAACATTAGCTTATGCGGCTTGCCTATCATCAATTTAAAAAAAAGTATTTATTATTAACTTCAATGATGTAGGCTGCTTTCATAACAAGTTTCTTTAAAATTAGTACAGTCGTTTAGTTGCTAAAAGACAACACACGGACGGGGTTGCTTTAGCTATAATTATTCGAGTGACAACACCCAAGGCTATTTGAACGTGCAATGTGCGCTTTTAAAGCGTCTCAGAACGCGAGATGACTTATAAAACATTATAGCGTTAAAAAGTTATGCAAAAAAGTTCATACGGTTAATTGATAGATCAGATGCAGAAGGTACTGATACTCTACTTTCGTAGAAAATATTGTTTTTAGTGATGAGGCCGCGAGTTGTTGCACTAGTTAGCACTAAGTCATTTGCTTTTCTGTTGAGAACAATAAAGTTTATCTATCTATTTTGTAGGGACTAGGAACAGATAGCCAGCTCCTTGCCTATATTGTGTGTTTGCATGATAATAAATCTATCGTCAGTTTTGTTACGGAAAGCCTCATGTAGAAGTATTTTAGCTTTTACTATAATAGGAGATTTATTTTGCCTGATTCCATAATAATGGGGAGGAAAAGTGTTCTTACTCGAAATATTTTGCTTCGCTTATTTCATGTACGAAAGTTTGGTTCGTTAGGAAAAGCAAGATAAATTAGATAGACAAATTTTTGGGTGCTCACATCAGAAATTACAAAAACATATTAAGGATAATAGCGTTCACAAACCAGTATTTTTACTCCGACTAACTGAACTGACTAACTGAAAACGTCGTCAGTTGGGACACGAAGGGGGGGGGGGGGGGGCGGGGGGGCGGTTCGAGTGGGATGCACGATTTTATTTCTTTTTCTTCCAATGATAGGTACAACTGGGTAAAAGTCATTCCTATGGTTCGATAGAAACATCTTTGCTCGTCAACTGATTGGTTAGTGCAACAATTATGGATAAAAGCTAAGACTGATCTCTTCCAAGACTAAACAAGCAACTTGTACTTAGTAACACTAGTAGTCACAATAAAGAGTTTATCTATCTATCCATCTATCTATCTAGTCACAAAAAGGGAGAATTTTGCGCTGCCATTTGATTTAGACCTACTAACTGCCGCGTACCGATGAAAGCGCGTTTGACGCCAACATTGGGAATGAAAAAGACAAAATTTTGAACTTAAGTATTTTATTTATTGTATCTTAATCATCACTTGTCTCTTTTATAAACTACAGAATATTGAAGACTGCATGCTTTATTTTTTTATTTCATCATATCAAAATTAGTTTATTTAGATTATAAATCATTGTCAGCACGGTCCAGGGTGACCCAGCTTCACTCCTGCGCATTTCATCCTGTGGACAAACATATTGATAGGTTTTAGATCACAGCTCAGGGACACTCCGGGGTGCTATTATACAGGGTTATTTATAAAGGGTATGCTAAGCCGAAAAGGGCTCATAGTACTCATCATTATGAACAACTTTTACTATGGGACCAACCCAGAATTCGCGAAAAAATCAGCTGTTCCATACATTTTTGTCGCGTATCATTGACATTTATCTATGGAACAGCTGATTTGATTTATCGCGAATTTCGGGTTGGAACTGACATTCCGATACATTTTCCTAGTTTCAATTATACAATTGCAACTTGGCAGGTATATAATAATATAATACTACAGGATGCCACATTCTAAGATCCCGGCTTCAGTAAGCACTGGTGGCTGGTATTTCTCTAGCTAATTCTTACCAGCATTTGTTGTCATATGTGCGTCCGTTGGCCCCGCAGACCTGGTTTAACTCGGCGGTGCAGATGCACTGCGCCGTCGTCTGCAGCACCACGGCGGCCAGGACGAGGACTACTGATAGCACTGCTGGTAGAGTAGTAGACAAGAGTTACAGTTAGTGAGCATTGACGTGGGATTTGGGTTTTAGTTAGTCAGTTGTTTTTCCAAGGCAAACGAGCTCCATCGTGGACTGCATCATTGCTTAGTGATTACCATCAGGCGTAATGGCGATCACACGCAATCCAATCACAAAAAATAGAGTTTGACAGCATTATCGCTTGCGGCATGATGACGTTCAAACGCAAGGCAATCACAAGAAAGCTAGAGTTTGATCGCATCATTGCTTGCCATCGGGCAAGATGGCGCTCAAATTTGAGCATATCATAAAAAAATAAACTTAGATTTGTTACTGTAAAGTAGACAGCCCGAGACTCAAACTATTCAGTCCGCATGAAAAACCTAATTTACGAGCTTACAGTATTGTAACTGCCGTACCAAAGGTAGATAATTATTTTATTTGTAAAATAGCAGCAAATTTGAATCGGCAATGTTATTGCGTGTGACTTGTACTAAAAAATTGTTCGGTGGCATTTCTTAGAAACAGTGTTTTAAGGAAAAGGGTATACGCTAAGCAAAAATGGCTCAAACTGACTGGTACACTCTACTACACAATAGGTACACTATGTCCAGTGTTATTGACATTTTTGTATGTAACAGCTGGTATTTTTTTCGATTTTTGAGTACTATGAGCCATTTTCGACTTAGCATACTCTTTCCTTATAACCTTGTATAAAAATAATAATAAATTTAAATTATCTGTAGAGCTTTATCTTACCTAGTAAATACTTCATGTTGCTAGAGAGGTGTGCTCGGGGACGGGTCAAGTAAAGCACTAACCCTGGTATCGGTTCAAGGCCCCTATTTATAGGACGGCTTGATCTTTAGGCTGGGTGCAGACACATTTTGATAATTATATTTTAATTGTTTTTTTTTCTTAATTCAATGATAGCTATGTTTTGGTTGATGATGGTATACATCTGATTTGAATATAATCATCATCATCATTTTCCATGCGTTGCTGAGTATGGGTATTTTCTTCATGGTGCCATTTTTTCCGGCAAGTGCCAATCTTATACATTGCCTAATTGCCTTATATTTATTTATTTTATTTATACATTTAAACTGACAGACTTTGATAGTATTCTGTGACATATCACTTAACATACAGAGTACATAAGTAAGTACCTAGTGCATTGAGCAAACAAGGAAAAATAACACCATTTAATATCGTAATTGTGATTTAAAAAAATACAAACAATGAAGAAGACAATTAATTATTTTCCAATATTTCATCATCCATGTGATGGCAAGTTCAGAGAGTAAGGTCGGCGAGGTTGTTCAGATCGGTTAGCATTTTCCACTGTGGGCCATTTTCACTTTGTCGCAGCTGAGGCTGGAAAAAAAACTTTTATTAAGCATTGTGGCAAAAAAATAATGCGGCAAGAATAGTATAATTATACCCTTGGTGTATACTATACGCAGTTCTTTTTCATCGTAATTCTGCTTTGATCTGGCAAATAGGATATAAAACATCTTTTATCTCAGGATGACGAGCTCAGTGCTGTGCCGCACAGGTTTTAGAATTCTAACAATTCAAAATTCTAGGTGGCGCAGACCTGTTATAGGCAAACGTGACGTTTAACATCAGGCGAATGATTTGCATAATAAAATAATGCAATTTTGTAAAAAGTTGTTAAAAAAAACATGTCACAAAATGTAATGTATCGCGCCCTGATCAAAGAAGTACTTAACCTTTTTGTGAATATCAGAAAATCTTCAGAAAAGAGGGTGGTAACACAAACCTGCACTTGTTGCTGTAAGTCCGTCCGTTGACCCCGCACACGGGCATGTAGTTGAACGTGCAGGTGCACAGCGCCGCCGCCTGCGTCATCGCGGAGAACAGCGCCAGGATGATCGAGAATACTGGTCAAAAGAGACGCTTTGGGTTAGCTAAGACCGATTTTACTTAAAAGTATTGATAAATTGTGGGAAACAAATCTGCGGTCCGCGGTTTCGCTGGTTTTCCCCACTAGGATACCCTGTATCGGGGATGCCATGGAACACGCACAAAGCCAAGGACAACTGACACCTAGACCCAGAGCAGACATTTAAATTCATCATTCAAACATCTGCCCGACCGGGAATCGAACCCGGGGTTCTGGCTTAAAAGGCGGATATATTACCGCTGAACCAAACAGCATAATTATATAGCAGCTCATATATCGCAGCTAATTGAAAAAATCCTAGTTTGGAACTGATTGCGTTGCCAAGAAAGAAGAAATATCCCTCTCTAGCTATTAGTTGCAAAGGTCAGTTGCCTGGACAGCCTAAAGGTATAAAACCGGCCAACTGCGAGTCGGACTCGCGCACGAACGATTCCTTACCATTATCTATAAAAAACGGCCAAAAAAAACACTTTTGTATATGCCCTTTGAAAATATGATTTGCTTACCAAAGACAAGCTTCATGGTCGCAAGCTCGCAAGTGCTCGAGTTCGCTAGCGTTCTACCAACTGCAGAAAACGATCAAAACACCCTTTTTATATGGACAAGGACACATCTTTAACTTGTGAGCTGGTTCTACACTCTATTCAGTAACAGGAATCAAATTATTAAAAAAATAGTAACTAGAGGATTTTTTTAAATTTTAATAGTTAACTTGTGTAGGTAATTTAATTATTTATGAGTAAAAAACCAATTGTAAGTAATCATGTTTAAAACACAATATTGATTCAATCCAAAAATGTATGAGTGCCTGCAAGGAATTACAGTCCTAAACTCCTATACTTAACTAAATTCAAATTCAAATCTTTTATTTACGATCTACTAATCTAATAACAACTGCAAAGCAACGTAAAAGGTTAAAAAAACCACTTCAATATTTTTATTTGCTTAAATATAGGAGTATCTAACATACTTTCTTCTAATTAATAAACAAAAAGCTATCGAAAAAAAAAATATTTTGCTATTAACTCAGATATTAATAATGACCTACCATTTACATTGTACACCCAGCCTAACAGCGCGTTAACTGGCGTTCTCACGCGTAACTAACTATTATTTAATCTGTGGTAAGCAGGAAAACCAGCTAGGAATCCCCGTGGATCCAAACACGCGTTAATTATCTCATAATTAATTGTTTACTTTATTTTGTTTTGAATCATCGTGGTATCGCAAAACAGGGTTAACAGAGTTAAAAGTGAGGTCAAAGGGGAGAGAGAAAACGTCCACAATAACATTTTTTGAATTCTGCTAATACTATAATTTTATTATTAATACTTATTAATACTATACTAACGGAAACTGTATGAGTGAATGTTTTTTTTAGAACGAAACTCCGTAACTGCTTAGCCGATTTTGATGAAATTTACCCATGTCCTTTTCTGTCCTTGACAACTTGCATATAAAATTTTAAGGTAGTCGGTTGAAAATTAAGGCGTGAAAGAGTAACAAACAAACAAACACGCTGACTTTTGCTTTTATAACATTAGTTATGATAATGCGTGCTGCGCTATGTTGTGTGATAAAAATACAGATCTTATATTCAACTTCAAGTTTAAAAATAAACTGAAATAAAATACTCGCGCAAATACCGACATTTTAAATGCAAATGCACTTGAATACGTGATTGTCGGTTTGTTTGTCCTTTTTTAAGCCAAGAACTCGAGGTAGCGAGACCGTATTTCTATAAATGCTTTTTGAAGGTTTGTCATTTCAGATGTTTCTGTTTCAATAGCGACCTGTTTGGCTAAGTGGTAGTATATCCGCCTTTTAGGCTAGAGGTCCCGGGTTCGATTCCCGGCCGGGCAGAAGCTTGAATGATGAATTTAAATATCTGCTCTGGGTCTGGGTGTCAGTTGTCCTTGTCTTTGTGTGTGTTCCACGGCATCCCCGACACAGGGTATCCTAGTGGGGAGCTATGAGTGTAAAACGTTATTTATTTATTTATTTAATGCATGGAAGCTTGTTTATTGAGCTAATAACGCATAATTTACTTAAAGTATCAGCGACCTTATCGGTTAACTTTTTCGACGATACATTTTGGCATCATGAAATACGAAATGGGCCAATCGGTCGAAAACACAAACTCTTGCAGCTTTTAGGGCGGGAGAGCATACTTTTAATTCATGTCTTTTTTACAAGCTTTTATTTAACTTGCAATGTACATAATTATGTAACTATGTATCCAACTATATTTGTTCAGATGGAATCTTGCAACTCAATTTTGACTCACTTCTCGAGGTCCGATTGAACTGAAATTTGGTATACGTGTAACTCCGATGACAATGCAATTAAATCTTGTTTCTAAAAATATTTTTATTTTTATTGAAAAAAGACATTTGAACAAGTAACATCGAGTGCTGCAGCTAGTACCTTCCTGTGTGATAAAGAAGCTAATTTTATTCATCAGAGCAGTGCAGTGCTCCGGTAATTATGTACTTGTACTTATAGGGCTGCTAAAATAAGTAGGTACTCAATTAAATAAGTTGCTGTTGAGATGAAAGCTATTTTTAGGTAGTCGGATTACCATACAGGGTTGTGAGGAAAGGGTAGGTATGGCTAGGCCGAAAGGACTCATAGTAAGTACTCTTAGTTCATAGTTTTTATTCATAACAAAAATGTTATTATACATAATTATGAGTTGTCCTTGTGTTTGTGTGTTCCATGGCATCCCCGACACAGGTTATCCTAGTGGGAAGCCATGAGTGCGAAACGTTATTATTGTTAACTTTTATCATGGGAACAATCCGGAACTTGCGAAAAAAATCAGCTGTTCCATAGAAAAATGTCAATGTTACTCGGTATAGAACAAAATAAACGAAGCAGACTTTTATGCTATTCTTAGCTTTAATTTTACATCTTCGACCGCATCACAACATTTAGACTAATAGAAAAATATTTAACTAAATCTTGCAAGTACCAGGATGTCATAAAGTGCAGGAGAAGACTTGAATGGGAGCCAGACAGCTTAGGCAATAGTTAGTGCCGGCACGATGCCAAACATATGCTCAAGTTTGTGTCACAGAATACACATTACACTTGGCAGTAGTATAGCATGTATGATTTTGTGTCTATAGCACTATTAAAGCGTTACTACTTATAAAGATAGATAGATACTCGTAAGTAGATAGATAAACTCGTTAATGTTAACACCAGAAATTAAAAACAGAAGGGTAATAAAACTTAGTGTTAACTTAGTTAAAACTAGTGCAAAACTGGCAGCTTTATCGCTAAGAGCGATCTCTTCCATGCAACCTTGCATGGTTGCTTAGATTGACAAATGTAATTTAACTTTAGCGCAAAATAAAGATATATTGTGTGCAGTATTTACGAAAAGCTGTGCTCACGAGTAAAATAGTTTATATTCTAAGTTTTAGATCATCTAAAGGGCTCAGGGATGGCCTCATCACTTTATGACCTTTGCTAACATGAGGTACTCATCTTCGTTAAAGAAAAAAAAAGTAATATAATACGTGATGAAAGGGTCGACTCATAAAGATGGGTTAAAGAAATTGCATTACATTAATTTGATTGAATTTGTATAATACCTACTCGTAGGTAGATTCCGTTCGAAGAACACTACTATATAGTCATAATACACTTACAAAGCGTGTTATCATATCATCCGCTCTAGCCTTCACTCGACAGGGTAAAGTTAGGCAACTGCTACATTTCCCCTGGGGCAGTTCAGGCGACACACGGTCATAGGACAAACATTACCGCTCCGTTAACGGTTTCGAAATATCGTCGACATAAATTTTGTGCTAACCGTTTATTGCAGGCGTTTCGACCTGAAGCGAGCTGTGATTGAATTTGTGTTTCTGTTTATTTCTAAATAGGTAGGTGATACAAATGCAATTATACGAGTATATGTTAACTACGCGCTTAATATGTCTAAGTTTGAAGGTTTTAAGTGACATATCTAAACTAACTAAAAATATATTATCTGTCCTTATAATCGAACTATTAAACAAGGACTTTAAAAGAAAAAAAAATAGTTCTGTCAAATAAAGCCTTCAAACTCGGGCCCAATGACTTGTCAGATCGTATGCCATGTAGTTTTGATGAGCACCGTGACCAAGACATAAAAAAAAAATACTTTTACATCCTGTATCGATTACCGTGCCCAATGGGCTGATTACACGTAACGAGTGGCGAGGCGAGACAGTGCCCTCGGCCGAGTAATCGGTTTGTATCAACAGTTTGACGAGTCGAGACAGTAACTAGAACCGTAATTTGTTTTCCCGGCCGACTGTGCCCATTTTCTGTCTCGCCACTGTTCTGTTCTGTTCTGTTCTGTTCAGTATGTGATTGAGAGCTAAGTCGTCCGTGGTCTTTGCGCCACAGATTTAACAGCTGTTTCTACGAACAAAAAAGGTCGTAAGGATATCATGGTAGATCTCTAAGCGGCCGCCTGATCCCTGGTAACTCGAAAATCGTGACCCCGGCAGCCTTAAGACCCTTGCTTATCCCTTGACACCGCGTCCCGGTGTCTTGGCGTCCGATGTCAAAGAGTGTGTCCTGGCCTTACGTTTATGAGTATATCGCGTGTTGCTCTAAGCGACGGTCATATTCAAGGCCTTTATAATTTACGCTTATGTGGAGGAGCAAAAAATAAATAAATAAAAAATATTTCAAAGTACCGAAATGTAACTTACGAGTAAAAGAAAATATCGTTGTCAAAAGTAAAGGTACTACTTTTTTCATACTTTGAGTTCACACTCTGAATTTACACACAGGCGTATAACCTGTGTGTGTTTTCATTACCACCTTTTTTCATGAGCGTACGAGCAAAATGGCGGGACCCAGCTAGTTTTAAATTTAACATTATTAGTTAACAATGTTCTGCGTACTAAATTATTTTTTTACTCCTACTTAATTATTATTTTTCATGTTGTTGAATAAATTAATATGAATATCAGTCATCTTTGTCAATCATCATTGATCAATGAACATTCGGGCCGGAAATCAGCCATCCATTGTGTGACGTCACACACACGACAACCGCTGCCGCCGGCTTGCATCGCTGCACAACGCTCGAGCGCCGATTTGGGCAATTTGACGCGTCGATGCATCCTCTGAATGCTGTCACAGAAGGCTGTATTTCCAGCAGTAGCGCCATTTGTCCTTTGAAAGGACAGTTTTGGATACGTTTTAGCATTTGCTTTGTTCGTGTTTCGGAACTAAGTATAGGTGAAACGTTTGTGCTATTTCATAGAGATAAAACGAGCAAAATACGAATGAAATATTCCAATACTATTACGTGTTAATTAATAAGAGAGTGGGAGTAATATGCATACTGGCATGTTTCTATCTTGCTTTGTAAGTTGGAAAAATACATTATAAAATAGTGCGTTAATATTTTTTTATATTTTTGTTAATGAATTTTTGTCTTACAATTTAAATCTATGTAGGTATTTTTTTTAAATACCTATCTACCTATTTATTTAAGCAACAATCAGCATCGTGTAAACTGGATTAAACACTAAGCCTATAAACCCTAGCTAACTTTGTACCAATATACAAAGAAATCACCATGAGTTTTGCAATGATTGTAGGTGAAATGTAAATAAAACAAAATGTATCAGTATTTCAATTAATACCTACTATATTAGCAAATGACTTTATTATTCGTAATCTTCTTGATCTAACACATGGCTTCACCCGGCGGTCGGCGCTCTGCATTCTCCAGCATACCAGAAATGAGCACCAGCACATTTCATGCTGCAAACAAGTCAATTGCAATATTAGTACACTAGCTGCGCCCTGCGGTTTTACCCGCATTTTCCGGGATAAAAAGTAGCCTATGTGTTAATCCAGAGCATGAACAACCTTCACTTCAAATTTTATGTAAATCCGTTAAGCAGTTTTTGCATGAAAGAGTAATAAACAAACATATATGACATTCATACATTCTCACAAAATTTTCCCGTCTGTAATATTTAGAGGGAAGAAGAAGATAGTAGGATAGTTGGATAGTAGATATCTGTCTCAGCCTCTACCAGCGTCTCTCTCTTTCCATACTCACTGTCTTTTATTAGAGTATGTGCATCCTAGGGTTGAGCAGATTGGGTCCCATTCCTTCGTGTAGCCGCAGCCCTTTCGGGTGGTTGTACAATCTTTGTAGTGTTTGGCTTCAGCTGTCACAGCCAGCAGTAGAAGAGATAGAACTAGGGCTGAGAAAGTACAGTAAATTAGACCTTATGGCGTTATTGCTAAAGCAATTATTGCTTGTCACATTTAATGTTATTTATGGCCAATAAATATTTCGGTTTTCTGAACATATTCTAGTTAATTCCTTGGCTAGCTTCGGCGCTGAAGTCAGAAAACATCGAGCACAAAGATTGTTCTATTCGGCAGTTTCATTTGTGAGCTACTTCTCAATACATGAAGTGATTGAAGTGATACCGTCATCATAACATATAACCTTATCGTTATTTAACATCAGCTAAAAATTATAATTCTTCTCTTATAGGCAAAAATAAGCTCACAGTCTTTAAAAATAAGGTTTATAAAGACATAGGCACATAACATAGAAAAACTCTTTGTACCTAATTCTTATTAGAAATTATATCTTACGGCAAAGATTAGTAAATAGTCAAAATAACCTACCATATTTTTATTTACTTTCTAAAAATGTTTACTCACCAAAAATGAATTTCATTTTCAATTTCTTCTGACACCCGAAACTTTGAAATAAACTGAAACGTTAATTATTTTTTACGTCATTTATACCTTTTACCTTTTTTACGTCAACGGAAATTAGACGCACTTTACTGACTTTTTCCTGTTTTTCATTACTCACTTAACTTAAATTCGAGCTTGAAACTGATAAAATTCCATCGAAAATATTTCAAACTAGCTGCGCCCCGCGGTTTCGCCCGCGATCGAAAAGTTAGCTTGAGTTTTTCGGGATAAGAAGTAGCGTATGTGATAATCCAGACCATGAAAGACCTTTATTCCAAATTTCATGTAAATCCGTTTAGCCGGTTTAGAGTTCAAATTCAAATTCTTTATTGGTGCAAAAACTTACTGGCTAAAAACAAGAAGAAACGATGCTACCATACTAGTTAAGTGGTGACAAACATACAAACTTTCACTTTTATTATATTAGTGAGAAATAAATTACGCGATTGATCGCCTGAAGGGTTATTTCTGTTTGCAAATATTCAGTTTATCTTGAAGGAAAAATTGATAATAATTTCGTCAAAGCACGAGTTAAACGACCTGTTCGAGGGTTCCGCGCTTGTCAAATTTTCTTTAATTTAACGAATAACGTTAACATTTAAAAACTTTAATTTATTTTTACTGCTATATTCTAATATAGGACCTTAAACAAAGCAGTAAAAATCATAATAGTACCACGCGAACTTTAGGTCGTCGACTTGTTCAGTTCATTTTAATTTCGTTTTCATGCTTTATTTTCTAACATTTCGTGCTTTACGGAGAAACCAACTTTACTTTACTCAATAGAGTTGGTCAATTTAGGGAACTAAAGATTTGTAGCGGGTGGACTGTGAGTTTTGGTTCCAAAATGCTATTGTGGCTCCAGTTTTCAAGTCAAGTAAGTTGGTCTTCACGAAATGCAAAAATATTTCGTCTCACATTCCGTTTTCCGAGCATTTTTTAAAATACATAAGAAAGCTACGTTTTAAATGAACTTGCATTTTGTATTTGTCACAGTCATTCTGCACCAGTTTTATATGTGACTAGCGGCCCGTCCCGGCTTCGCTCAGGTGGATATTCATTTTTTAAACATTTTGGGATAAACGTAGATTAAATGCGTCTTTATGCGGGTGATAAGTAGATTTTTTAAAATTACTATTTATATTTTCTCTTACAATTTTTTACATTTCTATTCTCATCTATCGTAACTTTATTTTTTATTTATTGTCCCATTTTATTTATATTGTGTTTAAGATTAAATACTTTATTTATTTGTTAGGTTTTTGGTTGCAATTTTTTACTTGATCTTATTTTGTTAAGGATCCCTAATTTTTTCAGATAATAAATATAGCCTATGACACTCAGCAATAATGTGGCTTTCTATTGGTGAAAGAATTTTTAAAATCGGTTCATTAGATCCCGAGATTACCCCTTACAATTTAACAAATATACAAACACACAAACTTTACTTCTTTATAATATTATATATATATATTATATATTAGTATTAGTATAGATTTGAATCAATTTGATTTTAGAAGAGTTTAGAGAGTAATAAATAAAGGGTATGCCAAGCCGAAAAGGGCACTTCATTATTACCAACTTTTACTTTGGAACCAACCCGGAAATGAAGAAAAAAAATCAGCTATTCCTTAGAAAAATGTCAATGTCATTAAAAACTTAAAAAACTTAAGTTGGACATTCATCTTGATTGAATAGTTTATAAATATCATGATGACAAGCAGAATACTTCACAGATGGCGGAAGTACTTTTACAAGGAAATCACACAAATATAAAAAATCGAGTAAATGTATCGAGAAAATGTATGGAATAATTGATTTTTTTTCGCGAATTTCGGTTTGGTCCTATAGTAAAAGTCTTTCATAATGATGAGTATAATGAGCATAACATTTCCTGATATAAAAACATATTTCTATAAATATTAAATACATACAAACATACATATCTAAATTTGTTCCCATAGACTCTGAGACCTTGCTTTGCTCGGTCAATTAGTTAATAGTACTCAAATATGAAAAAGACACTGCCATTATTATTTGGTTGTATGAAAATGAAACATATTTACGAGTACATATCGTAGTAATAAACAATTATTTTAAGTTAACAAACAAATAAACCATTCAATTTTATAGTCCATAACACACTACGCCGAATTCACGCGTCGGAGCCACTGTGTGACGTCACCGTTAACGCGATGTATGACGCGTCGATGCGTTTGACTATGCATTTATAGTACAAAATTATATGGAAATGTACTGTATTTTCATCATCATGATGACAACCTTATTTATTCATGAAATTCAAATTTAGTGCTTTTTGATTGAAAACTGGTTTGATTCAGATTTCGCGTTACTTTTTGGTTGAATTTTAACAAACTAAAGCCATGACATTAACAAACTACTAACTACTTTGTATTTACTGAAATAATGACAAATTAAAAAAAAAAATTCTAACCGAGGAAGTATTTTAGTTAGTTAGGCTTCCCAAACATGAGTGTATTTTTTGTGGGAAAAAATACTTAAAATTATCTTCTTATCTATCTATCTAAAACCAAATATAATTTAATTTAAATACTATAATAATGACAATAAATTTTATAAGTGCAGGAGTTGCTCTGTCTGCCTCGCTGATCGATTTTTATTACTTTTTTACGACATCTTCAAAGTTCATTCTGCTGCGCGCCATGAATATAGATAGACAATTGGACATAGAATGCCTTTTATCTCAGTATACTTAATGCAAAGAGTCGGTAAATCGCTGAGTGTGCTTTGTAGAATACTAACTCTGCCCTGCGATATTACCTGCTCTGGAGTTCCTCAGGCATTGTTCATTTTCCGGAATAAAGAGTAGACTTTTCTGACAATTTTTTGCGAAAATTTTTGTTGTTCTGTTCATCTGATGCTGCGTAAAAACACATTTTCTTATCTATAATTATAAATTAGAATAAATCTCTACTTCTCTTCATAGCATCATTCCGTGGATTTCCCTTGGATTCGTACAAAACGTTTCGAATCTACGTTTCTGATTCGTACAGCCAAGGAATGGAACAGACTGCCGGGTTCCTTGTTCCCTGAGAGATACAATCTTGGGCTTTTCTTTCGTTTTTTTTTTGTTGTGTAGGTACATAAATACCTAGAACATAAAAACCTTCTCCTGACAATAATTATATTGTCAGGAGAAGGTTTTTATGAAAGAAAAAAAATTAGGAAGTCGAGCGGAATATTACAATAGAAAATTTAAGACAATTCTAATTCAATATTCATAGTTAAGACAGAACAACGTTTGCCGGGCCAGCTAGCCTATCAATAATAATATTATAAAAAGATAAAGTTTGTATGTATGTATGTAGACAATAATCTCCAAAACTACTGGTCTAATTTCAAAAAATCTTTCACAAATGTTAAAAGCTATAAGCTACAGCTACACTATTCCAGAGTGCTTATGAGCTAATTTTCCAGACACGAAGTTCCGAGCAATATCAAGTTTATAGATTGAGACTACTCTTGGAATATGAATACCTACCAGTAGTACCTATACAAGGTGTAACGGAAAGGTCTAGTAACACTTAAAGGTCTTCTTCTACACGTCAAAGTGAATAACTTCTAGAACTCAAGATTGCTAAATTCGAAAAAGAAAAAATGAATCTCCATAGAAAATTGATCACGTGACCAAATATTTTGTATGGAGACCTTTGACTAAAATAATTTTTATTTTAGTCTAAGATAGACTCGGAGACTCGATATTTTTATCTCTAATTTAGCAAACTTGTGTCACAAAAGTTGTTAACTTTGACGTGTAGAAGAACACCCTTAGTTTTACCACACCTTTCCGTTACACCTTGTATAAGTAAGGATAGTAGGAAGAAACTAACTACTAACTAACTAACTTGACTTACTGAGTTGCTAAACTTTGAGCTCATAAATTACGCCGACGTCACTGTGACGTCACTGTATCAAAGTATCCTTTACCATGTTTATGGTCCCGCATATTAATTAACATCCGCCAAAATGTTACCCCTATCAAACGTGGTCGTAATAAAAACTGGGGAAGTGCGCGCCCTCACTCACCGAAGGTTCCGGACATCTCTTTTCCTGATTTTATTTTTAGTTTGTTGCAATAATTAAATTACATGAAACTGACGCTCGCATGTAATATACGTAGCATCGTCTTTTTTACACAGCAAACACGAACAAAAAGAACGTTGAAAATACCCAACTTTTACTTTTGCTGTTTTATTACAAAAATGTTTAAATAAACTTTAAAAATATTAAACGTGGGTTTTCAAAGTATGATGACAGACATACGATACAGAACATGTATGATAAATGACGTCATACATGTTCTGTGATCAATCACACCTTATGATTCAAAATATGATACAGCTAAACGGATGAACGGTCTCCCTATACCTGCTGAGTCTTAAACTGTCTATCCAAAATTACAGGGTTTCATTGGCACCCTTTACCTCATCATCATTATTATATGCAACCTTTAATCCTCCCACTGCTGGGATACAGGTCTACCCTCGAAGGGTGATTAGGCCGTATTCCACCACGCTGGCCAAGTCCGGGTTGGTGGATTCACATACGCCATTGAATTTCTTCTCCGGACATAATGCAGGTTTCCTCACGATGTTTTCCTTCACCGAAAAGCCAGTGGTATGTAAATTCGTACATAAGTCCCAAAGAACTCATTGCTACGAGTCGGGGTTTGAATCCGTTACCTCAAGAATGCGAAGCGGCTGTTCCCCACAGAGCTACCACGCAACTACCTACGGCCCTTTACCTACGGAACACTAAAAACCGATTAAAAAAAAGATAGTGTATCTTTATGCCATCATCATGTCGTCCAATTGGGCTGTTATCAGCGGCGTCAGGAATTCAATTCATTTGCGATGATAAATGAGAGGCTGCAGGAGACTGCGGAGTAATCTGTGGGCTGCTGATTAATGGCTTCGTGAGAAGGAGGTGGTTCTGAATGGGGTTAGAGCTGATAATAATACGGGGAATTAGTTGCGTGGACTGGAATGTAGATATAACCTTTGAGTTTTGCCCTTTGGAGGCGTTATATCATAAAATACGTACGACCCAAACGTGTTTTTTATGCTATTGAGTGACGAGACGAGCAAATCGTTTGCCAGATATTAAACGTCACGTTTGCCCATAACAGGTCTGAATCATCCAGAATTTTGAATTTTTAGAATTTTAGACACAGCGTGGCTTAGAACTGCGCTAGTGCGCTCGTCACCCACGAGTATAAGATGTCTAATCTCCTATTTTGACTGAAAACAATGCCCTTCCAACTGGAACACAGTAATGTTTGCAAATTACGTTACATAAAATGCTTTACATACTTTTTAAGAGTTCTGAACCTCCTTCGGAGAAGAACCCTTGAGGCGAGACTTCGGTGTCTATCTGTCTGTATGTTCAGACAATAGGCGTGACGAAAGATTTTAAAATCCTCTTCCATAATGTGAGTACACATTTACTATTTACAAAAAAGCCTTTATTTCGGTAATAAACTTAAGTTTAACGAAGTTTGAAGCCATTTTTCACATATTTTTTCAACAGTGCCCGAAAACAGCTTGCTTGTGTCATGGCGTCGATTTGACGTCACGGATAGTAAACATGCGTGATGAGCGGCGAATGACCTGAGTTCACTGAAGAGTGACGTCATACGCTGTGATTGTTGTTTCTGACAAGATGGCCGATTGCTGTATTTTAATGTTTTAATTTATTGAAAATCTTAATAATCTGTTTTTTAAAAATAAAACTAAACATGTGTTTTAATTTTTTTAATCTGGCTAGTCCCCTGAAAGCATTGAATCGGCGATTTTTTGATACTATCGTCATGCCTATTATTTTTTTAATTACAGGCTTTAGTTTGACCGCCATGCGCCATCTCGTCTGGTGGTGAGTTGGTAAGCGATGATTCGGTCTACGATGGAGCACCCTTCCCTAAAAAGAACCGATCAATACAATACTTTAATTTATTGATGGTTTTATTAATTTAAAGTAGAATAAAAACACATATTTTTATTCAATACAATATGTCAATATATTTATCCTAAACTAGCTGACCCGGCAGACTTCGTACTGCCATACAGTACTTCTCTATGGTACTGCCTAATTAAATATAAACACTGCACAAAACACTATTTACAATTTTATACTTATAATATATTACAATTATAGGTACGAATTTGTTTCGTGTATCAGTTGACAAAAGCAAACTCATCCATGAAAAAAAAACACTGACATTGACAGTTTGTTGTTGTTTCAACTTTTTTTTAATTTGATATGACTTGGAGTCAAATCCTTCGAAATTTTAAAACAAATGAATGAACTATTCGATTTTGTTTTCTTTTTTTGTTTTATCTGTGCTCCAACGCACACTGTTTTGATAGATATGATTGAATTTGAACTTTGTACAGAGGTAATAAAGTGCAAACTGACTCTTGGACGTTACGAACATACCTACATTGCTTAAACAACAGTGAGTGCTTGCAATTCAATATGAACTATATACAATAGCAATAAAGCTCGTTTTAGTTAGAAAACGTTTGTATGGGAAAAATAAAAGGGCTGTTTTTAGGGTTTTTCAATATTTCTGAGAGATTTTCTTAATATTTTTTTCCGTAAGAACCTTCTCCTAATAATAACAAATACAACAAAAAAAGAATTAGTGAAATCGGTCCAGCCATTCACGCGTGATGCCGTGACCAAGGAAAACGGGTTTCATTTTTATATATATAGATTCATTCATTTCTTACGTATTCACTAACCCGCACTTGGCTAGCGTGATGGAATACGGCCTAATCACCCTTTAAAGGTCTAGGTACCTTTAAAGAGATTAGCTTTGGATACCAGGTCTATATGGTATCCAGAAGTGAGATGATTAAAAGTTCAGTAGTATTAGGTCCTTACATATGAAATTGGTGTTATTTCGAACTGGCCACTTTGATCCCAAACATCGGAATTTAGACAACTTCTTGCAAGGAAAAAAAACAACTCTGGAGAGGAAGTCCAAACTGCCTTCAAAGATTTTATTGATTCTCGCTCCCCTAGATTCTTCAGCAAAGCAATCAATGAACTACCTAGTAGAAAGCAGAAGTGCATAGATAGCAATGGAACACAGTTTGATTGATTGAATATATTATATCTTTTTTTTCGTCTATTTTATTTTTCCCATTATAAAACGCCAACTTCATACTCGTAGGTGAGGACCTAATATTTAGCCATAAAAGATAGGGTTATTCATCCGTGTTTTACCGTAAAAAATAGTGTAACAGAATCAAAATCAATGACAAAAGCTCTTCCAAAACACCGTTCGACGGAACCCGGTACAATCAATCAGGAAAATGCTCAAAGCGGGACGAATACGAAATGCTGCACTCGGCGACGCAATTTACGCGAATGCCGGAGCTTTTTTGTTGCAATCACGGACATTTCGAAATGGCAGCTCTCGGAATGTTGTCCCAACTACAGCCCACTACAGGGTTATAAGGAAAGGATATGCTAAAGCGAAAAGGGCTTATAGTACTCATCATTATGTAAGACTTTGTTGTTGATGTTGTATTCTCGTCATTAAACTTTTCGAAATGTTAACTAAAGAAAAGAGACGACTTATTATTGAATTAAATTCAAATACCTATATACGTTTGCTAATCAAAATAAAATAAATCCGATAAAATCCTTAAAAAACAATCTGATCTGATCGGATCTTATACTTTATCTATGAGCAACTTTTACTATGGAACCAATCTGGAATTCGCGAAAACAATCAGCTAATCAAAAGAAAATGTCAATGACACTTGACCAAGTGTATGGAACAGCTGGTTTGTTTTCGCGAATTCCGGATTGGTCTCATAGTAAAAGTTGTTCATAATGATGAGAACTACGAGCCTTTTTCGGCTTAGCATACCCTTTCCTTATAGCCCTGTATAAGTTGGAAATGTTTTGCGTCGCTGTGAAAAGGGTATGCCTTTGAGGACGAAATGAGTGCCATCATAACTTTGGTCGTTGACATCTTTTTGCAAATACTCGCATAGAGGGTGGTTGTCCTTTGACGGAAAACTAGCATAATATTGAACAAGGGTTAAAGTAAATAAAAACATATTTTTACTGATAAAATAAATAAATAATATAAATTAAATTTATTTTAGGCCTATTTTGACCCATGTTCATATTTAACACAAATGAATTAATTAAAAGCCCAAATTGTCAAAAATACGGAAAATCTAATTAAATAAATATGTCAATTGAATTTACAATTATAAAATTTAAAAAAACACATATTAATGTAAGGAAACACAGTTGAATTTAATTTAATTAGTCTACTAATTAAAATGGTTAAAAAGCAAAGTATGAAGTGATTACTCTTAGCGATAAGGCCGTGAAGTGCTGCAATAGTTTTAAAGTGTTATTGTCCTTTTGTTTGTAATCTCTAGTGAGAACAATACAAAGTTTATTTATCATTGCATATCATATCATATTTATCAGTGCGGGGTTTCAGTTGGCACGAGGGAGCTGTTACTGCGGCCACAGAATACTGCGGCCCAACAAGTACATACATACAAACTTTTCTCCTTAATAATAGGTATAGACAAAAGCAGCCTGAGAAGATAAAAATTAAGATAAAACATTTCTAATTAAAAATGTACTTACTGTTTTTTTTTTGTTTTTTAGAGACCAGGTTACTAAATTAATGATAGAATTTTGATTTTGGGCCACAGGTACTTATTCGAAACGTTGCATTACATACTTAATGAAGAATGCGTTTTAGATATCTAATGTAACACTGTGACTGCTGGCTCTAAAGAAGTGTTTTATCAGTAGGTATTTAAAATACACAAAAACAGGCCAAGTGCGAGTCGAACTCGCGCACGTAGGGTTCCGTAGCAATCTATAAAAACGGCAAAAAAAACACGTTTGTTAACATTAGTGTTTTTTTTTATAATGACAACAGAAATACATCATCTGTGAAAATTTCAACTGTCTAACTATCACGGTTCATGAGATAGCAGGCAGACAGACAGACGGACAGCGAAGTCTTAGTAATAGGGTTCCCTTTTACCCTTTGGGTACGAAACCTTAAAAATAAGTCTAGCTGTACAAGGACATTATTTTATTGAAATGCAATATTGAAACGTGAATTTCATAACACACAAACAAACTCCTACCGCAATTACGTTCACATAAATACAAATAATTTTGTGGCTAAAATACAAACATAATTACCCGGCGAATTTGAGTGTTATAAATATAAATATTTTGAGCCTCGGCCACTGATCTTAAATTAGATCATAGATAAGTTACGTCCTTCTTAAATTGCTTTCATTTGCTTGATAACAAAAAAATATGATTTTCGATATTGTTTGTAGGAAAGTTGTTGTGTGTTTGTTACTCTTGCATGTTGAAAAAGCTTATCTGATTGAAGTGTAATTTGGAAAGACACACATTACACTCTGGTTTTAAAACACTTTTTTTTATCCTATAAAATCGAACAATCGGTGAATAATGTGCTTAGCATTCATGCTATTTGCTAATACATATTTGGCTTAAAAATGAAAAAAAATAATCGATTTTATCATCATCATCATTATCAACCGGTTTCAATTAACTGCTGAGTATACGTCTTTTTGAATTATTCCGATCTGACCCCCCCCCCCCCCCCCTTGCTTAGAATTATCCTCTCAGTCAGACAGATCGGACAAAAAAGTTTGATCTGTCCCCCTGTTAGCAACGAAGGGAAATTTTGCCCGTAAGTACTAAATTGAAAAAAACAAAAAAAATATACTTCAAATCAAACCCCAACCTCAATTACCACACCTTGTCTAAACACGACACAACGTATCTTCCTCTTTCTCCCATACATCTGAATATCACTGGCTTCGACAAATAACGGTGCTGACATTTGAGTTATGGATTGAAACACAAGCCGCTGATTTATTTGCGCACAGGTGCGGGGGATTTTTGAGCGGATGTTACACGAGCTGTCGGAGATGAAAGAAAGATGCTTTGAGAACGTAGGTGTGTGGGTTTTTTTGGGTTTCGTATCCAAAGGGTAAAACGGGACCCTATTAGTAGTATAATAGTTCTGCGAACCGTAGACCTCACGAGAACTTTTTTCTCGCGAGAACTCGCGAGACAATTACAGTCTTTTATCTTGAAAACCTTTTAATCGATTTTACTCATACTCGTATTTGAAATTATTGTTTAGAATTGGATTCCAAATGATTCTCTAAAATTAAATCAAAATCGGCTGGTAAATGGCGCTGCAGCCAATTTCCCCCCTTTTTGCGGGAAATACCCCCTAATCCAAAAATCCTGACGATTAAAAATACTATAAGATCGTAGAACCTATATACCAAGTTTCATCGAGATTCGTAGAGAAATACTCCCTGTACGCGAGTACCAATATAGTACAAACGTTGTTGCAGAGACGCTTCGCTCGCTCGGTCAATAAATAAGTTAGGATCTTTGTTAGTTTACAACTATTCCTTCTGCATAGCCAAGTGACAGATTCCTTTGAAATTATCTTCGTCACTGTCACTGTCATGACAATTATAATAAGAGCGAAAGTGACCGAGATAATATACTCACCAGAATAGAGCCCTGAAAGGCAAAAAACGTCGCAAACTCGAGATTAATGAATTTCCCTCGCGTCGTGAAAGCCATTACCTACTTTCGGACTCAATTTGGATCGCTGCTTAGTTCAAAATTAAGTTTGAATGAATAAAGATTAGGTACTAGATTTCCTACGAAGCGTATAGAATTATAATGATTCCATTGAGGCCAGGCCATTCTGGCGAATAAGATATAGAAAGTGTAACGGAAAGGTGTAGTAATACTTAAGGGTGTTCTTCTACAACAACTTTTGTGACTCGAGTTTGTTAAATTCGAGAAAAAAATATTTAGTATCCATACGAAATATTGAGTCACGTAATCAATTTTCTATTGAGATTCAATATTTTCAATTTTTTCTCGACATTAAGCAAACTTTTGTTCTAAAAGTTGTTCACTTTGACGTGTAGAAGAACATCTTTAAGTAATTCTACACACCTTTCCGTTTCACCTTGTATAGTAGTTGCTTTCTTTCTCATTAAAAAAGAGAGAGATTATCTCCGTCACTCTCACTGTTATAGTGAGAGTGACGGAGATAATCTCGAGCGGCTCAGAATCATCAGTTTCAGAGAACGTTATTTCGTTAGTCTGGAATACATTAAGATGGATTAATTGAGTCTATATTTGGACAGTCAATTGGAACCGTGCCTATTCAAACTCCTGGGAATTTTATAGCAATCTACTTAGTTTAGTTCTTATAATAAGGGATTACGCCGAGTGGCTAGCTTAGTGTTTGAGTTTTAAACCGCCTATAGACTTTGACGTTTGACCTTCAATTATGTAGTGGTTTTTAAGATTCATTTAATTTATATTTTTACCCGACCATAATAAGGTTAAAAGAAAGGTTTTTGTGTGTTTTTCGGTTTTTAGTTATTCAACATTTTTATTAAATGGCATGATATGTGTGATAGAAACCTTTATAAATGTATCTAATATCCCAATAATACAAAACACAGCATGTATGAAAAGTTTGGACAATATTCAAATGTTTAATTTGAAAAAATATTAATTTATATATTCTTACATCATATAATATGTACGTATGTCCCTAATTATAACTCGTATGTTAAGCAACAAAAAAGTAATTTAGTCATTCTAGTCAATAATTATAATTAATTCTTCTATTCCTTTGTTTCAGGTAAGTACGGAGACATTTCAGCTGGAATAGTGAAGTTTAATAAGAAAATAAAAGAATATGGAAGGTATGTGGGTAGTATTTAATTTCAGCTCTAAAAAAATGATAATTTGACTGACAGGATATAAAAAAATGATTTATTCAAGAACAATAATATTGATTACCTTCATAGATATAATACTGATGCAGCTCATCATTGATCAACAATTGACCAAATCTTCACTGGTAAAGTTGGTAAGCAACGAAATGGTCAATTGAGGCGAGAAAAGTGGCCAAACTGGATTTGGAAAACAAGGGAAATATGATAATGCTAGCTGGGGTAACATACTCGTACATAATAATATTATACCTATTTCTATTTCATTACAATATTACTTATCATAAATAATTATCACACTAAAACTTCTAATAAGTAACATACCAGTAGTTACCACGCTTTATTGCATTGTGTCGATGTATTTTGCTTTGTGGATGTGGTTTACCAAGGAGTTGTGGTTGGCGCGGCAGCTGTTGTTGACGCGGCGGCTGTTGTTGTCTCTATAGCTGGGATAGTAACTGTATAGGGATAGTGACTGTATCCGACCCTGTGGTTGTGGTTGACTCCGTGGTTGATTCTGTAGTTGTGGTTAAGCATGTGGTTGTAGTTTGTGCAGGTGTGGTTGGCTCTGCAGTTGTTGTTGAGCTGGTGGTAGTAGTTGCTGCTGTAATTGTGATTGGTTCTGTCACTATGGTTGATTCTGCAGCTGTAGTTGACTTTGTGGTTGTGTCCATGCATGTAGTTGTATCTAGTTCTATGACTGTGGTTGGCTCTGTGGTTAAAGTTGAATCTGTGACTGTGGTTGACCTTGATGTCTCTGTAGATGGTTTTGGGGTTGTTTCTATTGGACAGTGACAAATACACGGCTCTGTTGTTGATTTTGGTGTAGTAGTGTGAATTGTTGGTTTGGTAGTAGTAATGTGAATTTTTGGTTTAGTTAAATTCAAGATAATATTTAGTAGAAGTCTAGCAAAACTTGTGGAAAGCTCTATAAAAGTGTATAGGGGGGTGCAGGAGCCAGGTGTGATAAAGAAAGGCACTTGTACATTATTCTTCTTACAGCAATCAATTCTGAAAAACAAATGAGAAATCTGATGATCAAGAATCAAAACAGTGACTATTTCTTCTGGTAGTATCTACAATCTACATAATTAAAATAATCGTGACAATGAACGAACATACTCGTAAAAGCTATCTGAACTCCGTGAGCGATGTAAAACGGTACCGTATAGACGATGACAATGAAAATAAGTATTATTTTATGTATGTAACTGACTACTTGGATATAAAATTTCATGATGATCGGTTGAGTAGAAGTCGTGTGACTACTAAATAGATTTTGAAGAAATTAAGAATGTAAATAGTTTAGGTTCTGAATGAAACCATTATTTTCATCATTGTGAATACGTGAACGAAACCGCGGACTAGGGCTTTTTAATATTCGGTTTGTTCTTTGGAAGAGCTCGAAACCCGCCGTCAAGCATCAAGGCAGGTCACCAGGAGGATTTTAGTGGGTGTGCAATCTTACATAACCCAGCTGCATGCCCCAGGGCATTCGAGCATTTTGCCCTCGTAAACAATTAGTACATATTAGGATGGTACTCACAAGCACTGGTCCATGCGAGTCAACCCATGGCTACATCCTCGTCGCGGTATCGGACACTCCACGCAGACAGACCGGAGTGCCAACTCCAGCTGTACGCTGGAGTAGCCTTTGAAGGTTCCGATACTGATGATATCTGATGACACCAGGCTCTTCGTGCCAAGAGCGCAGAGGAACACTGTTACTGTAAACAAATTCATATCTTATATTACTCACTCCATTACTTTGATTCCACCTTTATTGTGCGAACCGCTAGGGTGTGGAACGCTTTGCCTGAGTGGGTGTTTTAAGATAGATATAATTTAGGTCTCTTCAAGTCGCGAGTGAATCGGTTTCTTCTAGGCAAGCATGCTCCATCGTAGGCCGTATCGTTGCTTACCATCGGGCAAGGTGGCGGTCAAATGCAAGCCTATTACTAAAAAAAAAAAATACTACAAACATGTCATTATTAAAAAAGTCCTGACTCCTGACTAAAAATTACGTGATAATTTTTTTGACGGCCAAGCCAATCTTGAATCGTATAATATTAGCGATAAACACGCAAAGATTGCAGGTTTATTTTATTTTTTTCATAAAACTTTCAAACTCTTAAAGCTAAGTAAAAAATAAATCTAAAATATTAAAAAATGCCATCGTGGTGGAATACGGCCTAATCACCCTTCGAGGGTAGATCTGTATCCCGGTAGAAGCAGGATTAAGTAAAGGTTGAATATGATATGATGATTAAAAAATGCTCCAAAGATATAGATAGCTCTAGGCAAGAACACGGTTTTAAATTACTTTATCGTAATTTAAGAATAAAATAAAAACCATCTCACCAGTAACAAATTTCATGGTTGGTATCGTCTTTCCAATAATACCAGATGAAATGAAACTTTCCTCTAGAATTACTTTCAATTTATTGGCGAACGAGTTTTTATTAATTATTATTGCGATCAAAGTATAATGCACTTTAAATAAACAACACATGATATTGTGAATAAAATATTATACTATAGAGGTGACAGATGATGATACTCGTATGAAGGAGTGTTTGGAAGATCGTTTATTTATTGGATTGAAATATAAAACTTAAGTAGTTAAACAGTTTTTTTCATACTTACTTCGGAAATTTATTTGAATCAGGCGTTACTTTGAGGAAGTTCATTTTCAAATAACTGTTTTCAAATGTATTTCTATTTTTTGGGAACAATTCCTACAGGCAGCGGCCTTTTAGATTAGTTTAGTTTTATTGGTTAGTTTTTAAATTTAATTATATTTTAATGTATTTTCTTAATTTAAGTCTCTTTTTGCCTAATAAAAATATTATAATATTTTGATATTCCTATGAAACACATTTCTAGTGTACTCGTATTTTCGACTTCAAATAGCGTCGGGTAAAATCAAGAATTTTTGGTATTTACTAATTGTTTTAGTTGTTCACTTTGACGTGTAGAAGAACACCCTTAAGTATTACTACACCTATCCGTTACACCTTGTATACTACTGGTGGGTATTCATATTCCAAGAGTATTCCCAATCTAAGAACGAAAGATTTGTATTTTTGTTTTTGCTAAAATGTTTTATTAATTCAAATTAAATTAAAACTGAAATAGGACAAACCATTAATTTATTTTTCTTATTCCACAATATTATGACAGCAAATAACTTAGTAAAAACACACTCGCAGTTGGAAACACTTTAAATTCGTTCCAGCAACTATTTAGCCAAGTGCAATTTAACTTTGTTAGCGCTCTTGACGTTCTTGCAAGGGTAATTAGCTGGTTTTTAGGTTAAAAAACAGAATACGTAATAGTATCTACAATTAAGTTAAGGGGAAAATTATAATTACCCAGAAGTTTTAAAGAGAAAGTAAGTAAGTTTGAATGGGCCGAATAGAATATAAATTATCCATAAAGTCAGTTTCACTTTGATTTTCAGTTATTAAAGTTGTCCTTGCCTTTCCGTGTTCCATGGCTTCCCCGACACAGGGTACCTTATACCTACCTAGTGGGGAGCTAGGCGTGGATTATTGGTCTCACTCAGATAAGGACACAAGTTTATCATGGAAGTGACTGGCCTTGCTGTTTTAGGCCGTCTAAAGACTTTTGTCATATGTGAAATAAAGATTGATGATTATTTTTTAATCCAAGATCCAAGAGATTAACGTCTTAGTGTCTTACGGATGCAGAGCGGTTATTCAGCGTCCAATTTGTTGTTTCTCCGTGAATGATGAGGCAAAGAGTTCTAGTCAGTCGTGGTCTTATACGACCAACCATACACTTTCTCGGTATTTAGTTGTTTATTGTTCTAACTACCAAAAATATTCACGATTGTTCAAGTTGATTAAAGTTTTCACGTTATAAATGGCCAACATTAATTTTCAGCTCAAAGTTACGCATGACAGCTGCAAACAAAATGTGACACGCTTAATCCGGCTCACAGTGCGGTCAAGTTACATGTGCAGTTCAAATTCAAATTCAAATTCAAAATAATTTATTCAAATATGGGTACATCAATGTACACTTATGAATGTCAAATACAATTTTTACGAATAAATTAATACACAATAAATTAAATGTCAAAGAAAATAATATTATTAGAATGTCAAAAATTATATAAAATAATTGCAATGTCAAAATATCAATGTATAAAATAACTACAATAGTAGGTATAATTAGTCAAGTATTATTATTACAGTCTAAATACAATTTACGTAAAGAGACTTTATCACAGATGAAGTCTTCAATTTTGTAGTAAGCCTTTTCAATTAAAAAGTCTTTTATAATTTTTTGAAAATCTGTGTCTTTCTTATTTACTAGAGTAACAGGCAACAAGTTATAAAATAGTACGCCGTTCATTACAAAAGAGTTGCCAGTTTTGGCTAATCTAATTTTAGGTAGAACAAGTTTAAACTTGTTCCTTGTTATGCTAGTATATTGACTTCGTTTGTGATATTTATGAATATTTTTACGCACATACATAATGTTCAAGAAAATATACAAACATGGTAACGTTAAAATTTTCACCTGCGCAAAAACTTGTCTAAGAGATTCTCTATAACCTAGCCTATAAATAGCCCTAACAGCGCGTTTTTGTAAAATAAAGATGCTATTTACGTCTGCTGCATTACCCCAAAGCAATAATCCATACGACATAACAGAGTGGAAGTAACTGAAATAAACAATTCTTGCAGTTTTAATGTCTGATAGTTCTCTTATTTTCCGCACTGCAAATGCTGCGGAACTCAATTTGCTAGACAGTTCCTTGATATGTGCTCCCCATTGAAGTTTGCTGTCAACGATAAGGCCAAGAAACTTAGCATCCTTCGACAAAGTAAGTTGATCGTCGTCAATAACTATACTAGGCAAGGAAGGATTATTAGTCAATGTGAATTTAATAGCTTTCGTTTTCTTGGCATTTAGCATTAAGTTATTGACGCTAAACCACCTATTAATTAAACTAAGCGACAAATTGATTTTGGATATATCATAGTTTTTCCTATTGATTCTAAATAACAGAGATGTATCGTCGGCAAACAAAATAATTTCACAATGCTTACGCGCTAAGAAAGGCAGGTCATTGATATAGACTAGAAAGAGGAATGGGCCAAGAATTGAACCCTGAGGGACCCCGATTGAAACGTTAGCCGACTCCGATCGAACCCCATTTATGTCAACATTTTGGGTTCTACCACACAGATATGATTTCATCAACATTAACGCATCACCTGTCACACCATAGTGTGAAAGTTTACATAATAGAATTTCATGGTTCACACAATCAAACGCTTTCGACAAATCGCAAAAGATACCTAAAGAATCATGCTGAGACTCCCAAGCCTCGTAGATGCTCTCTACGAGATTCGAGGCTGCGTCCACAGTTGAACAGCCCTTAGAAAAACCAAATTGCTTATTAAATAATAAATTATTAATACAGAAGAATGAAGCTAACTGATTTAACATTATTTTTTCAAATATTTTGCTAAGACATGGTAAGATAGATATTGGTCTGAAATTACTAGGGTCTTTCTTACTACCACTTTTGAACAAAGGTATAATCTTGCTACACTTCATAAGATCGGGGAACTCATTACTGTCGACACTGCAGTTAAATATATGGGCTAAATAAGGAGCTAAGTTATATATTATTTCAGCAACGAAACAGACTGATAATCCCCAGAGATCTTCCGATTTCTTTGCTTTGATCGATTTAAATGTTTTGATAATCGTGTCACTTGAGACTTCGTGGAATTTAAATTGGTTTGGGCTGGCAGCAACATTTTCAACTAATAAATGAGCAGCTTCCGTACAATTGGTTGCCAGTGATTCAGTGGTTTTATAAGGTATATCCCCAAAAAAGCCTAAAAATTGATTTGCAATATCTTTTTTATCACTAATTATTTCATTATTTTTCTTAAGCTTGTATTCCGATTCTCGACTTTTGGTTTTAGCAGTTTCCGTTTTTATGATAGACCAAACAGTTTTAGAGGTATTTTTTGACTGCTTTATTTTGTTAAGTATATACAAGGTTTTTGCATATTTGCATATCTTTTTAAAAGTTTTAAAAGTTTTACTGTATTTGCGAGTTTTACTTTTTACTGAGTTTTACTGTATTTACAGTTGAGAGGAGGCGCCACTATCGCAATTTCTGAACAAAATTTAGAGAAAATCAAAGGGATAATCTAGTTCCGCATTTGGTCAACTGTACAAAACAGTTGGGCTGTAAATTTTGTACATTTCACTGAGATTAAATAATGGACGTATGTCATGGAATCCCTTGACAGAGGGAATTGTAATAGTTTGTTGATTTGTATTTCGGATTTAGTTTTTTTTTCATGTTTTTATAATGCCTGCAACTTCGAACTTCGGGTTGGCTGCCTCGCATCATCACGTATCGTTTTAAAAAAAAATAAAAGATAAAATTAAAAAACTATTACGTGAGAAAAAAAAACAACATTTCTTTTTGTTCTTTATGCTATTGAGTGACGAAACGAGCAAATCACTCGCCTGATGTTGAACGTCATGTTTGCCCATGACAGGTCTGCACCACCCAGACTTTTAAACCCTTAAAATTCAAGCCCCTGCGCGGCACAGCACTGCGCTCGTCACCCTGAGATATAGGTAAGTTGTTTAATCTCCTATTTGCCCTGAAATTTTACTGGATTTAACTCCTTAATGGCAATCTTAAACTTGAGTACTTGAGTACTTGTTACTCTGCCAAGTATACTAAAAAACTAACAAAGTCCACACAAAGCTAATCTCTAACAGAACATGAAATACATTTTTACAAGCGTGTAGCGTGACGGCATGTGTGTCCGGTCTAACTTCCGGTACAGCCGGAAATGACGCTCCTCCAGGCCGGACGTGCGCGCTCGAACCGGAAGCATTGTTATCATCTACGCTGAGGCGGATATTTTTATGATTGTTGGTTTGTTGGTTATGTTTTAGATTTCTGTGGTGTGATAGAGAATATTTTTACATAAAAGTAACATTTTTATCAGGTGTTTTTCTTCTGAAGGATATAATATACGAATTATAATAAGTTACAAAGTAATCGAATTTTCATTTAAAGCTCGATATAGGTCTGAAATGAGTTTATTGGAAATAATGATTAAAGCTTATCTGCTCTTCACTCGTTAAATGTTATTGCTATTAAAGAAAGTCAAAAAACTTGACTGCAAAACTTGTGTGAACATGTGACATTCTGGCCACAAAGACTTATAACGACAATATAAAATCGGTCAAATCGTTTAAATGGTATAAGATGACATACAAACTAACAATCAAACAATATAAAACACAAAATTCCTATCAATAATCCAGACTACTCTCGACTGTGATTGTTCAAAATCATGTAGCGTCCGTATTCACGACCGGAAATGGAGCGGCCGTTGCCGTTCCGACCGGAAGTACCCGCAATAGTGGCGGTGGAGTCGGTAAAATTTATAGTAGAAATGGGCAGCCCGATACGTTGGTCTGATCAGATTCGCACCACTCTCGACACCTCAGTCTACGAAGCACTTCACATTGCTGAGGATAGAAAAAGCTGGCGAAACATCGTCAGAGAGAAGCTACTTGGAGGTGGTGGTCACGACCCTCAGACATGAGGAACACGATTTTAGGAGGAGGAGTCGAATAGGTATTTGCGTTTTGAGTGAAGTACATAATCTCAAAGTAAACTATAGTTAGTTGCCCTGAACAGTGACCAGGCCCTCATATCTTCACAACCCTCAGAACTATTTAAATCTTTTAACATTAAAAACCATCTCTCTTCTCGGTGGAGTAATTTCAAGACGTGAGTGTCGACAGCTAGTCATTTTGCCTATTTGTTCGACATGACATGTGCCTTCTGTTTAAATTTCACTCAATTTTTTTTTGGCACGAACGCGTGTATGTCATACCAACCAACGGTTCTAATTTAAAACAATCCTTTTCCAAAAACTTTTCGTGCTAAAACGTCCGACTCTTAAATAGGTAATTCCCAAAATACTAAGCATTTTAGGACGGTTTCACGGTACACCTTATCGTTGACCAAACATACCTACATTACAAACTCCGATTCATCCCCTGAGAGTCCTTGAACCGGTCGGCCAACAAGTCCACCCCGCCGTGCCAAGCAATAACGACCACCCCATCGTCCGATACTACAAGTGGGCTACACAGATCCGATCTAGTCACTGGTAGTTGTATTTAGTTGTAGTTGTAGTTGGAATCGAGTTGACAGCCAGTTGTTTCTATACAACTTTTGTTGCCGGAACTGCGATCGGACGAAGTGCCTACAATAAAGGCACAGAATACGTAATAGTTTTAACAGCTTCGCAGATCTTTATTATACTAGGTTTTGCTCGAGGTATCACCTTATTCAACCGTTTTTTTTTTCAATTTTATTCAAAAATATTTATTCATGTCAAATCAAAATTAATTACAAATAGGTAAATGTAATTAAACATTTGGTTAAAAATAATAGCTGCTAAGTTTTGGTTAACTTTGGTTTCCAGAACTCATCTCAAAAAGGAAACCGTCGCGGCCATAATTTTCCATTCCGACTATTTCTCAACTAAAAATTTATATCTGCAAGAAAAAGAGGATTTATTCAAACCTTTTACTTGTGGTGCTTACTTGTCTTCACTTGCGCTACTTCTCTTGGATTTATAAAGTAAAAAAACAAATGACGCTAGTCTATACTTAAAAACACGTTATTTAAGGCGACTCTCGACGCTTCGAAAAGTCAAGATGTGCTCGAGACGTAAAAATGGTGGCTTTATTCAAAGCTGAGCGTCCTTCGAAGCGATAAGCCTGGCGTGAGGTGGGACGACAGCCTTATTAGCTCGGATCAATGTGGGATGGATGGAGATACATGTAGCCAGTAGACTGATCGTACCTGTTCCCATCGCACGAAAGTAATACGCTCAAAAGAGCTCAACTTTTATTAAAGGATTTATTTTGCAATTAAATTTTATTTAGGTAAGATGCCTATCAGATCCAGTTACAGATTCGACGCTTAGACCACTAATGCACAGTAAAACGATGGATAAACAATTAAAATCACGTGTAAAAGAACTTCAGGGCTCACTCGACTTAAATCGTCAATTAAATCGCCTATGAATGGAAGAGCCTGGCTAATCTTAGTCGTGGATGCATTAATAATATTTTTGAGTAACCCAATCGTATGTAATTAAAAATCATATTATGTGCTCAACGCGGTGCTTTCTTTTTTAACACGCTTTTATTAGCTTCACCTGTATGTTTGTATGTTTGTATGTTTGTATGTTTGTATGTTTGTATGTTTGTATGTTTGTATGTTTGTATGTTTGTATGTTTGTATGTTTGTATGTTTGTATGTTTGTATGTAACCGACTCCTTTGAGCGCGTTTTTGACCCACTTTAAACGGTCAGATTTCTTTCAAACTTTGTAGATATATCGAGGACCGATGACAATACACTAAACAAATCGTGTTTTTTAGTTTTTTTAACTATTAATTTTTTTAACACGCTTTTTCTATAAAGTTTCTTTAACTTTTAATACCGTTTAACTTACAAATGGTAGTTTCGTCATTCGAGTCAGAGAACAGAGTGGCGCAGTGGAAGCGTGCTGGGCTCATAACCCAGAGGTCCCTGGATCGAAACCACGCGCTAGAAATCTTTTTGCACAATATTTTTTGTTACGCATCAATTTTATTTTATGAGGTCTGAGGATCGAAACCACGCGGCTACAAATCTTTTTGCTCAATATTTTTTGTTATGCATCAATTTTATTTTTAATTTGCTTGAGCAGACGGCCAAAATCGGATAACACCAACACATTTGTACATATTAAGGATGGTTAATAGTTAGCAAATCGAACTAAAAAGCGAAAAATAAATAATAGTTAAAAAAAACTAAAAAAACACGCTTTTTATAAAAAACCGAACTAAAAAAATAGAAAATAAAATTTTATAAATTTAAATTAAGAATAGGGTTGAAAATTTCAATAAATATAAATTAATAATAGTGTAAATAAATAAATATAATATATGTATTTTATTTTTAAAAAAGCGTGGGGTGCTTTCTAAGATATTATCAAAATGCTAATCACTCTACTCATGTCTGTCAATACAAAATGTATCTACAAAATATATAATATCTACTTATTGACCCATGCACCCCACGCTTTTTAAAAATAAAATACATATATTATATTTATTTATTTACACTATTATTAATTTATATTTATTGAAATTTTCAACCCTATTCTTAATTTAAATTTATAAAATTTTATTTTCTATTTTTTTAGTTCGGTTTTTTATAAAAAGCGTGTTTTTTTAGTTTTTTTTAACTATTATTTACTGACTAACCGAAAAATAGTAATTTATTTACCTACAAACGCAATCAACCGGTTTTATCATTTAAGACGGATGATATATTTTTAACAATTCCTTTGGTTTGCGACTTTGCCTTCCTGTGAGCTCAAGATTACTATTATTATTATTATTACACGAGATTTTTTTACCAGTTCTTTGACTGACTATAATAAATATAGTCAACTGATAAACTGGATCAATTAACATTTCACACTCATAGCTCCCCACTAAAAGTCCCTGTGTCGAGGATGCTATGGAACACACACAAAGACAAGGACTTCTAACAGACCCAGAACAGATATAAAAATCATATTATTGATGGAATTATTTAAGAAATCTGGTTCAATTCTTCACAATTTGTCTATAATTGCTCCGATGTTTTATATTTCTACTTGCCTCTAGTAAAGTCTAGTTTATTAAGTTGGTCCGTATTGCTCAGTATTGTGCGGTATTTCTGGCAATTACGTTCATTCTCTAGATATTACTTGATGTTTACTTGTAGTAGATACTGAACGAATTAATTGCAGGAATCAGATACTTACAGATATTCAGTTGAACTTTATATAAATGTTTATGTCTTTCTATTAAACCCTGACGCAAAAAAGTGGGGTATGTTTTTTTGTTTTTTTTTTTTTATGTGATTAAGTGACGAAACAAGCAAATCACTCGCCTGATGTTAAACGTCACGTTTGCCCATAACAGGTTTGTCTGTCAGTCTGTGTATCATTAGCTCTTAAGCTGGTGAACTGATTTTGGTTTGAATGCTGTTTTTTTGAAAGCAGGTTATCTAGTAGTGGTTTTACCAAAATCGACTTAACCGTAATTTTGTTATCTAGTTTTCAAGTATCTAGATTTCATATAAACCCAACTGTTCCACAGTTTTTTTTCGCAATCTTAGATTTGTTCTCATAGTAAAAGTAGTTTTAGAAATTAGAGATACCAACACACCACTCTATGCTAATTGTAGCAGTTAGGTGTCTGATTGTCTCGTTCTGGCGAACAGCCAACGTGTTTCTGTTACGGTTCAACTTAAACGATCAAGACGCTTGTCTCGAGATAAGCTAAATGCCGAGTTGGTGTGAGTTCACACTTACAAGTTACTGGACGATAAAGTTAGGTCTGTGTTAAGTTCTAAGAGTCTTATTTATAAGCTTAAGCATTGCTTAAAGTTAGTCACTGTTTAAAATGCTCTAACAACTTCTCGCTCACTTGAAATGTCACGTGCGAAAACAAGATGGAGAATTTTATTTTTAAGTAAGTTTTTTAACTTAATTTAATCTTGTCTTTGACTTAATACAGTTGAAATTATGATTAAATACAAAATAACACATCATTATTATCATCATCAGCTTATCTAATGTTTGTCCACTGCAGGACATAGGCTTCTCTTGGTATGCCAGCGAACCCAGGCCGTGCTCCGTTATTTTAGGGAGCTCGGATGGTTGGGGTAAGCTGGCAGTCGGGGGGCAATGCACAATACACCCCAAGCGGGACGTCGGTGCAGGTCGTATTACCCCCTTTAAAAATAAGAATAAGAATAGGCTTCTCTTAAATAACGCCACAGAACACGATTTTTTAAAAACACAAAAAAGAAACTGTGTTATTTAAGAACACAATTGCATAATAAAACCAATTCTGAAGGTTTTGATAGATCTTAGCCAAATAAAAATATGGTCGTCTTTGTCATAGCGACACAACACTTTTACTTTGAGGACTTTACTTTTAGTCAATTTAGATCTGTCGAATAATGCTTTAATTTGCCATGTTTTAATAATATTTGTTTCGAACTCAAACAACTAGCTTTTTGGTAATTTCTCGCCAACCGGCTTAATAATATTTTAATTTATTAATGGTCCAGATAGACGAAAACCTCACACAGCCTGAAAGCAATGACAAAATTCTCAGAAACACGTGTACAGAACATTAATTCCTTCATTATGTTAAACCGTTAATTTATTTTGGTCTGGAGTTAAAACCAGACTTGGCGGCCTTCTGCTTGTGTTTTTATCGCTTTGTTTGATAATATCAAAGCAGATGTCATATTATGACATCTGCTTTCTCTTTTATCTGGTTTATGAATGTTCTCCTTGTATTTTTTTCCTACCTTTCCTTTTTGATGGTTTTCATTAGTTTGTCATAGTATTGTAAAAGTGGTTTTACTTCCCTTTATGTTACACGACTGAAAAGACATCTGCTTTCATTTACTATCTTCCCAGTTTCTTTGCAAACGCTTTTTATTCCGTGGACTGTCTTTGACCACCATCTCGCCTGATGGAAAGCAATGATGCGGTCTACGATGGAACACTCTTGCCTAGAAGAAACTGACTCGCTCGCGACTTAAAGAAACCCAGAACAAAAAATAAAACAACAAAATTAGTTTCTAAAGAAAATTAATGCTTGGATTGTGGTCGTCTAGACATTTATTTCTCCCACAATAAAAATTTTCAGCGAAATTACATAATTTATTTAGTGAAGTGTAACGAGCGTGAAATAGTTTTGTCTAGGGACAATAAGGCGCTGTCTTTGTGAAAGATAAAAACACTGTATTCACTCTTAGCTTTTATTATTAAAGTTTATATAATAGTTAAAGTCTATAAATAGCAACTGCGACTTAGTAACAAAAACGATGATAACATAAAAGTAAATACATGATCTAATTCCCTCTGGCCCGTTCTACTATCGGACCTAAGGCACAAGAAAGCGACACCGTTATATGGTTGATGTACCAAAACTCGTAAGAAACGCTTTGATTCCACCTTTATTGTGCGAACCGCTAGAGCGTGGGAGGAATGTTCTGCCCGTGTGGGTGTTTCCCGATAGATATAATCTGGGTGTCTTCAAGTCGAGAGTGAATCGGTTCTTTCAAGCAAAGCAAGCAAGACAAGCGTGCTCCATCATAGACCGCATCGTTGCTTAACATCTGGCGAGAAGGTGGTCAAACGCAAGCCTGTTACTAACTGGGCCTTTATTCGCTATGAGCACACGAGCACGTAACGCGCCGCGTTACGTCAAATCCATGGAATCGACACGGAATGGTATTCCGTATGCCAATGTCAAAATTTAAAACGCGATGCCACGCTAAGACTCTGAGCCGCGTTCACGTTACGTGCGTGTGATGACGTCACGCGTTTTTGGCGTGGAATATGATGGTAGATAGCGAATAAGGGCCCTGGTAGAAATTAAGATACGAGTATTAAGGTTCCATGGCAACAAAGTCGAGAGGGTTTACTTACATAAGGCGATGGAACGTTATTATTTTTTTTACTATTTCTATTTTCTAGAGTTATCTTGTTTTTTGCTCGGTAGCAAGATGTGGATGGTTTATCGAGATATATCTGATAAAAATATGTTAACAAAGAAATATCTAGATCGAATGATTATCCTAATAATGATCAAAAATTTTCATTTTCTTTTTTTTAAATTATTTTTGACAGAATCTTTACCGATTTTTACAAATACAGATGTTAACAGATTGTTAGCCAGATGGAAAAAATAAGCAAAACGTTCGTTGCTCGTGAAGGTAAGACCTTAGCATCATCATAAGGTATTCAGCGTCCGTAGCTCAACTTTCAAAGCTCTATTAAGCTTGTAATTTCATTGCGACATAGTTCTGCGTCAAAGCAAACTCGTGACACGCTTCGGTTTGACAGATTAGAAAGAAGCAGATGATCAACACTAAATGTCTATTAACTGTCTATGAATTGTTTCTTCTCTTTTAGGCCAGAATAAAGCCGTATCAAAAAAGCTTGTAAATTAGGAAAAATTGTTAGGGTGTAAATTATTAGTCTAAAGGCTTTCTCAAACAGAACGCGTTCTTAGCGCGCGTCTTAGTCTGACGCGCGCTAAGAACGCGTTCTGTTTGAGAAAGCCTTTAGAGCCTGCGCTAAACCCCACGCGGTTTCACGCCTCGTGTGTATGTTTGAAAAATAGTATTTTTTTTATGTAATTGAGTGACGAGACGAGCAAATCGCTCGCCTGATGTTAAACGTCACGTTTGTCCATAACAAGTCTGCGCCACCCAGAATTTTGAACTCGCAGAATTCAAGACCCTGCGCGGCACAGCACTGCACTCGTCACCCTGAGATATAAGTTGTTTTATCTCCTATTTGCCCTGTAATTTCACTGGAAACAATGCCCTTCCGACCCGAACACAGTAATGTTTGCACATTACTGCTTGGCGGTGAAATAACTGGCAAAGGTGTGGTACTTCCCCAGGCGGGCTCTGCAAAAGAGCCCTACCACTACAGAAAAGCGTCCTATAACAAGCGTGCGTGCGGCGCTGGCCTTTAAAGTAGGCCTTCTGTATTTATGATTCTGTGCCTCCGCTTTAACGCCTGCTTTTTCGCGAATCTACCTGGATTTTTGACTTTGTTTTAGTATTTCGACAGCTTTTAGCCAGACAAAGCTTTTTAGGCTAATGTTTCTGAAATGGCAGAATGGGTTTAGGTATAGACTTAGGTAGGCATACAGGGTTATACAGAAAGGGTATGTTAAGCCGAAAAGGCCTTATAGTACTCATCATTACGAACAACTTTTACTATGGGAACAACCCGCAATTCGCGAAAAACCAACTGTTTTGTACATTTTGTCGCCAGTCATTGACATTTTTCTATGGAACAGCTGATTTTTTTTTCGTGATTTCCGGTTTGGTCGCATAGTAAAAGTTTTCGGCTTAGCATACCCTTTATATATAACCCTTTCTAGCTAAATCTATGTGTAGGTATAGCTGCTTATGTACAGTACGATAATTGAGATATAGAGGATTTCGTTAGAGAGAGTTTTTGGAGTCAGAATTTGAGGAAAAATCTTTGTAAAAATGTCGCCAAGTTTTGTTAAAATGTCGCAACGTTTGCTTTCAGAAGTTATGAGGTTTTATGAAAGCGAATTGGTTTATCTTGCGAGCAACCATTTATTTGAAATGAAAAGTGTCTGAAATAAAAATGATACATACTCGTACCTAGACATAGACGGGCGACGCAGGAAGAACTTTTTAAAAAGCGAATTAATATTTTAATTACGTCTTTATTCAGTTGATGACAAATTATGACTAAACTTATTCTCTAACTTATGTTTAACGAAAGCTTGGGTGGCGTGATTGATTACTTGGAATTGTGGGCAGGATGTGCTTATCGCATGCTGACATTTCATAACATACTCTTTCTTATAATTCTTATAACAATATTTATGAGATTACGAATACAGGATTAGGTTCGGGTTCAGGCGGTATAACTCCTCCCTCCGTGAGTTCGGAATTATCCATTATTTCAGGATGATTTCGGACCTTACAACATATTTTTTTAATCTTATTCCTAAACATATATAATATAAAGAAGAAGGTTAACATAATGCAAAAGGACAAATTTCCAATATCAATTATCTTATTATCTAATTGATTAACATAGTTCTTATCACTAATCTCACTTCCACTTTTCTGCAATAAGAAATTAAGGAACCGCGTCTCAGTCAAATCGATACTATTAAGGTCAACAGGTTTTCGCTGCATACAGGCTGCCGTGTCCGTCAGTGTTGCAGGCAAGTTGATTACGTGAAGACTGTTAACCACGTCTTTCCATTGGGTTTCTTGATGCTGCCTAATCTTGAGATTCTTGATTTTGATTTCACAGTTATTATCTGCAATTAAAAGGTACGTGCCGAAAACGATGTGATGCTTTACTTCATCTTCACAGTTTTCAATGAGAGTTGTTTCCACTTTAGAATACAGGATCCAATAGTTCGGTTGGAGATTGAAAGCCTTGACGTCGTCGATAATTACTGGAACTGAGTTGCAGCTCGTGATGTTGCTCTTGAAGTTTATCAACTCGGTGATACAGTTATCTTCGATTAGTGATGATGCGTCGCTCTCGTAACATAGGAAGCGATCCTCGTCTATCTCGCTGCATGGCTGGGATAGCAGTTGCGTTTTCAACCCTTTCACTAAGAGGTAGGGATATTTGGGAATGATGGTAGAGGTGAGGCCATAGGACTTGTGGTAGATAGGTAATGGGATCAACTTGTAATAATTAAACGTTTCGTCGTGAATCAAAGGAATCTGCATAATTAGTTTTATCTGATTTTGTTTCATGTAAGCTTTTATCTCCATACTTTGTTCGATTTTGACAATGTTTTCTAAAGTTACAGGGAATACAAGGTTATCGGTCTTTTCAATTTTCTTCAACAATTGTATCAGTTCGTCGGTGTCTATGATCGATTGGTGTAACTGATTAACTTTAGCAAAAGCAATGGCTGTCTCAATTTCACTTAATCTTGTAACAAGCGTTTGAAAATTATGTATATATGCATGATACATATTTATAATCTGATTGTTAAGCTGAAGTATCTTGGTTTCATTTAAGCTCGAGTATATATCCTGCATATTTTGTTGAATTATTTCAAAATTGCTTTTGGTAGAGTTAGCGACTTTCGTGAATGCCGTCAACATTTCAGAGACTACCGTGATTTTATAATTTAATTGATCTTGTTTGACTTTAACTTTTCTGATTAATTCTTCATATTTTATTGCGTCATCGTTATCCAGATTGCCAGTAATTGCTTTGACAAGCGATCCAAGTGGGTTGATTAAACCGCGCCTAGATCTTACAGATGGGATTAGTTCTCTATACTTTTCAATGGTTATGTTCATACTGTAGTCGGCCTGTGATTCTACTTCGATTAAATCATACTTGATGGTTTTGTTGAGAAAGTTAACTTTGACTTGTTCCTTTAACCCTAAATAACTATTTATATTAATGTCTAGTTGCTGGTATAATAATTTTAAATCTAATATCTTAATTACGGTCCACGAGTTATGGCTTACTATGGCTTGACCTTCCTTTATAGGTAACAGGCCTGGGTTCTTGTCAATCCGCTGGAGCTGAAGGGCTGCCGCGTGGGCCACCAGGAGGATAAACCTGCGGAGGACGTTTCACGTCTTTAATAGGGACTTTAGTTGGTCGGTTCTTAGTGACTACCGGTACTACGTTCCTATTTGTCGCTCCAGTCACTTGAGCTTTTTGATACCGTGGTTTGTCCTTACCTCGCCTAACGTTTACGCCTTTTATAAAAATCGTATCGCCGGTGTCAATGTCGAATTCGGTTTCGCCACCTCGCTTTTTAATTTCGGCTCTCTTTTTGTCGATAATTCTGTCAGTTAAGTATTCGTATAGATGTTTAGTTCGCTTCGCGTGTTCTTTTACCAATTGCTGCGTAAATTGCTTGTTAAAATCTGTGTGGAACGTGCTATTTGATTCAGTGTGTCCGAAAACTACCTCGAAAGGTGTTAGTCCCGTGGTAGAGTGTATTGTGTGGTTGTATGACATTATAGCGTAGCACATAACTGAGGCTGCGTCTGTTGTCTTTTGTTCGTACTTCGCTATCCTGTAGATTTCGATGAGGGTCGAATGAAATCTTTCAACTACTCCCATGGAGTTTGGATTATGTGGTGTGCCTATGTGAAGTTCAATTTTGTAAAATGATAGCATTTCTTTCATCAACGTGTTGTTAAACTCGGAACCTGGGTCTGAGCTGATTCGATTCGGGGTACCATATAGTGAGAAGTACTTTATCAAAGCTCTAAGTACTTCGGGAGTTGATTTTGTCTGAATTTCGAACGCTTGGCCTAATTTACTAAAAGCATCGACTATCGTTAAGTAGCTTTTGCCATCTATTGTGAATGTATCTATAAAGAGTTCTTGAAATGGTCGTATCTGCGTTTGCGTGAGCTGAAGCTCGGGTTTTAGCGGTTTTCTATCATATTTCATTGTTTTACACGTTTCGCATGCGTTAATAACGCTTGATACTGTTTGTTCCATGTTTTTCCAGTAATAAGTTCGTCTTAAGTGCACGAGTGTTTCTTTTATCCCTCTGTGACTGTTCTTACCGTAACCAAATTGCTGTTGCGTCGCGTTTTGAGTGGGGTTGTTCCCGAATCTAAAATTGTTATTTTGAGGTATGCCGAACTTGAAATTCGGTGGTTGTGTAGGAACGAGTGCTGATTTGAAACCAAATGAGTTTGTTACATTAGGTGGTTTAAATGAATTTTGCGTATGTGGTTGTGAGGTTCTATTTAATTTGTTTTTCGCGTCATATTGGTATTTGAAATTGACCTCTTCTGTCACGACGCTTAAGGCATCCTCGAGTGACGGACAACCTTTAAGTCTTACAATCCTAATCATATCTTCAGGCAAGTTATACAAAAACACATTTAACGCCATGTTGTTGTATACGATCATTTTCGCTGCTTTTATTCCTTCATCTGTAAGTCTATTCACTTTTGCAAATAACGAACTTCTCGATTGCTGGATTCGTTGGCAAAACTGGATATACGTCTCGTGTTGTTTGATTTTCAGAGACTCTAGCTCTATCGCTATACATTCCTCGGAACGAGGGTCTCCGAAATGTTGCGTCAATAGTTCTTTTAACGCCTCGTATGATACTACATTTGGGCGGTCACTTAGTAGTGACGCAGCTTTACCCGTGAGTCTACTTGTGATGACATGAAACAGGTAAGTTTCCTGGCTTAAATTGCCGGTGATACGGCTGTTTGCAATCACGTAGTCGCATTTGGATAAAAACAGGTTTAGCTGACTTTCGTCACCTTCATAACGAGGGATTAGGGAAACGAATTCCTTTGATACAATCCGGATTTCCGCCATTTTAACGTTTAGTTTAAATCTACTTACTATTTCTATACAAATCTAAAACGACACTAAAGAGACTTAGCACACTTAATTAACGTATCCAAATTTTTAATTACAGTTATTGATATCTCGATTTCGTAAATATCAAATCTTATAACTATCGATTGGGCGATTTTTGACCGAATCAATTAGGTACTTACTTATCTAATATTTAATACACATGTAATAATTTTAATTTACATAAATGCACCAAAATCAGATAAAACTAATAAAAATTATAATTTAATTAGTTTCCGCGATGGAATAATTAAATTACCCGATTAAGTTGATCGGTGGGGACTATGGACAGGTGGGAACGACACAGTATAGTGAAAGTGTTTACTCACTGCAAGCTGCTGGTCCGCATTGTCCACAGGAGTCAATTGTCGTTGATGCTGCGCCGAACGTCGGGGAGTCTTATTTATTTGTTTAGGTTCTTCTCTCAGTTGAACCGAAAGTCTTTACACTTGATTTTTGATTTTTGAAAAATCGCGTAGACCGACTTTCGCGTTTTTTGAAAGATCCGTTAGGCTGCGCCAGACATAGACGGGCGACGCAGGAAGAACTTTTTAAAAAGCGAATTAATATTTTAATTACGTCTTTATTCAGTTGATGACAAATTATGACTAAACTTATTCTCTAACTTATGTTTAACGAAAGCTTGGGTGGCGTGATTGATTACTTGGAATTGTGGGCAGGATGTGCTTATCGCATGCTGACATTTCATAACATACTCTTTCTTATAATTCTTATAACAATATTTATGAGATTACGAATACAGGATTAGGTTCGGGTTCAGGCGGTATAACTACCTACAGGTACGAATTTGTTTGTTTGTTTTCAAGTAAAGATGTTTGAAGGCAGATGTTTGAAAAGCCAGACAATATAGGAATCCTACAACAATTTATAGTATTTTACTTGCGGTTAGTTGGTTGCCTAGGCGTTTGACTACCGCTAATCTAATGATAAAACAACGACATGATAGATTTAACTAGTAAACATGCTTTATCTGGAATACAAGCTTGCTCTCAAGTAGGTATAAGTACTGAAACGAATCGAGGTTGGAGATATATTTTAAGCTTGAGGTCCAAGGATCGGAAATTATCCTATCACCGTGCAAAACTATAGTATTACTAGCTGACTCGACAGACGTTGTCCTGTCAAAAGCCATTGCGTAACTATAGCAACCGTAGTATGTTGATGCTGACTTGTCAATTTATAGTAAAAATTATCAGTATATATATAATTTGCAATAAATTAAAATTGCGACTATAATTTGAGATTTAAACTATGCTATCTCTCAAGTTGGATCGAACTGCACATTGTGTGCGAATTTTATTATAATCGGTTAAGTGGTTTAGGAGTCCATTGAGGACAAACATTGTGACACGAGATTTATATATATTAAGATCTGTATGAGTGATATCACTATGAGATGATCACTATCACTAAGAGAAGTCCCGTTCAAGTCAAACCACGAATGAATCGTTCTATCAACGAATCGTTCGTAGTTGAAAGGTTATATCGCTGAACAACTCATTAAGGAAACATTCAGTCGGTGGCTCATCCCGGCAGTTACGTTTGTCGGAGGTAAATTTCAGGATCAACCGCGGGCTGCAGCTAGTATACTAAACTTGCTTCACTTCAAAATGTAATCCACTTACGTTGCTAGTCGTCACTTCCATTCAAGCACTCGAGCACTAGTATGATAAATTCAAACTTCAAGATGAGCGCCAATTTTCCTTAAAATATTTCCGTCCGCCAGACAGCATAAGTACCTCGTCAAGTTTTGTTGAGTTTTAAGAAAGGCTGTAGCACACTGGCGATTTGCGGACAAGTTTCTATAGTCCATAGTATGTACCATAGAAGTCGTTCGCTTGTAACATTACTTATATGCAACATATGCTTGGAAGTGGTCTATTTTTGCGATAAAACTGACCGTTATAGCGAAGCGTTTTTGTTATTTTGTTTGTAATAGTGCTGTGGAGAATAAAAGGCATATCTTTCACAGCAAATTCAAACATTCACTTAATTTAAACTTCTATACAGCCTTTACTTCATGTTTTCATAAGAGTGATATTAATGGTTGATACTAGGTACTGGGACCATATATATTAACAAGATTTTGCCCCTTAAAGTTTGCATAAATTTTCTTCAATCAAATTTTATAGCCGTTTTGACCACTATCTGAAACATTTTGTGTGCTCGACCCACAGTGACCGCATACGAGTAGACCGATCGCCTCGCTGTAAACGATCGCAAGTAGTGTGCTAACGGTTTAGAAGCAAGGTTGGAATTCTCATTAGGGCGTGTCTTTGTTGTCTATATTGGCCGGAGCACTCGACCGATTGATTGGTCCTCTCTATCTATTGAAGCGATTGGGTAGAGAGGGGGCGAGATAGCTTGGCTATGATATAGATAGCAATAGCAACAGTTACATGATAGCCATGAAGCATGACAGGTCAGCAGCCACAACACGTGTTTCAAATGACTTTAAAAATGTTTGTAACTGATACCTTATTTTGATATTATTAAAACTGGAGAACTCACGTAAAAATTAAGTCATTTACTGCGACTAGTTTTGATTACATTCCGTGATCTCCATCAGAATATTACGTACACCAGTGCCAGGTGAGACGCAAGCTCGAGCGCGTCTCAGTTGTAATCTCCTGATGAAGATAACCGTATGTGATTGAAACTAGTCGTAAACGATTTCATTTTTACGTGACACATTTTTACAAAATCTGTCAAAACCACGTTCGTTTCAATGAAACCTTATTCCTGGGCGCTTGTAATTCTCCGCCACTCTCACTGTCATGACATTTCTAATGCGAGCGACAAGGATCGATATAATATCTCACTCTTCAGAATAGAGCCCTGTATGGAATGTGAAGTAGTTCGAGACGTGCTAATGGAATGTGTAGAACAGTGTGTTTGAAGACGACCAGTTGGCACTTATACTTATGGAATGATTACACGTAACGAGTACAGTGGTGAGACAGTAAACGGGCACACTCGGCCGAGCAAACAAATCATGGGCCTACACTGAGAAAAATTTCACCTAAAGTACGGAGCACACTGACAATCACCAAAAATTACGATGACTGGCACCAGTTTTTACGATGACAACTATCTTCTCACCCTAAAAACTGGTGCTAATCATCGTACTTTTTGGTGATTGTCAGTATGCTCCGTACTTTAGGTGAGTTCATCGGAATTTTGATTGCCATTTTTCTCAGTGTAGCAACTGTCTCGCTTCGTCAAACTGTTTACACAAACCGAGCACTCGGCCGAGGCCACTGTCTCGCCACTGTACTCGTTACGTGTAATCAACCCATTACCTCGTTCCGCGACGAACACGATGTCTTCGTTCTCTTTTAGTTTCATCTAAAACAGAATTTGTCTGCAAGAGTTAGGGCTGTCCACTATGCATTGTTTTAAAAGCTTTTATTTATCTTGCAACGTAGGTATGTAATGTAACTACTTTTGTTCGGGTGGAATCTTGCAACTCAGTTTTGAACCACATCCCGAAGTCCGATTGAGTTAAAATTAGTATTATACATGTGTAACTTCAATGACAATGCAATAAAAGAATGTTTTTTAAAATGATCTTTAAAGTTAAATTTTTTTTTATACAAGCGAGTATTAAAAAAACTATTTAAAAAACAAAATGGGCAAATTGGTCGCGTAATGTAACGTTACGCTTGCTCTTAACAGGTCTGCATCACCCAGAATTCATGCATGCAACCACTCTACGAGTACCAGCAGGAACCCACCAGCCAAGCATGTACCTAACCCTTTTTTTCCTGCTTGGACCGTTTTTCGAAACATTCACCTAAGTACGTTATTAGCCCCCAAAAAAGTACTTAAAACTATGCCTTCTCCTCTCTTTCAACTTGATCTGAGTTCTCCTTGCATTACATTAAAGACTAAAATGTAAATACAATTTTCCTAAACTATCGAATCGGCTCCGCGGCGACCCCTAACGAGGGGTCGGCAGTCCGCGCTTTGTATTCAAATTGCCTCCTTTAGCTATATCAATATAATTTTTGCTCGGAAAATACTGAAAGCTTCGAGTGTATTCGAAATTCGACCAAATATAGGTAGTATGAACATTGTATATGTTCGTAGTATTTGGATAGATTATTCTCACCAGTCAGCTTTTTGACTGTGGTAAACCAAAAAAAAAAGATTCTTGTGTTTCGCTGGGAAAAAAAATATTAAATGTTCACACCAGAAATTACAAACAAATGGACAAACGCTTTATAACTGACGGCCTTATCGTTAAGAGCTAATTCTTCCAGGTAACCATATTTTGGACATAGGTTTCAAAATTCCTATTTTTGTAGAATAATTTGTATTTCGGTTTTGGATATTGCTTCTTATATTAATGATCATTGAGTGGTATTATAATTTTTCTATTACCTAATTTACCTACAAAAATAAAATCATAAAAAGCAAAGTCAAAAAAAGTCTAAAAGACTAGCGTATTTTTTAAATGTACGACGTAGGTGCTTGTTTGTTTGTGTTATACTCGCAATACTTTAAATTGAAATATGAATCTTGTATTGACCAAATAAAAAAAAAACTCGTAAATAGAAAAAGGGAAAAGTCTATATAATTATACCTACTAACTTCCAGTGAGACCCTTACCATCCAAATGTCAACAAATATAATTCGACCTCCAGATTTCTCGCAACAAGTCCCCGTACATCTCCCCTGGGATCTAATTGCCTGAGAGTCCCACAATAACTCTGCCCTAATCTCCGGCCTACGAAACCTACGTAACAAGCTTCTTCATATATATCACCTGACGATGTGCTACGAGTTACGAGGTGCTACGAAGTGCTACGTTGTGCTACGATTGGTCTCGAACCGGGGAATTCCCTCGGGGTAAACGATACGTCGCTTGGACTATTTGTTATGTTGTTATGTTGTTATTTGTGACAGGTAGTTTGTTAGGTTTGAGAGTGTGAGAGATGATGTATGTAATGTAACGCAGTAGATAAATAAGAGTTTTATATTCTTTTTATACTAAAGAATTGATAAGGCAAGGGTATTAAGCCGAAAAGAGCTCATAACATTAATGTTTCATTTTACAAAAAAATACCATAGAACCAACCAAAAAATCACAAAAAAAAAACATTCATTTCATAGAAAAATATCGCAGGGCTTTTTCGAGTTAACATGGTTGGTCCCATGGTATCGTTCCTAAAAAGTAAAAATACCATGAATCCTTTTCGGCTTAGCATACCCTTTCTTTATAATCCTGTTTTACACGTGGATAAGACAGGCACCATTTTTTTGGAACTATGAAAACAAACAATATGACGTAGTTCTATAAAGCTACGAACAGCAAAAAAAGCAGCAGCTATCTATCGATCTACATATTCGCAACTTTATCCTCACGAAGATTGATAAAGTTAAAAGGGAAAACTATGTACCGTAGCCGGCAAACTAACGAGAATAGCCGGGAAATTTAAAACAATTCCCGAGAAGGTAACTTTGTTGGTCTCATAGGGGTTCTCAAACTTTAAACGCGATGTAGTATTTCGAAGAAGAAATACGAGTAAGCACAACGTATTTCATATTAGAAAGTAATCGAAGTTAAAATACATAGAAACTAATACTTTTTCCTTTGAGAGATAAAACTGAATACAAGCTAATAAAGTAATAGATCCTAAAATTAGGAATCGCAACACTTGAATAAATAAATAAATCTGTACGTCATTTGTAGATATTTTTACTTAACCAACAAAAAAAGCAAGAGCAAAAGTAACAAGTTTTCGTTGTCAAACTATTCTTACAAGCGAATATTTGAAATAAAATTCTCTATTTTTTCTCTTTAACAAAGTAACACAAAAAATCACTTAATGGCGTCATCAATCACGCACCAGGAGGGCGATAAGACAGCTAACTTGAGAGCCACTGGTTCAACTCCAAGTTACATAGTCACGATTACAAATTCTGCATTTACGAGGCTGGCGGCTCGCCGCCGCCGCCGCCGCGGGATGATAACAGTGCTTGAGACTAACTTAGATAAACGTGTTTAATCTGCAGGAGAAACTTTCATTACGTGGCGAAGCTTTTTTATCTGATGCTTTTCTGGAGGTGATTTTACAGTACCTACGGGTACTTTTATTTATTTTTGCAAATTTTTAAACTTCACGATTTTATAACCAGATGAGTGAACTAATGGTGAACTAATCATTGGTCAGTTTTTTTTTTAATTAATTAATTGCGGACAAGTCAAATCGTAAACGAACAAATCGTTCGCCTGATGTGAAACGTCACGCTTGCCCATAACAGGTCTACGCCACCCAGAATTTTGAACTCAAAGACCCTGCGCGGCATATCACTGCACTCATCACCCTGAGAAAAAAATGTGTGAAATTGACAACACCTAAGTCGTTTTGGTACCAAAAACTAATTGCGAACAGATTTCCTCGTTTATTAAAGTTAGCCAAAAGAAAGTAGTTTACCGAAATTGCGTCGAACCACGTACAACTGTAATGAGTGAGCAGAATATCCGCGTTTCGGTCACGCATCGCATCGTGTGCCTCAATGAATATTGGAAATTACGATAAGCCTCTCCTCGGGGACCGGACGTTTCAGCTCCATGTCATCGGTCCAATCTATATAAGTAGCTGAGGAGTGAGGAGTAAGGACTGTGGTTTTACCTGCTAATTCTTATTTCTTTTTTTTTACTCTCAATTTAATTTATAATAATTGAAAAATATCTTTGTAACCTGTATGGACAAACGTGACGTTCATCATGGCATCAGGCGAGCGATTTGCTCGTCTCGTCACTCAATGGAATAAAAAAAGTCTGACTATTCTATCTTAGCAAATGATCAAATCAAAGTTTATAATCCAATAACTTGAAAATTTTCAAATTACTTGACAAGACTAGTTTTAATGAGAGACTTAAATTAAGAAAATACATTAAAATATAATTAAATTAAAAAACTAACCAATAAAACAAAACTAAACTAAAAGGCCGCTGCCTGTGGGAATTGTAAATAAAATTCTGTAAATTGGAATTCTGTCAATTACATACTTGACAGAATTTCTTGAATTATTGCTAAAACACTCTTTCACCACCAAGTCACTGTAAAAAGAAATCAGTTCAGTTGTTTTAGATCTGCGATACAACACACACACACATAGACACAATACATATAACAAACTTATAGCTCTGTTTGCGTCAGGATCTAACAAAAATCAAATATGTACTTAGAAAGCAGAGGTTAAAACACTGAGTACATTTCGAATGGCTTTTATACGTCCCCGAGGACAATACTTCACTTCCGCGATGGCCCGAGGACGGTCCGAGGTAATAAAAGCTAAATGTGAAATACCTGTTGCGTTACCTACTTATCCGGGTCTGGGAATATGGTATACCAGAAACACAACTAGAGAGATATGATCATAACAATGATACAGAAACGTCTCCAAAAATGTAACTTTTTTCGATATAAAAATGACAATTTTTGCCAGTTTTCCAAGACTTCTCTTTCGCCTCAGAATGAGTCTGGAGAAGAAATTCAAACGAATCCACCAATCCGAACTTAGCCAGCGTGGTGGAATACGGCCTAATCACTCTTCGTAACTACACCTGTATCCCAGCAGTGGGAGGATTAATGTTTGAGTTTGAAATGGATGAGTAAATCAAATTCAAATACTAGTTTTATAACAGTTTCTCCAATCAATTCGCTCGTATCTTCGCAGTAATGAATCTGCCTTCCCTACTCTGCACCACTAGAGTCCAGCTTTATTTTCATGGGACATAAAAGGACGTACTCTTGAGATATAAACTGGCTTATTGTTATTACTACGAGTAGTATATAGTAGGTTAGTGCACTTCTGGATAATTTAGATATATAAGTATAAGGAACGTTCGCAGTCGTTGAACAATCAAATGTACAAGGTCATTTTTGACTCACATGTGTTTTATCCTTCTTGCTAATGTGGAAATTCATGTATAAAAACGAAATAGAATTATATTAACATTTATCTTAAAGCTGACCCCCGGCGGTGACCCCCAAGTGACACTATTTTTATTTCTAAAAAGACAAAAGAGATCGGACATCCCGAGTTTACCGTACCAATAGGACGAACTTCAAATGTTTCACAGGTAGGAACAGTTTGTATTGGAAAATTAAATTGTCGATTTTAGTATTTTTCTTTACTTATTATTCATGTTTCTCACCGTTTAAACCTTCCCTGAACTTTTACAAATATTTCAAGATCAAAATTAGCAAAATCGGTCCAGCCGTTCTCAAGTTTTAGCGAGACTAACGAACAGCGATTCATTTTTATATATAAGAGAAGAAGAAAGAAGAAAAGAAAAAAGATAGTTACCTGAATATGTTTTATTTGACGCCTTAAAATAACTGTAGCTTAAAACATGAACAATAAACAGGTTTTTATAAAAAAATATTCCTCGTAAGACGTTCTTTCGTCCCTTTAAATGTCAGAATAATGGTTTTTTCATAGAGTACACTAAATGTGAAATTAAAAAAGTAGGTAATTCAAAATACATACATACATTCAAAATACATACATAGTTAGTCTTAGTCTATATTTTTTAGAAATTAGTTGTACTTTCTCACTTTTCTTCTACCGCAGCGACCCAAAGTAAGTATGCCTTATCTTTGGACACCAGAAAACGTTATTGATATTGCCCAGAGACATTCATACAAAAATAGAAGTGAACGTAAAAACATAACTTCTTTTAAAACGGCTAAATTACCGCCAATAATATCGCCCGTGAAACCGATCACTAACTCAAACGTCTGTTTTGGAACGCGCCTCATTTCCAATACAACAGTTAACTGCTTACGTGAATAACACAATAACCAAGAGCTTAAGAGCCCTCGGAACAGACATAAACGTATCCTCAAAATGACATCCGCCCATAAAATATGGTAATCGGCTGAAAATATTCTTACCTTTTTAATATTATCTGGAAAAAACCGCCTTCAGAATATGGTATAGCTTTTTTATGGAGCTGTTCACTCTTAAACGATATACCTACTGATATGTTGTAGCCGAAAAGGCCATGAAACTTTAACGGATTATAGATATGGATACAGCTTGAATACATTGGTAAAGTGTAAACCCAAAAGGCGCCATTGTACTCGTCATTAATTTCACTATGCTCCGCCTTGTGGATTTACTGTTTCTTATCAGAAACACATAGAGGTCTTCTGATGCCATCATCAGCCGAAAAGTGACCATAGGAACCCGTAGAAGCCATAGAAACCGAATACATGACACCTTAGTCTTCTTTGGGCTCGTTGGATATGTTAAGACATGAAATATTACTCTTTTCAGAGCATTTTTATAAAAGCTTGTTTTTAAAATACTTTTTTTTATGCTAATTGGAGACGAGACTAGCAAATCGCTCGCCTGATGTTAAACATCACGTTTGCCCATAACAGGTCTGCGCCACCCAGAATTTTGAATTCTTATAAGTCAGGACCCTGTGCGGCACAGCACTGCGCTCGTCACCGTGAGATATAAGTTGTTTAATCTCCTATTTGCCTTGTAATTTCTCTGGAAACAATGCCCTTCCAACCGGAACACAGTAATGTTTGTACATTACTGCTTGGCGGTGGAATAACTGGCAAAGGTGTGGTACTTCCCCAGGCGGGCTCTGCAAAAGAGCCCTACCACTACAGAAAAGCGTCCTACAACAAGCGTGCGTGCGGCGCTGGCTTTTAAAGTTGGCCTTCTGTCTTTATGATTCTGTGCCTCCGCTTTAACGCCTGCTTTTTCGCGAATCTACCTGGATTTTTGTCTTTGTTTTAGTATTTCGACAGCTTTTAGCCCAGGCGGGCTCTGCAACAGAGCCCTACCACTCCTTTATACTTACTTTAACAAAAAAATAACGAGTTCCTATAGATTGCAAGAACTCATCAGGTGCAGCATCGGTTTCAGCTATACATTATAGTTTTAAATTAAAAATATGTATGGCGGGTTCACGAAACGTAAATTGATTCAAAAAAACCACTATACCAAACTAGGTGTGTGAAACCCGGAAACGCGTGCCTTGGGAGTCAGTTCCTTCCTCGTGTGTTTATTTTGTTGTACATTTTACTGTGAAAACTTTTGTTGTTTTAATACATGTCGTTATACTAGACTACTCACGTTGTGTTTTGCGGTTCCTCTGACAATAATTAATTAGATTATACACACACCTACGTAGGTGACTGTAATTAGTGTATGCCTAATTAATCAATTACATTATTAATGAATGTCGGAGTAGCAACTCGTAATATAATTAAGTTCAATTTTTTACTAAATATTATAGCGTATTGTGAAGAGTCTCGCTTTTTTAATATTATCCGGCAATGGGTTCTTACGATCGGCCTGTAGGAATCGCTCCGGCGATTTCTATAGGAAATTTACATTTTCCAATAATAACGCACAGCCCTTCGTGATAGGGTTGTGAATGTTGCGATACAGTACTCAAGACTTAATGGGATGGGTTGATTGTGAAATGTGGCAAAAAGGACTGCACTTTTAGTTGCAAGACCAAGACTAAAAGGAGAATTCATAGATCAGCGGTATTTTTATCTAACTGGCTGGTAAACTGCTACTGAATTGATTGTCATTTGAAGTAATAAGCTTTGACTACTCAACCGATCATCATAAAGTTTTAAAAATACGTTGTCAGGGGTAATAGCCCAAGAGCCCACGACGGCCAGACCTTCCTTATTTTATAAAAGCTGAAAGTTTCTCCGTACATGTCTCCTATACAGGTGAGAACGACCAGCGACTATAGAGTTTGGGTTGTGGTTCCCTGTGCAGGTAACAGGTAGTAAAGATGTATAAAAACTATGTATGTATAAACTTTCAGCTTTTATAAAATAAGAAAGGTCTGGCCGTCGTGGGCTCTTGCTCTATAAAAACAGAGATACTTATCTACTTTTCATTATCGCCATTTTTCACTACAGCTCAGGCAAAACCGCGGGGTTAATCTAACTTGTCATCAAATAAATTGGGTAGGTATCTTTTATTTTCGGGCTAAAGATTCAGTTTCTTGTATGTTTCATTGTAGGTATTACCACAATTCCGTTATTAAGACACCCGTTATACTGCTATACCCAAAATTACAGATATAAATGTATGTGGTAATTTAATTAATATTGTAATTTAATTAATATAAAATAATATAAAAATTAATTAATATAGTTACCATTGTGTTCTGTATCTGAAGAATAAAACTTTAAATTTAAAAAACTTTTGCCAAGACTGACAGTTTCAAGACTGCCGCGCCCCTCCCTGCTCCAGAATTACGGCAAGGCTGGAATTTTAAAATACGTATAAATGGGACAGCGCGAATGCTTCATTTCACCGCCATCGGAGACGATATTGGATGTTTGTGTACTCAATTGAACGGTATTTGAATACTCTTAAATTCCAATAAAATTCTAGAAGAGTGAAGGGTAAAATTGCTTGGTTAGGAATCTGGTTGGTTTGACAATGGACTTGCTGGAATTTTTAGGGTCCTGAACCTCCTTCGGGGAAGAATCTTTAAGAAGAGACTTCGGTGTCTGTATTTATGTCACAGCCAATTATTTAAAAGACTACAACAGCTAGCGGTATAATGCTAGACAATGTTAACCATTACAATTCGTAAAAAAAACTTGCTGAGAAAATAATATACCTGAAAATTGGGTCCTAAAATGGGAATTATTTTAAAAATGCATAGTTTTTTTTTAATTTCAAAATCTGTGGTTTTCAATGGTATTGGACATATCATCTCAGTTCTGTAATTTGTATCTTTTCATATTGATTTGTGTCTTAGATGCGATTTTAGAGTTCCGCGCATTTAAAATTCGATACTTCAGAACCCTCGACATGCAAGTTTTCGCTTCGGCCAATGTACTATTCTCTTTGAAACGATTGAACTCATTTGAGTGTTTGGTATTGCGGTAGCTCATGGTCTGGATCAGAATTTTAGGCCCCTTTTAACCTATAAAGATTTACAGCTCAAATAATATATGGAATACACAAAGGGCTGGTTTATTCTTACATATAAAAATACCGAAGCTCTTTTAACCCTGTAAGCCTGTAACTGATATAATTAAACCCAAAAAATTTCAACAAAATGCTCAAATATCGAGTAATTTCAAGAGCGGTCAAACTTCGGCCTTTGACCGAACTGGACCGTACTTATCTCGCCTGATACCTATGTTTAAATAAATGTAAACACTTGTGAAGCACTCTTAGTTATTTTTAAGTATGTAAGAAAGCCCAGATTGAAATACAAATGTCTTAAGAGTCTGATGTAAAATTAGGATTGATATTGAGATGATATTGCAACAAAGAATCACGTTTATACAAGCCGAGTGGTTGATTACCCGTAACGAGTACAGTGGCGTGACAGTAAATGGTCACACTCGGCCGAGCAAACAAATCAAGGTTCTAGTGACTGTCTCGCCTAATCAAACTGTTTGTACAAACCGAGTACTCGGCCGAGGGCACTGACTCGCCACTGTAGTTTATATGCGTTACGTATAGTCAACCCATTTGCCTTCGTGTCAAACATTTTTGACGGTCTAAAGCCTAAAATCTATGCCCAAAATGTTGGCTTCTGACATGGCTTGGTAGTTGTTAGAAATTTGACAACCAACCAAGATCTACAGTATATCGTGTCATCGCTAGGAATATGACAAGCACCTGTGCTCTACAAACGTGTCATCGATGATGGGCTATGAAAACCAAGTCAAGCGCTAACAAAACTGCCACTGGATTTTTTTCTTTTATGCGATTGAGTGTCGAGACGAGCAAGTCGCTGGCCTGATAATGTCAAACGTTACGTTTGCCCATAGCAGCTCTGCGACACCCAGATTTTTATTTTTTTACAATTCAAGACCCTGCGCGGCACAGAACTGCGCTCGTCACCCTGAGATATAATATCAATCCGGAATTAACGAAAAAAACCGCTGTCCCTTAAGTACATTTTCTCTCATTATTTTTTTATAACCCTGTAGATACTCATGGCATCAAATAGATAAAAGTAATAACATTTCCCTATTATTTGGAAGCTGCACCCAAGAAAAATCTGTTAGCTAGTGAAATATAGACACAAAAACCAATGCGATTCAGTTATCAGTTCAGGCTCGTGCTGAGAGTTCACGGTACGGGCCCAAGAGCATGTACTAGGAACTAGGATGTATTAATTGTATTATGTATTAATTTGTACTATGTATGAATATAAATTGCACTTACCATCAGGCCAATTACCTTGGATATTTATCCAATTGCATGAAAACATACATAAAAAATCCCCCGATCGGAATTGGAAAACTTACGCCGATATAATTCAAAAGTTCAGCAACAGTAGGTATGCTTCAATTACGTAAAAACTGCTATTTAATCTGTGTTCCCAATTAAATCAGCTCCCTCGAGTTCAATACGTTCTTTCGGCTTGTTATTACTTCGTTCAAGTAACAAAATACCGATTTCGGAACAAATTAACTGATTATGGGTTAATCGAAGTTGTTTTATGAGGCTCTTTGGTTTTGAGAGTTAATTAAAAAGGTACCTACTATATATATCCTACTAATATGATAAATACAAATTAATAGAAAAAACTATAAACTTAAGTATTAAAGTTTGTGTGTTTTGGATATTTGTCACCCAAACATCAAAACGGATTTGGAAAACATTTGGTATTTAGGTAGTTTATACTCTAGCTAGATTATTAAATAAGCTTTTTTTATACTCTAGCTAGATTATAGTAAATAGGCTATTTTTTATATCGGAAAAAAAACGGTTCCTATAGAATAGCGGGCGAAACTATAGAGCGCAGCTAGTAGCGCAGGCAATATAATTGTATGTCATCTCGCTCGCTCCAATCACGTGAGTAAATTGGAGCGAGCGAGATGGCACGCGTTGCCCATTCCCACCGCACTTACGTAATAAGACCCGCGGGCTCTCAAATGTTACTAAATGGGTCTAAAATGGTCGTGGTTTGTGTGATACCAGTTTAGTTCCCTATATGTAATGTGGGCTCTATACAGGGTTATAAGGAAAAGGTATGCTACGCCGACAAAGGCTCATAGTACTTATACAAACAAACTTATACATTATTACAAACAACTTTTACTATGAGACCAACCTGTAATTCGTAAAAATAAAATAAGCTGTTTCATTGAAAAATGCCAATGGCACTCGACAAAACGTTTGGAACAGCTGTTTTTTTTTTCGCAAATTCCAAGTTGGTCCCATAGTAAAAGTTATTCATAATGATGGGTACTGTGGGCCCTTTTCGGCTTAGCATACCCTTTCCTTATAGCCCTCTATACAAAACGCTCCGAACCGCATTGCGACGGGGCGTTATATCCTTATTAAATAATCATAGCGGTCTTGAGAATTTTGGAACCTTTGACTGGCGACGCTCTGCGGTTTCTATCATATTTACATTTGTAGTTTTGCTCACTTCAGTCGAAAAAGAAACAAAACGAATCATTTACCAATCGATCTGGCTACTTGTTGTGTTATAGTGACTTACGAGTATGTCTTTAAAAAAAAGGTAATATTTTCTTGCAATTTAATTATATATTTATATTTAAAGAATATGTAATTTCATCTTATGTTTCAGTAGTCAAATGCGGATTTATTCATTTAACACTTTAACTGCTGAAAACACATACCTTGTGTTTCTTTGTGCAACGCGAATGCGGCTACACTCGCCAGGCGCGTAAAGCCCACTTCAGCAGTTAAAGTTTTAGAAAAATAAATAATTTTGTCACTAACTTGTTCATACATTCATAAACTTTTTACATTAAACCATAAAGTGTGATATTAGTGTGTTTTATAGAGTGTGAACTCAAGTTTTAGTCCGCAATGTACGAACTGCGCTCGTAAGTTCTAACAAAAGGACACCGCACAAGGACATTACTTTGTGAACTGCAATGCGCCATTGCAGCTTAATATACACTGCAATACAGGGTTGTGCGGAAAAGGTATGCTAAGCCGAAAAGGCTCATAGTAAGTACTCATCATTGTGAATACCTTTTTTAACGGGACCAACCTGGAATTCGCGTAAAAACACACAAACATTCGCGGATTCAAATTTATTTTTTCATACAAGCTGTATAGCCCCAATTCTCATCTTTACGATTGCATATCGCAAACTTTCTTAGTGGTTTCTCCTTTCGTGTTTTAGGACCAGCGCGCAGCGACTTAAGTGTGCTTTGATGTTTTTTTTTTTTTTATGTAATTGAGTGACGAGACGAGCAAATCGCTCGCCTGATGTTAAACGTCACGTTTGCCCATAACAGGTCTGCGCCACCCAGAATTTTGAACTCGCAGAATTCAAGACCCTGCGCGGTACAGCACTGCGCTCGTCACCCTTACATATAAGTTGTTTAATCTCCCATTTGCCCTGTAATTTCACTGGAAACAATGCCCTTCCAACCGGAACACAATAATGTTTGCACATTACTGCTTGGCGGTGGAATATCTGGCAAAGGTGTGGTACTTCCCCAGGCGGGCTTTGCAAAAGAGCCCTACCACTACAAGAATCATGTATGTATTAAATGTAATGTATTATTATATCAAATAATTAATATTAACCCACCACGGGTATAAATTTTAAATTATGTACACGACTGTGAGAGATTTTCGGTTAATTCAAAAGCATCCTGTATTCGTGTGTTAACGAACAATGTATGTTGATTTTCAATTAAAAGCGAGTACGCTCGCGGCTTCATTACAGGCAAACGTGCGTGCAAACAAGCACTACGTTGCAGCGATGAGAGCGCTGCTAAGGCAGCGTTTGCACGAGCGATACATTCAGGGCATGAGCTTGAATTAAAATAAATAAATATCGTTTCTCACTCATAGCTCCCCACTAGGGTGACCTGTATCGGGGATGTCATGGAATACACACAATGACAAGAACAACCGACACCCATACCCAGAGCAAATATTTAAAATCATCTCTCAAACATCTGCCCGACCGGGAATGGACCCCGGGACCTCTGGCTTATAAGGCGGATATACTACCGCTGAGTCAAACGGGTCGTCAAAAAATTAAATTCTGTGAGAAATTACATCATCAGCCAATTTCATATTTATCTATTGCTGGATAACGGCCTCTCCTAAAGAACGCCTCAAGGCACGACCTTCTGCCTCACGCATCCACTTGCTCCCTGCCACCTCACGCTGGTCGTCGCTCCACCTGGCCGCAGGACGGTCTGATCTATGTTTGCCGATCCCTGGTCTCCACTCTAGAATCGAAAATAACTTATAGTTATAGTTATAGTTATAGTTATAGTTATAGTTATAGTTTTATTTCAGTACTAAAAAAAAGCACATGTCAAATTACATTTTTCAAATGTCAAATTACAAAATTTAAAAATTTAAAATTACAAATTTCAAAATGTCAAATTACAATTTACAATTACAGAAAAAGTAATGCATTCTAAACAAAAATAAAATAAAATAATTAATAATAAACTCGAACAATAAAATACGCTTATACTCTAGGCAGAAACTCATCTACTCTATAGAATGATTGCTCAACAAGCCATTTTTTCAACCGTATCTGAAACGAGTTTCTTGACGGAGCGTCTTTAAGTTGGTCTGGAAGACGGTTGTAGACGCCCGTCGCCATCACGTGCACCTGCTTGGACTCCTTCTCCAGCCGGCACGCGACCGAGCGCAGCACGCGCTCGCGCCGCGGGGCCGGCTCGCGCTCGTCTCCCAAGCACGGGTACTCGTCCAGGTGGTCTCGCGCGTACAGAGCTGCCCGCATTATCACCAGGCATGGGACGGTGAGTATTCCCATGGACCGGAACAGAGGCAGAGCCGATGTCTCCTGCGGCACTCTCACTATGGCTCTTACTGCTCTTTTTTGCATTCTGAAGACGCGTTCCCATTCAGCCGAGCGAGCCCAAAACTCCACGCCATAGTCCAAAAGAGAGTGCACAGATGCGAAATAGCAACTCCGAACCATACTCTGCGGCAAAATCGCTGATAAGCGCCACAATGCAAAGCATGCATGCCCGACTTTTTGGCAAAGTCGATCAATATGTCTCCCCCATGTGAGGGAACTATCTATCTGGAAACCCAGGAATGTTGTTTCCCTCACCTGGTCCATATTGTCGCTTCCCAAACTGACGTTGAGTGGTTTTCTTCTGTGACCTGAGAGGTCAAATTGAACGAAGTGAGTTTTTGTTATGTTTAGGATCAAACCATTGATCTTAAACCAATGATTTAACTCACCCGCTACTCCGTTCAACCTTCTCTCTAGTTCTTCTACAGTAGGCGCGGCCACTACCACGGCGACGTCGTCAGCATACATCAACACGTGCCCGTCGTGAATGCTCTCGGGTAAGTCATTAAGGAGTACGGAAAACATTATATTAGAGAGCGAGGATCCCTGCGCTACTCCAATGACGGTTGTAAGCGGCTGCGATTTTACCGTGCCTCCTCCCCCTACGACTATCTGGTTGCGGTCCGTCATAAAATCCGACAGTAACCCCAACGGGTTACTATTAATTCCATAATGCGTTAATTTTGCGGCAAGGACTTCGTGGTCGGCAACATCGAAGGCTTTGGACAGGTCACAGAAGATCACCGCCACCTGTTGACGAGCTCTACGAGCTTCTAGGATTTTGCGTACAAGCTCCCGGGTAAGAGACGTGGTGGACCGTCCTCTTCGATATGCATATTGCCTGTCTGATAGTGACATACACTCTAGTAGGTATTCAGTGAGTCGTGAGCTTAAGCCGTGCTCAAAAATTTTAGCAATAGCCGGGATTATCGATACTGGTCTGTAGCTATTGATTTCTTCTTGTTGACCTTTCCCTTTATACAAGGGAGACACCTTAACAAATTTTAATGAGGGAGGATAAATACCTTCACTGATGCACTTGTTAAACAGCAATTTACCTATGTTATATCGGGTGTAATTGCTTCCAAAATCAAATGGCTCTTAATTGATAGTCAATGGTCACATGACTGCAGTAGTGCGCACACATTTCTACTTGTTTCAATATCTCAAATTTTTATTTTATTAGTCTTTTTTTTATATATTTTTAATTTCGTTCAAAGAAACTCTACCTACTAGAAAAGATATCGAAGCTTCGACAGAAGACATATATATTCCAGTTTCCCCGAATCTACCTTATTTTCCTGTGAAATAGAATAAAAAACTACCCTCCACTATCTGAGGGGTAGAAAGGATCCTAACAAATAGGGTTGCCGCGGTTACCCCTTCGGGAGTTGAAATACGTGGCTGCGTCGAATTATAGCACAGACTAGTGAAGGACAGAAGGACAACTTGCATAATGCATCCCTTGCATCTATAACAGTGTGGCTCGTTTTGTACTGGTTGGGAACCCGTCCTTGCGACGCACAAAGCACCCCTTGCGGCGCTGGTGAGGAACCTATGTCGCCCCATATCGAATAAAAAAAAAGACAACTTCTATGATGTTAAAATTAAAATATTTTCCTATAATACAAAACCACACTTTATAGATGAAAATAATTAAAGGAAATGAAGGCACTAAAGTAATAGAAAAAATAACTTTAGCGAGAATAGTTGTGTAATAGTGGATGGTTGTAACTTCATCACTCTAACGGCATGAAGAAAATTAACTGTAATTAGTAGAATTGACATGTACAATGTTGAGTCATTTCGTTTGTTATTTTAAATATTTCTCGTTTTATCTCTATTGTATAACCATTACTACAAATATTAAGATTTTTTATTACACCCCTATTTATTTTTACCAACTTATATTCTGTCGAATTGCTAAAACTGGTCCAAAAACAGCACCTTTCTCATTAACTGCTGTTCAAAGTAGACCATCTGTAGCCTCTTCACTCTGTGCCATTGCGGTGCAGGCTCCATGATACTGTACAGAGGAACCGTAATAAAGTGGTTTTATTCAAGGCAGATACAAGACTTTAAGAATTTAAACTTGTCCGGAACCCTTTGCGGAGAATTATGTGACGACTTTCAAGCTATTTGACATTGTTTCTTGTTAAAGTTAGTGTAGAATTTTAAACTGAAGTTAAAGTTAATGAAATATTATCTAGGTTAGACATTGTATCGTCTTTTCTCACTCAGAAATATCTTCGACATAATTATATGGATTTGTCACACTGGATGCGTTCTGCGGTCTGCGGTCAGGTCGCGCAAACACTTTTGTACCGCAGACCGCAGAACGCATCCAGTGTGACAAATCTATTATTGCTCTCGACTTCCTATAGATTCTCTTTGTCAGGGAAAATAAGAAAAAAATAAAAAAAGTTACCAACCTTAAATAGAAAAAAAAACTTAAGGGAAAATATGATTTGGTTTTATGGGTGAATAAGAAAACTATTTTACGATTTCCACCAGAAATTAAAACTAGTGGAAAGGTGACCAGACAGCCTTGTCGCTAAGATCCAAGTTATTAAGTTTTTATTTTCCATGTTTTTTTTAATTCTTACCATTTGTTTCTGATTAGTATTAGTATCCAAAACAGGTTTTTGGCGAATTTTCATTTCATTCTAATTATTACACTTGCTTATTAATGAACTATGTTATCTAACCGCGACGGTTTGACCTACGATTTTCCGGTATCTTATTCTACGACAAGTCAAGATAAACTTCTCAAAAAACCCAAAGTTTTTCTCAACATCGTTAGCATTTACCGAAGGCTCCGGCCACACTGACAGCGACTGATCATTAGATTGATGTCGTGTGGACGGGCCCTAATGGAAAAAGTTAAATCGAGTTCGAACCGGTTCAATCTGGTTTGCGCCGGTATGTGTATGCTAGGGTTGGCGAGGAAAAAAGCTTAGATTTTGTATGTCTATTTACGCATGTCCGTCTGTTTGTTTCGTTTTTTACAATTGAACGGTTAATCGATTGCGATAAAATATAAGTATCCTAAGGTACTTCTTAATATACAACTAAATAATTATTATGTTTCAGTTTGTACTCGTATGTGTTTGTTACTGAATTATGTAAAAACGGCTAAATTGATTTAGATGAAATTTGATGTACAGGTAGCTTATACTTTGGGTTTACACATAACAGGAACAACAGTGTAGCACGTAGTCATAATTATGATTTTTATGTATTAATTTTCGATATGAATCAATCTGTGTTTGAAAATATGGCAAGGTGGCAACCCTACAGTGTTATCATACTGGTTTCTAGATTTAAATTTATTTGCCGTTTTATTGGCCCTAGTGTTGACAGATGAGCAATTTGAATGCAGAATTTAGCATAGCATGAACATAAAGAATATTTCATGCCAGATGCGTCCTGCGGGGTTTTGCTATTGGCATACAGGGTTATAGGAAAGGGTATCTTAATGCTAAGGTAAAATATATCGTAATATGCCTCGCTATATTTATATTAATAATATATATTATAGCTAAGTGTGTGACGGACTTTAAAGTTGTTTGTAATGATGAGGACTATGAACCTCTTTCGGCTTAGTATACCCTTTCCCTTTAGCCCTGTATAATTAAAATTAGTAACATTTTGTAGTATTTCGTCGTCTCAGTGCTTGTTTGGTCTATCTACCATTGGCTACTTTCTACAGCAGACGAGTTTCTTTCTCTATTTTAAAAAAGAAGCTATAATTATAAGACTTGAAAATCTTTCATAATACATTGGTTACCTTTACCAATGTATTATGAAAGATTTTCAAATCCTATAACTATAGCTTCTCTTTTAAAATAGAGAAAGAAACTCGTCTACTGTAAAAAACAACCAATGGCAGATAGACCAAACAAGCACTGAGACGACGATTTGTTTAAAAGAGATAACTAAAATAATTACACTCCCAGAATTCGCGTATTCAAAAAAAAAAACGTTCAACCTTCGTTTAAACCATTAGAAAAGAAATACGAGGTTACTTTAAAACCAAATAATACATTAAAAAATATGTTTATTTTTCCGAAGAGTAATGCTACGCCTCGTAGCCCTTCTTGTATCTACATATTTGTAGCACGTGTAGATAAAATCTTGATAAAATCACTGTTAATTTAAAACAGCTCCATCTATACATCGCCTTGAACACTAAGAAAAGCTGATTTTGTAAGTTTTGTTTTGCGCCATCTACTGGAAAATTCATGAACTACAACCAGTATGAAAAGCTGAAGCGTATTCTCAAAATAGTTCGGAAAAGCCGCTCTAGATGGCGGCCGCAAGAGGGGTGAACTTTATGAAACGTTTTCCGTACGTATGACTAGATGGCGCAATTCTTGTGAATAAAGAAATTTACCAAAAGAAAAGTTTTTGTAAATTATTCTATAAATATTCTTTACGGATACACTTTTCTACATTTTTTTACAAACTATGTAACAAGTTTACAAATTATGATAGGCACTTGTTTCATTGGACTGTCAACTTAACAACATGTGTTTTGCAATACTTACAATTGTTTGCCCTGGGCTTCGCCCGCGTATTGTGTCTAACATAAAATTATCAGAGGCAGTGTATCCATCAGTGACTGAATTTTCAGAAACGATTAAGTAGTTCTAGAAATGAACCCGTAGTGGGTTCATTTCTAGAAAAAAAGTAAACATATTATTATTATAAAGTTAAAAACTTTCTCCTTTTTGTATTATCTTTTGATTGTATCGCATACCTAAGTACCTACGTAAATATTCTATCTCGCACACAAAGTAGGTATTTTGACATCATTATTATATTTAGTATTACAGGGCTTTAAGGAAAGGATATGCAATGCCGAAAAGGGCTCGTAGTACTTATCATTATGAAAAACTGTTACTACGGGACCATCCAAGAATTCGCGAAAATCAGCTGTTCAATAAATTTTGTCGAGCATCATTGCCAGTTTCCATAAAAAGCTGTTTTTTTTCGCGAATCCCGGTTTGCTACCATTGTAAATGTTGTTCTAATGATAGGTACTATGAGCCTATTTCGGCTCAGCATGCCCTTTAATCGTAAGAAGAAGAGGCAGAAGATCGTGCCTTATGACGTTCTTTAGGAGAGGCCTATGTCCAGCAGTGGACAAACATTAGATAAGCTGATGATGACGATAATGATGATGATACCCTTTCCTTATAGCCCCGTATAGTAGGCATATCTTCTTCTTCTATATATCTATATCTATATCTATATATATATATAAAAATGAAACCCGTTTTCCTTGGTCACGGCCTCACGCGTGAATGGCTGGACCGATTTCACTAATTCTTTTTTTGTTGTATTTGTTATTATTAGGAGAAGGTTCTTACGGAAAAAAATATTAAGAAAATCTCTCAGAAATATTGAAAAACCCTAAAAACAGCCCTTTTCTTTTTCCCATACAAACGTTTTCTAACTAAAACGAGCTTTATTGCTATTGTATAAAGTTCATATTGAATTGCAAGCATTCACTGTTGTTTAAGCAATGTAGGTATGTTCCTAACGTCCAAGAGTCAATTTGCACTTTATTACCTCTGTACAAAGTTCAAATTCAATCATATCTATCAAAACAGTGTGCGTTTTATACTGATAATTTTTACTATAAATTGACAAGTTAGCATCAACAAACTACGGTTGCTATAGTTACGCAATAGCATGAGAATAGAGGTTATAACAAAGAGTTCCTATAATTATTCTCAACACCTTTGGTCACGCCATCACGCGTGAACGACTGGACCGATTTCAATTTACTCTACGTTTATCCCAAAGTTTACCCGTGCGAAGCCGGGACGGGCCGCTAGTTTATACAATAATTATTATCTCGTAGTAAAGAAGAGCTGTACACAATTTGAACCTCCATTTATCTGATCCTTGAAACGAGCCTACTTGTGAATGTTTTATGACCGCAAGCCGCAAATACCTCTGAATTATTTTAATCAAGCCCGTAAGGGCCGGGCCACATCGCGGCTAATTAAATACCTTGCTAATCCCGCCGGGTGGAAAGAATACTGAGCCCTAAGGCTGTGGTGATACTGACAGCGATTTATTTTCTATTTTTTTTTCTCTTCGTCTACATATCTTCGACAATATTTTTTCAAATTAAGTTTATAAAATACGTTTTGCACCTTTATTAACTCCAAAAAGAATAACTTTCCTAATTTGTTTCCCTTCGTCTACACGTGTCTACATGGGTCTTTGAAACTATTTATTCAAATTAAGTTTATACAATACATTTTGTGCCTTCATTAATTCCAAAAAGAAAAATACACTTTTTTTAATACAATTTATTTAATTCGACTTTAGGCTTATCTATCAATTAAATAACAAGAAATGTTTTTCGATGGATTTTCAGTGTAATATATGGCATTATTTAAATTTATCTACCTTAGTACTAGTGTTTGCAATTACGCCAAAATACCGAGAATCTATATATATAAAAGAAAGTCGTGTTAGTTACACTACATAAAACTCAAGAACGGCTTTACCGATATGGCTGAAAATTGGTGAGGAGGTAGCTTAGAGCCAGGAAACGCACATAGGATACTATTTATTCCTATTATACTATTTATTTCTATTAAATAAATTCGATAGCATTCAAGTGTGAATTGACATAAAACATCAGTCACTATCAAACGAGGTATAACAAAAAAGAATCAGACTTGGAATAACAAAACGACTTATTATACTCTTTGCGCAAATGACAGCTATGTAATGGACGTATGGATGACAATTTAATAGCTAAACAGATTTTGACGAAATTTGGTATGAAGGTAGCTTAAGCCCTAGGTAATATGTAGATTACTTTTTACCCCAGAAAATTGAACGGCTTTCCGCTATTCTTGCAGGACAGCGGGTGAAACCGCGGGGCGCAGCTAGTTTAAAGCTAAAGAAAATCGCATTACTAAGAAATTACTAAGAAATAAGCATAAAATTCTAAGAATGTGTAACTAATGTGTGAGTGTGTTATCTTAGGGAGGATACATTCTAAATAATTAAGAATAATTTGTCCATATAAATGCAAAAAAAAAACTTTTAACAAAGATAGTTTGCAAAAAATATGCAGCATTGCTCCAGGTAATCTACTGGGTAGGTTGTAGTTTTCCACTTATCACTTTTAAAATACTGATTATCAGACAAATTTATACCTTATTAGTTAAACAAAATGCGTACAAATTATTGTTTAAAACGAAACTTCTTGTATAAATAGTCTGAAGAAGTTCAGTTTGGTACTCTATCACACGTCACGTATCGGAGTTCAGTAGTGGTTGCCAAAGTTTAAAATAATTAAAAAAATGCTGAAGTTTTTCGTAGTGGCTGCCTTTGCAGTTATTTCTGCTACTGGAAGACCAGAAAAGGTGAGTGAAGTTTTTGTTATTTAGAAATTGTTGACTTTCCATCTATCAAAATTTTGGAAATTATATCCCCCAGGCGTTTCCCAACAAGGGAAAACATTTTTTTTATCTCTAATTTTTTTTTTAAAAGAAGGGTTTTGTTAACAATGACAACGACTCTTTCTAACTATAAAGAAACGAAACCAAAACATTTAAAAACAAGCACACTTGGAAACTTGAAACAAAAAATATATTTGCAGCAGTATTCTTGGACTCTTAAAGTGGAAACTTTGTCTTTCCACCGTTTTTGTCCACGCGTTGATGTAACAAAGCTGGAATATTATGTTTGTTGCTTTATTAACTTTTCTATACTTCTACATAAACACTAATCAACCAATTGCGTTTAAACACATTCAACTTATATTATGCCTAAGGCATTTTTTCGCTCTCGACCCGTGATCCAACCGTTGGACATACGAGTACAACAGGTTTTTTTTGTTGTTTTTATTTTTGTTACAATTTACTATCGTTTTTTACAGTGCCTCATCCGTTACGAACGTGACGTAGAAAAACAGCTTCTGGACATCGTCAACCAGTGCTGCGAGAATGAAGCAGACGCCCAGCTCTACCTGCGGCTGCTTCGCTACGGCGGCGACTTCGAATGCGACAAATCCTTCTCAAAGTTCATCAACTGTGTACTTGTCACTGGTACATACAACTTCGAAAACGGATACATCAACGTCAAGAAAACCGCTTCGATTTATCCGAATCAGAAACTTATGAGGAAGGTGTTCTCGCGATGCAATAATACCTTGGAAGCATATGATCCAGATACTCGGGCTTGCTCAGGATTCCAGTGTTACGTGCAAACCACGCCGTACTATGTACAGGTGTGTTAGTTAAGAACAGGTATTCTGGGCCTTATTTAACCACTCTTGAGCGTCCCGGTTTCTACAGTACCCAAAAATATACATCATAAAACGTCTCGGGGAGTACAGTCCCCAAGGCAGCAACGTTAGCGCCGGACATTCAAATAGTGATAAACTCTAAGCTATTGCTTATGGATTGATTACACGTAACGAGTACAGTGGCGAGACAGTAAATGGCTACACTCGGCCGAGCTAAAAAATCATGGTTTTAGTGACTGTCTCGCCTCGTCAAGCTGTTTTTACAAACCGAGTACGGGGCTGTGGGCACTGTCTCGTTACGTGTAATCGAAAATGATAAATGTCATTTTACTTGTGCGCAATACAAATATGTAGTGCGCAGAACTAACTAACTGGTACTTAGATAAGCAAACTACGAGTATTTAGGTGAGGCCCTCAATTCTCGTTTTAGATCATTGAGCTATTATGTAATAAATATTAATAGTCACACCGCAATATATAAATTATCATCATCCACGTTTACCAGTTTTAAGCAAAACCCTCTTTCTTACTATTGCAATTTTTGTGGTCACTTTGCTACATTTCACTCAGTAATTTACAAGAACTCACTTTGTATGCTTTGTAATTTTCGAAAATATGCCGAGACTACTAAGATACTCTTCACGCATCCAACGAGTCTCTTAGATGTGGCAAAGTGACCACAATGAAAGTCGATACTGGAATATAGCGCGGTGTCACCTCTACTTCGTAATATACTTAAATAGCTCAATTCTTCATGCGTATGTTCTTTTTGATTGATGATATTAGTAATATTTGTTAAATAAACCTAATTATGATATTTTATAAAATTTGACATTAATAAGTAAATAGTTACAATTATGTAAATAATAATATAAACATTGTAATAATATGTCCATCATAGACGAAACCTATATACCTTCATAATATGTCTACTTGTCTACCCACCATAATTTATAATAGCAATAAACAGATCCTGAAATGAAAGATTTATTTAGATATTTATTTATTTTTCTTAGTTCTTAAATTTTTTGCAATATAGCATAAAAAAACAATACATTATAAAAAACTTAAAACCTAGGGTGCCGCCGGCAGCGGGGCAGGGCTCAAGCTACCAGTGGTTAAGGCTGCAGAGTGAGGAAATCATCATTTATTATTATTATATCTATTCTGACTTTCATGCAAATCCGTCCAGCCGTGTCAGCATGAATAAGTAACAAATAACCAACTTTCGCATTAATAATAATAGTAGCATTCCGCTTTCATTCGAGCCGAACCTTATCAAACCGACGAACAAAACAAAAAGAAGATTGTGAGTCGCTCAACCTTACTGTGATACGCCACAACGTGGACTAAAATAGAAAGATACATCAGGGTTCTTTGGTAAGGGTATACTAAGCTGATAGGAGCTTATAAGTAGCTACTCTTCATTTCAAGGACTGCTTTTCTTTAGGACCAATCCTGGAATCGATAAATTTAGATAGATAGATTATCTCTTTATTGTTCACATCAGAAATTATAATTATTAGCTGTTAGGTTAGAACAAGGCTATTCATACTCGATTAATTGTAATTAGATCAAGAGCACCCTTTTGCCTTAGCATACCCTTTCAACAAAACCCTGCAATAACACAAAACTTTTTGCAAGCCAACCTATGAAAACTTCAATAAAAGTATTGGAAAACCCGCATTAAGCCCGCAGTCGGCTTGTTTGTCCGTCCGTGTTCCTGTAAACAACTCAAATGGACGAATGTTTTGGGCCGCTGTTGAGACACTCGGGGCAGTGGTAGAGCGAGCAAGTTGGTGGACTTGGTATGCCGAACATGCTCGACGGAAAAAATATAGCATCTTTCAAATAGAAGCTGGTAGCGATTACAGCTGTAGTACGAGCATGTAGTACCTACTATGAATCTGTGACATTCGAAATAATTGAATTTGAATTTTGTATTTTAAAACTACTCTCGTGCCTTGTGGCGCTTTCTAGGAGAGGCCTATATCCAGCAGTGGAGAAACATAAGATAGGCTGATAATTATTATGATGATTAAAACTAACAGATTTTTGTTTTAATTAAATGATGAAAACTCACGTTTATTAAGTCGGTTGCTCGGACTAGTTTCGATCACGTTCGAACCCGGGACCTCTGGCTTATAAGGCGGATATACTACCGCTGAGCCAAACAGCTCGTTTTCCAGATTACAGAATTCAGATGAGCCTCACATTAGCTATTAGGTTAGGTTAGAAAAAAACAAAAAAACCAAACCAACCAGCCAACCAACCACCAACCAACCAACTTTAACCATAAAACCAACCCAACTAAAACTTTAAATGAATCCACCGAGCTTCTTGCTCGCTATTCTTGAGTTCCAACAGTCACTCACATTGCCGTGTAGTTTACATTCATTGGTAATCGATGGTTATGCTTTAATCTCCCGGTTTGATGTGGGAGGAAGCAGTTTTTACACGCGCTCGCGCACAAACATTTTGCAATAAGTTTTTGCAAGAATAGATAAAAACTTAAATTTAAAATTTAAAAAACCCCCGACACAAAAACCTACCTAAAAAAAGTACGAAATAATAATTTGATTTATTTAACAACCTGTACATAAAAACTAAAACACCGCTAAAAATATTAATAATAATTACAACAAAATATTAGTTATGAAGAATCTAAGTACCTACCTATTAATATTTCTACAAACAAACGTCGCGTCGGGGGGACGTCGCGTTTTCTTCTGGATAACAATATACTAATCAGTCTTGGAGTTATACTCATCGTGGTAGCTTTGTTGTAAATACTAATATTTAGAAACGGTCCCCCGACGCGACATTTGCTTAAATCTGAAATAAATCTGGTACCAGCATTTATAATATTATTATCAGACTGTATACCTAGCACAAATATTAATGCAAAATACGTACCTAGCTATATAGTATTCGATAGAAAAATATATGAACAATGCAGTTTCCATTTACTCCCGACAGGGTCGCTGCGCTGTCCCGTTTTTCATACATTTATCTCGAATACTCCGAAATACTCTCTACGTATTTTACGTCAAAATTTGTGCTTGGCATAGGTAGGTTTCAATTTTTCTAACATGACTTAGGTATTAGGTATCCATTGCAAAAACATACAGATTTATCCATAGCTAGTTAGAAAACCAGAGCTTGGAGCAGATGGATGTAAATAGGTCGGTAAGTGTGAACCATTCTTTGTTTCATGATCTTGAAAAAATATAACAGAAAGAAAGGGATCGAAAGTTTATAAGAGAGAAGTGAAAAAACTGCTATTGAAGAAATCTTAGACTTTTCAGGCCGTCTGAAGTCTGTGTGACTTGACGACAGTTTTTCAAGCAAGTTTACTGACCTCGAAGCTATTATTTTTACATTGTCCTAACCAAAAATAGTACAGCATTGATATCATCTGGGTCTTTAATGAATCTTCGTCACGCAGGACTTTGTCGCAGTAACTTATGTAGAATTATGAAGAAGAATGTAATTTGCATTCAAATTGCAGTTTTAGATATATGGGATGGTTTTTTATCTAGATTTACTGTGATTGCTAGAACGTTTGTAAAGTAACTTTAAATGTGTAACTGCAACTTGTAACTGTGTTCCAAGTGTACGTTATGTATATAGGTACTATTAAGGTTTCTTATCCCGAAATAAGCTGCTCCGAAAGACCTAAGGGGGTCGTTCATTAATTTTATTACAAACTTTTTAATACCCTCCCTCTCCCCCCTGGTGATATTTGGTGAGGTTATAAATTACCCCCTCCCCCCACCAATATCATGTGTATTTTTTTTTGGTACAAATTATCTTGAAAAAAATAAATAGACGTGATATATTTTTTCTATACCACTCCTCCTCCCTTGTGATGTTTCGTGATGTTTTTAGGACCCCCGCCCCCCTCCCCCCTCCAAGGCTATAAAATGTTTCTCGTAAGTTCGAAAGTCTGAAGTTTTGAATAACTATGTGCAACTGTGTGTGTAAAACGTACTGGAGATGGCGCCACGATATGTATCTATGTTCAATTTCAGTTGAGTTACCTTACTTAACTTCAGTCAGTATCTAGGTAGATGCTCACTGTGTGTACTGTGTAACTGTAGGTAGGACCTATAAAGGTATTCTGTTATATTATCAATAAAAATATATTTAGAAACCTACTGAGACATCCCGGTTATATTAGCGCGAATAACTTCAATCATAAGTGACAAGTGGCAAAAAAAAAGATAAACTGTATACCTACTATCAAATGGGACGTATCAATGTACATATTACAGCGTCATCTCCAGTACCCAGTACATAATGTAGTTCAATGTGATAAAAATATTCTACTGCTTTAGTTTAGAAGTATTTAAAATGACTTTCAAAACAGTTAACCCGACCATTTTTATACAATAACAACGAAATAAACTTTTCCAAAGCCACTCCATGAGTGTGCAAATTGGAGAGCAATCAGCTTGATTGAGCTGCGATTGTTAATCGGACGATCATTATCGCAATTACTGGTCGTCGGCTTTTTTCACTGAATTTTAACATCAGAAGAGTATTGGTTAAACGTTTAGCTTATCAACCATAAAATTCTAGTCACATAAGGTTTTTTAAATAAAATAAAATAAAATAGATAAAACCAAAAAAGGTTACTAATAAACTCAGTCATCGCGCTTTCTACTTGGATTCCTTTACAATGTAGCTTTGTTCTTTTAATGAATTGCTCAGCAAAATTAATACATTGCAAGTAAGTTACCATTTACAATTGCTTTTTAATTTCTTGTTTAAATTAGATTTGAAAGCTTATTCGTTAAGAAATAGTATCGTAAAACCATGTCTACACACTAAAAGTTACCAAAAATGATCAAAGCCAATAAATCTCGGCTAATATAAACTCTACATACCAAAAGTTATTAAAAATCGTTCAAAATCAAAATCAATTTATTGAGCTTGTGGGCATGGGTTTACAAAGTTGTTAGGGTGAATTATAAAGATCTCCAGACCTCCGTTCTAAGCCAATAAATCTCGTCTCATACAAAAAAATACATAAGGTGTCAACATTCATGCTCGTTGGTCACTCTCGAAAGGCCAAACCGGCAATATTTCAAACACACTGGCCACCCCAGCTGGCCATCCACTCGACTCGAGATGTGATAAATCTTTCTGCGACTAATGAAGAGTCCGAGTGTCAGGTGTCACTTGCATCCTCTCGATATGGAAGGGAATAAAAATAAACTATTTGAACGGAAAAGAAGAATATCAAGAATGGAAGAGATTGCTCTTAGCGATAAGGCGAACAGTTGTTAAACTATCTATAATTTTTAGGTGATATTACCATTTTGGTTGTTATTTCTGTTGTGAACAAAAAAAGCTTGTCTAATGTCTATCTATCTATTTATTTATCGCCATCATCATAATCAACCGTTTTTTTTTTTTTTTTTATTTACAATAATAAGAACGGCGGCGCCAATATTATAACACTTATTATTCAAAAAATCAAAATACTACCGTTTTCCACCCATTGCTGAGAAAGGTCTGGTCATCTTTTTCGATCCTGTGCCAGTCTCATGCACTGCCTTCCAGCCTTTGCAATGTCATCTGACCAGCGAGCGCATTCCGTTTCACGACCACTCGGTGACTGGTTTGATCTACCGTCTGTCTTCTCTTCAGCTTAGTTTTCCCAATTCCACATCTAAACTAGTGATGAAAAGAAGAGGAAAAATTCTTTAAGATTTAAAAAAATACATATTTTTTTGTATTATCATCGGAGTTATACAGGTAAACCAAATTTAACAAATCAATTTCAAAGCTTCATCAGAATCATGATTCATAAAAATAAAATACGTAACTATTATAAAAATAACTTTTTTTATTATTAAAAGATAGGCTTGCGTTTGACCGCCATCTCGCCCGATGGGAAGCAATGATGCCCAACTACTAAAAAATAAAACAACTTCATAAAAATAACTTTCATAAAATACCATCCATAATTATAGTTCTGCTCAACCTTTCCGCTCAAATAAGTCGTGGAGTCATTCACACACACCCATTAAATATTCATTAAGTTACCCACACAAAAAAGCGTCTGCCACTGAAGACCTACGCAAAAAGTTTAAGCTTTACTTAAATTATGTATGAGGGTAGGTGAAGTCATTTCACTAGTGTTTGAGTTTCAGATTTGGTTTTTTAACTTTAGTCTAGAGTTCAAAAATGTATGTGGTTTTATGAAATTGTTTTTTGGTAAAGTATTGCTTGCTTGGATTACAGATGATAATAAGAATGAAGAGAGTGAAAGGCATTTTTTAAACATACAGACATTTTGATAAATTTAGTCGTTTTTCATACAGGCATTGAATCACAAGTCATTATAAACATCTTTTTTAGTTTCCCTCTAGTATTTCACAAACTTTTCTAAATAGTAAAAATTAAGTTTTTAATTAAAAACCTTTGTGTGTGTGGCCGGGTGTGTGACCTTTTTAATACATGGAATACAATACATTGTGAGAAAGTTTCATTGTTATTCAATAACACTAAAACTTGCAGATTGAGCTCCACAACTATTTGAAAGCAACCCTTCGCAACCCCGAGCCGCCGCCGTGGGCGGGCGCTAGGGCGGGGGAGCCGTCAGTCCGACGCCGGCGTCCGAGCCGCCCAGACGCGTCGCGCACTCCGCCCTGCACACACGAAGTGCATAAACGATCTGCCATAAAATGAAAAAATAAACTCCACGTTATAAGCCATTTCACAAAATAAAAACAGTGAAAATAAAACACGACATGTATTTCTCAAAAATACCAAACGATTTATGTCTTTAATTCAGCTGTGTATCTAAAATTGTGTAAATTAAAAGGTAGTGAAACGCAAATAATAGAAAAAATACAAAATAGTTTCTAAGGTAGACTGATAATGAAATAAAGTATTAATAAATTAACAAAGAAATGGCTTCGTAATCGTGAGTAGACAATAAAATGTGAGTGGTCTGAGTGTTAAATTAGTTCACAATCGACGTTTTTAGTTTATATTTATTTACTACTAGCTGCACCCCATTCTCCCCTCTATCTAACAGGAACTGTTATTTTTTCTGGTTTAAAAAGTATCATGTAAGTTGATTCATGATATAATTAATCAAACTATCAAGTTTCATTAGAATCCGTTCAGTAGTTTTAGCGTGATGTACTGACAAAACGACAGACAGATTTTACTTTTGTACAGTTTTATTATATGCATAGATGAGTTTACTAACTGTCGAGTGCTCATCAATAGTAAATGTTACCTGAATAAAATTAGTCTGCGTGTTAATCTAAACTATAGTCTATTTAAATTCTAAATTCAATTTAGTTGAGGCTATTTCAACGCAAAAAGTAACAAACACACACAGATACTCTTACACACTTTCGCATTACGATTTATACGTTACGATACGTGTTTTCGGCTTGGTAGGTAAGTAGGTATATTCCTAACTTATAGCTGTATTTAACTTTGTTACACAGATTTCATAAGACAGTTTCAGAAAGCTGAGAGAGCATTAATTAAAGTTATTAGCCATTTAACTTAATTAAGTAATAATAATTTCAGAGAATTCATTATCGAATTAAGAAGTCGTCTAGTATTAACACATTCAAGTCTTAAAAAGTATTCAAAGTTAATATGGCTAATAACCACTACTAGTGAAATAATACTGATGAGAATGGGAATAGTGAATATCTTAAAATAAATTATAACGAACAAAATAAATGACTCTAATACATTATTTCGAAAGGACAGAGATATGAATAAACATTTCCGATAGCACCAACTCAGATGTGCTAAAAAGATCACATCGCACTGTTGTGAACTTAGTCACTTGCCAATTTTTACGCTATGCTATACGTTACCACGCGACTGTAGATTCTGGCAGATACCATTCATTTTTAACCCCCGTCGCAAAAAGAGGGGTGTTATGTTACGGTCCCCCAATGTATTTTTTTTAGAATTATTAATACTCATACTCATTCATACTTGGGTACTTTGAGATTGAGTTTCTTTCATTATTTTTTACTTTTTAAAGGGAACTCAGGTTATTGTGTCAGGTTTTTTTTGAATTTTTAAATTATTTATAATACAAGTACAAAGCATATATTGACATGCAGCGTTCGAATCGCTGTCTCTAGACATTAAACTCTAATTGCCCTTAGCTATAGGCCATTGGCCGTAGGCTAAGAGTCATTAATTACCAAAACAGCTAAATAAATCTATGATACAATCTTTGCTAACGTTAGCCAGATCCCTAAATACCTAATTTACTTCAGAATAAATAACAATTTATGGACATAAGATAAACTTGAAACAGTTTCAGTCTAGTTTAAATACCTAAATTACAGCCTGTTTTAAACGAAAACGCAATAAAACGTTGTGCGAATTCGTGAGAGCTATTATTTTCAAGCTGAATCGACACTAAATGCAATTCGAAATATAATTAAAGCATTTGTATTCAACTTAAACATGCTCGTGGTATGAATTCGCGTGGCTGAACCGTTGTTTCACTTCAAACGGTAGGTACTAAAAGTAGGTAATATAAGTTATATGTTATCGGTAGCCATGGGCGACGGTGATTGCTTAGATTTCGGTGGCCTATGCCTGTCTGCCACCTATGGCTTAAAGTATAGGGACCTAAACGTATTAGAACAAAAAAAGGTTTTATACAGAGTTACACAGATTTACCAAATTTCAGCTATCGGACATCGGGAAGTGGTTCAAAATTCAGTTGCAAGATTTGACGAGAACAAAAAAACACACATAACACTGGCACAGAATACTACCATTGGTACTTAAGTATATGTAATATTCGTCTACTAACATATAATATAATATAATATAATATAATATAATATAATATAGGTATATTTAACTTTACATATTTTGGGCAGTCGGACATAAAGTGAAGCAATTGTCTGTTCTTTTCAAAAATAAACCGATGAATCGATCCTGATGAAATTTAACAATAACTCATCATAAGAATGGATAGAGATTATTTTACCGTAAAATTGCGGATAACCGAAATAAGTGGTTTTCGCAGAAACAACACGTGCAAGTATTTTTCGAATGTGTGCCTCCTACACACACTACCCGTCCTACACATTCACTACACATTAATTTATCCACATATATTACAGTAATGTCAGTATTGCTGTGTGTCTGTCTTCAAAGTTTTCGCAACACTCACGCCGCCTATCGATCATTCATTGTTATTAATGCCTTTCTCAGGGCTGCTACTGTGGCTTAGAAAGTTGTTCTCTGAAAAGTGACCGAGAAACATCTGAGCTTAAAGTTGTGGTTTGGAAATAATTTTGACAGATTTATTCGTGCGTAGTTGTTACCAGGACAACCTAGTCTCCTCCAAAAGATATTTAAATTAGAGATAAAAATTCAATGACCAAATCGAATTATTAACAAGTGTCCGTTCCTGTGCTAATACGAGTACAAAAATTTCTCAAACTTCGAATCAGTTTTCATTGACTAGAAAAATGGCACTCAACTTATTTTGTATTATAGTAAATTTTTATTAGGTCTTTTCATTAGTTTTTTTTAATACTTTTTAGTACTTTCGATATATGTCACGATATTTTGAAATCCTTTGAACTTTAAGTACTTATATTTAATTAAAGTGTAAATAAAGTTTTAAAAATTAGGCAACCCTACTCCCCCTACTTGCAAAAATATAGCTCCTCCATAGAACACCAAACTTTGTTGTTTGCGAGCCGTCCATCAGCTAAATTGTATTCCGCATGTTTTACAACATAATCCATAACACCATGACTAAGGTAATATCGAACATAATGTTTACTATCTGCGCTCGGCGGTTTCACACGCTACTTTACTGTTTTACTTCTTTTTAGACCAAGGAGGAAAAATTTTGTATGTCCTAGTCCCGAGTCCTAAATAAAAATGAATTATTCTATTATGTACAAAACAGAATGCGTGTAATAAAATAAAAAATAAACATATAAAATATATCGCGTCTCCGGCTTATGTCGGAGGAAAGTCTGATGGTGATTATTTTACTATCCCACTAATATTATAAATGTGTCATTAAAAAGATACAAAATGAAAATAATACAAATTAATTTAGGATGTAACTTAGAAAAGGATCGTTTCTAATAGTAGAGTTTAACACAAAGTTATTATATTCTTAAGCCAAAAACAAACACACAATCAGTTCAAATATGCATTCACAAGGTAAAAATTCTAACAGGAAACTGTTGCGATGCGATGATTCAACACGAAAATCTAAAAAAGTTATTCCTTATGGAAAACAGGACAAGAACAAGACAAGTGATTTCCATGGGGCCTGTGTCCGCAAAAACCGGCCGTGATTCCGCTGGGGAAGGAAAGTTAAAATCGAACGAACTAGGGGCTGTCCGAATCTCAGCTATGGAAAGCTTAAACTACGTAGGCACCTACTGTCAAATTTAACTTGTTGACAAAATTAGTAAGATTTTGACGAAATTACTTAGTTTTGTCAGTTCCGTCAATAAGTTAGAAAACACTAGGAAAATTCTAGAGGTTTCTTTTTGGGTTTTCGCTAATGATTTAAGCAAATATTCGTTTTCTTCCACAGTTAACATAGTTGTTTTGTTATTTGTTCTAGTTTTAATTGATTTTATATTTTTGCAGTAAATAAACAAAATAACAACATTAAATAACTAACTCTTCACTAAAAAATACAAAAAGTTTGCATCCAACATGACGTAGAAGTGACATTAAAAACAAGATGGCGTCCAACGGCAAAGACTCCACTTCAAAAGTGACTACTAGCATAGACAGTTTAAAACTTTCGAGTAAAAACACTTCGCTAAATTCTTCTAAACATGCCTCTTCTGAGTCTGTGTTATCGAAGAAGGACAAAGAATGTCTGCAAATGCAAGAGTGCAAGAAGAAGTTGCTGGCGATGGAGCCACAGATTATAATAAGAGATGAAAATGTGGTGCTGCGGTCGCCACCGCAGAAAAAAATCATCATGCCGCCGACGGTTAACGCTGAGGTATGTACTCGTAACTTAGGAGTAAGAAGTAACTTAGTAGTAAGAAGTAAGTTAATATTAAGAAGTAACTGAATAATAAAAAGGAACCTACGAGTAAGAATGTATTTTATGTGCAACGAGAAATCTTGCTCCAAAGTTTCTCGTTGCACATAAAATACATGAATTATAAATTACATGTGTCAAAAAAAATCGATGAGAAGTAACTTATAATTGATGTGAGATTAATTAGAATATTTTCATGAGATGTTAACGGCTGATATTCACTATGAGTAGCGTAGAATCTAAATCTTACCACAGAAGAGATAACAAGACATATTTTCTACATACGGTGGCACTGATATTGTTTAAATTTATTATATTCAATTATGTTTGGAAGAAAAGTGTGCATCGCAATGTGCTTAGTTAACTAGTTGAAAAACCATTTGATTAGAGTTAAGAATGGGGTTATTTTGGTACCTAAGTATATAATATACCTACCTACTAAATGTAGAATATATGTACTCGTATGTGTTTTATTATACGTCCAAAAATAAAGCTATAAAAATACTATAATCTCCATATTAAGAGAACATATCAAAGCGTAATAAAGTAAATCATAAAATCGTAAGTATAGGTCCAATCACAGAACTGTCACTGAAGATATCGAAACCTTATTCTGGCTCGAGAGTCTCTGTCGATTGTGAGGTCCTAATTCGATTCCATTCGGCGCCCATTACAGAATATCTTTTATACTATCGAATTTGAGTTTGAGAATCGAATTGGGTTTAATCTCGTTATAGATTTACAGTCAATGGAATTTCACGTATATTTTGTAGGCCTTCAACAAGACTTAATAGGGATCTTATTTATAAAGCCTGCTTAAAGTTAGTCACTGTTTAAATGCTTTGACTTCTGACGTGAAATGTCACGTGCGAAAACAAGACAGATAATAAGCAGTGATTAAGTTTAAGCACGCTTTAGAAGTAAGGCCTTAGTAGTTCATTTTAAAGCACAAAATAAGCAAATGTTTAAAAACGATTATTGAGACCCAGCTTATTTGTATTGTCATCCAAGTTACGTAGATTAAACAGCTGAACTGGACGTTGGAAAGTTGTGCAGCTAGTGTAAAAATAAGAATTTCAAACGAAATCATAACTTTCTCGACTTTCCCATCAAATACCTAATAGTAACATTCCAATTCTCATTCGATTCGAACTCGAATGCATCATTTCATGCGAAAGTTTAGTCAGCGGAACTGCAATATCGAATCATATCGAATGGTATTCATCGAACTACTTACTGACTCGGCAGTCTTGGGAGTTCTGCTTTCAGGCAGAATAGATAGCTCCGTTTGTTGATTTTAAGTATAAAGGCAGGGCCACACCACCCTATACCTAACGGTTGTCATTTTTTATTTTATTATATTTTATACACAAACAAATTTAATGACAATCGATTTAACAGCACATTTTTTTTTTTTTGTTCAGCTATTACTCCTTCGACAAAAGTCGGAGACGTTATTCAGCAAAACACAGTTGTCTATCAGCACATTACAAACATCTAAGTCCTGAACTGGATTGTAACTCAAAAATAGTGTGTTTAGAAAATCCGCAAAAATTTATACTTAGGAAAGAGTCTAGACTACCCAAGCACACAACACACTAATGTTATAAATTTGAGCAGAACAAATAATAAGTTTGCCATATTCATTTGTTTCTAAAATATGTTTGTAATTGTATTTTGTAACATTCAAAGTCATAATAACGTCAACTTTTCTAATTTCATCGCAAGCACGATTAGAGGTTGACTTAGTCGCAAATTAATTAGCAAAAAGTTAGCCGGTTGCATAAATTAATTAGACTACTTAACATTACACACAAAACTTAATATTTGGAATAATTTAAGCTATCGAGCACAATATGAAGAGAACTTTCCCAAACTGAAACTTTTAGCTCTGACTTGTCATCATTAGAAATTAAGTTAAAAAGCAAACTGTAACCATCTGACTTTGACGGAAAGCTTATTACGTTTATAGTAATCTAGCTGCGCCACGCGGTTTCATCCGCGTTTTTCGAGATAAAAAGTAGGCTATGTGTTAATTCAGGCCATGAACAACCTTCACCCCAAATTTCATGTAAATCCGTTCAGCCGTTTCAGCGTTCATTAGTTACAAACATACATACTTTCACTTTTATAATATTAGTAAGATACCGAGTTTGCTTTTGCAATAAGAATGCCTATAGCGTATAGCTGAACTAAAAGCGTGGTGTCTACGCGCTACGATGTGATCCCGGCCTTAGTTTGTTAATCTTAGCTCTAAGTAAACTTCAGTCTTCTTTGAGAATTTCAGGTTTTAATTAACTTTGAAATGGAATATGTCACTTTATTTGGTACCAATAAAAAACTATGAACTATGACAAAGACATCTAGTTTTCTAGCTAGTTTAGATCCGTCTAATAAAGCCTTCAGACTTTGGCCCATTATTATTTGAAACACTTAAAACCTTGACACCAGCATAAATCCCAGCAGGTGGGACTAAACGTCTCGACCCAACTTATAATTGCAGACCTTAGAGTTCGGACAAAAAACTTGGTCCGAACCAGAATTAATGGGCCAAGTTTTGTCCCACATCGCATCCCTTGAGCCCTAAACTTTAAGGCTATTTAATTGCTCGACAAAATCTTTAGGTACGTACTAAATGTTTTATAAAATTCTGCGCATTTGATAGAATACGAGTACCCTTCAAATGATGAGAAGTCAACATAAAGACTGCTATTTAATCGCTCTACAGAAATAAACTTTGCCAAAATGTCCAAGAAATATTTCACATCGAACAAAATTATTTATAATATTAAAATTAAATAAGGAAAAACCTTTGTCAGAATTATGGACTCAGCTAAAATAATATAACAGAAATAATCCGATAAAACAGATGTACCTAATGGAGGGGATAATAGCTTAGTTTCAATCCGAGCTCGCTTCGTAGTCTAATCTATTTGCAATCCAATTATGATCAGCAAACGTAACATGACTTCGAGATATTCTAATGAGCATTAAATAATTTTGATGTAAAGTTAAATATTTGAAAAACTTTAAGGTTATCGATAATAAAGAACTGTCTCCAATACAAGTTTTCTTTGTGAAAGTTTTGGGACTGATTCTGTACTTTCGTTGAAATATGGGCCCCAATTAGGTGTCTTTTGTTAAACTTTTGGAGTCGTATATCACTTGATCTGTTTTTGCTTGAAATAAATGTCAACGCAAACTGGCATCTAATCGCTGCGACGGAACATTGAGTAGTCGTTTTTATCTGCGTCTTGTCTTGCGAGAGCGACTTTGCAACTCGACGCCTTTGAAAAAATTATATGAAAACTGGCTGCGCTCGCAGTTTTTTCGAATAAAGAAGCGTCACAAAGAGAAAACTCACTTCCACATTTATAATATTAGTTAGGATTGTAAGACAAGGGCTGTCGTTGCGTCTAGTCACCGAGCTATCGCAGTCACATGTCGCATAGTGTGCGCCATATCGAATAATCTTAAATTTTCTTTTTAGGTTTCAATTTTTTGGTGATAAATATGAAAAAAGTGGAGATCATAAATTTCGTTTTTCACAGCATTAGATACCTAAGATTTGAGTATAACGAGTATTATATTTAACGAAGCGATAAAGGTCTCATAGCCTCAGGCAAAATGACAAAGCAAAGAGAATTCTCAGTCTAAAAAACAAATCCTTTGTCCGTCGATTCTTGAGTACGGTTAAACCTATCTTCATGAAATTTTGCAAACAAAATTTAATACGTAAATTCATTTCGGTACAATTTTTAATTTTGAATGGAAACAAAATCGGTTGACGTGTTGCAAAGATTTACAGGGTTACAGAGAAAGGGTATGCTAAGGCGAACAAGCCTCATAGTATTCATTATTATGAACAACTTTTACTACGGAACCAACCCGGAATTCCCAAAAAAATAATCAGCTGTTCCATAGAAAAATGTCAATGACACTCGACAAAATGTATGGAACAGATGATTTTCTTCGCGAATTCCGGGTTGGTCCCAAAGTAAAAGTTGTTAAGTAATAATGATGAATACTACTAGCCCTTTTCGGCTTAGCGTACCCTTTATGAATAACCCTATATAGCTTTCGCTTCGCTCGCATTGAGGCCATTAAATAAGTATCAGAAATCAATACAATAGAAATGAATTTTTTGACAAACAATGTTTCCATCTTTCGTAAAAAATATATTTTTTTAATAAAACGTATTAATGTGTTCAAAGTTTAATAATGATCGCTTAAGTAGTTTTTGCGTGAAAGCGTAACAAAGAAACTTACATTCACATTTATAATATTAGTAGGGATGTGGGTCGCAAGGTCACAGTTAGGGGAGAACCAGTAGTTTGTTCTGTGCCCACACGAGAAGTTTGTTATCAACAATATCCGGTCAATTCGCGAACTCCCAACAAACTTGTAACAATGGCCGTTAATTCTATTTGTTTACAAAGCTGATAAACCCAAGTTACCAAGTTAGAAATATCGGTGGTTTCAGGTTACATGGGCCTATGGTGGGGAAGTTGGGGGGGGGGGGGCTTTGTTGGCTGTTATCTATAATCTTGGCAAAAACATCTTCGAGACTTGGTAACTACTTATCTAGGTTATGCGGTTACTGCCTATTGATTTCGCGCTAAAGACGATCGAAGCTATGAGCTGTGAGTGTGTGTGTGAGGCCAATGAAACTTGGCTAAAAAATAAATAAAAAAAAAATAAAAATAAAAAAAAAAAAAAAAAAAATTGGCTGTGAAATAGACAGACAGATGCCGGAGTCTCACCATAACGGTTCTGTTTATCGTTCTGGTATGGAACTCTAAAACTGTCATTGGTGAGATAGATCTTGATCTGGTTTTTTATCTTGAGATAATGAGCGTAATCTTGTTTCTTCTTGTTGTAAATCGTGTTTATTGGCTAAGTAATAAGTTGAAGAATAGTTAGAGAACTCCCCACCATTCCTCATACTTTAGTAAAGTTATTGTCGAAACAAAGATTCAACTGAAATCTATGGTAATGATCCAAAGCACATTTTTCTAGAATTTTCTTCTATGTTTTGGCCATAAACTATTTGTCAATTGTATTTATTGTAATAAATAGTTTTGTGTTGTCTGTTGTTTTTAGGGTTCCGTGCCCAAGGGGTAAAACGGAACCCTATTACTAAGACTCCACTGTCCGTCTGTCTGTACATTTGTCACCAGGCTGTATTTCACAAACCGTGATAGTTAAACAGTTGAAATTTTCACAGATGATGTATTTCTGTAGCCGCTATGTTGATATAGCGGCTAATACTAAAAAACAAAATAAAATAAATATTTAAGGAGGCTCCCATACAACAAACGCATTTTTTGCCGTTTTTATAGATAATAGTACGGAACCCTTCGTGCGTGAGTCCGACACGCACTTGGCTGGTTTTTCCTATTCACGCTTCTACTTTATTATATTTTTATTGCGTGAAAGACATGGCTAACAACCGCATATCTTCGTTAACAGCTCATAACTCTGAACTTTCCCCACGTCCCCGGTGCCATTCAGTACCGCCTAAACTTTCCTCGTAAAACGATACATGATACAGGGTTACTTGCAAAACATGTAGAAACCAGCAATACGAAACAGTTTCACAAATAACCCCGAAAAAAAAACCAAACGCCCGTAAACAGTACGTTACTATCAACCGATGGCTATCGAACGAAATTTACGAGTGCTACATCTGTTTACCATACAAAAGCAACGGAATTTCTACCCTACCACCTTCACTCTAAAGTCTAAATTGGTCAGCTTTGTTTTACTATTCTCTGAAATTCATTGCTTGTCAAATTTCAACCAACACGTCTAGACGTTTAGGTTCAAATTGGTATGAGTAATTTTAATGATTATCCGATTCACAATCTGACGTGTAAATTATCGAATCGGAACAATGATCGGAGTCGTGAAATCAGTTTGTAGTTAGCGGTGGAGTGACGTCATTAAAGAGTGAAAAATAGGTGAGAAAATACTGATTTCTTCGGTGTAATGGTGTAATAATCAAATATTTAATGGGTATTCTTAGATAACGTAAATATAACAGTGTATGTATAACGTATATAAGCAAATATAAAGTGTAAAATCGATTATAATACCATGAAATGTGGGGTTTCTCAGTTAACGAATTTGCCATTTTAAAGAGTAATTTTTTTTTTAAATTCCAAAAATCTTCTTTCTGTACGGAACCTTTGGCAAGTAAGTGAAACACACTATGACACACATAGAACATGTCAATTACAGTTATTTTTTGAAGTCTATATCACCAAAATCGTTTTAAGCAGTGATTAAGTTTAAAACGAAGACTCTGTAGTTTAAGCAGGGTTTCAAATAAAGTCATTTAAATCTATCAACGACTCAAAGACTACCCTTAAAAAAATATTTAACTTTAATTCAATTCAGTTGAATATTAATGACCCATTCCAACGTTTCTCTTCAAAGCAAGGAGAGGTTTTTTATCCTTAATTTTACGATTGTCTGGAATTTTATGAAGAACGACAAAGCAAGATGTTATCTTTTAAATGTCGTGAAATATTTGGGAAGAAACGAAATGTGAATAATTTTATGGAAATTTCGATTCTTTTAAATTTTCTTTTCATCTTTCCGTATATGACTAAAAGGCTGGCTTATCAATGCACAGCCAAAATCGCTGCTCTTAGAAATTTGTAATTTAAAGGGGGGAGGGAATGGGGGTTCTCTGTATGATGTAGACACCCTCTAAGAAAGGACTTTGAAGATGAACAAGAAAACTTTGGTAAAGATCACTCTTAGCGATAAGTCTGCCGGTTGCTGCTCTAGTTTTGAAGCTTTATCTTTTTACTTGTCATTTCTGGTATGAACAACAAAGAGTTTATCTATCTATTGTGAAATAGAAAACGAACGTGGTTTTCACACATTTTGTTATATATATTATTTTGTATGCTAGGCTGGATACAGTTGCGAGCGCGTCTCGCTTTATTAAAATCACTCCTTGAAAAAGATCACCGAATGTGATCGAAACTAGTAGCAGTATCTGACTCAATATCACGTGAGTAGTCCAGTGTTAATAACAAAATCTATTACGCATTTTTACAAATATATTTTACGTAATAAATCTCGAATAAGCACCGGTTAGTAAAATGTTTTCTCCCCAAAACTGTCCCCACTTTACCGACGGAAAGATAACAATATCTCATCCATTTCTACTCTGATAGACCTCCATTATCTAAATATAAGGAAACATTAATATTTCTCATTTATATTGTCTAGGCTTTGAGATGTCGGGATCAAATGGCGTTTACGAGTGGGATGGGTAGATAAATGTCCTGCTGAGATTTCGTGGTGTGAGCGAGAGGCAAGCTTATTATAGCGATCCATTGTGAGAACCAAGTTAGATAAATAGATCATTATCATACAGGTCTACCCTCAAAGGGTGATTAGGCTGTATTCCAGCACGCTGGCCAAGTGCGGTTTGGTGGATACACATACGCCATTGAATTTCTTCTCCGGACATATGCAGGTTTTCTCACGATAATAGATAAAAGATAATTTTAGTAATTTTGTTTAAAAATAAAACAATAAGAATCAAATAATACCAATAAAACAATAACTTTAGTTTAAGCAGCGGTTCACCATCAGACAGAATAGTGTCTTTTTATTATGGAATTATTTTTGGTGTACAATATAAAGGTAGATAATTAGATACCAATACATATGCTTAGTATTATATTGTACGAAGATAGTATGTAACTCTATGTCTTGTTAGCATAAACAAAACCAGGGCCTCTATTTCTGCGCCAAGCTTCAGTTCAGCAGACTCGGCTGTTTTTTACGAATCCTCCCCACAATCCATCAAACACGTTTTTGTTTATATCTAGTTTACTCTAGCACAATAAAACTTCCCGACGAGCACGTAAAAAGCCGTATTTATTTACCCGGGTTCGATTTCCGCCGTAAAATCGCGATCAAACTACCGCTGAGCACCTGTGCTCGATACAGTTGCAGCCAAACTGTATGGCCGCTCCCGATTTGAGATAGAAACGGGCCAGAACGGATGAGAAAGGCGAGATAATTAGAAGAGTAGATAGCTTTAGGGAGGCTTACGCCACAGAGGCGACTTTTACGAATCATTGATAGATTACGTACCTATATTTTATTTCATTTAAAGATTAAAGGCTCTTTATTTTATATTTTTTTTTGTTTGTTTTCCTCTCCAACCTAAGGTCATCTGGAAGAGATCGCTCTTAGCGATAAGGCTGCTAGTTGTTGCACTAGTTTTAACATTACGAGTATGATCCATTTTGTTTGTAATTTCTGGTGTAAACAATAAAGAGATATAGATCTAATCTATATGCCTCCGGGATATGCGGGAATGTAATGGGATGCCAGGCATGGACTTGCTAGAGACAGAGAAAGATGGCGCCGGTTAGTATCGGAGGCTAACACAATTTGGGTCGCTGCACAGACAAAGTTAGTTATATTACCGTTCTGAACCCAGGCGTAGGATAGCAGCGAGCTACACACTTACTTAAGTTGTATCGCGGATTTATGTGGTAATTCGCAAATGAATTTGCATAATATTGCTCTTAAATCTTGAACAAGCGTGAACCCTTGCTTGCGTTTTTGTGAGAGAATGATTAAATCGAAATGAATAGAATAATTTTTTAAGTGTTAATCATTCGCTATTGTACTTCGGCTTTCGCAATATTTAACGGGAAGATGGGCAATAAGCAAGTAAAATGAGCGAATTGGCACAGTTCTGAAGCCACATCTGGTACTTTTAAAAATATTTAAAATATTGTAGACTAGTCTTATTCTCATTGAAAAGGTTCTGTCATTACTATATTATAATGAAAGCAAGAAATAAGCGACCTTGAAATAAAAACCGTTTTAACTAAAGCGGATATAAAGTTTGTCATGAACTGTATAAAGTAATGTGCAAAATTATTTGTGTAATGTTCCTTCTTATTTTCTTTACAAATGTTTTTTCTTGAGAAAAGTTTGAAAAAACATTTTGTTGGGTTATAAATCTGGATAAAGAAATGTAATACAGTATTTTATTGTAAGAGAAGTTCCGTGAATCTCATTATAAGCTGTAGGTAAGTAGGCACTTGAGTTAATTTTGAGGAAAAATTGCTTTCCACTTGGCCTAGTATGAAATATAAACACTTCTTACAAACTTTTTTACTGTAGAGTGTATGTTTCTATCCATATTATACTAAATACTAAGTATACTTTTCTTCTCCTCTTCTTCTTCTTAGATATAAAAATGAATGGCCGCTCCACAGGTATTGTTAAAAGAAATAAAAGTTAGTAAAGCCGCGAGGTGCAGCTAGTTATAAGTATAAAAATCAATCGCCGCGCGCCGTGTGTACCTACTCGCAAAAGACTGAAATTGACAAATTAAGCTTATGACTTCTCAAAAACGGCTCGACCAATTTGAAGTTTAACGACGAATGTAACACTCTCTCGGTTTGTACTTACGTACGTTTGTAGTGGATCTTGATAAAATTTGATAATGACTAAGGAGGATATGTCTACTGCATACCACAATGATATTCATAGAATTGCTACAATTGAGGACATATTCGTAGTTACGAAATACGATACTTGTATCTATACATGTATTTTCTTCATGAAATTCTGTAAAACAATCGACCGTTAATCACAGACAGAACGATATCATGTTCACGGCAACAAAGTCGTGGATAAAACCTATAGTTATGAATATTGTAGTGTTCTTAAAAATTCGCCGGCAGGCTTAGTTCTCAAGGGAAATACGCCGCTGGTAGTTAGCTTCGCACTTAGGCACAAAACGTAGAAAGAACAGTAGCGAAGCTTCATAGTAAGAGCGCTCGAGCAACACACACATAGACATCGCTCACGGTCGCAAGTCATGAAACAATCTGAAAAATAAAAAAAGTTTTAGAGAGTTCAAAATTCTGGGTGACGCAGACTTGTTATGGGCAAATGTGACGCCTGTGAAATCAAGTGAATGACTTGCTCGTCTCGTGATTTAATTGTATAAAAAAATGGCTGAGGCTTTTAAAAGTCTGAAAAAGTTAAAAAAAATGTTTTGGAATTTTCGAAATTCTGGGTGCTGCAGACCTGTTATGGACAAATATGACATTTAACATCAGGCCAGCGATTTACCCGTCTCGTCACTCAATTGTATAAAATCAATCGCCTGAGGTCCCGAGGGCAATTGATCCAAGATTCAGAGACTCGTGTCCGTGAGCGATGTCAATGTGTGCGTCGCTCGAGCGTGTTTACTATGAAGCTAAACTTCTGTTTTATAAAGTGTTGTGACTTAGGTATAAAAGTATGAGCTAGATTTGAGATTGTAGTGGTAAGGCTCTTTTGCAAAGCCCGCCTGGGGAAGTACCACACCTTTGCCAGTTATTCCACCGCCAAGCAGTAATGTGCAAACATTAATGTGTTCCGGTTGGAAGGGCATTGTTTCCAGTGAAATTACAGGGCAAATGGGAGATTAATCAACTTATATCTCATGGTGACGAGCGCAGTGCTGTGCCGCGCAGGGTCTTGAATTCTGCGAGTTCAAAATTCTGGGTGGCGCAGACCTGTTATGGGCAAACGCGACGTTTAACATCAGGCGAGCGATTTGCTCGTCTCGTCACTCAAAATTACATAAAAAAAAGAAAAATCACTTATACAATCTGCTTGATGTTTGCAGTTTTTACATAACCTAAGTCAAAAATCATATTCTTCGATCCTTTCTAAAATAAAGTTTGTTTTTTTGTTCTACTCTTATTAATATTATACTGCGACACAAAGGCCTTAGGGATAAATAGAAATAAATTATAAGCCTATTTTGTTATTATAAACCCCTGTCAAAACAAAACCGAGTGAAGTATCACTAAATCAAAAAACTTTAATACGAGTATATTCAAATGAAATCGAAATAACACAAGCCCAAAACAACGAAACGTCCAAAGTTTCGTCATAACTTCGAAGCCTAGATTTCTAGAATTTCTAGAACTTTGATTATCATGAATTCAACTCAGTAACTTGCAAATAATTAAACAATGCTCGACTCGGCTTTCAAAACAATGGGCTAAATTTATTAATCAAAATTCTTGCATGTAAGCAGTACAAGCACATATTATACAGCGTTATAAGGAAAGGATATGCAAAGCTGAAAAGGGCATACAGTACTCATCAAAATAAACAACTTTTACTGAGGATCCAATCTTGAAATAGCGGGAAAATCCGGTGTTCAAGTTAAGTTAAGAAAAATGTCAATGACACTCGACAAAATGTATGGAACAGATGATTTTTTTCTGTCATAGTGTCAAAGTTGCGATAGTAAAAGTGCTTCCAAATGATAACTATTACGAGCCCTTTTCGGCTTAGCATACCCTTCTCTTATAACCCCGTATACCTAATAATAGATTACTACAAATACAGGGTTATTTATAAAGGATATGCCAAGCTGTTAAGGGCTCATAGTATCTACTCATCATTATGAACAACTTTACTATGGGACCAACCCGAAATTCGCGAAAAAAAATCAGCTGTCCCATAGAAAAAATGTCAATGACACTCGACAAAATGTATGGAACAGCTTTATTTGTTTTCGCGAATTCTGGGTTTGTCCCATAGTAAAAGTTGTTCGTAATGATGAGTACCATGAGCCCTCTTCGGCTTAGCATGCCCTTTATGAATAACTCTGTTTAATATTTCAATGTCAAATCAAGTAAATTATCTACGCGCTGTAAATTCTTTACTTTCTAACGAGTCAGTAGAGTTAAAGACTTGCAACTCTCTCCCCGTTTATAATGTAGAGTGCTTATAATATAGTGGTAGTAACTAAGTTCGTAACGACGAGTGGGTGGCCGTAGTGTCGTAGCTTTTACACTGCCTAAAGGCCTCTGCAGGCTGATTCGGAAAGAATTCGAATTTGTATGTAAAATCTCGGACACATTTCACATATTCTTTCCGAAGGTTGGGAGACTTTTCGAAGATAATCGTCGAATACATTCGATGTTCGGATAGCTGAATCAGCCTGCTGAAATGGCTTGGCGGTTGTTGTTACAGTGGTGATAAGTGTTATAGTGCGCGGATTGTATATTATAGTACAAACCGCATAAGTAGTCAATAAAAACTTGATTCGCATAGAGTTAAACGTGGTTTCGTAGCAATGGATGTTTTTGTGGAAGCTAATATTTACTCTTATGTAAGTTGAATAAAAGTTTATTTTTTAAATAGTTGTTGTAATTAAAATAAATAACGGCTGAGGCCGCATCGAATATTTTTTGTATAGCCAAACAATATAGTGAAAGGTGTGGGTTCTCTTGGTTTATTTTCTAAGGAAATCATTATTGTTAAAAAAGGCGGACGGATAGGTTAGGAAAGGCCTCGTACTCTTTTTGTATGCTTCATGGACAGAGAACTATAAAACAACCATGGCCTCTCTCAGAGACTGAAAAACTCGTGCGAAACGCTTTGATTCCACCTTTATTGTGTGAACCGAGAGTGTGGAATGCTCTGCCCGAGTGGGTGTTTCCCGATAGATATAGGTAATCTGGGTGTCTTCAAGTCGCGAGTGAATCGGGTTCTTGTAGGCGCACGTGCTCCATCGTACAAGTAGACCGCATCGTTGCTTACCATCACAAGATGGCGGTCAAACGCAAAAAATCTAAAACTAAAAAATCGGCTAAGTGCGAGTCGGACTCGCGCACGAAGTGTTCCGTACCATTGTCTACGAAAACGGCAAAAAAATCACGTTTGTTGTATTGAGCCTTCTTAAATATTTATTTCATTCTGTTTTTTAGTATTTGCTGTTATAGCGGCAACAAAAATACATCGTCTGTGATCAACTGTCTAACTATCACGGTTCATGAGATACAGCCTGGTGACAGACGGACAGCGAAGTCTTAGTAATAGGGTCCCATTTTACCCTTTTGGTATGGAACCCTAAAAAGGAAAAAAGCATCTTAGTACATTGCAGGGTTTTCTCACATGGACATCTAGTATAATACTAACAGTTCCCCAGTCACATCCATAACTAAGTCAGCCACTGTCTGATTTCCCCTGTGCGCCACTTCTTGACTGATTTGAGGCGAAGCCGAGTTAATTGATCTCATTACAGAGGTTGCTGGGCTGGTGACCTTATAGCTTCGATTATTGCTGGTGATTAAGGATTATAGACCTTAATCAGACGCAATTATGGCTACATATTATTGCTTTTAAGAGACTGTCTCGGTTTTTTGTCTTTTCACGATGAAATGATAAAGAGTTCAGACAAGAACCGTTTACTATTTTTAAAGAACAAGTAATCAAATAAAACAACCTAAGTAACTAAAAAATAAATGATAAAAACCATATTTTCAAAATCGGTCCATTTGTGTAGAAGCAACGATGTCTGACGACACACAGATAGTTTTTTTTTCTTTTAAATAAAACGTTTCATACTCATATGAAAAACTAGGAATAAATCATGTGTCGGGGATGCCATGGGACACACACAAAGACAAGGACAAATAAGATAGACAAACTCTTTATTGGCTACACCAGAAATTACAAACAAAAGGATAATAACACTCGAAATCAAACTAGTATAACAACTATCAGCCTTATTGCTAAGAACGATCTGTTCCAGATACATACGTTTTAAACTCAAAAAAACCCGGTGCAAAATGTAAGTAACAGACGAATCTAAACACATCGTCACCTCGCAATCTAAAATCGATCAAACCGTTTAAACCGAAACTGATTAAACCGCCCAATCCCTATGTAAAATGATTATTATCACAGATTTTTAATAATGTCACCCTTAAATATTTGCCTTGTTCCTCCCCCTCTTCCCCCTGTTTGCTTCGCCTTTAATGGGACGTTGATGTATTAAGGACACTTATTCGGGGGAAATGGGGACAGACCGGGGGTGAAAATTATTTCTTATTATGTTTTATGTTGATCGAGCACTTAGCGCGGAAAATAAAGGTTGGGAAACTTGATTTCTATACCAGGTCGCCATCTCTGTGGCTCACAAGGACTTTCTTTCTATACCGATATTTCTGATGAACTTTATATTTTTTTTAACGTGAATAAGTCCGCTTTTGACCACTAACTCGCCTGGTGGTAAGCGACGATGTGGTCGAAGATGAAGCACGTAGACTTAGAAGATACCTCACTCTGACCTTGAAAAGCCCAAGATTGTATGTAACTTTGAAATAATATACTTTATACTTTATTCACCTGTGACGAACTTACACATCTGCCGTGCAGGCCCTAAAACGCAGTATGAGCAAAAACGCGGTTTCGAGAAAACAGCGAAAAACTTTTCGATTTGTTTTTTTTCCATGTTACAAGGTTTTTTGACGGATGTTTTGATGGCCATCGGGCGCACCGGAATTCGAAGAATGACTTTACGAAAGAAAATACGCCCTTAGGTTATTATATTATATTTAAAAACTATTTTGAAAAAAATATTGAAGAATCTGAGCCGTTACGACACTTAAAATTTAGTCAGAAAGTACGCATAAACAGACTAAAATGCAGTAATTTGAGTTAGTACTGCAAAATTATGCGTGACATGTACTATTTTGCTGTTTAAAATGCAGTATCAGTTATATTTTACTGCATTTTAATGTGTGTCTTTAATAAAGTGTAGGTGCAGTATGTGAATAATTATTGGCTTAATTATACATTAGTTACTTATTTTATGGAGTAAAATAGAGAATATTTATCAGAATCATTTTTTATTAAATATTAAGTAGGTAAGTACGAAATGAACACTTATCAGCCATGCCAAAATATGACGTTTTATTATTATTCTGACATAATAGTTCAGAATTTTATGACATCTTTACAATTTGGCTTAGTCACACTAACAGTAATAGTATTTTAAACTTAAAACATTTACGAGGGCGGCACTAAAAGTATCGGGAATGAAATATTTCCACTGTTCCTGTCATATTTAAATCTTTTTAATTGAAAACTCCTTGGTTTTAAAAATCGAATACCATTTATTTATTTTAAAAAAGATTCTCGGTCTTGTCACAAGGTCTTGTCAAACTTGTTTAGTCGTTGAGAAAATGGAATTGACTCGAGAAAATTCAAGAGCGATGATTTATTATGACTTTCAAAGTGGTTTAACACAATAACAGTGTGTTGATCGGATGCTTTCTGCATTTGGTGATGAAGCCCCATCCAATACCACAATTTATCTTGACACATTTTTCCATACGATGGAACCAATCATTGAAGCAACCATTCCATTCGGAAGTTGGGGTCTCCAAAATGGCCGTTTTGTAGGCGTCCACAGCTTATTCAGGTGATGAAAATCTCTTACCACGCAATTTATTCTTTATTCTAGGGAAAGTATAGAAATTATTAGGGCCTAGGTCGGAGCTGTACGGCGGATGGTCTAATAATTCTATGTTTTCTTGCTCCAAAAACTCTTTTGTTCCGTGCGCGGTGTGAGAACTCGCATTGTCGTGATAGAGGATGATGCGGCGGTTGCAGTTCTCTTTACGGAGTTCAGAAACGACCTGTGACAAACAAATGCTAGCATACCATTCTGCATTAACCGTTCTTTGTCCCTCAAGAGGAATAGTCGCAACATGGCTGGTTTAGGAGACAAACGTGGCCACCATTTTTTTTGCAACACTCCGTGAACGAACAATTTTTGATGGCTTCAACTCATTTTCGAACACCCAAACTCGTGACTGGTTTTTTGTTTCGGGTTCGTACGCATATATCCAGGATTCGTCACCTGACACGATGTTGTATACAGCATAATTTGAGGATCCTGTGTGGAATCTTTCGAGAGTTCTGACGCACCAAGTAACGCGAGCCGCTTTTTGCTCTTCACAGAGCGAATGCGGTATCCATCGGGAAAACAACTTTTTTACACCTAATTGTTCATGGAAGATTATTTGCATTTGACTCATGCCAATGTCTAAAGTTGCCTGAATTTCGCGATATGTCACATGTCGATCTTACTCAATCAGCTTACGCACAACATCAACGTTTTCTTGGGTGACTGCAGTTTTTGGACGACCTTGACGGGGATCATCACTGAGCTTGACACGTCTACGTTGAAATTCAGCAAACCAGCGATAAATTTTGTTGTTTTGGATGGGGCTTCATCACCAAATGCAGAAAGCATCCGATCAACACACTGTTTTTGTGTTAAACCACTTCGAAAGTGATAATAAATCATCGCTCTTGAATTTTCTCGAGTCAATTCCATTTTCTCAACGACTAAACAAGTTTGACAAGACCTTGTGACTAGACCGAGAATCTTCTTTAAAATAAATAAATGGTATTCGATTTTTAAAACTAAGGAGTTTTCAATTAAAAAGATTTAAATATGACAGGATCAGTGGAAATATTCCATTCCCGATACTTTTACTCGTAGTGCCGCCCTCGTAGAACGCAGTAAACTACTTCACAAAAGCAGTGGAATATAACAATTTGATTCAAATTGCCAACTAAAATGCAGTAACTTACTAATCTTACTGCAATTTAGGCTGTAAATGTTATTGTTTAAGAGTTAGATATTATCGATTATACTGCAGTAAATAACCCGAATACTGCAATTTAACTAGTAACATTGACAATAATATGTAACCTATGATATAAATAAAGGACAAGTTTTATCAGTTTTACTGCATTTTACAATGTTTTAACCGTATTCAAAAAATAGGCGATGCTATCTAAAATACAACATCCTAGTAAATTACTGCATATTAGTCTGTAATCATTTTGAAAACTATTAAAAATAAACTTTGCAGTATTCATATTTTCAGAACATTGCCTACTTACTGCATTTTAGTTTATATGTTCACTATATTTTTAAGGTGTAGTAAACCGATTTTTTGTATCAATGATGACATTTACTGCAATTTACCTGGGATTTACTGTAATTTACCCGGGGTCGTGTTAGACGTTATTGCTATTACTGCATTTTAGATAGTCTTACGTTACAGTTTGCATAAAATATGCTTAGTTACTGCGTTGAGGCATTTGTTTTTTTCTATCTTGCAGTTAAAATAATGAAAAACCAATTATATCATTCGATTTCTTATGGCGTGCCCATTACGGTTCAATATTTAACTCAAAATCGCCAAAATGTCGCTTACTGCGTTTTAGGGCCTGCACGGCAGACATATGTTTTATCGCATGTGAAAAATTTACTTTCATGTAGTGTTGAAAATTTGACAAATTTACTTTGTGGCAAATTAACAACATCCCTTCTACCTCCAGTTTCACTTGCGGTAACTATTAACTTGCGTTCACAGATTAACACTAGGTATCAGATTAAACAGCTGCCTAAAAAATCTCCGTCTTATTTTCGCACATGATATTTCACGACAGCGAAAAGTTGTCAGAGCATTTAAGCAATGACTAACTTTAAGCCATGACTAACTTTAAGCAGTCTTTATAAGTAAGGCCCTTAGTTAACCGTTCCATAAATTCGTTTAGTTCTAGTTTAGTTCTTCTCCTTTAATTATATCATCTTTTTAAACTGGTTATGAAATGTCTGAAATAGGCATGACGACAGTATCAAAAAATCGCCGATTCAATGCTTTCAGGGGACTAGCCAGATTAAAAAAATTTAAAACACATGTTTAGTTTTATTTTTAAAAAACAGATTATTAAGATTTTCAATAAATTAAAACATTAAAATACAGCAATCGGCCATCTTGTCAGAAACAACAATCACAGCGTATGACGTCACGCTTCAGTGAACTCAGGTCATCCGCCGCTCATCACGCATAGAAACAATGACATGTTTACTAGCCGTGACGTCAAATCGACGCCATGACACAAGCAAGCTGTTTTCGGGCACTGTTGAAAAAATATGTGAAAAATGGCTTCAAACTTCGTTAAACTTAAGTTTATTACCGAAATAAAGGCTTTTTTGTAAATAGTAAATGTGTACTCACATTATGGAAGAGGATTTTAAAATCTTTCGTCACGCCTATTATAAATGTTGTGAGATAATAAAATACTCAGTATACGGTTCGTATATTCTTACCTAAGCGACTGTTACATTACACGTATAGCCAGATGTTAGTAACACGTTAGTATGAGAAAAGGTCACAGCACACTTAGCTAAGAGTTGGTGTTGAACACCAACTCATCTCCAACTTACAGCGCAACTTCCAAAACTTTTCATCCTTTAGGAAATTGACTTTTTGACTAGTTTTCGAGTGATCGACACTGTAACAAATAGAAGAGATGAAAAGACTTGAAAGAACTAATGAAAAAGATTTAGACGAGCGCTGGTATGGGACGTCGTCGCTTCAGGATGATTCCTTGAGACGTGTTACTCGTACGTTTGAAGAGTATACTATACTATGTAGAAACCGCAAGTAGAACGAAAAGATTTTGACTATTGAATAATCAGCGTCAGATGTCATTACATTAATTTATTTCCACAATAGCATGGTTTCAATTTTGAGTGGAAGTTTGAAAAATATAGGGGAGAATGTATGTTAGGTACGACACGTGAACAACCAGTAATCCACGCATTATACTCGTAATTAATTACATAAATGTTTTATAACGTTACATATTAATCCTTCGTTTAAATCTCGGTGGTTAGTAAGATTTGAAAACCACCGAGATTATTACATTATCATGTTATTACGCTATAGGTAATTAGCACGTTAGACATTGTTTCCAAGGCATTTTGCTTTTTTTTTTTTTTTTTTTTTTTTTATGTAATTGAGTGACGAGACGAGCAAATCGCTCGCCTGATGTTAAACGTCACGTTTGCCCATAACAGGTCTGCACCACCCAGAATTTTGAACTTGCATAATTCAAGACACTGCGTGGCACAGCACTGCGCTCGTCACCCTGAGATATAAGTTGTTTAATCTCCCATTTGCCCTGTAATTTCACTGGAAACAATGCCCTTCCAACCGGAATACAGTAATGTTTGCACATCACTGCTTGGCGGTGGAATAACTGGCAAAGGTGTGGTACTTCCCCAGGCGGGCTCTGCAAAAGAGCCCTACCACTACAATTGCTTTGTAGGCAATCTGATCATAAAGAGTTGACGTTGATGTGGAGTTGCCATAATGCGCTATGGTCTCAAAACAGCGTATTTATAATGCGCCAGGTGCGCCTTACGTCCGTCTTTATTACGGACAGAAGTAGAAACATTGCGTCTCGGACGGGGTTTATTGGGAAAAATATAGTTACACTTGTAATCGTACCTACTAGCAGTTACTAGGGCTGGGCTTCGCATTTTAGCTGCTATTTTCCAGTTTACACACATTTTATTAGGACTGAGAGCTGAAAAATTTAATCTAAATTTTTTTAGGATAGAAAGCTGAAAATGTTTTTTACGGATTTTTATTATATTTTTATTTTATCTTGTCATGGTTTTTTAAGGTCTTTAACAATTGTCTTAGTCAATTGTGCCTGTTTTATTCTAAGGGTGTTTGAGTATTATCTTGACGATAACTTATGCGTTTAGCATTAATACAATCTTCCGTAATATATGACGTTTAAAGATTTTGGAATGTGACAAATCTATTGTGTACGAGTGTTTTTATTTTATTTTTCAGGTAAGTTTTGTTTTTAGAAACAAAATCATAACTCCTCGTGAATCCTGGTAAGTGGTATAACCTTAGACTGTGGTAAGAGCTGAATATTGTATCATATAGAGGGTTTTACAGAAAGGGTATGCTAAGCCAAAAAGGGCTCATAGTAGTGTATTATGAACAACTAAGTATTACAATGAGGCCAACCCGACATTCCCAAAAAACAAAAATTTCTGTTCAATAGGAAAGTGACAATGACACTCGGCGAAATGTATGGAACAGTTGATTTTTGTTTCGTGAATTCCGGGTTGGTCCCAAGTAAAAGTTGTTTATGAGGTCTATGAGCCCTTTTCGGTTTAGAATTCCCTTTCTGTAAAACTCTATATTGTGACGTCATAATACACGTGTCATCTTCCATTCCATAAAAGTCGCAACAAATTAAATAAACCACACTGAACCTGACTGAACTAAACCGAGCTCAAGTGACTCGCTGCATTCTAGTAAACAACGATTAGCACGTCGTCCATCGCGCCGTTAATGGCAATCCGCGACCGCAGCGCCGCACAAATCACGCAATGGAAATCATGGGCCTATATATCATTCAACGGGGCAGTTAGCTTTGAGGTCTGGGTAACCTAAATATGGGAAAAGCGGTTGCGGTAAAGCTATTTCATACAAAGTTCGGTTTTGATTCCTGGTATTAAGTAGCTTGACATGATAGAACTAATAAATCTGTTTTGATTTATTTATATCTATAGACTAGTTACAGAGAATACCCGGATAAAATAATCCGATCTTTGCACATTAAATAAACTTATTTTGTATCGTAAATCCATTCAGTAGGTATAACAGTAGGTACTTGAACTTTTCATGAATTATAAAAAACGTTATTGAATTACATTTTGGTTATTATTTATTCCCTGAATGTACTCGTACCACGGTTAGCAAAAATATTATTTGTAATAGTACCGTCGACGTAATGGAACGACGGCAAACAATAATTACCACAGCACCATCAATGGTACTCTCTAATGGTACAACAGTAAGTTAATGGGCTCAACTTTAGAAACGCACCAATCGATTTCAGGTTTCAGACTTCTTTCATAGATAGGTCTTATTATAAGAAGGCTTCCTGTAAACTGCTAACTTGCGGAAACATATACTTTTCGAGATATTAATTTTTGAAAATCGAGAAATTCACCTTACATTTTCACACAATATAGGTTATGTTTCAAAACTGGGCGTTCCGTTATACGTTCTACGAACGTTGAAAAACTTGTCGCACTTCACAAAAAAATTAAATACGACTATTTATTTTTTATTTATGTGTTATATTATATTATTTACTGTTACGAATGTTTTCTTTTTCAAAAAACATTTTTTTAGTCTACATTAACAAAAAAAAAATTATTACTTTTCTATTATGACTTAACGAACTTGTAAAAAAGGAACGTAATCGACGCTATGTAGTTGTTGTTGTTGTTATTATGATCGTTAGGTTCATTTTCTACGGAAGCAAACGACCAATAGGTTAGGTTATGTTAGAACATGAAAAACAACGCACGAGCCGAGCGAGCGTAGCGAGCGTGCCGCGGCAGCGGCCGGCGAAGTGCTAGAAAGCCAATCGCTTTTTAGGACAAAGGCGTTAGGTTAATTTCTACGGAAGCGAAAAAAGTTAGGTTATTTTGGTACACAAAAACACTCATATCTCCGGAAGGGGGGGTTTCCGCAACTCCACCCTTTAGGGGAGGGGTCTACCCCTCCTCCCCCTCCCCCTCCCACTCCTCCCCCCCCTTAAATCGATTGGTGCGTTTCTAAAGTCGTACCAGTTAATGATTGTTACAACATTTATATCTGAAAATTATACAACAGCAAAAACATCTCCTTTCTGAAATTGAAAGTATTTAGATACAATTCTAATTCCAACTAAGTATACCTACTAAAGACCGAAAAATTCCATAACACAAAAAGAGCTCGAATACCGCCTTAGGCACCAAAATTTTCTACAATTTTCAGTCTTCCCCGAAATGACAGGGTGAATTTACGACCACAATTTATGAGACGAACCACGAACGAAGAATATTTATCGACGGGGAAACGACTTGGAAACGGATTTAATGGCCTTTTAGTGATTGGCGCGAGTGATTCGAGGCGAGCTGCTCGCTTGTGTGAGTAGCTGTAGCCCTTTTTTGGTGAAGGGGGAAATATTTGAACAAAGAGGCCTTATAGTCGACTAAATTAGGAAATGTTAACGTCATATATCACTTTTGTTCATACAGGAGTTATAAGGAAGGAAAGAAAGGAAGGAATAGACTAACGCCAGAATAGGGCTTCTAATAAGAATAGAATAGTAAAGGCTTTAAACTACTCCACCGACAAAAACAAGACTTAAGTATCTAATTGATGAGAAGAAATTTTGACGAGCACTATGAAGCTAGAATAATTTTCTTGCAGTTTTTATTTAACTTGCAATATACGAGAATGTAACCATGTAACTATGTTTGTTCGGGTTTCTAAGTGTTTTGAACCACTTCCCGATGTCCGGTTGAGCTGAAATTTGTTATACGAATACGTGTGTAACTCTGATAATAATGTAATAAAAGCTTGTTTTTAGAAATACATATTTTAAAAATTAACTTAATTGTCTTTTTTATTTAATAAAATAATAATAATGCGTTTCTTAGACCCTTAGTCTATGGCCCTTGGAATTGGAACTCTTGGAACCCATGGAATTCCAGAAATGATTTGGCACGAGTGATTGTCAGTAGAGAGGCTCTAAAATCGTGCCCGGGTCGGAGTGATTTAAAACTCTTTGGTATGACGCCGACGCGGGCGGCGGCGGCGCGGCACGCGATAATGGTTCCTACGTGCTGGGAAAATCAACTTGGATATTTTTCAGTATTACACATAGATCCTAGTGTTTTTCATTAGCAACAGCGCGTTGAAATAGGTCAAGATAATTATCTTTTTAAGGTCTTATTGCATTGTTTTCAGAGTTACAGGCATACAAAAGGCAGTTACATAATTTGCAGTTGTTACACTATTTTTAAATGTTAAGATCCTTTTTGTCTGTAATTTCTGGTGAACAATAAAGAGTTTATCTATCTATCTATAATTTGACCAATATCTTATAACAAGGCAAGTTAATGAAACTTGTGTTTATGATAATGATAAAGGCTTTTCTGGAGCAGTCTGAATTTTAACTGTTACAATTGCTCTCATAGATACTCAAAAACTAAAAGAAATAACCGGTTTTTTTTACTTTTTATTAACCTATGGTGTCCCACTCTTTCACAAAGGTCTTCCACATTATTTTTACTTATTGTATAATATTTGTCATTTTTATTCCCAAACAATTTTGTATTCATTTCAAATTCGCTTTTAACCGACCAGTCAACAGAATCAGTCGATTTATTTTGATGTTATACTAAACTGATGTTCCATTAAAATGTATTTTCATTTTAATTCTCATTTGCAACCACGAGTAACTATCGTTTTAATTATGACCGTAACTAAATAACATTTAGGGAATCGTTAAATTTTACATTGCCTGTATTTACTCGTTTTATTGCAACTTCAAACAGAAGTTACAGTCATTGCGATACGTTAGTATGTTTGTTTGTGTAGTTTTTAGTTAAATTAGTAATCTAACAATATTTTGAAGCGTAAAATGGAAATTGCTGTTCTTTATTTTTTTTTTACTTTTAAACCTTCACGTATCTATTAGAGCGAACCAAACAAAATAATAAATATTCAAATCGGTCAAGCCGTTCTTGAGTTTTAGCGAGACAAACGAATAGCGATTTATTTATCTATATAAAACTAGCTGTTCCCTGCCACGCTTCGCTGTGGATAAAAATAAATTGATAAAATTATATATCATGCTAAAATTTCAGCTCGATCGGTGCAGAACTTTTTGAGTTTTTGAAGCGTACACAAACCAACATAACATTTTTATATTTAAAAGATAGATAGATATAGAAGAAAACTAGCTGATACTTGAGATTTAGCTGCGGCCTTATTTGTTATTTTTTTCCGATGTTAGATTCTGACTTTATGAAATTCGAAATGGGCCAGTTTGGCTTTTCACATGCTCGAAGTGACGTCATTCTGGGCTTCAATTTTACAACCTTATGATTTTGAAATCAGATTGGTGACCAAATGCAATGACCAAAAATTAAGTTTTTGTTTGAAATGGAACTAGATCGAAAGTGTCGTAGCTATGCTTTGAGGAGTTATCATTTATCAAAGTAGCTCTGATTAACAACACGTGTTCAGTTTTTTGAAGATCACCGGTATCCTATCCAGCAGTTTGAAAAAAAAAACAGCTTATCAATAATCTTCTTCTTCTTATCTATAAAAATTTGATTTGAATATTGAAAAACGGGGGTGAAACCGCTCGCTGGTGGCAGCTAGTTTTTAATATTTTTCATCATTTTTTTGTCTCTTCAACCCTAAAGAGTTTAGCAAGCAGCAAGCATTACACACCACAGATAAAATCTACCAAGACTGGCTATACACACCACAGACTCTCTAGCAGTTACTATAGCAGTCTTAACACGACAGTAGCTCCGAGTACTGGTGGCGACATTAACCCAGTTGCGGCCCGTAACCGACAGTCGGCCGCCTTTTGTTGTCTTAACAACTTCGGCTGCTACGAATAAAGGAAATTCACAAATCAGAGATTATCTCCAAAAGGCTCCTCAAAAAGATTGATACAAGAACTACACTCAAGATACGGATCTACAGATTGCTTAAGAAGATCGAAGTGTGCTAAACTTTTTTCATCGCGAATCGCAAACGATGTGATCATGAAGCCCGTAGATTTAGAAGACTAAATGTGAATATATACATTATTGAATATATATTTTTAGATTTTTGTTACACAAACGCGCAAAAATATCTAATCAGATTTGTATGAATTTGGTACGAAGGTAGCCTGGATTAACACATAGGCTTTTTATCTCAGGCAATTTCACGGTTCCTGTAGGAAAGGGAGTAAAACAATTAAGTGGAGCTAGTAGTTAATAATAATATATAACGCTTTGTTACAGTCCCCGCAACCCACGCTTACTTCTAACTTTGGTAATTCCATTTTCGTCGCAACACCGATCTCGTAATGCCGTACGAGTATCTATAGAGTGGTAATCTGTGTCGATGCTTGGATACCAAGGCAACGCTGAAATGTGCGTTTGCCGTTTGCAGGAAATTTTGCTCTAGTGTATTTGACTAGTTATGTGCTGTGGTTTTGCATGTAATTTTCAAAATCCTCGTGAGGAAATATAAGTGTATTTACTTATAGATATATACCATACTAAAATCTAAGGCCAGCAGTAGGCGATAGAGAGATAATGATGATGAAGATCAAAGACTGAAAAAAATTGTAATAAAAAAACCATTAATTTTCATGAAAATGTACGAGTATAAGTTACAACCAAAAATGAAAGTATCTAATTTCTTAAAGTTACTATGATATCATATCACTTAGCCCTACTAATATTATAAATGTGAATGTAAGTTTGTTTGTTACGCTTTCACGCGAAAACTACTTAACCGATCATCATGAAACTTTGTACACATATTCTTGGAGGTATTAGAAGTAACATAGGGCAATTTTTATTTAAAAAATCAATGCATGCGAAGCCGCAGGTAAAGATAGTTTTGATATAGTTTGTTTTTTGCTTTCAACTCCCAACTTATACAAAAAATAATTCAAAATCTTCATCACCCTGTACACTGATTGAGACAAGATATAGTCCATGCCAACTACTATTATTATAAAATATGCAAACGAGCAATTTGAGTATAAATTGGCAATCAAGGGTTGCGTGCAGACAGGTGACCAAGTTCTGCCGACGAGCTACAACTTTGGTCTTTATGCTAGAATAGCTATAATACTCCACCCTTTGCTTGTGCAATTTATTTGTGAAATGTGAAACTTACAAAGACAGAATTTCATAATAAAAAAAAAAAAAAAAAAAACTTACAAAGGATATAAGTTCATTGATATAACACTATACAACCATTTCAGCTTAGCTTATAAGGAATATAAGCTAAGCCGAAATGGGTCATAGTAAAAGTTGTTCACAATGACTCATCATTGTGAACAACTTTTACTGTAGGACCAACTCTGAAACCGCGAAAAAAAAATTAGCTGTTTTATACATTTTGTCGAGTGCCATTGACATTCTATGAAACAGCTCATTTTTTTTTGACGATTTCAGGATTGGGTTATATATGGGTTGATTACAAGTAACAGAGGCCAGACAATAAATGGACATTTTCGGCCGAGCAAACAACTCATGGTTATAATGACTGTCTCGCCTTGTCAATCCGTTCATACAAGCCGAGTACTCGGCAATGTACTCGTTACGTGTAATCTATCCATTAGTACAACTGGTTCATAACGACAAGATCTTTTCGGCTTAATATGACTACCCTCTTCTTAAAACCCTGTATACCTTAGGAAGTTTTGAATGTATCACCTGGGTCCTGGGTAAGTAACCTCGTACAGGCCGAGTGGCTAGCACTGATATCACCAGGGTTACATAGTACCGTAGGACTTAGCCAAAAGGAGGCTGTTGTACTTATCATTTTTAACGTTTACTGTAAAAACAGACCTGAAATCCTAAAAAAATATAACTGTTCTATTTCGTTGAGTGTGAATAACATTTTTAATTACGCACATGTGTTTGTGGTTTTAGGTTTGGCACTGACAGCGAGTGGCCTAAAATTTACAGTTCTCGCGAGTCTCTTCAGAGTTGTCAAGGTTATGTGCCTGGAAGAGATCGGTCTTAGCGATAAGGCCGCCAGATGATGCACTAGTTATTAAGTGTTTTAAAAAAATAACGTTTCACACTCCTAGCTTTCGCTTTTCGAGGATACCATGGAACACATACAAAGACAAGGACAACTAACACCCAGACCCAGAGCAGATATTTAAATTCATCATTCAAATATCTACCCGGCTCGGAATGGAACAGGTCATCAGGTTTTGGTCCTGTTTGTCTGTAATTTCAGGTGTGAACACTAATGAGTTCATCTATCTAGGTATGAGCCATCGTATACATTACAGTGAACGCAAAACGACCGCTCGCGGTGGGACCGGCGCCTAATTGGAACTAATAACTACGAGTAACTCTATGGCCAACTGTCTTCAAGCGCGAATCCAAGATTTCGTTCTGGGGCATTTGTGTCGATCTTTTAGTGGACCTATTTTTATATTAAACAAAAAATTGTTTGGTCTTTTGAGTCCGAATGTTTTATTTTTAGGTAGGTAAACAATTAGTAATTCCTCGATGATGATGTTTTGAAATATTTCCAAAGTATTTATTTAAACATTTGAGTTCATGAGGGGTCAGTAGCCGTTGTCCATCGATCTAGCATAGATAATATGTTCACATCAGAAATTACAAACTAAAGGATAATAGAACTTAAAATTAGTGCAAAAACTGACGGCCTATACGGATATAGAACGTAAGCATTTTTAACCGACTTCAAAAAAGGAGGAGGTTATCAATTCGACTGTATGTTTTTATTTTTTTTTTATGTTTGTTACCTCATAACTTTTGACTGGGTGAATCGATTTTGATGATTCTTTTTTTATTAGAAAGCTGACGCTTCCCATTTGGTCCCATTTGGTCCAATTCTGATAATGGTATCCATGAGAAAACTATATAAGTCTTAAATTTGCATTAAGTACGTGCGCGAGAAATAGATGAATAACTCAATAGTCGGTCTTTTGAAGTCGGTTTTTGTTTTTTGTTTCGTAAAAATAATGTTCTTGTTTTTATGTCAATTCCGTTAATTTTCCCTGTAACCGCGCCTGTCACCCCACGCCAACAAACATCAACTTGTCTTACAAAAACAGTTTATTCTCATCTCTGATCCGAGACGAGGCGTAAAACTCTTTATTCCTTGATTAAATCGCTATCGCCGCCCATTTTCCCGACTCAATCGGAAATAATCTCAGAAAGTGCTGCCATACCTTTTTATAACTAATACTGGCTGGGTCCCGCGGGTTTACGCGATATTAAATTTCATAAGGAGTCGAGAAAAGGCATAAGCAAAAAGTTAGGGCGAGGCGCAGTTTTAAAACGATCACTAGAACTTATGAAATGTGTAATTTTTGATAATGAACACAAAAACATTTTATGAGCCGTAGCTCAGTGGGAGAACAGCCGCTTCGCATTCTTGAGGTGGCGGGTTCAAACCCCGACTCGTAGCAATGAGTTCTTTGGGACTTATGTACGAATTGACACACTCTCTACGCTCTTCGGTAAAGAAATCATCGTGAGGAATTCTGTCGTGAGAATTTCTGACACGTCCAGAGAAGAAATTAAATGGCGTATGTGAATCCAACAACCCCCAGTTGGCCAGCGTGGTGGAATACGGCCTAATCACCCTTCGAGGGTAGACCTGTATCCCAGCAGTGGGAGGATTAAAGGTTGAATATGATGATGATGATGATTACTTACATAGGTTAAGCTTAAAAATATTACCTTCATTTTGGATAGTAAAGTAAAAAATCAGAGAAATATTGTATTGTATCGTATTGTAGTTATTTCATAAAATGTCAAATTAACAAAAACAATAAAGTAACAATTCATATAAGTAGCATATTATATAGTTAAATTAAATTAATAAATTAGTACAAATTAATAATGTCAAGTATAATAAATATGTCAAATTAATATAAAATAAATGTTATAAAAATTAATTCAAATAGTAAATTTATAAAATTCGTTGAAATCATAAAAGGCTTTTCCGATGAGCTATTTTTTTTATTTGCTTGTGAAAGATTGCAGTTTAGGTAATGTGGTTATTTCTGTCAGCAAGTGATTGTAAACAATCGGACCCATGACATGCGTCAATTTGGAGGACTTCTCGAGGGAATGCGGGACCATCGCCAGCTTGCGTCTTCGGCGATTTGAGTCGCTGTGCACGGAGCCTCGCTCTGCATACGTCCCTATGTTCATTTTTACATATACTGCCACTTGGTATAATAATATGGCAGGTAGCCTTAAGATTTCTAATTCTCTGGAATATGAACGAGCTGGAGCGTCCCATTCACACGCGCTAGGCATCGCACAGCACGCTTTTGCATCTGAAATATTCGTGTCCAGTCTGCGGCTCTAGCCCATATCTCAGTTCCGTATTGTAGCTGCGAGTGAACCGTTGCGAAATAGCATGCTCATTGCTCGTGCTATATGACCAGGGACTATCCTCGCCACCCGACTCACTGCGAAGCATGCGCTCCCGAGCCTTCCACACACTTTGTCTATATGGGCGTCCCACTTTAAACCACGGTCTATCTCAAAACCTAGGAACGTAGTTGTATACTGTTGTTCAATACTCACTCCGATACCCACTCATAACTTCTTCAATAAACAAACATACTTTCACATCACAAAGACCACAGCTACTTAAAGATAACACTCACCGACTAGTAAGGTGACGTCAGCTGTGACGTCACCCAATGCCTTCCGGTTCCTCCACCGGAATGGAAGAGACACACGAGACATTATGTTATTTTAAATAGATAAAAGTTTTAGTTTTTGCTCTTGTATGTTCTGTGCCTTCAAAATTTTGTTTAAACGTCGGCAAGCAATGAGTTGCAAATTCATAACTCATAGATATAATAGATATGGATAGATAGATAAATAATCTAGGTGTCTTCAAGTCGCGAGTGAATCAGTTTCTTCTAGGCAAGCATGCTCCATCGTAGACCGTATCGTTGGTTACCATCAGGCGAGATGGCGGCCAAATGCAAGCCAAAAATAAAAAAATATATAGAGGTAAATTATAATATGTTTAGGACTTATATCCACAGGACTCAAACAAAACTGAAACTATTTCTTTGGAAGTCATTAGTAATTGTCTTTAATAAGTATGGGTATTTTCCAAGTCGGCGTGTTTCATCTTCGACCACATCGTCGGTTACTAACAGGCGAGTTGGTAATCAAACGCAGATTTTATTTGAAAAATCTGCACACACATACATTTTTCTTTCTCATTATCATACAAATTTTGTCTAGAAGATATTATTCTGAGCTATAAGACCGCCTTTTCAAATTCAAATTCAATTTGTTGCGAGTATCTACAATGTTTTACGGTACTTTTTTTTTGTTAAGGATTTATAACAAGATTTAACTTAAACAAGACTTGCCTAAAACATGATTTGACCCACAAGTAGGTACAAGTATGGCACATACATACTAATTAACACGGCAAGTTAAATATAAGCTTGTAAAGTCCACTTTTCAAATGACTACCCTGTTAAAAAAACAACTCAAAGCAATAAGCAATCTCAGTAGGTTCTGACCCTTCCTCACCCTGATGACGGCACTGTGACACCCCATCGCGCAATTTCGCCGCCATTTTACCTAAGTGAGGTGCGACATTGCCTCAAACGGCTACAGACTACCCGCAGAAATGCCGAGACTTAATCGACTGCTGCTGCCAACAGTATCGAAACTGCAAATCGCGTACTTTATAGGAGAGCAGTTTTGAGTTTCAAATTTTACATTTCAAGGTATAATTATTTTACTAAAACATCAAATGGGGCAGTTTCGACACTATTCTGGAGACATGGCAATATTTTTTTTTAATAGGTTTTGTTAGTAGGTGAAATAAAAAAAAACTATTTTGCACTTTTGATGCTGTTCGTAGCAGCAGTATAATGCTCCATTTAAAAGCATTGTCCTTATTTGTCCTAAGTGACGAAGAGAATCTGATTACCGAGCGTGAAAACACGTAGAGTATCTTCGATGGTTTTGTACTTTTGAAAATTCACAAAAAAGATCAGCTATTCCATACTTTTTGTCCAAGGTCAATGAAGTTTTTGTACAGAATTCTGTTTTTTTATGAATTTGTGGACGGTGGTTAGCATTTTAGAGTTAACCTTGTATATGTTTCTAAGTTAGAGAACAAAAACTGTAATACTTACACAAATCGAAGTATACACACAAAAGCACTTCTTCAAAAATAAATATCTGAAACACTTTACCCCCCTTTTTTCGACGATAAGCTTGCTTTTGACCGTCATCTCGCCTGGTAAGCAAAGATGCGGTCTACGATGGAGCACGCCCGCCTAGAAGAAACCGATTCACTCTCAACTTGAAGTAACTTATGTTACCTTCTCTCTACCTCCGCCGTCCACATCGCTTGTACACAAACTACTAAAGTTCAACTATTAGCAAATAACTCCAATAACTAAGAGAACAAGTTTAATACAATTAAAACTATGATAGGGCAAGTTCTGCTGCGCATCGAACTAAAGCACTCTCTGCAACCAACTTGGGTAGGTATCTTAACATGTTGCTGAAGAAAGTTTGTTTCTTTGTTTTTCAATCAGAAGACAAGCAGATGTGTATAAAATATGGTATGGAGTTAGTTTCTACCATGGATTTAAAGCTAGCATTAAGAACGATAGCGACCGACATAGCACAGAGGATTAGCAAGCTGAAGTGGCAATGGGCTGGTCGTATCTGTAGGAGAACCGACAACCGTTGGAGTAGACGGGTTCTACCTCTAGAGTGGAGACCACGGATCGACAAGCGTTCGCAAAAAAAATCAGCGGTTCCATATATTAATTTATCGAGTGTCATTGACAATTTTCTACGGAACAGCTGATTTTTTTTGTGAATTCCGAATTGTCCTCATAGTAAAAGTTGTTCATAATACGTACTATGATCCCTTTTCAGCTTATATACCCTTTCTGTATAACCCTGAATACGTATACCTAGTACATATAACGAAGCGAATATTGCTGAAAACCGGGATCACCGTAATCGGCATGTCATAGAAATAGATATCCGGGATAAGGGATATATTTATCCTGCGAGCCTGGAAATGGGGATATTTTGCAGGTTTCGGAATATGGCCCTTGTGTTATGGAATTTCGAATAGCAATGGAGGGCAATGAATCTTTTATATCGATTTAGTTTTATTGTATAGATAGGCTTGCGTTTGCTGTCTCGCTTGCTCTCGAGTTTCACTCACACGTTAATGGGTTAATTACACGTAACGAGTACAGTAGCGAGACAGTGCCCTCGGCCGAGTACTCGGCTTGTCTGAACAGTTTGACGAGGCGAGACAGGCCCTAGAACCATGATTTGTTTGCTCGGCTGAGTGTGCGCCTTTACTGTCTCGCCACTGTACTCGTTACGTGTAATCAACCCATTCGATTCAGGGTTTTCTTTTTTATTTTTATGTATACTAAGGGACTCTCCAGTAATGATAAATGAAAGAAATGAAAGGATCAAATGTACATACTGTACCGACCCCACAGAAGTAGAATAAGGGTTAATAAGGGGAAGAAGATGATGATGATTTTAATGTGAAAGATTATTTTTAATTAAAGAGTTTATTTCTAATAAACTCAACTTACTACCTAACTTTTTTTTTTAATATAGTTTTTTTCTTCTTCGTTTCTTTTTCTTTTGAGTTTTTAGTTTTCTTGTCGACCTGTTTGGCTCAGCGGTGTTGTATCCGCCTTTTAAGCCAAAGTTCCCGAGTTCGATTCTCGGCCGGGCAGATGTTTAAATGTTGAATTTCAATATCTGTTCTAGGTCTGGGTGTTAGTTGTCCTTGTTTGTGTGTTTTATGGCATCCCCGACACAGGATTTATCTTAGTGGGGAGCTATGAGTGTGATACGTTTATTTATTTTAATAACTTAGTTAGGTATTAAAATGAAACTGTTTTTTAACACGCTTTTATTTAATTTTTTATCTGATAAAAACATTTTTCTGTTTGCCTGAACAATTTCATTTCAATTTGAATTTTATGGCGTTTTACAATAATTACAAGCATCGCCATTTACAGTTCAAATACAGCTCTAATAAAACCTACACCAGAAAATTCATTACCCTCATAACGAACCTTATACATCGTACGAATATTCGCGGGAATACCCATAAAGGACCCTTTACATCATCCATCGGCCATTTCAATCGAAATTACATTTTTACTATTGGATTTAACTGCTTTTTACAACTCGTCGACCGCTGGAACGACCTGCGGGGTCTCGGCGGTCGTGGTGTGAAATCACCCTTATATCCTCGGTTTGAATTTAACGACACGTTTATAGAGAAAGGGTCTTTATGTATTTTTGAGAGGATTCCGTCTGATGATGAATAATTGAAAATAGCGCGTAAAATGTTGCCAAGTTTTGTGTTTTATTTAATTTAATTCATTTTTTATTCAGACTATAGGAGGATACGTACAACTCTTGATAACGTCAAATACATAATTTCGTAAAAAATAGTTTTGAAAAAAAAATTTTTTTTAGGCCCTTTTAAAATATGGATCACGTGACTAAATATTTTGTATGGAGACTCGATAGTTTTTTTCTCTAATATAGCGAACTTGTGCCACAAAAGTTGTTCACTTTGACGTGTAGAAGAACACCCTTAAATATTACAACACCTTTTCATTACACATTTTAGATACATATACGAGTATATATTATTACGGCAGTTACTGCCATAGAAGTCATTTTCAGATCGTTTAAGTTCAAAATCAAAATTATTTCAAACATCAACATGAAAATGTGTTTTTAGTTCCGAAGTAACTAATAACAAAAATCGACTGCAACAGTATTGAAACTGCAAATGGATTTTTTTACAGGAGATCAATTGAAAGTCAAAATTTGATATAATTTAATAAGTTACAAGAACATTATTTTTAACCGACTTCAAAAAAGGAGGAGGTTATCAATTCGTCTGTATGTTTTTTTTTATGTTTGTTACTTCATAACTTTTGACTGGGTGAATCGATTTTGATGATTCTTTTTTTATTAGAAAGCTGACGCTTCCCATTTGGTCCAATTTCAATTTAGTCCAGTTCTGATAATGGTATCCATGAGAAAACCATATAAGTCTTAAATTTGCATTAAGTACGTGCGCGACAAATAGATGAATAACTCAATAGTCGGTCTTTTGAAGTCGGTTTTTGTTTTTTGATTTGTAAAAATAATGTTCTTGTTGTAACAAGAACATTATTTCAGCTTTTATATCAGCTTTCTAATAAAAAAAGAATCATCAAAATCGATTCACCCAGTCAAAAGTTATGAGGTAACAAACAAAAAAATAAAAATAAAAATAAAAACAAACAGACGAATTGTTAACCTCCTCCTTTTTTGAAGTCGGTTAAAAATGTGTTTTAACAATTTTATTCGATCTGAAAAATAATAATTTGTTTCCTTAAATGTATGTACAATATTCGTTTAACAAGTACAACGAAAAATTCGTGATTCTGCAGTGTTCATAGTGTTCTTAGCAGAAGTCGAAATGTCCTATTAATTTCTGAGTTTGCTGTAGCGACGTGACGGGAAGCCAAAATTAATAAATTTCGCTCCCACATTAATTTCACTCAAAAAACGCTTAATCACAAAGAAATTCCAATCCAGTCCATAGAATATAAATTGTACTAAAAAACCAGTAAAGAATGTAATTATCTCCCATCCATTTTACAAGTCGACTCGCCAAGTCGTGAGCCAATCGATTTGCATTCTTAACTCGACCGAATAAAGTTTACACTCTGGAAAGGAACTTTTGATTAATTACAGCGGATTCGAAGTCGCTATCAAGTTTCGGAAAGTTGGTTTGAAATATTTATCAGATGGAATGGTTGAAAGGTTTCTGAGAGATTGTGGTGTATAATTCTTCGTGAAAGACAGGCGAGACTTGGCAAGTTTTTTTCGTCACCGATAAAAAAACGAAGAAAATACACACCAAACAAATTATTATTACAGTTGTGGTATATAGGACTCGTTTGCCGAGCCCGCCCGGGGAAGTCCCACCTTTGCCAGTTATTCCACCGCCAAGCAGTATTTTTTTATTATGGGCAAACGTGACGTTTTACATCAGGCGAGCGATTTGCTCGTTTCGTCACTCGATAACATAAAAAGAAAAAAATATATAGGTACAGGGTTATAAGGTAAGGGTATGCTAGCCCAAAAGGGGCTCGTAGTACTCATCATTGCGAACAATTTTTACTATGAGGCAAGACTGAAATCGCGACAAATAAATCAACTGTTCCATACATTTTGTCCAGTTTCGTTGACATTTTTCTATAGAACAGCAGATTTTTTTGTCGATTTTAGGGTTGGTCCCTTAGTAAAAGTTGCTCATAATGATGAGTACTTCGAGCCCTTTGGCTTAGCATAGCCTTTCTTTATAACCCTGTATACCATTACACAAAACTACGTTTGAGTAAAATAACATTCGACATACCATATCGTAAGAAGCAACATACCGCTTTTTACATGCCATATCGCCTAAGCCCTAAAGCTATTTCTTCCAGACAACCCCAACCCTCCTTGAGTAGTCGAGTGAGATAAGTCGTTCACAATTTTCAAATTAAGAACCCGGAAACCATTTACTTCTCCGCTGAGCTCAACTCCATAATTAAAGTGTCCAAAGGTAAAGAGCTTCTTTGGGGCCCTTTTAATAAATTATATCCGAAATTAATGCGAGTACACGAATTATGCCGCTTTTTCGCAAAAATGCCTTTATTAAGACATCGTTAAGCCGACGACTTGTTTAGCTCAGCGGTTGAATGTCTGTCTTATGTGCAAGAGGTAGCAGGTTCGATTCCCGGCCGGGTCAATATTTTGATTATGAATTTAAATATAAAATAAAATATATTTTTATTGTGCTCGCGAAAATGTCACACAAGTAATCTTAATATATATAAATTACGTGTCACGTTGTTTGTCCGCTGTAGACTCCTAAACTACTTAACCGATTTCAATCAAATTTGCACACCGTGTGCAGTTCGATCTAACTTAACAGATAGGATAGTTTTTAGTTTTTTTTTTTTTTTAATCTCAATTTATAGTGTCTACCCGTGCGAAGCCGGGACGAGCCGCTAGTATATTATATTACATAGTTGTACAACAACAAAATTACAAGTTCTGCAAGTTTACATTTTTACTGTGGAAACTATCGTAGTTTTGAAACATTTTATTATAACTAACACGAGAATACTCGATTAAAATTAGGCCGTTTATTACGACTAGTTTTGATCACATTCGGTGATCTTCATTAGGAGATTACGTGATGACGCAAAAAAAATATTTTCAGGCATCAAGCTACAATTTACATTATTCTATTTCTGTAGGCTACACCGATTTTAATATGTAGAGGTCTTGGCCCTTGAAGTAGCTTTAGCCTGTGTCAAGAATGCTCTAGATTCTAGAGAATTCTAGGGCTGAATACGAAAACGGCCTCTTATCATGAATCTACATTATGAGGCCGATTTATTATTATCTAGAACCCATAATGTATGCTCAGGTGACCATCCCCTGTCTCTTCGTGCGGAAAACTTCTACAAAATTACTGTTATGCACAATCTTGATAAAAATCCTATTTAAATACGGTCTATTTTTCTAGTTACGAGTGAAATGTGGCACGTGTGCCACTATCAAAAGGGACATCGGAATATATGACGGTGTTAGCTCTAGTATGCGTAATACGTAACAGCTCAATGGTTGTGACACAATTTGCATTTTATTTTTGACCTTCGACGTAAATGTCTTGATTGCACGTAACGAGTACAGTGGCGAGACAGTAAATGGTCACACTCGACCGAGCAAACAAAGCATGGTTCTGGTGACTGTCTCCCAGGCTCCTTACCTTACGATGGAGAGAATACATAAATACATAAACATAAATACATAAACGAAGATTATCAGATCTTTTATCTTTGGTTTTTAGGGTTCCGTACCCAAAAGATAAAACGGGACCCTATTACTAAGACTCCGCTATCCGTCTGTCTGTATGTCTATCTGTCCGTCTGTTACCAGGCTGTATCTCATGAACCGTGATTGTAAACAGTTAAAATTATCACAGATGATGTACGAGTATATCTGTTACCGCTATAACAATAAATACTAAAAACAGAATAAAATAAATATTTGAGGGGGCTCGGTTACAACAGATATGATTTTTTTGCCGTTTTTATAGAAACCCCCACCCTATATGGAACCCTTCGTGCGCCAGTTCGACTCGCACTTGGTTTTTTTTTAAATATATTATAAACTTGTATATTATTGTAAAATTGATCATTGATCTATCTAAAGGTTTAGATCCCGTCCACCGCCCCACACGCCATATTAAACCCCCGAGACCACACTTCCGATCCTGCGAGGATGGAGTCTATTATTGGGGCGCCCCTCCCCTGAGGAGGCCGGCCGATACGAACCAAAATAAATGCTTATTTATGGACTAGGACTTCATGGTAATTACTCGTGGAGAGGAAATTATTACGAAAATATTAGTAAAATTCTTTTAAAATGGGACTGATGGGACTGATGGGTAGACGTTATGGGAACAAGAACATTATTTTTACAAAACAAAAACCAAAAACCGACTTCAAAAGACCGACTATTGAGTTATTCATCTATTTGTCGCGCACGTACTTAATGCAAATTTAAAACTTATATGGTTTTCTCATGGATACCATTATCAGAACTGGACTAAATTGAAATGGGACCAAATGGGAAGCGTCAGCTTGCTAATAAAAAAAGAATCATCAAAATCGATTCACCAGTCAAAAGTTATAAGGTAACAAACATAAAAAAAAAAAACCTACAGTCGAATTGATAACCTCCTCCTTTTTTGAAGTCGGTTAAAAAGATCTCACGCGGCCGTGATTGGACTGACTTGGGAGAAAATGACACGAGCGAGCGAGGCCTATATCTAAAAGTGGTTGATAATGATGATAATGATGATGCATAGAAAAAAAAAAACGTTTTTGTTACGTAATAAACAATAATCTAAATACACGCACGGCTACTTGCGGAAGATTACGGCCTGTGTATTTTTAAGAAAATTTGTCAAAACCATGTCAGTTTTCATAGGAAAATTATATGGGAATAATTTTATCATAGTTAAAACTTATAATAATAAGGTTTTTTAATTAATAATTTTATTATAGTTTTTATTTTGAGTGCATTTGTGACAACTAGCTGCGCCCGCGTTTTCATCTGCCATCCTACCGGAACCCTTCTTTCTCAGATAAAATTGTTCTATCTATTAACTTAGAGTAAGAGCTACTTCCACACTCAATTTCATCTAAATATGTCAAGCTGTTTCAACGTGAAAGATTAACAAACATGAATTCACACAAAGATGTAAACCTGTTTCATTCTGTTTTAAAGGGCTCTCATTCCCATATAATAAAGAAAACTTTGTTTCCCAAATAAATCCAATTTGAAACTACACCAGACTAGCCAAAACAATTTAGTTTTATCTCTATAATAATATAACAGAAGCAATTTAAAGTAGACAACTATTTTTCGTCTAGTCTGTTTTCCTCCAGATAATGTCACAGGGATGAATCTAGGTCAAGGCGCCTCGTATATCCTAATACTGGGCACTAACGGCTTTAGTACCTCCCAGGCTTTGGGCAAATAAAAGAATTATCTAAAGTCTGCTAACCCAATTTGAAAAACGAAATATAAAAGCGTTTGCATTTAAACAAGGTGAAACGGAAAGGTGTAGTAATACTTAGAGTGTTCTTCTACACGTCAAAGTGAACAACTTTTGTAACACAAGTTTGCTGAATTCGAGAAATATCCCACCAATCAAAAAAAATTCCGACGACAAAAAACATCTAGGAAATTGTTAAACCGTATACCAAGCTTAGTCGAGATTTGTTGAGAAATGCGACCTGTACGCCCGTACCAACAAACAAACAGACATCCAGACAGATGAAAGCAAACTTGGCCAGTCGTATCATAGACGCTGCGCTCGCTCGGTCAACAAGATGATAGGTAGTACTTTTTTTTTTTAAACGTTTATTTGTACTAAAAAAACTAGAAAAACATTTAACAGTATGCTCTGGAGCCCACACTAGGGTGACCTGTGTCGTGGGCTTCAGGCTCTTCCTTTTACGCCAAAAGATACTAATCTACAAGAATACAAGATAATGAAATAAAAAATAAAATAAAAACAAGTAACTGTCAAAACTAGTAGACAAAGACAGTGTAGTAAGTATCATGCAAAACAAAATTAGTTGCTATATCCCAAGATGATAAAAAATTCAAGGCATACGTACTCTTTTACGGGTACTTCTATTTCTCTTTTATAATATTTTGCGTTAAACACGTGAAAGCTATCGTACGAGCAGTTGGCAAGCACTCGGCAACAGCAGAGCACGGCCTGTTGAAGACATAAAACAACTCGGAGCCCGTAAAATCCTTCGGAGCCATAACTTAGTCCTGACTTGAGTACGTTAAGTGCCCTCGAGTAACTTGGAGCTCAATCAGGACGTGTTTGATGGCATCTCAGATCAAGTAGAAAGGCAGATAAGAATCCCGCCTGAGATACAGGTGAAGTCAAAAATGCTACCCTACAGCCCGTGTACGTATACTTCAAGCACACATTGACGCATTAAAATTACCAGAATCAATCGTCACTTCTTACGTCAGTTGCTCAGAGAACGTGGACAAGAAAAATAAGTAGTAATAAGGGTAGTTTTTATGCGTCAATATGTGTAGTATACGGACACGGGCACGTAGGGTAGTTTTTTCGGCTTCACCTGTATCTAAGGCGGGACTCTATCTGCCTTTCTACTTGATCTGGGGATGGCATACAGACTGGATGAAAGTGAAAGGGCTTTCAATTAGCTTGTTAAAGATTAAGGCAGAGCAAACAAGCGCTTAATTTTTATTTAAAAAGGTGTTATAATTTGGCAAATAGAAATATTAGGTCAAAGAATACTTAGCTGTTGTGAAAATGTTAATTTGATGAAATGATTAGTTTTGTGCCAGTAAGGAATATGTTGGCGACGCGCTCATTAGTATGTTAAGTTTATTATTATAACATTATATGAAAATTTTTAACCAACTTCAAATGAGTCGGTTCATATTATAATAAGAACTTATTCTTATTATTCTTATGCAGTTTTTTGGCTTGATTTCCTGCAAGCGAGGATAGACCGCGCCTTCAGCGGTCGACGATTGTAAACGTCAGTGTCAAAAAGTCTTCTGTCCGCAACAAAAACCGCGCCCTATACGAGTATTTTCTTTAATTTCGGTCCAAAAGTAATAAATCTGTGTTTTTTTTTGTAAACAATAGTGAAAAGTGCCAAGATTGTTTTTCTCACACGAATCGCGTCTAATAGTGACCTCGACGTCTACAAAATGATTTCATGCATTTTTTGTTAGTATTAAAGAGCGACAAACAGGCAGACTGTCATGATGGTAAGCAGGGGCCGTGGTAGCTCAGTGGGAGAACCGCCGCTTCGCATTCTTGAGGTGGCAGGTTCAAACCCCGACTCGTACCAATGAGTTCTTTAGGACTTATATACGAATTACTTTTAATTAATACTGGCTTTTCGGTGAAGGAAAACATCGTGAGGAAACCTGCATATGTAGTTCACGCAAAAAGGGCCGATTACCGGCCTAGTTGCGGAAAAAGAGCCCGCTCTTTATCTTTTTATCTTAAGCAGATCGTCGCCTATCACCTGCAACACTAGCGGTGTTGATGCAGCTTTGCCAGCCCGGAGAAGCCCGAGTCTTTATAAATAAAAACAATAGCCGAAAACCGCCTAGTTTGGTATTGACTCCACCGACAAGAGCAACGCCGCCAATCTTATTGCCGAATAAATGAATATAAATGAAAACGACCACGGAGCATACTTCCGCCTCAGGTTGGATGACATTGTAAAGGCGGCAGTGATTGAGAATGGTATAAGATTTAAACTCAGTAGTGGTTGGAAAAACGTTTGATAATGTTGATGACATGAAATTACTGTATTTAACAATATAGGGTTATTTATAAAGGGTATGCTAAGCCGAAAAAGGATCATAGTACTCATCATTATGAACAACTTTTACTATGGGACCAACTCGAAATTCGGAAAAAAAATCAGCTGTTCCATACATTTTGTCAAAAGTCATTGACATTTTTCTATGGAACAGGTGATTTTTTTATTCGCGAATTTCGAGTTGGTCCCATATTAAAAGTTGTTCATGATGATGAGTACTATGAGCTGTTTTCGGCTTAGCATACCCTTTATGAATAGCCCTATATAAACACAAAATATCTATAAATTCTATATCTATATATATAAAAGAAAGTCGTGTTATGTTACACTACTTATAACTCAAGAACGGCTTTACCGATATGGCTGAAAATTGGTGAGGAGGTAGCTCAAAGCCAGGAAACGCACATAGGATACTATTTATTCCTATTATACTATTTATTCCTATTATACTATTTATTTCTGTTAAATAAATTCGATAGCATTCAAGTGTGAATTATTATTGACATAAAACATCAGTCACTATAAAACGAGGTAGGTATAACAAAAAAGAATCAGACTTGGAATAACAAAACGACTTATTATACTCTTTGCGCAAATGACAGCTATGTAATGGACGTATGGATGACAATTTAACAGCTAAACAGATTTTGACGAAATTTGGTATGAAGGTAGCTTAAGCCCTAGGTAATATGTAGATTACTTTTTACCCCAGAAAATTGAACGGCTTTCCGCTATTCTTGCAGGACAGCGGGTGAAACCGCGGGGCGCAGCTAGTTTTATATAAAAATCAATGGCTGTGCTAACCTTGCCAAAGCTTAGCAAAAACTCGAAAATGGTTCGACCGACTTGAATATTTCTATAATTTTATTTTATTCGCCTTAATTCAGGGGTGGTTTAAAAATAAAGCACAAAAAGTGGCGGTACAAAGTTCACCCGGCTATACTCGTACCTACACTTACGGATAAAAAACAGAGCGCTTTGATTTGGGTAAATGCCATTACTTCGTTTACAAAAACAAATTTAACAACTCGTAAAAACATTCTGCTCCTTGACAATCGAATACAGAAGCTCACTGATGGCCTCAAGCTAGTGGTGGATTAGTATAGGCTTTATTTGTTAATTTTTGTCGCCCCTACCCCTACCGACTAACGTCCCAGCTCACATAAATACTTTCTTTAAGGAAATCATGTTCGACATAAAATTATTATAATTTTATTTTATTGTAATATTAATTGACATTTTTATTTTAATTGACTAGTTTTGTAGACAATTTGGACTTTTTTAATGAACTAACTGTTGTATAGGGGTGGCATTCCTAAAATACATAGATTTTATTTTTACACAATAAGAATGGTCCTGAATTTGCCGCCCTTTAAATCTGCCGCCAATGTCTCCAGCCTAATCAGCCTGGTAAATCCGCCCTGCCTCCAGCCAAGTTCATCTCGCATGCAAGTCCACGCACAACTTGCCGATAGGTCAGCCGTCTCGCCGCGCGTGACGAGCGCGTAATTGTCGCCGGGACACGGGACACGGGACGGGGGACACGGGACACGGGGCGAGACGGGACGGGGAGCTGTCATATCGCGATCGGGAATCAGTATTGACAGCTTGGATAGCTGCTGGATTCGGTTGAGGCCTGGTGTCGAAGTGAGCGACGGCAATTTCTGCATGCTTCACAGCAACACGGTTATTTATTTTGGTTCAAAAGAGACATAATTATAATCGAGACACAAAAAAATATCTAAGCAATATAAAAGCCAATGAGTAGAATGTATCTGTTCCCTTTAACCAAAAAACAATCCTAACTCAGTTTAGATTGGGGTTATTTTAGGTTTAATTGTATTTTAAGAAACGTGCCAGGTTTCGTGACGCGCTAGTTGTCCAATAACATGTCACGTTGCTTAGATGGGCCCTATTCTTAAACGTCAAATATGTAGAAGCCGTGGGGTTACGGACTTTCTTACGCAGTTTAGTTAGGGTTGGTTTCGATAAATAAAACAGTAAAGTTGTTAAAGAAATTGTCTCCTATCTTGTATATTTGCCTTAAAACCGAATCTACTTATCTAAAAGTGAGGAAACAAAATACAACAATCCGTTTTATTTACACGGCAGTTCTCTTTAGAACCGAAGCACTCTTTTCTTTTCTATTTGAACCCACTTAGCTATTTTCGCTGCAAGAAAATAGGGACAAGTTTTCGAATATGCGAAAACCCGGCAATTGTGGTCGGAGTGCACTTGGGCGCTATATGACGCGACACGACAATACGAAAAGATAACTTTTTTTGGATAGACTATTTATGAATATCAATTTTTTAGTATATTAAATAAACGTCAAAATGTTGATGGGGGATTGAAACTATTTATTTTCATGAGGTAATAGGATAGTCCATAACTAGTTACGCTATCTAAAAAGTCTACCTGTATATATATAATATTTTATTATAATAGATAATTATAGACTTTTTTAAGATTTTTTAATTAAACTTTAGATAATAGGGCCAATCTCCAAGCGGCATAACACTACTTTAATGCAATGAAAAAAATATATCGTCCGTGTCATAAATATCACACACCACACCATCATGACGTGATGTTGACGACATAGTGCACTCACACCCTTATGTAAATCGAGCCTCGAATTCCGGGAAATTCGATTAGGGTCGGGAATTCCCGGGGATTCCCGACAGTCCAACCCGTCGAGTGTCGGGTGTCGACTGTTATTGTTATCCGATGATTTTTATTCGAATTTTTATAGTTAGTCGGGGCTTATATGCATTTAATACCTTATATGGGCGGCGTAAGGTCGATTTTGCAGAATTGCTTTGAATTAATGAGTACTAAGAAACTAACACAGAAGCTGTGTTATCCTCATTTGCTCGATAAAGGATAGAATTGCTACGAAGTGTGCTACGAACTTCGTAGTATTTGCTACGTATTTTCGTAGGCATTTGTAGGTTTTCTAAAGCTATTCTATTTATACTCGTAGTTACTATTATTTTAATTATTTAGTTATTTTTGGTGTAAAATAAAATTGTATAGTATTCGATAAACTGTATAAGAAAACTAAAAAACGAAAGTAAGTAAGTTCGGGTGGAATCTTACAACTCAATTTTTAACCACTTCCGATGTCAGGCTGAGCTGAAATTTGATGTATACCTCAAGTGTGTAACTCCGATGACAATACACTAAAAGCTCATATTGAAAAGTATTTGAAAAAATTACTTATAGATACTCGTAACTTAGTTTTTTTTTTGTGTACAGTCGAATAAACAATAAAAGTGAAAATAAAGCAAATTACTCGCCGCAAATCGTGTCACTGGAGTCTGTACGGACCACATTAAAAATTAGTCACATATTTTCATTTTTCAATTCACATAATCGAGATATTTCCTACAATATAACCACAACAAAACCTCACGAAGCAGTCGTCCGCACGCGCCTGTCTCCGACATTATAGCCTCGACTGTCACTATATCGGAAAACTTCACCGATACGACGCGACACGATACCTCGCTGTATTTGAGGCGAAGTTTTAGGTGAAACTTTAATATATACCTTATGTTTAAGTTTCGAATAATACTAATGTTATAAATGTCAAGATTTTGATGCTTGTGAGTTTGGATGTTTAGATGTTTGTTACTTAACACTTTACTGCGGCTAATAATCACATGCGCTTGCCTTTAGCCGTGCGTTGTGTTTTACGCGCCTGGCGTGTGCATTCGGGTTGCACAAAGGAAAACACAAGGTATGTGTTTTCAGTAGTCAACGTGTTAATCACACAAAAACTGCTGAACGGATTTGGATCGAATTTGGTATGAATGTAGCTAGTACTCCGGATTTTTATATGGGCTATAATAATAATAAAACCAAGATATAATCTTAGACTTTTCAAGGTCAGAGTGAATCTTCTAAGTCTGCGTGCTTCTTCTTCGACCACATCATCGCTTACCAACAGGCGAGTTGGTGGACAAATTCGGATTTATTCATTAAAAAAATACAATTTTTCATACCGCAAAATGGGGACGCAATTAGTTAAACATAAAAAAGAGAAGACATGTCACTGCATAAACAATTCCGCTGCTAATTTTATCCGTTTTCCGGATAAAAGTAGACTATACGTTAATCTAGGGTACAAACTAGCTTCATACCTTATTCCAATTCGTTCGGCTGTTTTTGTATGATTGAGCAACAAACATCGACACTCACAATCAAAATATAAGTAAAATAGTAGGATTCCATGATAGGCTTGCGTTTGACCGCCATCTCGCCTGATGGTAAGCAATGATGCGGTCTACAATGGAGCACGCGCGTCTAGAAGAATCCGATTCACACGCGAACATCGATCTAATAATCCGACTTCGGTGCTCGCGAACAGATAAAATATTGGAGAAGATACTCATAACGGATGGATGTCTCTTTAATGTTAAAAGTTAGCCGACTGGGCTACGGGATATCTTTCTAATCCAAACAATGAAAAATGGCCAATACAGGGTGGTAAAGAAAGATGCTAAACCGAAAAGGGCTCACACATCATTACGAACAGCTTTTATTATGGGACCAACACTAAAATCGCTAAAAATAAACCAGCTTAGTCAGCTTAGTTCCATAGGAAATGTCAATGACCTTCGACAAAATGTATCAATCAGTTGTTTTATTCGCGTTTTCAGTTTGCCCCATAGTTAAAATTGTTCAAAACGATGAGTACCTTGAGCCCTTTCCGACTTAGCATATCCTTTCCTCATAACCCTGTAATAACCAACTTTCTGACCACGGACGCAGATCGATGACGTCATTTATCTAGCTGGAAAGTAGCTCATTACCACCCTCCCATTTCCTCCTAGGAATAGTTGACGGTTATGACGTCACAGATTAGCCGGCCCCACTAACTGGGTATTAATATATGTCACTGGTGACAGGAGACAAACTTGCGGCAATAACTTGTGGCAATAACTTGTGGCAATAACTCGCGGGACGTGATTTCTTGCTGGGAGGAAGCAGTTTGTTTCAATCAAATAGTTGGTGAAAGTTTTTGGGCCTTTGTACCAAATGATGGAATGAAAAGGTTTGTCATATATTTTTGAGAAGATATACCTAATTCTTGTTTTTTTCGAGTTTAAGTTTGTCTTTACTCCCCTTCTCGGCTAATAATAAAGTATATTACAAACTTAAACTATATTTATTAGTATCCACCTATCAGAATAATCAATAATTGAGTGTACCCACCGCTTAAGCAGTTTTTAAACTCTTGCCGTCCCTTTCTAACATATCAAAACGAAAAGAGACAGAAAACTAGAACTATCGTATTCGTTTAGTTCGGAAAATGGTACAAAATTAACTCCAGTATTCACTAATTCATTGTAACTTTAGGCCCAAGTTTGAAGGCATTTTAAGACAGACCTAAACTAACTAAAAATATATCTGTCTTTATCATTGCAAGCCATTAGACAAGGATGCCAATAATTTTAGGAAATTTAGATCTGTCTTAAAAAGCCTTCAAACTGGGGCCTATTATCTGAATACCGTCGCACATACATAATTGGCATTTAGGCTTCAACCGCATATTACACGGCTTGCCGCCTCTGCCGCCTCTACCGCCCTTGCCGCCCACTGCCGCCCTAGTTCGCTAATTTGGTTTGGAGTTTGGTTTTACTGATTAGTGATGTTCATTGTAAGTGCTTACTATAGTGTACAGGGTTGAAAGAAAAGGGTATGCTAAATTAAAAAGGGCTCATAGTACTCATCATTATGAACAACTTTTTCTTTGGGACCAACCCGGAAATCGCGAAAAAAAATCAGCTGTTCTCTAAATTTTGACGAGTGTCATTGACACTTCAACAAAATAGGTGATTATTTTTTTGGCGAATTCCAGGATTGTCCCGTAGTAAAAGTTGTTCATAATGATGAGTACTACGAGCCTTTTTCGGCTAAGCATACCCTTTCCTTATAACCCTGTATTCATATAGCTACTCCCTTCGGTTTCACGATGATGATGATTATGATGAACAGTAGCCTACATGTTAATCCAAATTATAAGCTTTTTAACACGCCTTTAATAGTTTCACCTGAATGTATGTATGCATGCAACCGACTCCTTTGAGCTCGATTTTGCCCTACTTTGAACGATCAGATTTAATTCAAACTTTGCACACCTGTTAAAGAGCGATGACAATGCGTGTTTTTTAGTTTTTTAAATATTTTTTTATTTATTTCATCTAATACCGTCCAATCATATCAGTGTAAATGGGTAACACACATAAATATCATCAAAAAATCAAAATCAAATTTAATTTATTTCAGGTTAAATGTACCCATAATCAAAAACAAAACTCAGAATAAAATTATTACACAGTCAAATTATTATCATTGTTATTGCTTTCACGCTTTCATTCCATATTACTGTGATTGTAGGTGTTGACGTATCGTACGCGTTTATCAAACTCGGTCTCATTTACCCCAGCAAGCCTCCCCTGGGGATATTTTGAGCCGCTCGAGATTATCTCGGTCACTCTCACTACCATGACAAGTCTAATGAGAGCAACAGAGACCGAGATATTATCTCACTCGGTAGAATACTCGAGGCTCGACCCAGCGACCTTTAAAGGATTATAAGAAAAGGGTATGCTAACCCGAAAAGGTCATAGTACTTATCATTATGAACAACTTTTAGTACGGGACCATCTCTAAAAACGAGAAAAAAAATTGGCTGTTCCATACATTTTGTCAAATTCAAATTCAAAATAATTTATTCAAATATGGGTACATCAATGCACACTAAGACTTATGAATGTCAAATACAATTTTTACGAATAAATTAATACACAATAAATTAAATGTCAAAGAAAACAATATTATTAGAATGTCAAAAAAATTATATAAATTATTGCAATGTCAAAATATCAAGATATAAAATAACTACAATAGTAGGTATAATCAGTCAAGACACTTATGAATGTCAAATACAATTTTTACGAATAAATTAATACACAATAAATTAAATGTCAAAGAAAATAATATTATTAGAATGTCAAAACTAATAATAATATTATCACAGTGTCGAGTGTCATTGACATTTTTCTATGGAACAGTTAATTTTTTTTTCGTTAATTCCGGGTTTGACCCATAGTAAAAGTTGTTCATAATGATGAGTACTATGAGCCTTTTTACACGCTTTTTATTATCTTTACTTGTATGTTTGTGTGTTTGTAACCGACTCCTTTTCCGATTTTGACCCACTTTTAACGGCCAGATTTCGTTCAAACTTTGTAGATATATCGAGGACTGATGTTAATACACTAAACTAAGCGTGTTTTTTAGTTTTTTTTAACTATTCATTTCGGATTAGCATATACTTTCCTTATAACTCTGTATTCTAGCAAGTGAGACATTATCTCGGTCACTGTCTCTCTCATTAGAAACGTCATGCGAGTGAGAGTGACGGAGAATAGGGCTTGTCCTAGATGGATGGGTCCCGGGCACTTGTCGGCGTTGATAACACGGTGATACATGGTGCGTCTGGAACCATCAGTCTTGGTGGCAGCGGTCCCTTATCTGGAAAACATCCTTCCTACTTAATTTTATAAATGCGAAAGTGTGTAGGTATGTGTTTGTTACCGATTTAGATGAAATTTGGAATTTAGGTATTGTATGCTCTGGATTAACATACAGGCTTTTGAACATCATCGCTACCGCTTTTTATCGCGGCGGGTGTAACTGCAGGGCGCAGCTAGTAGTATCGTATTCTGCATAAAGCCAATGCTTCCTTTCGTAAAATCCTGACATACGAATAAGTCAGATTACAGACTTTTCGCTTTAAAAATATGTAAAGATGTGTGTTCGTAATGTAATGGATGATATTGACACGTAAAACTGTAGGTCCCGATTGTTTGTCCAGTAATAATAACCACCAAGCCATATCAGCATCTCCAAGCGGCTTAAAACCTCTCCCATCAGAGCTAGCCACCGTGCCTATACTACATAATTTACTCAACAAAAGAAAACAAAACGCAATATTATGAATCCAAACGCAATATTATAAAACCCTGACAATAAATTACAAATGACACAAACCCCTTCAAAAACTTCCGAACAAAATCCCATCTTCAAAAAAAAAACAGAACTTTCCAAAAATCTCAGCCGACCTGCTAAATTATTAACTGCTGAAAAGCCGAGAGAAGTGCCGGTCTTTCGACTGCTTAAGAAAGGACAGAAGGAGAACTATTGTACAATTGGCAGAAATTATAAAAAGGATAATTATTGAATAAAAACTTAACTAAAAAAAATTCGACTATGGCGGAGACGGTCTAGACTTCTAAAGAAACAATCTACACAACATACTCGTACATCCAAAAAACTTACCCTGCTTCTAAGCCGTCCCATAAAAATACAAAGTTTTGTGAATAAATTAATAACTTATTGAATTAGGCAAACTATAGAATATTTATTTTATGCAAGTTGCACTGTCGCAAATCGTGGCGTAAGTTTAACGTGTACGAGTACATTTGTATCTTTCTGTGACATCGTAATTCCAAAACATTTGAACCTTGCTTGATTTCGTATTTTATAAGAAAGTTGATTTCATCGAGAGCGTTCTTAGCTATGATCCAAGATAGTCTATTCAGCCGTAAAAGATTTATTTATCATCCATTTTTATTTTATCAGCTGTTCCTTAAAACTTAATCTCGTTCAAAGTTGTCCATCATCATCATCATCAGCCTACTTAATGTTTGTCCACTGCTGGACATAGGCCTCTCCTAACGAACGCCACAAGGCACGATCTTCTGCCTCGCGCATCCACTTGCTACTCGTACCAGCCGCCTCAACGCCGTTCAAAGTTGTCCTTCTCTATGTTATTTAGTCAGCTCTGTCTGTCATACAACCTTTCATAAAAGCGACGTCATTTAGTATTCCATCGCGCTGAACGGGTGTAACGGGGCCCGATATTAATGGAGCAGTGGAGCAAATGTCGGAGGGTCGACCTGCTGATATTCAGTTGAAAATCTGAATTATTCAGTGAAGACACTGTAAAATTTGGTTTTTTAAACGCACTTGCTGAAAAGGTCCCTTGTGTTGTTTAAGAATGGAGCACGCTTGCCAAGGAAGCAGCAGAATTTCTTTTTCGTTTCGACAATATGAGACGGCATTTCATTGGCACTTCAAAAGGGATAATATTAGAGAGGTACAAAAAGCAGTTTTATTAACAAAAACAATCTTGTTCAGATCTTTTTCAGGTGGAAAGAAGACACGTTATTAATGCATTGTGGATAGTCGATGGTGTAATATGAGCCAAAGAAATATATTAATCATTATTTATTGATTTTGTAGTATTTTTAGCAGATTTTCAGAAATGAAACAATTATGTTATGTACAATATAATTTCTTAACTAACTTTACTGAAATTTGCGACCTAAAACCAAATAACACACAAATACATAATTGTTCCTTCTTAACAAAACTTTAAAAAAATTAAATTCATCTTTACTACAGCACGAGTAAAAAAAGCTTAGACCTCCGAACTTTCCCAATAAAACACCCAATTTCAATTCAGCAGTTGAGTTCAACCAAAAAACAACTACTTTTCCATCCAAAATTCCCGCAAAACGTATCCCGCAGCTATTCAGAAATACAATTTAAATAAAAGCAAAATTGAATCAATTTATTCCATCTTCGGGCCTCAAGGGCAAGGTTAGAACTCCGTAAACTTGAATAAATGTGTTTGTTTATTATTAGTTGAATTCGTAACTGCTGTATTTGAATTATATTTCGTAGTTTGTTTTCTGAATTTACATGTTACTTTATTAATTTGAATTTATATTTTATGTACACAAAACAAAAAAAAGTAAAACGATTTTGAAGTTTTTCTTTGTATCTTGTACTTATTGCAGTTAAGTAGTTCTTATAAATGTTGTGTTTTGCTTTATATTGTTAAAAAACAGATTCCAAACGATTTTATTGCATTTTTTATTTTTTATTTGCATACATTACAAGATACGGTACAAAAATAAAAATGTTAAATATCAAGTAAAATAACCGTAACAAACAACAACAAGATATGTTTTTTCCATACATATGCAAAGATTTTGCACGGCAAACAAAATCGCGTGACTTCAATAGTAAACTTTATATCTCTTCAGGACGAGCGAAGCCTTAATAAATCATCGGCTCTAGCTGTTGACTCAAAGTTATTGGAATTCGATAAATTAAAGGATTCCTCGCTCGTTTAGTTAACACTTCTACTTAGCTTAACTAAATGGAATGGAACTTATGGAACGACCTCGATAAACAATAATAACCTAGCTGTTGCTCCCGACCGCGCTCATGTTCGGAAATAATTTACTTACGCCACCATCTAGCTCTCCCTACCGTCCCGCTCCCGCGACAGTCCCGCGTCCATTCCATTCCGCTCCGCTCCCGCTACCACTTTACTCCCGCTACCGTCCCGCTCCCGCTACCATCCCGATTCCGCTACCGTCTCGCTTGAATATACCTGTAATATACCCTTTAAAATTATTTACACGATTTTCTTACGTGTCATGTAGGTTAGTCATAATTGAATCGCAGCCCACCCCTAGCCTACCAAAGCCTTAATGCCACCAGAAAGTCCTTCAAAATGTTCCTATCTATATATATATATAAAAGAAAGTCGTGTTAGTTACACTACTTATAACTCAAGAACGGCTTTACCAATATGGCTGAAAATTGGTGAGGAGGTAGCTTAGAGCCAGGAAACGCACATAGGATACTATTTATTCCTATTATACTATTTATTCCTATTATACTATTTATTCCTATTATACTATTTATTTCTATTAAATAAATTCGATAGCATTCAAGTGTGAATTGACATAAAACATCAGTCACTATCAAACGAGGTATAACAAAAAAGAATCAGACTTGGAATAACAAAACGACTTATTATACTCTTTGCGCAAATGACAGCTATGTAATGGACGTATGGATGACAATTTGATTTAACAATTTAACAGCTAAACAGATTTTGACGAAATTTGGTATGAAGGTAGCTTAAGCCCTAGGTAATATGTAGATTCCTTTTACCCCAGAAAATTGAACGGCTTTCCGCTATTCTTGCAGGACAGCGGGTGAAACCGCGGGGCGCAGCTAGTATGTATTTAATTTTTATTTAAAAAATTCCCAGACATACCAGCAGGTGAATTCACGGCATGACGATAGAAATTCGTGAGGACGTGCTATGCACCGTCGCGCGCGTCGTCTTCGTTTTTTCGGCGTTGTTTCGTCGACGTTCGTCGGTGTTGTTTCGTCAGCACCAAATTAGTTAAAACCAGTGTTTGTACTAGCAACTACTGACAGCCTAGCTAAGACTAATATCGTACGATGATGAAAAAGCTTCAAGCTTCAGCAATTAAATTCCAGCATTTTGTTCCAGGAGCTAGCAGCCGCCACGCCGACGCAGCGCAACTGGCGCGGCATCCTGATCGCGCTGCTGGTGATCGCGGCCGTGCTCGGGCTGATCGTGTTCAGCATCGCGCTGCTGACCCCGGCCGGGGACGGCGGCCGCGTGAAGGGGCGCCGCCCCACGCTGCACCACCTGCTGCACGACCATTACAAGCCGTTTAACGGGACTTGGCTTTCAGGTTAGCGGATTTTTTTTTTTGGATTATTAGCTGACCTGACAGACGTTGTCCTGTCTAAAATTTTCTAATGTTCCGCTCAACTTCCTTCAAATTTTTATTTTCATAAGGACATTCTCCTGACAATAATTACCACAGCAAGAAAATAATTATAAGTACGAAAAATAAAGAATAACGAATAATAATCGTTCACGCGTGATGCGATGTCCAAGGGAACTAAAGATTAATTTTATATGTACCTAGGTATGTATAATATAGATTACGAACGTTTTAAAGGGACTTGGGTTTCAAGGACAGTGTAGCTTTCTTTGATGAAAAAACCAGCTAAAAACATATGTATTTTGCAGAGGTTATTTTTATAAAGTGAAAACAATACATTTAAATCATTACAGGCCTTTTAAATAGAGCTCATGAATGAATGAATGGTCTTTGGATCAGTTTAAAACGTTACTTATTTTATTACGACTAATATTATTATGGTTGTCTTTAAAATTCTAGCGAATCGGTTTCTTTTAGGCAAATGAGCCCTATCGTAGATTGCTAGCTTACTATCAGGCGATTAATAAGCAGCTTCAGTGCCATTTACCAGCCATTTTGGTAAAATTTCCCAGAAAACTGAACAAGAATTTTTAATAGCAAACTCGCTGAAAACATTGTCTATTGTGATTTGTGATTGTTGGATAAAAGCTTAAGCTCCCGAGTATTGTTCACAGAACTACGTAATTAAATGGTATTTAATAGTTTACAGAAACCTCGCTTTTAGTTGTAGCAAGGTACAACTTAGATTCAAGCTATTATTTATTCGCAACAACTCCAAATACTCGGCGCTGCGTCTCAGCACAACGCCCTCTAGCGGCTGTCGTCGAAACTAAACCCCTAATTAAAAGGGATTGTTCCGTGACAGTCTCTTGTTCGAATCTGAAGTTTCTCGAAGTTTCACGAATTTTCGAGCTTATTTTCACTTGAAAAGGAATAATAAATAGGTCTCTTCGTGTCGATTGTTTCGAATAATAATGGAGGAATAACTTATAAGAAAAGTTTGTTTGGGTTATTGTTATTACCTTCTAAGTTTTGCTGCTGAAATTATCAAGGTGAAATTATCGATGATTTTGAAAACTTACTTGTTTAGTGAAAGATGTGGTCTACAACAGTTATTCAATTTTCTTATATTAAATAATAAATAAAATAAATAAACGTTTCACACTCATAGCTCCCCACTAGGATAACCTGTGTCGGGGATGCCATGGAACACACACAAACACAAGGACAACTGACACCCAGACCCAGAGCAGATATTTAAATTCATTTCAAACATCTGCCCGGCTGGGAATCGAACCCGAGACCTCTGGCTTATAAGGTAGGTATACTACCGCTGAGCCAAACAGGTCGTCATTTTGTGCAATTGTTGTTGTATTGTTGTTATAATGAAATACTGTATGTTTGTTCTTATCGATGGAGTAACCCTAGTCTTCCCGATTTAGCACTTTGAGGTCTTCATAAAAAGAGCAAATAAAAATTCAAATACACGGTTGGAATTTAAAATTCAGAAAATTTTGCCAAATAACTTCAGCAAGTTGAAACTTGGTTGATATGAGTACTTAGATATTCGGTTTAGTACAGTCACATCCACTTAAAGTTTCCGCGCTACGTGAACATCATACTTGGAGCCCTATTCTCGGGCGCTCGAGATTATTTCCGTCACTCTCACTCCCATGACATTTCAAATGAGAGCGACAGTGACCGAGGTAATATCTCAGTCCCCAGAATAAGGCTCCAGTAGTTGAGACTTGTACCACGTATTTATGAGTCGTTTGAGTATTTGAGAAATGCACGTATTTTATTTATATTCTGTGGAAAGACGGAGCGTGTTTAAGACTGAGTTTTCCAAGAGCTGTTAGTCTCTTTTAAGAATTTTATACATTTTTGCAGATTCTTTTTCAAGTGAGAATTTCAAAAATAATGAACAGCAATCTATAATAGAATTGGAAATGCTTTAGATTTAGAGTAATGTTCATATTAACATGTATTGTTTTGGTGTAGCAAAAATACGAGAAAACTGTTTTTCTATCTTCTATTTAAATTATTTAAAAAAAATAGGGGAATTTCTGTAAACGTTTTCAAATAATTTATGTAAAAAAAATTCGCTGTAAATATTTTTTTCCAATCGGTGATTTCTTTTTCTTCAAAAATGTAGAAAATATGAGAACGAGATTTGCCTAATCATTAAAAGTGGCGCACACTTTGCGACGTGCTGCGCTGCGACAGCTTGGCTAGACAAAACGACATATGTAGTCGTCAATAATTTTCATGTATTTTGTTCAAAACTCCGCACACTCGGCGTCGAGTCGCAGAGACAGAAACATCAACTCTGCGTCCTATTACAGCGACCAGTCGATACGACAAAACGCACAGTTAGCGTCGCCACTGAAGGAGCACGTTCTTAATCCACAAACATGTATGTTTGCTCACGAATCGGGGAAAACATGTCTCCCAACTTTTGTTGGCATAAACGTATGTATACGTAGCTGTACACAATGGTACAGAGGGTAGGGTTACCAAGTGTTAGGATTTAAGTGGGTATTTGTTAGTTGGAATTGAGTTTGATTTGGATTTGGGAACAAAAGGCGACACCGTTTCGTGGTTGATATACCAAAAACTCGTACGAAACGCTTTGATTCTACCTTTATTACCCGATAGATATAATCTAGGTGTCTTCAAGTCGCGAGTAAATCGGTTTCTTCTAGACGCGCGTGGTGCATCGTAGACCGCCTCGTTGCTTACCATCAAGCAAGATGGCGGTCAAATGCAAGCCTATTTCTAAATAAAAAAAAATACTTTGGCTTGAATTTGAATTGGTTTGTTTTTGTTAGTAGGCCTATGTCCAGCAGTGGATAAACGTAAGATAGGCTGATGATGATGATGGACTTTTGACGGTTTTCAATTGTTGAAAAGAGTCGTTATGTTAATTCTGAATGACTGTGGTTTTATCTTCATCATCCCCCTTCTTTTTCCCACTGCTGGGAAAAGGCCTCTCTTACTGCGCCATCTGCTTCAGTTCTGCGCCAATGGTAAAATTGAGGGTAGATGAAAAAGCAGATTAAGGTCGGTATTTGTTTAGTTTATTGTTTCTTAATCTTGCCTAATGTTAAAGAAATAAAATGCAAGCGGTCTTTGCTAATCACCCATTGACATTAAAGTTGCTAAAGAAACTATTCAATTAACAATGGACTTGTTACTAGATTGTTACTTTTTTATTATAATATTTTATCTACCTAATAGCTTATTCCAGTTTTATTTATACTAACAATACGCATTACGCATAGTACCTTTTAAAACGTGTTATTAGGTATAGGTATAATATGTATAATTATATTGTCGAATGAAATCAAATACAAAGTCACTTAAATCTAAAAAGATTACGTCAACCTACCCGTATCTCCTCGCCCAAACGTACCCATCAAACTGGCAAAGTCCCCCCCCCCCCCTGTCGTATGGCTTAAGATATGAATATTGAATAATATTGGTATATGTAGGTATATGGAACAACTCACGCAAAATCTTAAGACACACGTATAAAAACTTACAGATGTATATAAAACCTTAGCAGTGCCAATAAAATATCGATAAAAATATATTAAAAGGGCAACCCTGTAAGCGGCAAATATCTGCATACCTATGAAATATGAAGGTAGATAGACGGTGTTTGCGTACGCACCCAGCGAACAAAGAATTTGTTTTCAACGTTAACATCTGAATATGTATGGGAAGGAAATTGCCATTGATTTTTCGAGAAAACAACGTCTTCTGCCACTGAAGCTACTCGCAAACAGGGGACCGCGTATCAAGATGTGGCGGCGGTGTTAGTCGAGTCGAGGGTTTGTTGGCAAAAGTTAAGTAATTTTGAATTTGGTTCATAAGGATAAGAAAATACAAGTTTTCAAATAGATTTTTCTTTTCAGTTTTTTTTGTAAACAATTGTAAATGTAAATAATTGTTTACTTATAGTGACGTTTTTGTTATTAAGATCAAGATATATCTGCGGTGTTAGACGACTCGGTGGATTTTGTTCGCGAAAGTTAAGAAATTTTGAATCTAGCTCATTTCGACAAGAGCTAAAGTAAAGAGTATTCATGTAGATTTTTTTTATTAAATTATAATGTTAGTTCTTTTGTTGATATCATTGTTTTCATTTAAATTTTTATTCCTGCAGTTTATCTAATGTAAATTGTTTTTTTTTAATAAATAAATGTATAAGATAATCCTTGAAACTATTAGTTTGATTTCAAAATGTTTGCAATAGTGGAAAGCTACAACTATCCTTGTGTGCTAACGAGTATTACATTTTGTATAAACAAACCTGCAAAGCCGAAATCAATTTGTTGCAGATTCTATTGATCATTCTACATTTCCTCTTGAATCCAAGAACTCTCCCTTTTAGTCGGCTTTTACTCGTAGTAGACATTCAAGAGTTAGCAAAGCCATATTTTATAAGACCCCGGTTTCAGGATTAAATTCCAAATCCCTAGCAAGTCAAAGCGCAGCTTAGTATCTTCATAGTTTCCAGTAATTGAAAATGTACAGTTTCTTGAGTGAGATAATAATAACTCGGTCCCTGTTGCACTCATTAGAAATGTCGTGACAATAATAAAGACCGAGATAATCTCGAATAGCCCAGAATACAAGGTTCTGCTGACCTTTGTGTGGCTTAGCTACTATTATTAGATATCCTAAGATAACAATAGAGAACGGAGTCTTAACTGACTCTCCGTAATAACGAAATCCTCGGTAATTTTAATCGGATTTCAGTTGACTTTTTACAAAACGAAATAAGTTTTCACTGTGAAAACTAACGTTTATTGTAATTTTGACCACAGATATTTATTATTATACTTTAGACATATTTTGTTATAATTACCTACGTGTACTCACGTATACTCCAACTTTCACATTCGGTGATCTTTAATACAAAGTGATTATACAGGGCTATTCATAAAGGGTATGCTAAGCCGAAAAGGGCTCGTAGTACTGATCATTATGAACAACTTTTACTACGAGACCAACTCGAAATTCGCGAAAAATAAATCAGCTGTTCCACACATTTTGTTGAGTGTCATTGACATTTTTCTATGAAACAGCTGATTTTTTTTCTCGGATTTCGGGTTGGTCCCATAGTAAAAGTTGTTCATAATAATGAGTATACTATGAGCCCTTTCCGGCTTAGCATACCCTTTATGAATAATCCTATATAGGTATGCTAATAACAAAACAACATGTTTTTAATTGTAACAAAATAGAAAAATAATTAATTCTATATTTTGCTGTGTTACTGTTTGTAAATTCTAAAATAAATTAAAGAAAAACCACATAATCCAAACTCAAGTCAGTATATCCGACTAAACATTCCGTATTAAGTGGTCTCACTCAAACGTCAGTACTCTTGTACAATTAAAACTACGAGTACCTATAATTACTTTTAAATACGAGAAATAAATTACATCAAAGAAAATGGTTCAAACAGAAACATCTGAAGTGTAAGCCAGCTTGGCTCGAGGACCCAGTGAAGTAAGACTTAAGCTTTGGTTTAGAACTTGAGCTCAAGCTATTTCAACTTGTTCCTGAATAGAATAGAAAATAGAATTGCAATAGCTGTGGCTACTTCTAAAGCTGAAATTTGAAGATTTTATATAAGTTTTTGTTAGATCTCAGTTTGACCAGCAATCTTACCTCAGATGAAGATCAGAGGAAGATAGAGCAGTGCGTTAGATTTGGGTGAAGTCGAGAACTCTTCTACTTCCGCGCGTACACCCAAATCTAACACAGTGATCCATCTTACTAATATTATACAGGTAAAAGTATGTGTGTTTGTTACTAATGAACGCTGAAACGGCTGAATGGATTTACATGAAATTTGGAATGAAGGTCGTTCATGGTCTGGATTAACACATAGGCTACTTTTTATCCCGGAAAACGCGTTTGAAACCGCGGGGCGCAGCTAGTCTTTTTATGGGTTTATCCGAGTATCCTACAGGAGCCGTTATTTTTCTCGGATAGAAATGACCTTTTTTGTTCATCTTAGTTATAAGCCAGCTCCTCTTCAAATTTCATCCAAATCACAGCTGTGACACCATGACAGCTGTGACAAATAATAGAGATGACTAAAAGAAACCCTACAGTCTGTAACGACCTTTATACTTAAGTGATATAAAGCTAGGAAGGTTTTATCTTCTTATCTTATCTTATGCTATACTACTAATAGTATAAATGCGAAAGTTTGTCTGTCTGTTTGAATATTTGTTGCCACATATCTCCGTAACTACGAAATCGGTTTCGATAAAATTGAGAAGGGAGATAGCTTTATTTATTATATCGTGTCTCCGTAACTACCAAGTTGATTATGATAAAATTTAAATTAGATATAGCTTATGCCCTGGCTTAATACATAGACTACTTTCATCATCACCGTTTTTCATCAGCGCACGAGTGAAGCCACGGCACCACGGCACGGCTGCTTATATCATTATAGTGATATAAACTAGCTTTGCTATAACAACCATAGTAATTATATTGCTAACTAGCTGTTCCCTGCCACGCTTCGCTGTGGAAAAAAAAAAATAAAAAAAAAATATAGCCTATGTTACTTTGGGATAATGTAGCATTCGAATGGTGAAAGAATTTTTGAAATCGGTCCAGTAGTTTTTGAGTTTATTCCACACAAACATACAAAAATACAAATCTTTCCTCTTTATAATATTAATAGTATAGATGTATTTGTAAACAAGGTCGGAGAAGCACACAAGTGCTAAAACCACAATACTTTGTTGCACGTTACAATCATGTCACAATAATGCAGGTCGGACTCACAAAATATTAAAAGTACAGAAGGGAAGCTTCATTCATAGTAAGCGTGTTCCAGCAACGCACACATAGACATGTAATCGCACACGGACACCAGTCTCGAATCAATCGACCGAGTGCAGGCGAGTGATCCGAGACTCGTGTCTACAGCTTATGAGGAGAGAGTATGCACAGCCGATAAGGTCTTATAGTACTCATCATTACGAATAACTTTTACTATGGAACTAACTCGGAAATCGTAAAAAAATAAAATCAGCTGTTCAATACATTTTGTCGAGTGCTATTGACATTTTTTGCTAATTTTTTTCGCTATTACCGGGTCGGTCCCATGGTAAACTTTTCGGCTTAGCATACCCTTTCGTTATAACCCTATATATGTGCGTTGGTAGTACAGGTACATAAGGTACATAAAATAAATAAATAAATAAACGTTTCCCACTCATAGCTCCCCACTAGGATATCTTGTGTCGGGGATGCCATGGAACACACAGACAAGGACAACTAACACCCAGACCCAGAACAGATATTTAAATTCATCATTCAAACATCTGCCCGGCCGGGAATCGAACCCGGGACCCCTGGCTTATCAAGCGGAAATACTACCGCTGAGCCAAACAGGTCGTCAATATACACATGAGTTTTACCTCTGTACTCTCCATGTTTTGTGTCGGCATGTTAACACGTGCATTTTACTACCAGTAGACAATAGCATGTTTTTAGAGACAATAGCTCCGTTGTTCAGTTCACGATATATTGGTGCGAGACGGTTACGGCTTACTTCGGGGTGCTCCTTAATGTTCAAACTACGAGAATACAATGAAGCTCTGAATATAAAATTCTAATAATAAGTGTTCTGAAGAACATTGTAAGAAATAAAGACGAGTACTAAAGTATGACAAGTATTTATAAAAGAAAAACGAAACCCTGAGTGCTCCAAACTGGACTAACTATGAGTTATTTATTAGCTTCCACAATGTGACCTTTAATATCACATAAACTAACAGCTCGATAAAGTGATTATAAAATTATCAAAAACAATTAAGTATTTTAATAATTAACAATTCATTAGTTGTATGGTAGATAATTATAGGTATTTCAAAAACTCGTACGAAACGCTTTGATTCTACTTTTACTGTGCGAACCGCTAGAGTGTGGAACGCTCTGCCCGAGTGGGTGTTTCCCGATAGCTATAATATAATATGGGTGTCTTCAAGTCGCAAGTGAATCGGTTTCTAGGCTCGCGTGCTCCATCGTAAACCGCATCAATGCTTACCATCAGGCGAGATGGCGGTCAAACACAAGTCTATTAATGAATAAAAAAATATTAACCAACCCATCCCTGAGTGACTCAGTCACTCGAGGTCGCAAATACAAGATCAGATCTACCTTATATCTTAGCCGGGTTACAGTTTGTTGAACGTTTTTATCCTACTTCTTTTTCGTGTATTCCTATTTAATATTCCAATTTTTTCTTATTTCCTAACATTCGTAATTCATAAAACTCTATACATTAGCCGACCACGTAACCTCATTCAATTTCCCTCAACGGTTCTCGAGAAAGCAAAACCTCAATCTACATATAGAATTCGTGGAAGCTATCCAAGCGAGCCGATCTGTGTTCACTACTCGCTATCTGCGGAATAAATCAAGATTGCGGGTCGCTGTTTTTCTTGTTGAACAAATAAATGCCTGTTCAGACTATGGGATGATTTACTCCATTTAGTTTGCCTGCTGTGCTTCGGATTTTAGATAGATAAATAAACTCTTTATTACTTCTTGTTGCTTTAGCTTTCTGATAGCCGGATGATCTTAGGATCTATTGGCTGCGCCCCTCGGTTTTACCCGCAAGGTGATGATAAACAACAAGAACATTATTTTACAAAACAAAAAACAAAAACCGACTTCAAGAGACCGACTATTGATAGTTATTCATCTATTTGTCGCGCACGTACTTAATGCAAATTTAAGACTTATATGGTTTTCTCATGGATACCATTATCAGAACTGGACTAAATTGAAATGGGACCAAATGGGAAGCGTCAGCTTTCTAATAAAAAAAGAATCATCAAAATCGATTCACCCAGTCAAAAGTTATGAGGTAACAAACATTAAAAAAAAATGATAAAAAAAAAAAACATACAGTCAAATTGATAACCTCCTCCTTTTTTGAAGTCGGTTAAAAATGAAAATGTTGCGGCTACACATAGGCTACATTGTATGGTACATACAGTACCGATTTTGATAAAATTTGGAAAGTAGATAGATAGCTTATACCCTGGATTAGCACATAGGCTACATTGTTGTACGAATAAGCTATCTAAAATCGATTCTGTAGTTAACAAACAAACACACACGCATTTGTGTTTATTATATTTCTAATGAGATAAGGATTAGATATGGTACGCGATCGCCATCGCCTATGGAGACCAGTAACACCGGAGGCGTCACGGATACGTTGCCGACCTGAAGACTCTATTAACAGCCTGTTTAAAGAACCCAATATTGCAGTTACTCGAAAATACCGCAATAATATTTGCACAAGTAATGTATTTTTGCACTCAAAATAAAGCCATAAAAGCTTTCAAAGTTTTCCGACAGTAAGATCAATATTTTACTATTCATAGTATTCACTCAAAAAGAGTGACAGCTTCTAAACCTCCCGTCCTAACCTAACAGAGCCCTCTCGAGTCCATTTCCTTTATGCCTCCCTCTTGAAGCCTCACACATTCAATACTGGGTTATAAAGAAAGGGTCTTTTCTTAGTCGTTCACTTTTGGCAGAGTGGTCGTAGTTGTAATGTTACACGGAGGCTCCTCACTGTCGTCGACGCCTCTTTCCATTGCTGCCGCGTCTTGCAATGCTTCTCAATTTATGTTTCAAAGAAAGGTATGCTTTAAGGCTCATAGTTCATCATTGTGAATATTTTTACTATGGGACCGACCCTGAAATCGTGAACAAAAAATCAGGAAAATTACAATGATGCTCGGCAAAATGTATGGAACAGGTGATTTTTTCGCGATTTTTTTCAAGATTGATCCGATGGTAAAAATGCCTATCCTATCCTACTATGATTATAAGTTTGTGTGTTTCAATATTTGTTACCACGTATCTCCGTACCTACTAAACGGATTTTGATGGAATTTAGAATGTACTCGTAGATAATTTAGATTTTGGAATAACAAGCATTTTGGCATAAGCATTTTCATCATTATTATCATCGTATTCACATAATTTGTTCAGCATTGTTCATAATGATAGTATTACGGCCCTTTTAAGTTTAACATACCCTGTCCTCCCAACCCTGCATTATTCAGCGTTTCGTTAGTTCGCCCTCGTCCCGATTCATCCCTGTTCTCGATTCACCCTGAACAATTCATCCCTTACAAGGAAGAATTTAATATTGCCGCTTCGGGGATAGAAACCATGGCAATAGAGAAATGCGTGGAAAACGGTGACTAGACAGTTTATCGTGTGGTTTATTGATGGAGATAGGGTTATTGAGATTGATAGTTGAGTCATTTAAGGTTATTGACATACTAGTTGCATCCTCTGGTTTTATCCTCTATCAACTGACTTTTTGTCTTAGTATTTTTCTTGTAAGTTATTTGGTGTGCAATAAAATTACATTATTTACTCGCACTACAGAGTATTCAGCCGTTTATTTTTCTGAGATGTGTAAAAGTAGTAAAATATGTAAATCCAGGGTATAAACTACCTACATGCAAAATTGCATCCAAATGCGTTCAGCCGTTTTTGCGTAATTGAGTAACAAACACCCAAACATACGAACTTTGACTTCTCTGTATAATATTGGTGGGATATTTCTAATGGTGTAGATTTTCTTTTTTCTCTGTACCTTTATCTTCGTCCTTAGGGGGCGTCCATAAATTACGTGAGGTGTTTTTTTTAATTTTCTGTCCGTCCCTCCCCCCCTGGTGAGATGTCGTGAGATTTTATTCAACCCCCTCCCCCATCCCCCAATCTCACGTGAGATTTTTCAAAATGTGGGTTTCTTACGTAAACGCGTTGGATTGTTATTGTAAAAAAAAAATTTGCAAAATAGTATAATTTTTGTTTTTGTTTCAATGAGAAAAAAAATTGCGTGATAAGCCGAGACCCCCCCTCTCTCCAACGTAAGATTAGATGAGATTTGACTCGACCCCCTCCCCCCCTTAAACATCTCACGTATTTTATGGACGTCCCCTTACTGCTTATATTTTTTGGCAAAAATGAGAGCAATCTGGGAAACTCCCAAATTAATTTATCCAATGTTTTCAATATTAAATTCTTCATTTATACCTATTTACCGTTCTTTAGGTAAATGTTACCCAGATTAATATTTAAGAGCTTCATAACTTTAAGTTAAAGCTAAAAGCTGAAACCTAAGTCTAATCTTGTATTAGCACAGCGTAGCCAGACTTTAGAACTGCTACGACGTAGATGCTGCTACGACGTAGACACTGCTACGCCAGTAATTATAAGCCCTGCTTAGATACCCGACTACGGGGTTTATATTGAACTTGTAACATAATCTATCTATATCTATATATATATATAAAAATGAAACCCGTTTTCCTTGGTCACGGCCTCACGCGTGAATGGCTGGACCGATTTCACTAATTCTTTTTTGTTGTATTTGTTATTATTAGGAGAAGGTTCTTACGGAAAAAAATATTAAGAAAATCTCTCAGAAATATTGAAAAACCCTAAAAACAGCCCTTTTCTTTTTCCCATACAAACGTATTCTAACTAAAACGAGCTTTATTGCTATTGTATAAAGTTCATATTGAATTGCAAGCACTCACTGTTGTTTAAGCAATGTAGGTATGTTCCTAACGTCCAAGAGTCAATTTGCACTTTATTACCTCTGTACAAAGTTCAAATTCAATCTTATCTATCAAAACAGTGTGCGTTTTATACTGATAATTTTTTTACTATAAATTGACAAGTTAGCATCAACAAACTACGGTTGCTATAGTTACGCAATAGCATGAGAATAGAGGTTATAACAAAGAGTTCCTATAATTATTCTCAACACCTTTGGTCACGCCATCACGCGTGAACGACTGGACCGATTTCAATTTACTCTACGTTTATCCCAAAGTCTACCCATGCGAAGCCGGGACGGGCCGCTAGTTAATTATAGTTAACTAGTTATTCGCTCCGAACTTCGCGTTTCACAAACTCTCGACCAATTTGGCTCATAAATTGTATATGAATGGACTAATTCCTACAAAAGTTCACGTTTAATTTCACATCTTATGCAATTAACAAACAGCCAATATGTTAGAAGACTTAAGACTAAAACTTTTGCTTTCCTCGTTAATGTTCCAAAAATTAAAAAAAAATTACATTACATGAATTCTATCTCATTTTAACACCAGGGCCAGCCCCAGCCTATTTGAACTTATTCGAAGCAAGGACGTCCATATGACGTCACACATTTTTAATCAGACAACAACAATAACAATAATAAAAGACCACCCGCCAGCCTTTGTACCGCAACTTCATTTCTTTGAGCTCAGGCCCGATTCTAGTTCGTTTGATATTATCTCGGTCACTGTCGCTCTCACCACAAACTTCATGTCAGAGAGAGAGTAAACAGATACGACTCCAATCTATTCATGTTCATAAGATGAGAATGTGACGTGGCCTGAAACGAAAGGGTAAAGGTAAAGAGGATTGTTGACCGACTTCTTAAGGAGGAGGAAATTACAAACAAATTATATATGTATATATTTTTTTTTTTATTTAGAAATAGGCTTGAAAGTTTGACCGCCACCTCGCCTTTGTAAGCAACGATGCGGTCTACGATGGAGCATTCTTGCCTAGAAGAAACCGATTTATTGCGACTTGAAGACACCTAGATTATATCTACCGGGAAACACCCACTCAGACAAAGCATTTCACGCACGCATAAAGGTTCGCAAGAATCAAAGATAAAAATACGATGATAATTTTATACAACTTTTGTGACACCTTTAAGTATTACTACACCTTTTCGTTACACCCTGTATAAACTAGTTTTTGTCTGAGAAAAATAACTGCTTCTTTATGATACCGGATACGAGTAACACCGCGGAGCGCTGCTAGCCTATGATAAATACTCAATAAAGTACCTCCGAGGTTTTATGGTTGAATTAACAGCCTAAGAGTGCTCCACCCATCGAACTCCATTTCTTTTTATCTGACGCAGAAGTGTATAGCGTCATCTCTTTTTCTCAAAGTAGCCCCTGTGAGAGATCGTAAACACGGCTAGAACTGGCTCTTGAACTGCCTTTTTTTGTTCACTAATAGACTTGTGTTTGACCGCCATCTCGCCTGACGGTAGGCAATGATGCAGTCTACGATGCAGCATGCGCGTCTAGTTGAAACCGATTCACTCGACTTGAAGCTGATGAATACATCAATGATGTAGCTTTTATTTTTGACGACCTGTTTGGTTCAACGGTAGTATATACGCCTTATAAACCAGACGTCCTGGGGTTGATTCCCGGCTGGGCAGATGTTTGAATGATGAATTTAAATATCTGCTTTAGGTCTGGGTGTTAGCTGTCCTTGTCTTTGTGTGTGTTCCTTGCCATTTCCGACACAGGGTATCTTAGTGAAACGTTATTTATTTACGTTATTTATTTATTTACACCTAAAATGCCTTTCCATAAACGTGTGACGTCATGCCCCGCTATAAACACAAACGCGGTTTTCTAACGCGAGGTTTTCTTCTGTTTCCTAATTTGAAGTTGCCATGTATAACAAGATTCTTTGAAGATTCCACGAAGGTTTCTTACCACGGCGCGGTACTATTTAAAAAGGCTACGGAAAAAGGTCCCTTTTAGGTAAGATGGCTTGACAAAAGAGTTCAACTGTCATATAGTTATAGTTAACACCGGAATACTTACGTTTTGCATTTATCATTTTAACTGTCATGTTTGCAGGTCAATATATTTCCGACTGGCGTAAACACAGATTAAGTAAATACGAGTTAATCAACCGGAACAAATATTCGCTGACCTTTAGTCTAAAATAAATTGACGTCAGAAAATTAATTTAGTCGGAAAATTAAAGCGTCATAGAATGATTGTAGACATTTCTCTTGGTGGTAGAGTGATTTCTTGACTTCGCTGAGCCTCAAGTACTTGAGTCTTCTTTTGCCTTTTTTCTTTGGATTAATTTTGTAAGTATTTTTTGAGCTGGGCCGTTGTTTAATGCCAGATGAGCTGTGGTCAGACATTTTTAAAACTTAAGGTAATTCCTATGTTAAGTTGTCTTCAAAATTTGAAATTCTAACATTAAAAAAAAGTTTAATACTTCATGTGTTCCGCGGTTTCACCCACTATGCTCAAGAATCGCATTTTTGTTTTCATACTTAATATTGCCTCTATATTCATCAGGCGTAAGAGTGAAACAAAACAAAAACCCATACTCACAAGGTTTCGCATTAAAATAATAGAGGTACGAGTATTATACGCATACAGCTTGATACATTATGATTCAAAGTAAAATCTTTATAATCTAACCTAACCTTTTCTATAAAGTCCTCCCAAAATAATAAAAGATTAAAAAAGTTCCAGAAAATACCGCCTGCGTGTCTGTTCTAGACTCAGACCTGTCAAATAAAATAAAGAATAACTGCGTCATGAAAACGGCCAACAGATCCGATCCCTACATATTCCACACACACCTTAAACCCAAATATCTTATTCAGCACGTGTAATTTAATAAGCGAGTTACTCAACTGACCTCAAGGTAATTTCGTTAGCCGCACTACGTTATTCACAGAAGCAAGGATACTGTAGGCATTTTAGTTTGATGTCGTGTCGGTTGCTACTCTTTGGCTGAGGAGATAAGGCTTTATTTCATTATTTATGTTGAGCATCTCAGAGGTTTTTATCTCCAGTAATGGGCGAGTCGCGAAATGTTCTTAAATTATTAAGACGTAAAGATAAGTAGTTTTGGCGTGGAAATGGAGGTGTACTGTCACGAGCAATAATATAAAATACAGTATCACATTTTCGGAACTAACTAACTTCTACCATTTAATTTTGTGATTTAACATTTAAAGCATAACAAATTTCGTCAGTGAGTGACAACTGGGAACACCAAAATATGTCATTTTCAAATTTTGAAAACAATTCCCGATTGTGTCACCCCTACCGACAAACTCGACTTATTTCTTGAATGGTAGAAGTTTGATGTTTTTAAAAATGTGGCAATGAATATAACAAACATACATCCGTACATTCTTACAAACTTTCGTGTTTATAATATTTAGTAGGATAGTAGGAAGTAGGATAGTAATATTAATAGGATCGTAGAAGACCACACGTGGCTTGAGATCGGAGCTGGCTTTCAAGCAAAACTTCGATTCATTTTGTCACATGAAATATTTTACGTACATTTTTCCGAAGTCTAGCTCTCTACTATAATCCCCGGCTGAAAACGCAAAGCTTCACGACAACACGTTATATTATACAGGGTTATACAGAAAGGGTATGCTAAGCCGAAAAAGACTCGTAATATTCACCATTATAAAACACTTTTACTATGGGACCAACCCAGAATTCGGGAAAAAAATCATTTGTTCCATACGCTGTTCCATACGTTTTGTCGAGTGTCATTGATATTTTTCCATCAAATACCTGTTTTTTTTTTGTTGCAAAATCCGGGTTGGTCCCATAGTCAAAATTGTTCATAATGATCAGTAGGTACTATGTGCTGTTTTTTTTATAACCCTGTATAGTATACCATAATACTAACTTTATACAATAATATCTTCAGTAGCGACAGTTTGACATTTATTGCCTACTCTCTCGAATTTTGTTTGTATTTGGCAACATTCTGAAAGTTTCGGGTAATGTTTATTTTGTACCCCACCCATGGAGTAAATATATGGAGGATATGGCAATATTTTTCTTCGCAGTAATGCGAACCCAAACTGGGATTACCATATAAAATATGTTAGAATGGCTTAGTTTTCCAAGGACTTTCGGTATAAGATGGACTAAGGCTTAATGTCTTAAATGTTATATGCCATTTTTCTCGACGAGCAAAAGATCTATAAAGGTACTAGTATACTAATTAATAACGTAGTTAAATTCTGAACTTTACCTATTACAAAATTAATTATTTAGACAATTAAGATTACATATTGCCTTGTGTACTATTATTTCTTCTATGGTATTACAAAAACACACAGCCTACGGGGTGTACTCGCACAGTGTACACAGGCCCGCCAACTTACCTATATTTTTCGGACCGAACAGTGTACACCGTACCAGTCAGTTGTCACTCCGGAAATGTCTTACCTTTAATTCAAAGGATATCTGGAAGAGGTCTCGCTTAGAGCTAAGACCGCTTTTTGTACCTTTTTCTCGTTTTTTTCTGTGTCTGTACGTTCCTTTTTATGGTGTTAAAAAACAATTATTTTCTGGTAGGTATGTATATACAGGGTTATTCATAAAGGGTATGCTAAGCCGAAAAGAGCTCATAGTACTCATCATTATGAACAACTTTTACTACGGGACCAACTCGAAATTCGCGAAAAAAAAATCAGCTGTTCCATACATTTTGTCGAGTGTCATTGACATTTTTCTATGGAACAGCTGATTTTTTTTTCGCGAATTTCTAGTTGGTCGCATAGTAGATATGAGCCCTTTTCGGCTTAGCATACCCTTTATGAATAACCCTATATGTATTTTGTTACAATTAAAACTGGAATACTAAAAAAATTAAGTCGTTGACGACTACTTTCGATTACATTCCGTGATCTTCATCAGGAGATTACAAGCGTGATGCGCTCGCACTTGCGCCTCGCCTGGTACCAGGCAAGCATATAAACCAAGTAGGTAGCTATTTATGATTCTCAGTGAGAAGAATAAATAAATAAATAACGTTTCACACTCATAGCTCTCCACTAGGATTCCCTATATCGGGGATGCCATGGAACACACACAAAGACAAGAACAACTAACATCCAGACCCAGAGCAGATATTTAAATTCATCATTCAAACATCTGCCCGGCCGGGAATCGAACCCGGGACCCCTGGCTTATAAAGCGGATATACTACCGCTGCGCCAAACAGGTCGTCGAATCACGGTACCAAGCTATACCACCTCTTCTTTATACTTTCTCCGCGCTTCCCTTGATGGAACATTAATAGGGGTGGCTAATGTACGGTGCAGCGCGACGTGCGACGCGGGGCGCTTAATGTGTTTTTCATCACATTGCATGAGAACCAAGCGTGTTGTTTAGACTCTAGAGGGGGCGTCCATAAATTACGTGAGGTGTTTTTTTAAATTTTCTGTCCCTCCCTCCCCCCCTGGTGAGATGTCGTGAGATTTTACTCAACCCCCTCCCCCATCCCCCAATCTCACGTGAGATTTTTCAAAATGTGGGTTTCTTACGTAAACGCGTTGGATTGTTATTGTAAAAAGAAAAAAAAATTGCAAAATAGTACATTTTTTTTGTTTCAAATCAGAAAAAAAATTGCGTGATATTTGCCGAGAGACCCCCCCTCTCTCCAACGTAAGATTAGATGAGATTTGACTCGACCCTCTCCCCCCCTTAAACATCTCACGTATTTTATGGACGTCCCCTAATGTGTTGGGAAATTAGGGTTTACTTGAGATAAGGATAGAGCATAGGAAACTTCACGTAAGTATAAGAGATAAGAGATACAAAACATCACTTCAGAGTTCAATGAAATGCAACGCAGTGATGTACAATAGCATGGTGACTCCAGGCGATATGCTATATCTATTCCAAATTGTATCCAATTCGGTCTAGGCGTTTTATTGTGTAATAGTACCTTGGTATTCTGTGGTAACAGTAATAAACGTACAGACAAACTTTCGCATTTATAATATTACTAGCTTACTCGACAGACGTTGTCCTGTCTTAACGATGACTATTTAATTCGAATTGGTAAAAAAAGCCATTGCATCAATTCTATGTCAAATGTCAAAAGTTACATTAAAAAAGTTTACATTGTCCAAAGCGCTAAAGTTAAATTATGGTTTAAGTATTTTTAAATTTTCTAATTTTTCATGTTTTTTTACTATAAATTGAGATGTGAGCTATCCTATCTTCTAAGTTAGATCGAACTGCACCCGGTGTGCAAATTTGATTGAAATCGGTTAAGTAGTTTAGGAGTCTATAGCGGACAAACAACGTGACACGTAATTTATATATATTAAGAAGATAAGAAGATTAAGAAGAAGATGTAGTGATGTGAAAGTTTTTTTTTTATTAGTAATAAGCTCACGTTTGATCGCCATTTCGCCTGATGGTGAGAAACACCCACTCGGGCAGAGCAGTGGAATGCTTTGCCCGAGTGGGTGTTGTGTGGGTAGCGGTACGCACAATAAAGGTGGAATCAATGCGTTTGTGAGTGATGTGCTAATTGTGTGTATTTCTCACTTCTTCACGAAATGGCACAACAGTTTGGAGTAAAGTTTGGTATGTTTGGTCATGTTAAAAGTTCGCGGACGGCCCCTGTGTGGCTAAGCCTTTACCGACGCAGTCCGTTGATTAACATGAATGATTTTATCAGCGGCGTGCACTTCGCTGATCAACTGGGATTAATTGCTTTACCTGATGTAATGGATAGCGGAGCGTGTTGACAGGACCGGCGGTGATTTATAATGAAATGTTGCACATATATTAAGCTATAGTAATTACTTACTTAATTACTTATTTGTAGGTGATACCGCGGTACCTACATTGCGATTTGCGATGTTTCATTTGATTTTATTTTTTCAATTGCCTGGTCGACATGGGTCAAATTTTGCAACTAAACCACTTTTCGATGGCTGATTGAGCTTCAATTTGATATACGTTTGGAGTTCCGATGAAAATGTTATAAAAGTTTGTTTTAGAAAATATTTTTCAAGTATCGTCTTTATTTCTGCGCTCCATCGTTTCACCGACCATCTTTTTTTGGGATAAAAGTAGCTTATGTGTTAATTCAGGGTGTATGCTACATCCACACCGAACCAAATCTGTTTAGCCGCTTTCACGGGATTGATAACATACATCCAAATGAAAAAAAGGTAAAACTCCCAAAAACAATTTAAATAATTGAAATTTAATTGTACAAGCATTTCATGAAAATCCAAATTTAGGTTTATATTGTTAGGTACCAGCAGTTTTCAAATCTACAAGGTTTAATCCCCAGCTTACCTACATTAGGGAAATACACAACTTTTCCACGATCCACATTATTCCCACCGTCCATTGTACTGATGTACTCGTAAACCCGAAGCAAGCGCCTCGCTCTTTGTTGGCTCGCCTTTAAAGTTCAGAAATCTGCTTGTCAAAGTCGAAAGTTGTAAGAAAAGTTCCGTTTTGAGACTACATACATAATAATATATCGTACATAAAATATTAAAAATAAATTGAATTTTTCCAACTTTTTTTTTTTTTTTTAGTTAACCTGTAATGTCCCACTGCTGGGCAAAGGTCTCCCCCAAGTTCTTCCATACCTGCCGGTCTTGGGCCAACATAAAAAAAACATAAAAATAAAAAAAATCTCTCAAAAAAAAATTGAACTGATAATGATTTAGACATTATATTAAGAATAGTAGTTTTTAAAACATGTAAGGCTGTATATTCAGTTTACCTACATAAGGGAAACACAACTTTTCCACGAGCCACATTATTTCCCACCGTCCATTGTGCTGATGTAGTAGAAGCGAGCGCCTCGCTCTTTGTTGGCTCGCTTTTAATATGTTAACAGGCTTAGAAACAGCTTGTCAAAGTCGAAAGTTGTAAGAAAAGTTCCGTTTTGAAGTAAGTTGTGAAACTGGGTATATGGATGAATAATTAGGTTCAATGTAGTTAAAATTTTACTTTGGAAAGTTTCGTCTAAAAAAAGAATAAGAATCTCGGAAACTGACGCGGTTTTGACACAAAGTAAAGAACATCAATTTTAAAAAATATAGGTAGTTGGCGTTGTTAATCTCTGACGTAACATATTTATAATTTCGACAATAGTTAAATAACACTTGTCGCTCTTAGCAACTTATGCACCGTCTAAAAGCCCTCTTTATTATAACTTCTAAAACAGCGTCAGCGCTCTCTCTATAGCTTTCTTATCATAGGCTTGTTTGTCCAATATCAACAGCCACCGTGCCGAAAAAACTCCAGCGCTAAAAGAACCTATACGTACCTACATTTATATTATATGTACCAGGTACCTACCTTTCCTTTTCTTTTTTTTTCTCAGCCTTGTGTCCCAGTGCTGGGCAAAGGCCTTCCCCATCTAACTCCACGTACCCCTACAGGTATCTACTACAAAAATAGAATTGTTTCTAACGTCCGGTTAGTACATGGTCTTCAAACAAACAATTCCTAAATGCAATACTATTTCGAAACTAAACCATATTTCAAAGCCAAAGAAAAGTAAAGATTTGCTCATGTTACTCGTAGCTGTTATACAAGATTACTTCAATATTGAAACTCCGATAAAGGCATAATCGACCAAAAGTGTTGACAAAAGAAACCCTCAGATAAGAATGCTGAACAATCCGCGAGAAAACTGAACAATGTTGAACAATCTCAAGCTCGAGAGGTGCTCGAGTGTGGCTGAGCACTCGGCGATGAGATTGGGCTGTTAGGGACAGAGTTGGGGACAAATTGAATATCTAATTACGAAAAATAGTAACAATACATAATTCTTTGTAGAGTTTAATCTTCTATACTAATATTATAAAGAGGAAATATTTGTATTTTTGTATGTTTGTGTGGATTAAACTCAAAAACTACTGGACCGATTTCAAAAATTCTTTCACCATTCGAATGCTACATTATCCCAAAGTAACATAGGCTATATATTATTTTATTTTTTTTATCCACAGCGAAGCGTGGCAGGGAACAGCTAGTACCTAGTTAATATTATAAGTGTGACGTTGAGTTTTGTTTGTTACGCTTCCACATTATCTACTTAACCTATTATCATGAAATTTTGCGTACACGTTGTCAGGGGTACAGAAAAGGACATGGAATAATTATCATCATCATCATCATTGTTTCATGACCGCGTGAGTGAAAACGCGGACCGCCGCTAGTATGGTTACGTTACGTGACTTTTGAAGTAAAATTCATATTCGATACCAACTGATTTAAGCACTATTTTTTTTATCATACTACTATGTGCATTGTATGTCTGTAGAAATGTACATTTGCTCTACCGTAGCGCCTAAAGCTCTTATTCGATTTTTATGTACTCGTATGAGGTGTAAATTGAACTGCTAAAGACAAGGGTGACCCTTTTTAACAAAGTCCATAATAATATGACAAATGTCACATCTAAAATGCGAGAAAAAATGCAATCGTATCGAGTAGGATGTCAAATGAAACAGAAGAAAATTCTGAGTTTATTCTCGTTATTTTCCGTACTCCAGTAACAGTTTTTAAATCTTTTATTGACCTTTTACAAAAGCGTTCCAAAATGTCAAGTAAACGGCACAACCTCTGGCAATTGCCACACTGTTCTGGAAAAATGACAGCCAGAAAAATGAGATTAACGTTATTTATTTGCCGGCGATATATCACCGGTACCTGCTGGCTGGCTGCCAACAGTTAATCCATTACGAGCATCTTGCCACGTTTCAGGTACTAAGCTTGCGAGACAGTTCTCTATGCTACCACTGAAGAGCGACTTTTTAGTGCAGTACCTTGAAAATATCAGTTGATTCAAATATTGTAAAAGCCAGATAAATAAAGTTGTATTCAGGAAAAAATTCACAACGATTAGGTGACTGACGATTTGCTTTACGGTAATTACTCGTACATTAGGAAGAAAGCCTGGAAGAGATTGAGATTTTAGCAATAAAGCTGGCAGTAGTTGCACTAGGTTTAAGTGTAATTATCTCGTTGCTAACGTTTGATAAATTTATTTACAGAAGATAGTTAACATAAATAGGCATAAACAGAATAAAAAACAAATAAAAACAGAGCTACGAGTAAGGTCCAAATCTGCAGGTAAATTTTTACTGTGAACAATAAAGAGTTTACTGGTCTATCTATCAAAAACTTGTGAGTCTTTATAATAGGATCGTATCAATAACATTCCCAAGATTAGACAATGTTTTTTTTCCTATAAATGCCCCTCCCCCCTCCCCCTCTACGCCAATAAGAAACGGCGAATACAATATCAGCAATAATACGGCGGAACGTGGCAGGAATGTGTGTTACAATACAATAATAGCAATACCAGCATGAATATGGCAATACCGGGCTTACTGCGGCTTCCACTTAGTACGTGGATATGTAGGTTCCTTTGTATAAAGGATATTAATATTATATACGAAAATAATAATAACTATAGACAAAGCTTTTGGTCGTAGGTATTTTCATTGTAGGCTTATGAGTTGTGCTGCCAGATTAAAGCATAATGAAATGAGATGAAAAATAATACAATGAATGAAATATACAGGACTAAGAAAATGGTATTCCAAGCCGAAAAGAGCTCATAGTCTCACTATTATGAACAACTTTTACTACAGGTCCGACCCGGAATCTGCGAAAAAAAAAATCAGCTGTTCCATAAAAAAATATCAACGATACTCGACAAATTGTTTGGAACAGCTGTTCTTTTTTGCGATTTCAAGATTAGACTATTAGATTTCGCCGGCTTATCAACCCTTCCTACCCTTTGCTTATAACCCCGTATAGATGTAACTAATACAAATACACAATACTTTGTTATACGAGCCTTAACTTTAACTACAAGAGATTTTAAAAGTGCACAGTTGTACACCATAAAACTTTAGGGCACAAAACAGGACGGACTTAGCTTACAAAGTAGTTTATTTCGAAATAGAATAGTAACATTTGTGTCAAAACGTTTGTGTGGGTTTTTGGACGTAATTTTGACCCTTTTTACTTGTATCTCTTTTGTAACCCTATCATCGAATAAAAAACGCATCTTGCCTGAGTGGTGTTTCTCGATAGTTATAATCTAGGTGTCTTCAAGTCGCGAATGAATCGGAATCTTCTAGGCAAGCGTGCTCCATCGTAGACCGAATCGTTGCTCACCATTAGGCAACATGGCGGTCAAAAGCAAGTAAATTTCAACTATCACTAAATAAATAAATAGATCTATTTATCTGATATCTTATTCTGTTGAAATTGAAATGTACGTAGTGTGATTTCGATAAAGCATTATTGAAAAATATATTTCCCATATACCTATATGTAGGTACGTCAGACTATCGTACTTATCATACATTTATTCTCGAACACTGTATTTTTCGACAGAAATGATCGTTAAATTTGATTAAAAAATAATCAGTTTATTCAATATTTTTTATTTCGCTTCCGAAGTAACAACGACCGAACACAATCCGTAATTTCTCCATCGTTGCCAAGGACCCTATTCTCGAACGCCCGAGATTATCTCGGTCACTCTCACTATCATTACCCTCACTTTCGCTCTCATTAGAAGCGATTAGAAGAGAGCGAAAGTAACCGAGACAATATCTCACTCGCCAATAGGGCCCCAGTGGTCACGAGCGACATATTTCCAACGCTCCATATTAGAACTGTTATGAGTTGATTTACCTACACGTAACGAGTACAGTAACGAGACAGTGCCCTCGTCCGAGTACTCGGTTTGTACAAACAGTTTGACAAGGCGAGTCAGTCACTAGAACCATGATTTGTTTGCTCGGCCGAGTATGTCCATTTACTGTCTCACCACTGTACTCGTTACGTGTAATCAACCCATAACCTATCACGCTTTCTTTCGCTTCAGCATTCATAGCTATCAATCAAAATATACCCTTTTACCTCATAAATACGTTTTCCTCATAGCTCTGGTAATATGTTAACCTACATATATATTATATAACTGCAATGTCTGGCTTTCCTAACTCTCCCCAATAGCCAGAGGTCAAGGTACAGCAGCCGGTAAGTAGCCGGTACCTGGCGAAGATTTTCCAATTTATAGACAAGGCATAGCGCACCAATTTTCGGTCAACACATTAGCACAGGTTCTTGTAAAAATGCCTACTAAAGACACGTAAGGGTGTCGCGAATGTCGTGAATGGATCAATCAGCTTTCAATATCGAACCGACGTACAGCTTCACTATCAACTTAGTTTGTTAGCTATTAGTTGATATATGGTTTAGAGCTATCTTAAATTAGAGAAAGCTAAATCATAATATCATAAGGATTTCATTTTCAGGGTCTTACTTACGAGTATAAGGCCTACTTAAACTTACTCACTGCACTTCTTTGTTTTATTTTCGCACGTGACATTCACGTTAGCGATATGTATAGTATGTGTCCAAATAGATCCGAAAACAGATAGTCAGGTCATTGCAGTGATTCATTTTAAACAAAATTCTAAACTATTCACCTCACAAGTAAGTTCGGTTCACATTGGTACATTGGTTCGGTGATGCGCCATTCCGCAAAACTAGGTGCAAAGTATCAATCTATCTCGAAGCAGTGTTTATAAGAAAGGCCCTTAGTGTATTGCATGCAATTTATAACTCTTCGATAGCAAAATATACGAGAAAATTGTAACATAATATTTTCGAATAATGTATCTGCAGAAACCTTCCAGTAGACAACGGATTCAATTACAATGTTCAATGCGCAGATTATTGCAAGACTGTGGTTTGATGCCACGTCTATGCGGGATGTAGTCGCTGCGACCTGGTTATATAAATTCATTTTTACTCCAGAATTCTCCTGTAATATTACTTATTGGAGCACCGTTGATTCTCATTATTTGCTAGAGTTACAAGCATTGTTCTGGCTTCTATTTCCTAACGGTTTTCGGAATTTCTGCTCGGTTGGTAAGTTAATAAAGTTATTTAACTGTTATCCTGATGTTCGAAACATTGCTAAGACGTCTGTTATAATGATGTCAAAGTAACACTCAGGACTAACACGTGTAAATCAAATTAATGTTATTAATTTGAAAGCTTGTGAGTGTGTGTGTGTATTTTTGTTACTTTTTCACGCTGAAATAGCTCTACAGATTTGGATCAAATCTAGTTTTGATATAACTTAAGTATACTCTGTATTAACAAAAGCCTTTTTAGGGTTCCGTACCGAAAGGGTAAAACGGGACCCTATTACTAATACTCCGCTGTCCGTCCGTCTGTCCGTCGGTCACCAGGCTGTATCTCATGAACCGTGATAGTTAGACAGTTAAAATTTTCCCAGATGATGTATTTCTGTTGCCGCTATAACAACAAATACTAAAAAACGGAATAAAATAATAAATATAATAATGTAAAATCACAGGTAGAAATGTAGAATGCAGCTAGCGAGTTCTAAAACTTTAACACAATTCTAAAACTGGGGCTACCCACCTGGCCTATAGGTACAAATAAATGTTCTTTTAACGCCAGACAAAATGACGGTCCAACGCAAACCTGTCATCAAATAAAAGAAAGATATAACTCTAAGTAACCCCCAAAAAGAGCCAACATTTTCGTAGCACTTACCGTGCTCTTCCCTCTATTAGGCCGAGCCCCGAACAGGCCGTCTGGTGCGGGCCACAATGAGGAACGTGCGTAGTCTTCCGGGTAACGTTATTAGCTCTCCGCCGCCATACGTCTCACGACAGTCTACGTGAGAGCTTATGACGCGCTATTCACAGTATGGGCACGGAAGAAATAACACTAACGGGCAAGACCAAAACCAACTAACAAAAAAAAAAACATTTTAAAACCGAAATACCTTTTTATAAGCAGTAAATATTTCAGCAGTCAATCCATCTTTAATTTAAAATCAAAAAGGTCAAAAGATTTGACTGATTTACACTTATTTCGTATTTTATATTAAAGCTTTGTGAGTTTTTATTTGTAAATAAGAGTAATACTCCAGATGTGCGTCGCGTAGTTACTTACTATTTGAGTTTTAACTTTTAGCTGACTTATTCATTTTGAGTGTACCTAAATAATAATTGATTCCAATACAATTTTAACGTTCAAATATTTATTTATTTATACATATTATATTTGTATTTGTATTATAAATTGCCACTTTAAACGTGATGACAGTACCCATACTGCTTGAAGGTAGTACACCGATATTACTACAACCGGGTACATTATACCCGTGCATTAGCATTCAGGCCTCGCCGGCGGATACAGCCAGTCATGTATACATTATAGGTATATTGTATATCATAATGCATGAAGCACATAGATTATAATCATTATTTACTGGCTGTTCCCTGCCACGCTTCGCTGTGGATAAAAAATATATATATTTATGTATATAGCATATGTTACTTTAGGATAATGTAGCATTCGAATGGTGAAAGAATTTTTGAAATCGGTCCAGTAGTTTTTGAGTTTATTCCACACAAACATACAGATAGATGATAGATTGGGAGCTCGGTGACAGGGAATCCAATCGAATCGGCCGATCTGTGCCCGATATGAAGATATGGACACCCTTTTAGCTCCCGACGCAAAAGCGACGGAGAGTTATAAGTTTGACGTGTCTATGCGTGTGTGGGTGTGTTTCTGTATGTGGCATCGTAGCTCCCGAACAAATGAATAATTTTGATTTTAATTTTTTTTTTGTTTGAAAGGTGAATTAGTCGGGAGTGTTCTAAGCGATGTTTTTTCGGAGGCTATATAAATTTTTAAACTAACGTGCTTTTAGAAAATTTTAACATTTTTATTCAAAACGGAATACTCGCTTAACCACTCACGAGCGCATCACGCTTGTAATCTCCTTGATGAAGATCATCGAAAGATCGAAACTGATCGGAGTAGCCGACGCCATATTACCTAATTGATTTTGTTTATATTTTATGTTTGCTGATATCCGGGACTCCATGCCCGGTTCTGCTCGGCTTTTAGTTTTTTTTTTTTTTTTTTTTTTTTTTTATGTACCTAATTGAGTGACGAGACGAGCAAATCGCTCGCCTGATGTTAAACGTCACGTTTGCCCATAACAGGTCTGCGCTACCCAGAATTTCAAACTCGCAGAATTCAAAACCCTGCGTGGCATAGCACTGCGCTCGCAGGGTTTCGCATGTTTTGAGCTATAAAAGCTACATTAGCCTATTCTCGTAGCACTCAGGAATAATATGGCTCTTCATTTGTAAAACAAATTTGAATATCGGACCTGGAGTTTCAGATATTGGCATTTACAAACAAACAATTTTTATTTCTATATACTCAATATTAGAATAGATTGACTTATATTTACGACTTAGAATTTTTTCTCTTTTATTTGACGTTTCATTCGATACGATAGCAAAAAACAGACTTTTAAACTTGACGGATAAAAGTAAAAGTCTCTGAATATTTTTCTGAATCTCATTTACTCGTATCAAAATCGGATGATATAATATGAGTACTTATAGAGGTATAATATAAACCTATATACCGCCTAAACTAAACTAAAAACTAAATAAACGTTTTACACTCATAGCTCCCTACTAGGATAAATCCTGTGTCGGGGATGCCATGGAACACACACAAAGACAAGGACAACTAACAACCAGACCCAGAGCAGATATTTGAATTCATCATTCAAACATCTGCCCAGCCGGAATACCCGGGGCCTCTGGCTTATAAGGCGGATATGTTACCACTGAGCCAAACAGGTCGTCTACTAAACGAATATGAACTGTTTTTTTGTCGTAGTCGGGTAATACAAGACTATCTGTCCAAAAATTAAAGTTAATTTCTTGCATCGCGTGCCAGAATTGCAAATTCTATTCCACTGTTACGTCCACTAAATGTTGCAAGTTTCCGAAAATACCTGAAAATGTCCGTAAAATGTTGAAAGCGTGGAAATTGTCCCAAGTTATTGCTTAGTCTGAAGAGCTGGACGGCCGCCAGATGGCACCACGCGGCCAATTGGGTCAGTCCACAGACTAGAGAAAGTACAGAAGGAAAACAATACACAGATACCAAACAAACGCACAATCGAGTAAGTCTCTGAAACTAATCCAGAAAAATAAGACAAGCTGTGACAACACTCAAATGTACACATTTCTGTTATTATTTACAGTATCTACTCGAATTATATGTCAATAGAGTTCTAGTAGTCCTCATTTGTGTGAAAAAAACCAACAGAACAAGCGCAATTAGTGCCTAAATTTCGTAATATTATATAATTGATTTATATCATTGTGGTTTGTTAAATTAACTGAATTCTAAAACATTTCTGTAAAAGAGACTTTGCATAACATTAAACGATTTTGAAGCCAATGTTATATCTGATTTCTGATCTCAAATACGAATATTTGTAATCAAAATACTACTAAAGAATTTACTACTGGATATTATTAATGAAATTATTTTTATTTTAATATCAATCAATCAATGTATAATTTTAAATAATCAGCCTTACTATTCTTCACCGCAATTCCAGAACCCTCTATCTGTGCCTTTCCTAATCTGCGCTCTCAGACTGGACCCTGGACATCGGGTCTTGGATTCTAGAGGCAATTTCATCGAACGTCGACTTTTGAACCTAATTCTGTGAAGCTGAAGAGCCGCATTTTGGAGCGAAATTTGTTCTGGAATTGAATAGTGATTGAATTTACGGACAAATAGGTTCGGCTGAAGGTTTATTTGGAGTATGGATGCCTGCTTAGAGATCATTTGTTGCGTAAGGTAAATTAGGTGTTGATTTATCCTTTTGTTTTTTTGTCCTCGATTTGAAAACACCCCTATTCGTATATAACACTAGCTGACCCGAGCCCACTTCGTTGGGCATAATCTATACTAATATTATAAAGAAGTAAAGTTTGTGTGTTTGTATATTTGTTAAATTGTAAGGGGTAATCTCGGGATCTACTGAACCGATTTTAAAAATACTTTCACCAATAGAAAGCCACATTATTGCTGAGTGTCATAGGTTATATAAAAAACCGAAAAATAAAAAAGCTTTTACGTGGTAGTCCGTTTTGCAAAGTGAATCGGAGAAAAAACGGTCCGGACCGGCGCGATGGCTTCGGGTTTAATTAACATTATGCCCAACGAAGTGGGCAAGGGTCAGCTAGTGTTAATTAAACCCGAAGCCATCGCGCGCCGTGCGGACCGTTTTTTCTCCTATTCACTTTGCAAAACGGACTACCACGTAAAAGCCTTTTTATTTTTCTGTTTTTTATATAACCTATGACACTCAGCAATAATGTGGCTTTCTATTGGTGAAAGAATTTTTAAAATCGGTTCAATAGATCCCGAGATTACCCCTTACAATTTAACAAATATACAAACACACAAACTTTACTTCTTTATAATATTAGTATAGATAAACCTATCAGGAAACACTCACTCAGGCAAAGCATTCCACGCTCTCTTCACAATAAGTGTGAAATCAAAGCATTTCGTGCGGGTTTTTGGTATGAATATATATTGTGCTATGATATGACAAATTGTTTGTAAAAATAATAGTTAAAAAAAAACTAAAAAAACACGCTTTTTATAAAAAACCGAACTAAAAAAATAGAAAATAAAATTTTATAAATTTAAATTAAGAATAGGGTTGAAAATTTCAATAAATATAAATTAATAATAGTGTAAATAAATAAATATATGTATTTTATTTTTAAAAAGCGTGGGGTGCATGGGTCAATAGATATTATATATTTTGTAGATACATTTTGTATTGACAGACATGAGTAGAGTGATTAGCATTTTGATAATATCTTAGAAAGCACCCCACGCTTTTTTAAAAATAAAATACATATATTTATTTATTTACACTATTATTAATTTATATTTATTGAAATTTTCAACCCTATTCTTAATTTAAATTTATAAAATTTTATTTTCTATTTTTTTAGTTCGGTTTTTTATAAAAAGCGTGTTTTTTTAGTTTTTTTTTAACTATTATTTATTTTTCGCTTTTTAGTTCGATTTGCTAACTATTAAGCATCCTTAATATGTACAAATGTGTTGGTGTTATCCGATTTTGGCCGTCTGCTCAAGCAAATTAAAAATAAAATTGATGCGTAACAAAAAATATTGAGCAAAATGATTTGTAGCCGCGTGGTTTCGATCCTCAGACCTCATAAAATAAAATTGATGCGTAACAAAAAATATTGAGCAAAAAGATTTCTAGCGCGTGGTTTCGACCCAGGGACCTCTGGGTTATGAGCCCAGCACGCTTCCACTGCGCCACTCTGTTCTCTGACACGAATGACGAAATTACCATTTGTAAGTTAAACGGTATTAAAAGTTAAAGAAACTTTATAGAAAAAGCGTGTTAAACAAATTAATAGTTAAAAAAACTAAAAAACACGATTTGTTTAGTGTATTGTCATCGGTCCTCGATATATCTACAAAGTTTGAAAGAAATCTGACCGTTTAAAGTGGGTCAAAAACGCGCTCAAAGGAGTCGGTTACATACAAACAAACATACAAACATACAAACATACAAACATACAAACATACAGGTGAAGCTAATAAAAGCGTGTTAAAAATAGACTAGTACGTTTGAATGAAACTATCCGACTTCCGTGGGGTTTTTAATTGTGGTTCTATAGATATTAGTAATAGACCATTTGAGTCTAACCCAAAAGACTTTATTTTACTTTTAATCCCATATCGGTTTAAATTTCATTCATCAAGATAATATCACCTGTTACTAAAAACACATACAAACAGATAGACAAGCTTCATCGCAGAGTACCGAATAGCTGGAAATACCCACCACGCCTAACATTTCTTAACTTTACCGCCTCACCCCAACTCGAGCATAGCTAATGAACTCATGCAGTAGGAGCCAAGCACGACCATTCTAACTGCAGTGCTATTAAACTTGCTCTAATAATGCTCAGGTAACTTCGATGCTATTAATTACGGCGAAAACGAATACAGCGCATCGACCAGCGTGGTTTGAGCTCTCGCGATATTGTTATCGGGTATTCATAATATTATTTTTTTTTTGTGTTTTTTTTTTTCTTTATTTGTAGTTGACCTAAATCTCATCTGATATAGGAAGTAACGATGCCAATGCTTGCCTAGGAAATACCTATTCCCTCATCTTTTAAACAGCCCTGGGTTGTACACCTCTACCACTTCGAATTATCAAGGTGGAATGACTAGTGCGTTTGAATGCAATCCACCGTGTATTTTTGTAATCAACAGGCTAGGCGTTTGACTACAACTAACTGATGTTATGTGACGGTATGTCAAATATGGTAAACATATCTGCCAAGGGTTTGTACAGCGAACTCTTGGCGCAAGCTTACCTACCTATACTGGATCGTTCTTGCTTTTATCTTGCTCTGTCAGCTAGAGAAAAAGCGAGACAAAAGCCAAATAAATTCTGTTCAGGCTCGCGTTAAGAGCTCGCGATACGACTACTGAAATAGAAACTGGCTCTGAACTGCTGTGAAACACACCGTTCGATGTTAGCTTGAGTCATTCGCTTTGCTTCCTTCCTACTTTTAACACTGTCATAAAAACAGCTATATTTCAGCTTTATTTCATCCACTTACGTTTACGTTTACGTTACGTTTGTGTGTGTTTCTGGATTTACCAGTTAGTTTATAAAAATGTTTAATCAAAAATTTTTAAATTATACAGAAAACAAATTGTGTACGAAAAACTTACTAGTTCCACCCCAGTTTCCAACCCAGGGGTCTTGTAAAGTGGTCGCTTGGTCGCAAACTGCCGAATTGCGCCGGGATTGGAGCCAAGAGAATCTACGAGTTGGCCAAGTTAGGAAACTTGCAGTTTTGTGGCCTTCTCTTTTATAAGGTTCTTGTGGGAAGTTTTTGGAGTTGCGAAGTCGAATATGTCATCCGCAATTTGGTCTATCTTAGACAATAGACAAATATAATAGAATAATTTATTTAAAGCAAAAATATACATATACAAACAAACCAAATATAAAAAAAGAACACTATTTTTGCCTCAAACCAGTCTCAACTCAGCATAATGCCGGTCGTAAACAACCCCACTATGGAAACCACTATGGTCTTAACCCGACTATGGAAAAGGCGAATGGAAGGGTTGTTTTAGATTGACAGATAGATAGATGAACTCTTTATTGTTCACACCAGACATTACAGACAAATAGAATCCTAAAACTTAAAACTAGTATCACAACTAGCGGCCTTATCGCTAAAAGCGATCTCTTCCAGGCATGCAGGTTGTTTTATATAGCGGTATATGTATGTGTATTTTCACGTATGTTCAACCGTTTATTTTAATGAAAGCATCAATCGATTCGTTATTAATGGTTCGCGTGAAATAAGCTTCATTTTACACAAACAAAACCAATATGACGGTTCTGAAATTCCAAGTAGTCGAGTTACAGCTTTTTACTTGTTACACAAATGAATATTATTTTATTCCAAATGGTTATTTTCACAAATTAATTTTATGAAAAAATCTAGCAGAAACATCTGCATATTGTTTTCATTTGAAAACACAATTTGAATACTTGAAGCCTTTCATTTGCTTAAATAACTTTTGTCATAATTAACACGGGACTACTCACGTATTTATAAATCAGACTCTGACTATAATTTCGATCACATTCGGTGATCTTTTTCAAGGAGTGATTACAAGCGTGGCACAGTCGCGTCCTGCTGGACATGGGACGATAAACCTAGGTTATTGATGATCTTGTCAATCAAATACATTGTTACTTTATAAAAACACCGACGTTAAAATTGTTAAGTTATTGGGGGCAATTAAACACTTTGGGCCTTATTATTATAAAGTGTGCTTAAAGTTAATCACTGCTTAAAATTCTCCGTCTTATGCTTTCACATTTCACGTCAGCGAGAAGTTGTCTGAGCATTTTATCTGTGTTTAGTGGAATGGCTCACCTTCGGTTTTTCTCCGAACTAATCTTGGCTTCTTCAAACGAATGGTCAATAGTCCTCAAAGGTAGGCAACGCACTGAAGATGCCTTGACTATTGGAGGTGTCCATAGGTGGCGGTGAACACTCACTTACCATAATTTGGGTGTCTTCAAGTCGCGAGTGAATTCTGAGCAAGCGTGCTCCATCGTAGACCGCATCATTGCTTACCATCAAGCAGGATGGTGGTCAAACGCAAGCCTATAATGGAATTTAAAAAAAAATAAAGAAAGATGGCCCATTGCCTGTTTCTTTTTAACGCGAATAAGTCCACGTTTGACCACCAACTCGCCTGATGATAAGCAACGTTGTTTGCCACTTATTTTTATTTAAGAAAAGAATAAACAAATCAACCAAAAACTCTAAAACTTAGTCTACAAACTCCCAACCCGTGCCTTCAGTTAGCACTCGAAGAACTCCCAGCTCAGACATCAGATTACTAATTACGCTCGCAAACTGCAGGATACCTTTCATGAAATTATTTCAGCTGAAATTTCGAAACTTTTATAATGAAAGTCGGCTCGGATTCCACGGGAACCGAGTTTCGCGGGGAATGGAAGAAAACGTGAAAGAAGAAAAGAAAAGTGTTTTTAAATTTATTTGTGTCAGTTTTGTAATAGGAATTGTTGTTGGTAAATATAAAAACAAATTGCTGATATAATAGAATTTTCATTGTAGTCCTTCTTGTTCGCACTTTTAGGAAAACTTTTTTATTTATTTATAAACATTTTATTTAGGTTTATGATAATTTATTGAATCAGGCGTTACTTCGCAAGGAAGGAAGTTCATCTTCAAAATAACTAATTTCAAATGTATTTCTAGTGTGTTGTTTTGTATTTTTTTTTCAGTGTATTTGAAGGTGGAAATACATTAAGAATATCTTATGATGTTTAATTATGAAGTTAAAAATTTTGAAAAAATTCAGTGACAATCACGTTTTTAAAAACCTGCTATTATCTATACTAATATTGTAAAGAGGAAAGACTTGTGGGTTTGTATGTTTGTAACGAATAAACTCAAGAACAACAGGACCGATTTTAAAAATTCTTTCTTCATTAAAAAGCTACATCATTAGCGAGTAACATAGGCTATATTTCATAATCGCGCAAAGCCGGGGCAGATCGCTAGTATTCAATATAATTAATATACAGTATTCTAGTGGTTGAATATACGAGCGCAAGAAAGCGAATCTCGTAAAAAGCTTCGGTCTTGTTTTTTTCATTCAGTTCTTTTCTCAAAAGAACTACGACAAAGATTTCTCTTTGTCGCAGTTCTCGCTGCCCTCTCAGTATTTCTCTTTGTCGCAGTTCTCGCTGCCCTCTCAGTATTTCTCTTTGTCGCAGTTCTCGCTGCCCTCTCAGTATTTCTCTTTGTCGCAGTTCTCGCTGCCCTCTCAGTATTTCTCTTTGTCGCAGTTCTCGCTGCCCTCTCAGTATTTCTCTTTGTCGCAGTTCTCGCTGCCCTCTCAGTATTCCTTTCTCTTTGTCGCAGTTCTCGCTGCCCTCTCAGTATTTCTCTTTGTCGCAGTTCTCGCTGCCCTCTCAGTATTTCTCTTTGTCGCAGTTCTCGCTGCCCTCTCAGTATTTCTCTTTGTCGCAGTTCTCGCTGCCCTCTCAGTATTCCTTTCTCTTTGTCGCAGTTCTCGCTGCCCTCTCAGTATTTCTCTTTGTCGCAGTTCTCGCTGCCCTCTCAGTATTTCTCTTTGTCGCAGTTCTCGCTGCCCTCTCAGTATTTCTCTTTGTCGCAGTTCTCGCTGCCCTCTCAGTATTCCTTTCTCTTTGTCGCAGTTCTCGCTGCCCTCTCAGTATTTCTCTTTGTCGCAGTTCTCGCTGCCCTCTCAGTATTTCTCTTTGTCGCAGTTCTCGCTGCCCTCTCAGTATTTCTCTTTGTCGCAGTTCTCGCTGCCCTCTCAGTATTTCTCTTTGTCGCAGTTCTCGCTGCCCTCTCATGCCCTCTCAGTATTCCTTTCTCTTCTTTTAACTTCACTCCATTTACTACATCGTTATTTAGTGCACTAAACTTTAGGTAAATCTTTCTATAACCTGATATTTTTCCATCTACAATTGACATCTTGTCTACTTCTTGAGCACTAACCAACAAGCCAAAAAAACCTCCGACGCAAAAAAGGGGTGTTGTAACGGGGACGGTGTAAAGGCGTGTTGTTGTAAAGGGGGGTTGACCGCTATGTGTGTGTCTGTCCGTGGCACCATACGTAGCTCCTAACAGTCCCTTGATTTCTCATTTGAAAACTATTTATCAGATTTTGACGAAACTTAACTTAACTTTTGGTATGTGCAATTAAATAAGCCATGTAAAACATTTACTTTTTTAAGGGGTTACTTTGAACCGATTTATTTCGTAGATAGACTGAATAAATCTAACAAACCCTTTCCAAGTGACAGTGTCTATTTGATTAGTTCCTAAACTAATGGGTGTTCCCCGATGGTTATAATTTGGGTGTCTTCAAGTCGAGAGTGAATCGGTATCTTCTAGGCAAGCGTGCTCCATCGTAGGCCGCATCGTTGCTTCCCAACAGGCAGGATGGCGGTCAAACGCAAGCCTATTTTTGAATAAAAAAAAAAAAAAACAATAATTGTAGGCAAATATCTTTTTATTTGAGAATAAGAAGTCAAGTCATTCAGTCAGTTTAAATGAATAGCTAGCTCTACACGTCTTTAGTGTTAATTAACGTTAATTTTTAATCTAATAACTGCCATCTTTTAAATTTAACTTTCCACTATAATAATTCACTCCCACTGCTCCTACTAACTACCATTAACCTGTGCCTCTCCGCTAGTTCACTCGCAGGTACCTCTTAATTACTCCTCTCTCTGAGGACGCTTATGTTTGCAGCCGGTTGTAATGTTCCCCTCAGTCTCTCGTGGAAATGTTTCAAGTGGAATGGGTTTTCATTTTTCCTTTTTTAGCTTGAAGAATTAGGCAGGGTTTAGGTATGATTTAGGTTAGTAGGACCTTATTTTATTCAATTATAGGCTTGCGTTTGACCGCCATCTCTCCTGATGGGAAGCAATGATGCGGTCTACGATAAACCACGCTTACTTAGAAGACACTGGTTCACTCTCGACTTGAAGACGCCCAGATTATAACCATCAGGGAACACCCACTCAGGCATAGCATTCTATACTCTGGCGGTTCGCATAAATGTGGAGTCAAAGCGTTTCGTTTTGGCTTTTCGTTCTACCGATCTAATACTAGTAGTCTAGTAGTTTTGCGAACAGTAGACCTCGCGAGAACTTTTTTCGACAAGCACAGTCTTTTGCCTTGACAACCTCTTGACCGATTTTTCTCATATTCAAAATTCTTGTAATTAGATTTCGATTATTTTTGCAAAATTTTATCAAAATCTGCCAGTAAATCGCGCTTTTTCTCCCCTTTTTAAGGTAAATATTCCCCAATCAAAAAATCACCACGTCCAAAAAATTTATAAAATCGTAAAATCTATTATACCAAGTTTCATCAAGATTCGCTGTAAAAAAGGACTGTACGCGAGTACCAACATACAAACATCTGGAAGAAACTTTTGCCAGTTATTGCAGAGACGCTTCGCTCGCTCGGTCAATAAACATACTAGTAGTATATGTCCAGGCTAGGTTTCCATCTATGCTGTAACCATGACACGGTTCCTTCAACCCGGGTGACCGTAAATGAGATTAACAACGCGCCATTGTCGTATGACATTTCTCATTGCAGGCTCGGCTGATTTTATTTTACTTTTTTTGTTTATTATGCAAAAAATCATACACATAAGTCTGCATAACTTTAGCATTCACCTTTCAGTCATGTCCGAGGAATGAGACTGAAAAATCAGTCAAATCACTGCCTGCAATAGCTATGACGAACAAAACAACAATTATTACCTACTTTACTAAAGGGTCATAATGATGAGTACTATGAGCCCTTTTCGGCTTAGCATACCCTTTATGAATAACTCTGTATACTCTGAATCTCGTAAATACTGGTATCTGGAGTTGAAACAATAATCCTGGATCTAAAGCTGTAGGTCATAAAACATCAAGGTAAAAGTCAGACTGTGACCGGAAAAAACAGCTCATATTCCAAAATACTTGCAACCAGTGTACTATTTCACCAATAAGTGCCAGCGCACACTGTAATGTACATATTGTCGCTGCAATAAGACGCCAAGCTGTCTTTTGCAGCTGTACTGCATGTATTACATGCGGAACTTTGAACAAAAGGAAACTGGGAAAAAACTGGAATAACTGAACAGAATCGGAAACTGCAAAATGAATGAAAAGTGTATTCGCTGCAACAAGGTGCAGTGGCGTTTGCATCTCAGCATACTTTTAGCCTGAACAAAATAGATACAAGTTACTTTTAAATATTTTAAAAACAAGCTTTTTTGCATTGTCATCGGAGTTACACGTATACCAAATTTCAGCTCAATCGGACATCGAGAAGTTGTTCAAAATCGAGTTACAAGATTTCACCCGAACAAACATAGTTACATAGTTAGATACATAGTTACATACATTGCAAGTTAAATATAAGACTGTAAAATTAAAATGCTCGGCCGCGACTTGTCGTTGCGTCCGGTCGCTAGCTGTCGCAGCGACAAGTCGCACAGTTTGCATCACTAATAGAAGCAAACTACATAATAAAGTGTCATATCTCCGTAGTAAAGTCGACAATCTTGTTAGTGCAAGACGTGCTGCAGGCGAGGGTTCTGTAGCTCATTACAAAGTAATCGAAACTATCTGTCGATCTCTCGCTGACGGGTATTGTTGCATGCGAAAACGAGATAGCACGATTTAGAACAGTAGTGTTAGAAGTTCATGGATAATAGCAAGAATTGCAAGCAAGATATTAAGCGGAGTTTACACTATCAGTCTCACAACTGTTAAAAATTCAAAATTCAAAATTCAAAATAATTTATTCAAATATGGGTACATCAATGTACACTTATGAATGTCAAATACAATTTTTACGAATAAATTAGTTAATACACAATAAATTAAATGTCAAAGAAAATAATATTATTAGAATGTCAAAAATTATATAAAATAATTGCAATGTCAAAATATCAATGTATAAAATAACTACAATAGTAGGTATAATCAGTCAAGTATTATTATTACAGTCTAAATACAATTTACGTAAAGAGACTTTATCACAGATGAAGTCTTCAATTTTGTAGTAAGCCTTTTCAATTAAAAAGTCTTTTAAAATTCTTTGAAAATCTGTGTCTTTCTTATTTACTAGACTAACAGGCAACAAGTTATAAAATAGTACGCCGTTCATTACAAAAGAGTTGCCAGTTTTGGCTAATCTAATTTTAGGTAGAACAAGTTTAAACTTGTTCCTTGTTATGCTAGTATATTGACTTCGTTTGTGATATTTATGAATATTTTTACGCACATACATAATGTTCAAGAAAATATACAAACATGGTAACGTTAAAATTTTCACCTGCGCAAAAACTTGTCTAAGAGATTCTCTATAACCTAGCCTATAAATAGCCCTAACAGCGCGTTTTTGTAAAATAAAGATGCTATTTACGTCTGCTGCATTACCCCAAAGCAATAATCCATACGACATAACAGAGTGGAAGTAACTGAAATAAACAATTCTTGCAGTTTTAATGTCTGATAGTTCTCTTATTTTCCGCACTGCAAATGCTGCGGAACTCAATTTGTTAGACAGTTCCTTGATATGTGCTCCCCATTGAAGTTTGCTGTCAACGATAAGGCCAAGAAACTTAACATCCTTCGACAAAGTAAGTTGATCGCCGTCAATAAATATACTAGGCAAGGAAGGATTATTAGTCAATGTGAATTTAATAGCTTTCGTTTTCTTGGCATTTAGCATTAAGTTATTGACGCTAAACCACTTATTAATTAAACTAAGCGACAAATTGATTTTGGATATATCGTAGTTTTTCCTATTGATTCTAAATAACAGAGATGTATCGTCGGCAAACAAAATAATTTCACAATGCTTACGCGCTAAGAAAGGTAGGTCATTGATATAGACTAGAAAGAGGAATGGGCCAAGAATTGAACCCTGAGGGACCCCGATTGAAACGTTAGCCGACTCCGATCGAACCCCATTTATGTCAACTTTTTGGGTTCTACCACACAGATATGATTTCATCAACATTAACGCATCACCTGTCACACCATAGTGTGAAAGTTTACATAATAGAATTTCATGGTTCACACAATCAAACGCTTTCGACAAATCGCAAAAGATACCTAAAGAATCATGCTGAGACTCCCAAGCCTCGTAGATGCTCTCTACGAGATTCGAGGCTGCGTCCACAGTTGAACAGCCCTTAGAAAAACCAAATTGCTTATTAAATAATAAATTATTAATACAGAAGAATGAAGCTAACTGATTTAACATTATTTTTTCAAATATTTTGCTAAGACATGGTAAGATAGATATTGGTCTGAAATTACTAGGGTCTTTCTTACTACCACTTTTGAACAAAGGTATAATCTTGCTACACTTCATAAGATCGGGGAACTCATTACTGTCGACACTGCAGTTAAATATATGGGCTAAATAAGGAGCTAAGTTATATATTATTTCAGCAACGAAACAGACTGACAATCCCCAAAGATCTTCCGATTTTTTTGCTTTGATCGATTTAAATGTTTTGATAATAGTGTCACTTGAGACTTCGTGGAATTTAAATTGGTTTGGGCTGGCAGCAACATTTTCAACTAATAAATGAGCAGCTTCCGTACAATTGGTTGCCAGTGATTCAGTGGTTTTATACGGTATATCCCCAAAAAAGCCTAAAAATTGATTTGCAATATCTTTTTTATCACTAATTATTTCATTATTTTTCTTAAGCGTGAATTCCGATTCTCGACATTTGGTTTTAGCAGTTTCCGTTTTTATGATAGACCAAACAGTTTTTGAGGTATTTTTTGACTGCTTTATTTTGTTAAGTATATACAAGGTTTTTGCATATTTGCATATCTTTTTAAAAGTTTTACTGTATTTGCGAACATAATTTATCAAACGGTTATCATTACTCCCTGACTTTTGATTGTAAAGTTCATACATTTTATCTCGACTAATTCTTATACCTGGAGTTGCCCATTGATTGAAGACTAATTTTACGTCAAGTTTTTTGCAAATAATGGGGAATGTGGAATTAAAGTTTCGTATTAGAATTTGGAATAAATTATTGTAAGATTCATTTGGATTATTGCTAATTTGTAATTCAGATAAAAAGTCATGTTCTATATTATTTTGAAACTGATTAATTTTTTCTGTGGTAATATGCCTTTTACGAATTTGTATTTTAGGGTTACGTCTATTTAGCGGGACAGTAATAAATTGACCAGTATGATCCGAAGTAAGGCATTTAAAGATAGATTTGTATAATACCTTGTGTTCACAGAAAACATTGTCAATACAAGTGGCAGTTGTATTAGTAATACGCGTGGGCTCGTTAAATTGAGGAAATAAATTGTAACTTTGAAACAGGGCAAGTAAATTATCTCTACTATTTGAATCCTTCAGCAGATTTATGTTAAAGTCACCAAGTACTATAACTTGTTTTGTTTTGTTGCAAACTTTACATAATACTTCATCGGTTACAGACTCAAAAATATTATAATTACTAGAAGGTGGTCTATATAAGCTTACTATTATGTATTTATCTAATTCTACGCAGGATATTTCAGCATGACGTTCGGACGACAGACGTTCAATGTCCTTTCTTTGTTTGACTTTTAGAGATTTTTTTACTACTATCAAAGAGCCGCCATGAGTTGCAAGCTTTCTGCAGAAACTACTAACTATCTGGAAATTCTCGAAGTTCAATAACACCTGATGTTCTTTTAGAAATGTCTCGGTAATACACAATACATCAATATCGTACTTTTCCAGAAATAGGCCAATTTCCAGTTCCTTGTCCTTCATGCCTCCTTGAATGTTTTGGTGAGCTATGGAGATAGTATGATCACTTGATTGTGGTCTAAAAAATTGGTTGGACGTAACGGTATGCATTGTTCCATCTTTTCGCTTTGCGCAGGTGGACCTTTGTTGACATCATGATCCATATTTGGGGTACATACTATTTCTGTAATAGTCTTAGTCCTATTCCCATTATTGGGCGAGTCAATATTCCATAACAATAAATTACACAATCTTCGAGAAAGTGAATTTGTCAAACTTTGATTTTTGTAAACATTCATGTCAAGATTATTATTTATGTCAATTAAATGTATATTTTCCCGGAGCGAAGCAAAATTATACAGATCACAATTCAATTTGTATAGGAATTGATTGTAGTTAGCAGAATATTTCCGGTGGTATGGCAAAGAGCAAATAATTAGTCTCGATGTCTTGCTTAAGGCATCTAATGAGCTTAGACATTGCAAAAAATCCTTGCGCTTAACAATGGTTTTTTCACCGACTATTAAAACATAGGTATTTTCAGGTGCCGACTGAGCTACCATACATAATGATTTCACAATATGTGTCAAATGATAACCAGGTGTGCAATGATTGTAAATTTTCTTCGATGTGCCATTTTGAAGACGTGCGCCTAGTCCGACTCCACAATTGTCGGAAAAAATGTGGATATATTTCCCTTCCAGCTTGGCTACTTCCCTCAATGTTTGCATTGATTTTGTATCTGCATCCAAATTTCCGGAAATTTTCTTCCCCTTTTCCACGTTATTTTCAGTAACTGCTACCATGTCATTTTCTTCTTCAATTCTGTTGTCAATAATTTTCCCAATGGTATGTAATTTCCCTTCAATAAAATTTAGTGTGTTTAAAGAATTATCCTTTTTGTGTAAGTCAGTCCTGAAAAGTTCTAGAGTCTCTAATAATTTTTCATTTAACTGTTGTTGGGACTCAATTGTCGCGTTTCTTTTTTGTAATTCGTATATAAGTAGCGTGTTTTCTTGAGACAGCAGTTCGCTATTTAGTTTAGTTATAAGATTTTGGTTTTCGGCAAGAGTAGTACAATCTTCGTTAGAAAATTTCGTTTGTTCTAGTTTGCACAGTTCTTCTTTTAAATACTTTATTTTCTTATTAAGCTTTGATATTACTTTCATTAGTCTGTTTATTGACTTATTTTTACCATGTGTACGGAATTTAATTTTGCAGTGTTTATTTTTTACTTTACTCGATTTCATAAGGTTTTCAGCAGATTGTACTAATAGGGTACTATATTTATTTTGTAGTGTGTTGTATTGGTCTTTCATATCAGCAAGTTCTTTTTTCAATGGGTTCATACTTTTCATTAATTCTGATTCGTATTCATTGTTGATACCAACTAATTCTTGGATTTTGTCTTCTAATGAATGAACGTTGGATAGTTGGTCATTTTTAAATGATTCATAGTCTGATAGTTTTTTCTTGAGTGTACTTATCTGCTTACACATATTTTCAAACTCATTAGAGTTATTTTCATGCTCTTCTGTTAATTGATCTATTAGTCGATCTTTTTCCTTTACATCTAATTTGAGGACATTAATAATTTTCTCGTATTCTTTGTTAGTTTGCTCTAAATCCCTATTTTCATGTTTGGGAAGAGATTGTATTTTTGCCGAGGCAGCCATTGCTTTTGCTCGTGTATTCATGTTGAATTTAGATTTCGATCGCTAAGGTAGTTTGAGCAAAAATGTTAGTCTTGGTGGGAACCGAGCACGGTACCAACAGCTTGCCAGCCAGTCACTCAGACCCCTGAGCCACTCGTTCGCTATTGAGATTGACGAAAAAGTGAACTGGTAACTGGGTCTAATTGTTGGATCGCAAAGGCAGTTAGCGGTGACTCAGTTCGCCACAATTTAGCACTGTTTACGCCACACTCCGTTGATAAGTTTATGCACTTTGAGGGTGTTTAGAAAAAAGTTCAGAAATTTTAATTTGATTTTGAATCTATTTTGTTTTATTTTTCAGTCTTTATCACTGTTCCCTCAATTATTCTTAATTTATTTACACACAGTACAGTTTATAGTCACAGTCACTTATATTAAAACACTATTTACCTAATATTAAAGTAAGGCTATATATATATTAAAGTAATGTTAAAGTAAGGCCTCAGTCATAGACATTAAACAATGGTTGTTTTTGCTAAAACAAAACATAAACTGAAATGAAAATATTGAAAAAAAAAATCAATTACAATTTCTAAGCAAAAAAACTGTGAGGACAACAACTCTACTGTTCGCAGAACTACTAGTTTTATAGATATAGAAGGAAAATGATACCTACCCTCAAAATTAAAATTACTCTCATTTCACCCTCCACTGATTGTATACCCCAAAAATCATCTCAAATCCAGAACAACAAACAACCTCAAAGGTTAAAAACAAGATAATGCCAACCAAAAAACATCTAATATTAGCCAGAGCTCATTGTTATTCATCCGGGCGCAAACAGGAGCCGGTTCAACAATGCTCGTATTTAATTAAACCGTTCCCGAAATGTTTAAACGGTCGTTTTCATAAGAAAGTAATCCTGTTAGTGGAACGGCCGGTTAGCGTTATTTTTATGATAACTGCTGCAGGGCGCGTGAGCTCGATGGCGAGGTGGACAGCAGTGGTGGAACTTCTGACCTTGCTGACTTTTCTGGCTTGCGTTTGACCGCCATCTTGCCTGATGGTAAGCAATGATGCGGTCTACGATGGAGCAGATGAAGAAGAAACCGATTCACCCGGCTTGAAGCCACCCAAATTGAAATTGGTTGTGGTTATGTGGTTGAACTGTTAATTCTAGCGGTTATACCAAATCGAGTTAAGCGTGATTTGGGTTAATTTAAGCTACTATCATATGCTTCGTGAACTCTAACCAATGGTCTTATTTATGATTCTGCTTAAATTAATCACGGCTTTAAAATCTCCGTCTTGTGCTTTCATGCGAGACAATTCACGTCAGCGGAAAGTTGTTAGAGCTTAACTTATAGTTAGGCGAAGAATTTGAAGCAGTGATTAAGTAAAGAGCAGTGTTTATAAGTAAGTCTCTTAATAGGCTGGTAATCATAGTCTTAGTAGTTAATCAGTACCGTCTAGATTCTTAATCGATAAGGTATTGTTATTATAATTATTTTAAACTTGAGAAAAACTTTGTGACGTATTTACAATAACCCAAACCAGAGGTTTCGGCTAATTGTACGTAGCTGAGCCCACACTACATATCATGGCTAGATTATCTTCCTCTAATATACAATACTGTACTGTTACTGTACTGTACCGTATCGTACTGTACGTAGCTAAACCCACACTAAGATAATTATGGCTAGATTATCATGTCTGTGAACCTGGTGGTGGTGAAGCCGTGGTAGCTCAGTAGGAGAACAGCCACATCGCATTCTTGAGGTGGCGGGTTCAAATTCCGTCTCGTACCAATGAGTTTTTTTTGGACTTATGAGTATGTACGAATTTACATACCACTGGCTTTTCCGTGAAGGAAAACATCGTGAGGAAACCTGCATACGTCCGGAGTGAAGAAATTCAATGGCGTATATGAATCCACCAACCAGCACTTGGCCACCGTGGTGGAATACGGCCTAATCACCCTTCGAAGGTAGACCTGTATCCCAGGTCTACCTTCGAAGGAGGATTAATGGTTGCTGATGAGGAACCTGGCATATCATAATCATTGTACAATGATATGCCAGACATAACCTACCTTTATTCGTGGCTAGATTATCTAGCTTTAATATACTGTACTGTACTGAACTGTACGTAGCTAAGGCCACACTGCGAATCATGGTCGGATTAAACGATATTGTACGACATAATTACGCGTTAAGCGCCGGTTTAATGTCCTCTGCCATTGGAAATAGCGCCATCTGGAGGGAATTGAATGCGTTTACTTGTGAGTAACAAATCACGAATAAGCTTGATTACTTAAAACAATAGCTGAGGAATCAGGTGTTCCGTACATTTTGTCGAGTGTCATTAGCATTTGTATGGAACTGCTGTTTTTTTTTTCGCGATTTCTGTCGGTTTTTTAGTGAAAGTTGTTGAAAATGATGAGCACTATGAGCCCTTTTCGGCTTAGCACACCCGTTCGTTATATAGCCAAACCGTTAATCTTAGTCCTCGCCTACGCGGTACAGAGGTTAAACGGTTTGGCTATAACTCTAAATGGTTTTAGTTTTATTTGTTACTAGCAACAAACATCTAAACTTTGAGTTTTTTAATATTAGTAAAAAAAAATATTTTTTTCATACTTGTTTTGTAAATCTTTTTCAAACTGCACATCGTTCCCAGTCTTCGAATTTCCATCGGAATCCTTTAACCTCGTAGATCCCGGTACAACAGACGACTTCACACGTGACTGCACGCGGCGCCGCCACGTTCGGTACGTCACGTGACCTATATGTTCAGTGGCCAATATTTCTGCTATTCAGATTGGCTTAGACCGTACTACGTATTCAGCTTGGTTTTTGGAAAATGTCATCATGCAGGCGCGGTGGTAAAAGAGAGTAGGTGTAGTTCGTTATAGTGTTTTTTAAGTGAAGGGAGTTTAGAGTTTTGGTAGAGGTACTGAGAGAAGTGAAGATAAGTAGGAAGGCACTACCAGGTAAATATATTTCGTTAAAACAGTTTTGAACTCGAACATGATAAATACTTAACTGTCATGAGCTTGTAGAGCTAGCGTAGGCATCGGTGTTTTGTAGACGCTTTTTCTACAAATCACCAATCATAGAATTTAAAACAATCAGAAAAAACAACTAAAACAAAAAGCACAATTGAAAATAATCATAATTTGAACAAAAAAACCTGCTTTCCTAAAAAAAATAACCACTCTGTAAACTATATGATCAAACTAATTTTTTTTTTTCATCGCGAATAAGTCAGCGTTTTGACCACCAACTCGCCTGTTGGCAAGCGACGTGGATGTGGTCGAAGATGAAGCACACAGACTTGGAAGATACCTATTCACTCTAACCTTGAAAAGCCCAAGGCTACTTGTTTTTCATTAGTGTGAGTTAGTACAGTATCCAAAAACCTGTCACTTCGACTTCAAGCAACCTGTTGCTGAGCGGTCAAGCCAGACTGTCAGTCCGTAGACATTAACTAGGGTTTGATTTATAGACCTCACTCCAAGACTGATGGTCTAAACATCGCGCTCAAGCTGTTTGACCAGCGAGGCTGACGCTATTCTGACGCGGTCGATATCATCTTTCTTTTTAAATCATTTTTTTACCTTGATTACAATGGTAACTAACGTGGTTTGAAACATTTTGTTATAATTAACATGGGAATGCTTCCGTAATTATTTTTACGTGAGTGTTTCCGTGATAATTATAACAAAATATTTTTTACCTCTTTTTTCGCGGTTAACAAAACATCACGAGCTCTATAGTGCTCTATATCTCTACAACCGTTCGAGCCATTTTGCTCATATTTTAATTATAAATAAATATTGAAATGAACTACTTGATCGCGAAATTTTATAAAGATCAAATTAACAATACTCAAGTTATCGTCGGTCACAAAATACATACAAGCGCCAATTCGTTTCCCTTAATTCTAATTCCTTTGCTTAATCTCGACTGTCCAGAATAGCCATGCTAAGCTTGTGATTTGTTGAGGTATTCAATATACGGAACCCTCTTCTGTTTCGCTTTGCTGCGTCGTGAAGTCATGATCGATTTTTTCAGAAAACGTGATTTATAGATTTTTTATGACTTGTACTTATGTGGAATGGATAAAAATATTTTGTGTAATATTTGATGCACCCTCAGTTTCACTCGCAATCTTATAGGAATCATTAATTTTCTAGTCTACATGTGTATTATTACGTTAATTCAGGCATAACCCACCTCCATACCAAATATCGCCCAAATCAGATCCATACATTAAAATGAGAAGCTGCGCCCCGCGGTTTCACCCGCGTTTTCAGGGATAAAAAGTAGCCTATGTGTTAATCCAGACCATGAACAACCTTCATTCCAAATTTCATGTAAATCCGTTTAGCCGTTATTGCGTGAACGAGTAACAAACATACGAGTACATCCATACATCCTTACAAACTTTCGTGTTTATAATATTTAGAAGTATAGTAGGATTAGTAGGATTCTTTACACGTTAAGCCCATGTATTAAAAGGTAAAAGGTATAACAGTCCAAATAGAACTAAAAAAGACGTGTGGCACTCGGGGACTGCCGCGGTAAAGCTATTGCATAGCATTTTTTATCAACTTGTGCAATTATAATTATTTATCGAAACCTTACACTCGACACCTAGAGGCGAGTTGCTGAACTAAAGAGACAAGCGTGATATTTCAAAAAGTCATTAAAAGTTCTGCTATTCATCGATAGATGGCAACAAAACTAAAAAGTATCACTAAAAAGTGTAAGGTTATTTTCGTTACGGAATTTCTGGATTCGGTCTCCACGCTCAAGGCCCGCGATAGAAGCAATGCAATTGCTTAAAAACTGCGCCCACCCACAGCCTTAAATTCCAACTAACCAACTTTCAAAGTATTCAGAATCAATAAACCCAATGCGTTTCCGATAACCGACCTCGTTCATTCAGTACGGAGAACCCAGTATAATGACACAGTTTAAATAGTAGTCGAATGTTACTATGCATTTAAATTCAAACCAATCAGCGACTATAGAAGTATACGAGGTAGCCAACGTATCCGGTTTATTTGAAGCAGCCGCGATTAGAAAATAGCTGATAATATTCAAAATGGCGGCTAAGATTTTCTTGAGTCATAGCTATCAACATCATCATCAGCAGCCATCTTCATATTGAAGTTTGGAGGTCAGTAAGCTAAACTTCTTGCGATCCCATGCTGTGCTTTTCAAATGCTGATAACTCTGTCTGGTCCACTTCTTAATGTCGTCCAGCCATTTTCGTCTCTGTCGGCATAGCTAAGATATTCTCAATCAAGTCACCTTTCAAACAAAAAAACTAAATCAAAATTGGTTTAGGTGTTCGGGTGTTACAATGCCACAGACAGACACACACAGAAATAATACAGTAACACACACTGCTTGCATCGGGGCCTGTAAACTACACACTTCGCTATTTAATTTCTCATCTCACACTAAATTATAAATTCGAGTGTTTATAAGCGATTGATGTTTGAGGGTTCCGTACTCAAAGGGTAAAACGGGACCCATTTACTAAGACTCATTTGTCCGTCCGTCTATCACCAAGCTGCATCTCATGAACCATGATAGTTAGACAGTTGAAACTTTCACAGATGATGCCTGCCTGATGTCTGTTGCCGCCATAACAATAAATACTAAAAAAATCGGTTGTCTGTTGTTGTGATTGCAATGAAACGACCGAGTGCGAGACAACAACTGGTTTTATTACACCTACCCTCAGTCACATAAACACTAACATCTGTAAAGTCGGTTTACTGACGATAGTTGAACGTGACAACGTCATAAGAAAATACTGATGGAATGGTTTCATTTTTCAAAAGAAAATTTTTATTTTATTTGTTTTATAGATATTTTGTATGGATATAGAGAAGAAGGTAAATGGAAATCACAATTGAATTGATCAAGTTACATTTATTTGTACGCATAAATACAATTACGACAATATATCACTGAACATAATTATATTTAGTATCGAAAAAATCATTACCTTTATCGCCGCAATTATCGTTGCTATAAACAATTAACACCGGACGCATTGCTCACTCAAGTAGGAGAGAGACAGATGTCGAACGCTGCCGAACGCGGAGGCCGTTTGTGCCTCTTTGTCGCTCGTTGCGCGCTCTCGCTTGCACTTCAAGCCTTAAATGGAACGCCTCAGAGCGAGGTAACGCCTCATCGAGGTAACGCCGCATGTGTCATGTTTTTTCGTGCGTGCAGCCGGCTCCATCGAATTATAAGACGTTGTCACGTCAAAAATAGAATAAAATAAATAATTAAGGGGGCTCCCAAACAAAAGACCTGATTTTTTGCTATTTTCATAGATAATGGTACGGAATCCTATGTGCGCTAGTCCGACTCGCGCTTGGCCAGTTTTTTACTTCGTAACACTCAAACATAATTTGACTGGCACGGAGAAAGCTTTTACAATATACACTGGATTAACGCTCAGGCTTCTTTTTAATCCAAAAAAATAACATATCCTGTTAGATAACGGGTTAAACCGCGAGGTTCCTTATTTATTTATTCAAATTTTTGGTTCTGCAACCCGCTACCCGCAATATTATTGTAAGCAATATGGCTGCGCATCCGGCCCCGGAAGCGGGCGCCACCGGAAGTCAATGGTGCGCTGCATCGCTAACGGAATTCTCAATGAGAAGCGATCCGTGTCGGAGTATTTTCGGATATTTTTAAAATCGTTACGATAAAAACTGTATGTTAGATCGGAATATGTTAGTACGGCGTCAATTTAGGATATAAATATAAAAATATTCTGGCGTTAGATATTCTTATAGAGGATTTATCTTCATGTCAAAAAAAACGTAAACCCGCTCTTTCATGACTTCAAAAAAAAAACGTTCGAATGATCAAAATAGAGTTGGTTACGCTTCTACAAAACTGATCATCATAATATTATACACATAAACAGGGGTACACAAAGGGACTTAGACTAGAAGTACCTATTACGTCATCATTATCATTGCTGAAACCTCAAGGCGCATCTAGTCCACAATAAGGAAGGTAGGTTAATCTTCCCATTGTTGCTACGCACGCTTATTTAGCTCCACTTACCTACAGTATCGTTCAGGTAACAAATGATACCTAATACCTCCCATTACCGGCGACCCCCTGTTATGGACGTCATTAATTACCCCGTCCCGGCGGGATTCACCCGGTACTAACCAGGTGGAACTGGATGAAACTGGTTGTTGTGTTTAGAACTGACGACACGACAAATGATACGAAAGAACACGCATATGGAAAGAAACAAAGAAATAACTTAAATGACCAGTGTACAGAGATAGTGATTTGAAATAAAGCCTGGCGTTATTCTGTTACCTACTATTATTTGAATGCAAGTTTTCTTTGTTATCTTTCCTGAACCAAAGATTAATCAGACCTAAATGAGATCGAAACGGGCTGTATGGAATTATCTGTCTAATCTGATATTTTTTTATGTTATTGAGTGACGAGACGAGCAAATGTATCACTCACACATTGCATTAACTCCATATATCCATATACATAATTACAAATAAAACAGCTAATCGCAGCTAATTCGAATTTAGTTATGCATTTTGTATTATTTTCTGTCGTCTGTCGTGTCGTTTACAGTAGTCGTTGGTTTTAAAATCTCCAAACCCGGATGAAACCGGGATACCCCAGTTAAGGCGCTCCACGTGTTTACAGGCCCGCAATTTGTTTATGTTAATCTCTTTATTGTTCGTAAGTTGCTGTTTACTTAGGTTTGGGAAGGTGTTACTTACGCAGTTACTATGTACTTACTTACTTTACCTTGGGCGATGATAATTTAGGGAAATAAATTAATATGAAATAATTTTTATTCTGTAAATTAGCTATAGAAGATTTCGAGGCCACTGTGTTGAGATTTTTAGTGAATATTTTCCTATATTTTGCTTTATGTTGCGTTCTGTTCGTAATCCTAAAATAAATTTAAAAAGTTGTAAAACATTGCAGGAGCTAAAATGTCAACGTTAAAAATTTCAAAGAGTTCAAAGAGCAAGTAAGTTATTGTGTAAGGGCGATCATTGCAGGACGGCCGATTTCGGGTAGGTATATCCGAATATCTGACTGCCGATCTCCTTGGTTTCTCAACCTGTTTCCTTGTTTTCATAAACACCCAAACGGCGAAAGCACAAAATAAATAGATTCATAGTCATTTAGTTACATTTCTACAGCTTTAAAAAAGAAAACTTATTCCCACTCGTAGCATTCGTGAAAAGTTCAATTTGATAAAGTATGGGTCATTAAATAGAGTACCTCAGACGTCTGCGAGATAACATACGACAAGCTACGAGTAGATTACAGCGTGCACTGTGCAGTGCGCAGCTCTCAGCATCGGATCTCAATTAGGGTACATCTATCTCAACTTCTGAGTACTACACGAGCAGACTGGGGCACTATTCTTGGGTATTAGACACTCGACATATTGTAAATTGTAACTAAGATCTTGTAAACCTGGAAGATGCGTTGTGCCTGTACCATATTGACTAGAAGCTGCTAAGAGTCGCTGCCAGTCTTTTTTTTATTTAACTACAGGCTTGCGTTTAGTCAGGTTTTTCCACAGTTGAAGGACAAATTCTGAAATCTCGGAAAGAAAAACAACTGTTTCATAAGTGAATGTCATTTTTACATAGAACTGCAGTTTTTTTGTTTCTTGCGCAGTAAAAGTTGGTCGTATTGAATGATATACCTGGAATGGAATGGCATCTAAATTCTCATCCACTAAGGAATTCAATAGGACTTCAGTATATTATTATGTATATCAAAATAAGCAAACAACAAACAAGGCCCACCGCTCCAAAGTAACACAGTACACGCAACAGCCTCGATATTCAATCAATCACCAACTTTGATCTACCTTTGATCCAACATTCACTACATTCAGCCAACTGAGCAATCTGGCCATGTTTGCTGAAGATCGCCAAACATTGGCCCGGTATGTCAGTTTCATGGAACAGATACAAAGAGGAGATGGTTGAACTATTTTATTTCACAGAAATTTGTGATGATTTAAGTATATGTATAATAAGTAAGATGTACTTATATTATTGGCACCAGATGTTTCCCCGCGTTTTTATACAAAACTTGAGGTTTATTCTCTTGCCTTCTTGAAAATCTGGGAAATCTAGAGAGCCACCGGAAGTTGGCTGTTTTCTCCTAGTTTGGACCAATTTTTGCTGGACTTTTGTACAGATTTGGACTCCCCATACCCTCGCGGTCTTATCGATGGTTTTCTGCGATAGATAGGTTTAAAAATAAATAAATCAGGACAGGTATTTTAGAAGGATCCATTATTAATTACGTGCGAGCTCAAAACTCAGGGAAAAATTCCGAGCAAAATCTCATCAAATCTCAATAAAACGAATCTGCTTTTGAAAATGTTACGGCAAAAAATTTATTAGTAAAATAGGTGCCATTAAAAAACTTACATGGTTATAAAGTTAAAAAAGAAAGAGTATGCTAAGCCAAAATAGGCTCATTGTACAACCCGGTCACAATATCTGTGCACCTCGCTGGAATGCGTATAGCCTTATAATAGTCGCACTGTCGCACCGGGGAGTGCGCGGAGAGGTGACGGTGACGGAGAGGTGAGGTCCCCTGTCACCTGTCACCTTTCAGCGTCACCTTTCAGTGCGACTATATAAGGCTATATGCATTCCAGCGAGGTGCACAGATATTGTGACCGGGTTATAGGTACAATCATTATGAACAACTTTTACTACGGGACCAATCCGAAATTCAAGAAACCAATCAGCTGTGCCATACAAAAATGACAATGACACGCGACAAAAGCAACATCTGATATCTTTTTCGCGATTTCAAGGTTGGGTTATAGTAAACATTACTCGTAATAATAAGTACTACGAGCACTTTTCAGATTAGCATACCTTTTCCTGAAAACCATGTATAATATTTTTTTTTATTAAATGTTAAATAAAATTTATTTTATTTGTTAATAAATTTTAATCTCAGACCTCACTGGAGTCCCGCTATACCACCTCCTCTCGGCATCTCCTCCGTGGTCAGCATCTAAAAGCCTGTGTAAGTGATTGATTGGGGTCGCGTAACCCCACCGTTAGGGTAGGGTTGCCACACGTCGGAATTTATACACTTTTTGGACCGTTTTACAACATTTCCGGAGTAATAAACGTGTAAGAAGTGAGCAGCTAAGCCGTGAGTGCGTTTCCATTGGATTTTAGTATTATTTATCCAAAGATAAACGATCGACTCGACTTTATGAGGAAGTCTCACGGTTTTTTTCTGATCGCGCATATATGAGTGAATCTTTATGTATGTACTATAGCTGTGCCCCGCGGTATCACCTGCGTTTAAAAATGAAAAGTATCTTCTAATACCTCCAAGAATACTCGTATGTGTACAAAGTTTCATGACGATCGGTTAAGTAGTATTCGGGGGAAAGCGTAACAAACAAACTTACTTTCACATTTATAATATTATTAGGCATTTTACTGTATATAATCTACAATACTTACATATTAGGCCCAAGTTTGAAGGCATTTTAAGACAGATCTAAACTAACTAAAAATATATCTGTCTTTATCATTGCAAGCCAAGGAGACAAGGATGCCAATAGTTTTAGAAAATTTAGATGTCTGATGTCTGATTTCGACATTTCGATCCGGCCGGCGAAAGTCTCCCCCAAGTTCTTCCATAACTGCCGGTCTTGGGCCAGCACCGTCCAGTCCTTTTCAAACTTCCCAGGTTCGTCGCGCCATCGCGTCGGAGGACGGCCTGGGGGTCGACTGTCCGGGGGCACCCACTCTGTGGAGACCTTTGCCCATCTGTCCGGGTGCATTCGGCTTGTGTGGCCCGCCCACTCCCACTTGAGCTTGGCAAACCTTTTACCTACGTCAGCGACGCCTGTCATGGAACGCAGTATGGTGTTATGGACGCGGTCTTGTCGTTTGATTCCGAGGATACTGCGTTCCATGGCTCTTTGGCAAACTCCAAGGCGGGAACCTCTGCATCTTGGTTAGTGACAATGTTTGCGCACCGTAGATTAGGAAACTTAAACTTAAAACAAACTTAAAATAAGTAAATTAAAAAAATATATTTAAAAAACCTTTGGTTCATTGTCATCGGAGTTACACAGGTATAGGTACCATCAGCTCCATCGAACACCGGGAAGTGGTTCAAAATTGAGTTGCAAGATTTCACCCGATCAAACATAGTTACATAGATACATATTGTACATTGCAAGTTAAATAAAAGCTTTTAAAAATGAGATCATTTGATAAAGTTTAGTCATTTTTCAAGATATTTGCCGGAGCTGTAAGAGATATTTATCACAATTACTAATGTCATAAATGTGAAAGTGTGTTCCGCAGGTCCAGCTAGCTGCAACATAAATAAAAGTAACTGCATCGTAAATTGTTTAAGAACGACAATTTTGATAGAAGTGTTTAGTTATTCTATGAGAAGGTTTCGACAAATTTACAAGGGACTTGGCTACTCGACCAAATTTTCCCGCTGCAGGGGAATCTTCCCATACGGGTCTACCCTTGAATGGTGAATAGAGCGGTATTCCCCCACGCTGGCCAAGTGCGGGTTTGTGGATTCACATATGCCATTGAATTTCTTCTCCGGACGTATTGCAGGTTTTCTCACGAGGTTTTCCTTCACCAATAAGTATGTAAATTCTTACATAAGTTCCAAATAACTCACGAGTCGGGATTTGAACTCGCCACCTCAAAAATGCGAAGACTGTTATCCAACTGAGCCACCACAACAGCCTTATTAAGCCGTAATTGTCGTAAGAATGGAAACGGTTTCTTCGGGCACTCGTTTGTTACAGTTTGAAGGGCGGATAATTCGGGAACCTTAACTGGTATAATGTAGGGTTTATCCCTTGCCACCCGCGAGATGAAGGTATACCTTTAAATAGGGGTGTAGGTACACCTTTAAATCCCGACCTAGCTTATTTATCGCGGGAATTATGATATTTTCATAGGTTAAACTAATATTTATCCAAGTGAAACAGGAGAAATTGAGAAGATTAAGGGATTTGTTTGTCTTCGTAATGCAGCTCGGGGGAGTTGGTTTTCCTCATTTTTGGGGGTTTTGTTTTGGCTTCGCACGGTTCATATATTTAGCCTGTCTCATAAAAAGCTGAATAAGGGGCATAATGGGAAAGTTACAGCAAAGTGATATGAATCTATCAATGAGAGTTATCCGGCTTAGTTTCCATTTACTAGACTTATTTTAGTTACGAACTTGAGTCATTATGGGGATATATATACAGTTTACTTTTTGAAGAAATCCTAACGTACGTTACTCTAAGTATAATGATAAATAAATTTACTTCTCTGAAAATACGGATCCTTACTGCTGCGCTCCATGATACAGAAGGTACGGAAATACGGACGGACCTCGACAGACCTTTTATGTTCACCTGGATTGAAGATTCTTGTTTCACTATCTTATTGAAAAAAGTCTAAGACTAAGTTAGTTTTATAGTTCGGCCGTTCAGAGAATGCGTTTGACGTTTGACACTCAGTTTGGCACAAAATTATAACATTAATTGATTATTGATTTATTAATGTTGTTTTAATGCTCATCAATTGTTAAAACGGCAAAAAAAAAAAAACCAGCAAAAATATTTTTATCGTAACTGCAACGCCATTACAAAGTTACGTCGTCAATTCAATCGCGACGTGTCAGAAACGCATTCTCTGAACGGCCGTATTATAGTTAGTTTAAGTCCTATATAGTGTCAAGTTTTTGTATAGTGTTACTATAATGATGTTTGGTATTGTTACAGATTCCGACCTGGTGTTCCGCGACCGCTGGGGCGGGCTGACGCTGTTCAACGTGAACAACTTCACCACGAGGCTGCTCATGAGCAACTCCACTTTCGTAAGTTCCGCTACATTCTTTTGACGTGACAACGTCTTATAAATCGATGAACGCCGGGTGCACGCACAAAAAAAGTGTCCCGTTACGCTCATTGTGACGTCACGATCGGAGCGAGAAAAGTATGCAATCATTTCATCAATGTTTTGTTATTACGTCGTCACGTTAAACTATCGTCCGTAAACCGACTTTACAGATTACCATTTTTTTTTATCAGAATGGATCTTTATCAGAATGACCTTATCCGAAAGTCAATTGAGTTGAATGACATGAAAGCAAGATGTCTTGTTAGCTGAAAGACATTCTAGCTAGATGACATAAACACAGAATGCCAACTTGGCATAAAAAGCTTGAGAAATATAGCATGAAAAAAATTCAAGACGCAGAATTCGAAGTAACTCTACATTCGTAAGTGGCTAATTTCTACACGGCTACACGGAATAATTATGCCAAGCAATCTTATTCTTATTTTTTTTAGGAAAAAATACGTTAGAACTGTTTGACAGAAAAATGAATAAAATAGAAGAGCGGCTTAATCATGCATAGATGGAAACTACATTTGATCATACTTCGTTCACACGAAAAGTAAAATCTATTGCAAACTTACCCGAACAGCCAACCAGCGAGTAAGAAAAAACGAAACATTATAAAAACAAAAGCAAAGTCGCGGAACTAAACAATAGAAAGCAACAGAATATTACCGGTTTTATTAAGGGCTGGTTCAGACATGGCGGAATCCGCGCGGTTCCAAACCGCGCGGGTCAACCGCGCGGATCTTATTTACATTAGCGCCTATTCATTCGTTCATACCTGTCCGGGCGGATTGACAATCGAAATCGAAAACCGCGCCCTAAGGCTCCACTCAACTCTACAAATAAAAACAAAATGAAGAAACTATCCAACGAACCGCATCGTTTAGTGTTGCAACTTTTATTTATGTTAATTTCCTTTCCCAAAAAATACCCAAGTCAATTCGAAATAGCATTCGTACAAAGCACGAGTTTCCACAACGAAACGCGAAATGACGACGAAACAACAAAGCGGGAATCCCGCTAATAAAAGGGCTCGATCTTGCAGACCACTCCCGCGAGGTCGAATAACGGCGGGCTAGGGTGCTATTTCACTGGGCTGTCTAGCCTGTGCGCCGCGACACGAGCTTTAAACTGAGTAGGTAGGTACTACACCAAAAGGGTGTGAAGCATCGTACTCGGCATTATGGATTACTTTACTAATTAGGTATTAACTAGCTTAGTAAACGCGAACGCGCGTTTCATGACACAATCTTGTTTCATTCAATGTTTACAAGAAACTGTTTATTGTTTTAGTTTACACGTCATACACTGTCAATGTCATAATTAAAATTAGATCAGAACAGTCTAGAATTAGTTGTTTTTTATGCTATTGAGTGATGAGACGAGCAAATCGCTTGCCTGATGTTAAACGTCTTTTCCCATAACAGGTCTGCGCCACCCAGAATTTTGAATTCTTAGAATTCAAGACCCCGCACGGCACAGCACTGCGCTTGTCATCCTGGCGTTTAAGATGTTTAATCTTCTATTTGCCCTGAAATTTCACTGTTGAGCCTACAGCATTAGTCAGTACGATTGCACAAACCTTAAGTTTTCATTACTTAATTAAATCTACCCTCAATTCAAAAGACCATGTATTTAATTTGAATTATTTAATTTATTTATTTTTTAATTAGTTCTGAGAATTCAAAATTCCATGTGGCGCAGGCCTGTTTATGGGCAAATGTGACGTTTATTCGTATCCCATTATCATAAAAAAAAATAGAAAATAAAAGATCTACAAAGTAAAAAAATAATGTTATGTGTACACCTTCGATTTTGTATTCACCGGTATAATAATACAGAAACTAGATATTCGGTCGCGTCTCGACCCTGTGCCTTTTCACCTTGATAGAGTTCAGGATTTGTTTCCCACTCCCGACCCGATTGTGCCCGAGATGTATTTGTCTTTTGGAACGTTTAGAATGACTGCTTGCTAACATAAGTTTGTAGGAATAGTGGTAGTAGAGTAAACTTTACACGATTTTAGATAATGAAACCAGGCACAAAGGGTAGACAGAGTATTAAAAATGTGAAAGTTTCTTTGTCTGGATGTGTGATCTTGAACCACGCAAAAACAGCTTAAGAGTTTGAATGATATTTGGTAGGGAGATAACTAGTATCTTAGACCCTGGATTACCAAATATGCTACTTTTTATCCCAAAAACATAAACTTTTACTGCTTGGTGAGATACGAGTAGATATTATGTAAACTCTTGAATGTTCATATAAAAATTACTAACGCACGTCGTGGTCGATATAACATAAGTCATGCGAGGTCTATATAATAGGGTTATTCATAAAGGGTATGCTAAGCCGAAAAGGACTCATAGTACTCATCATTATGAACAACTTTTACTATGGGAACAACCCGAAATTCGCGAAAAAAAATTTGCTGTTCCATAGAAATTATAGTTAAAAAAAAACTAAAAAAACACGCTTTTTATAAAAAACCGAACTAAAAAAATAGAAAATAAAATTTTATAAATTTAAATTAAGAATAGGGTCGAAAATTTCAATAAATATAAATTAATAATAGTGTAAATAAATAAATATATGTATTTTATTTTTAAAAAGCGTGGGGTGCATGGGTCAATAGATATTATATATTTTGTAGATACATTTTGTATTGACAGACATGAGTAGAGTGATTAGCATTTTGATAATATCTTAGAAAGCACCCCACGCTTTTTTAAAAATAAAATACATATATTTATTTATTTACACTATTATTAATTTATATTTATTGAAATTTTCGACCCTATTCTTAATTTAAATTTATAAAATTTTATTTTCTATTTTTTTAGTTCGGTTTTTTATAAAAAGCGTGTTTTTTTAGTTTTTTTTTAACTATAATTTATTTTTCGCTTTTTAGTTCGATTTGCTAACTATTAACCATTATTAATATGTACAAATGTGTTGGTGTTATCCGATTTTGGCCGTCTGCTCAAGCAAATTAAAAATAAAATTGATGCGTAACAAAAAATATTGAGCAAAAAGATTTGTAGCCGCGTGGTTTCGATCCTCAGACCTCATAAAATAAAATTGATGCGTAACAAAAAAATATTGAGCAAAAAGATTTCTAGCGCGTGGTTTCGATCCAGGGACCTCTGGGTTATGAGCCCAGCACGCTTCCACTGCGCCACTCTGTTCTCTGACACGAATGACGAAATTACCATTTGTAAGTTAAACGGTATTAAAAGTTAAAGAAATTTTATAGAAAAAGCGTGTTAAACAAATTAATAGTTAAAAAAACTAAAAAACACGATTTGTTTAGTGTATTGTCATCGGTCCTCGATATATCTACAAAGTTTGAAAGAAATCTGACCGTTTAAAGTGGGTCAAAAACGCGCTCAAAGGAGTCGGTTACATACAAACATACAAACATACAAACATACAAACATACAAACATACAAACATACAGGTGAAGCTAATAAAAGCGTGTTAAAAAATGTCAATGACACTCGACAAATTGTATGGAACACTTGATTTTTTTTTCGCAAATTTCGGGTTGGTCCCATATTAAAGGTTTTCCAAAATGATGAGTACTATGAGTCCTTTTCGGCTTAGCATACCCTTTATGAATAACCCTGTATAAATATGTAAAAGGTATTAATTATAGAAGGCCACATCAATAAGTTCATTCGTTTCTATGCACAGCCTAGAATCTCTCTTTGTCTCTCTCTCTCTTCTTCTGCTTCTCCACTTCGCTCTATCTTGGACATCGTCTTTGGAAACATTGCGATCATATCCTACGTCCTATGTTTTCTGTATAGCCTAGACTATTTTTACAATAAACCTGTGAAGCCAGTTTGAAATCGGAGCCAAAAAGCCCCAGTGAGCGATCAACTGCTACCGATTTTAATCGGTGTCGAAATACAAAAAGCATTCCCTTGTCGACGTTTCGTGTCAGCGAGTGCGATAGAGCGCAGCTTTTGCTTGTGACATTATAGACTCTATAGCTACTTATAATAGAGTTCACTTGTAGTAGTAAATCTAGTGCTGAAATGGCGCTGGAAGCTGCTATAATTTTTGTTGCTGACATTATAGACTCTATAGCTACTTAGTATAGGGTTCAATTGTAAGAGTAAATCTAGTGCTGAAATGTCGCCGAAAGCTGTTTTTATTTTTCCTTTAAAAATACAGAGTAAAAAACCAACTTCATAAAACATACTGGAATGTATACAAGTTTAACTTTTCGTTACTAAACTGAAATCATGCACTTCATAATTCAGAACCACTGTTACTGTGGTGCCAACCCGAAAGAATAAAATCCAGCTATTCTATTGATTTGTAATGAAAATTACCAACACTTTGGTTACGATTATGATCCTTTACTATTACTATAAATGTCACATTTTCAGTGACAATTAATGTAATTTGCTCCTTCACAAATGTTTTTTTGTCACTTAAGAGTTAGAGGCCTATTCTGGCGCATGCAATATTTTTTCAGTGTTTTTCATTAGAAAAGTCATAAGAGAATTACCGAGTTAATATTGCGATCACTAGAATATAGTCTTAGGTATAGTAAAAATTGTTCATAATGGTGAGCACTACAAGCCGTTTTTAGCTTAGCATACCCTTTACTTATATACCCTGTATATCCTGTCTGTATTTTATACAATATCTCAAGAGTAAAATCAGAACAAAATTCTCATTCCTTTGATCAAAAGGAAAAATTTACAAAGCCAAGACATTCAAGGCCCGACCAGCTTTGTGCTCCAGACACGTCGCGACAAAAGACACGCACGCCCAGTATCGCAACGTCACTAGGAGGCCTTTACAATGTCCACATTGCTGACATGTGGCGGGCTGGGGTCCACTTGAAGCGATGCTATACGATAAGGAAGCTACTAGATTAGTAATGAACTAATGAATTAATGGAATGGCTCTAATGCTGGGGCTCTAGAATATAATGACTCTAATGCTGATGCCTCCAGTGTTACAGGTATCCATAGGCGACGGTAATCGCTTACCATCAGGCGGCCCGTTCGCTTGTCTGCCACCTATGGCATAAAAAAAATATTGCATCGGTATCCGGCCTTATAGTTAGAAACAAATCAAAATTCTTATCCTTTAGGTACTTATTTTTATATTTTTCCTTCTTATTCTCTTTTATGTTTCCTTTATCCAGTTTGGTAGTTATTGCTTCTAATAATCTGATAAACACTTTCTAAACTAAGATAAACATATAGAGAAAGGGGGAGCACTGCGTTAGATTTGTTTGAAGCCAAAAACTCCTCAATTTCAGTAAATCATTTAGACAACAGTTTCTCCTAACGGACATGCAACGTACTTAGATATCGACAACGAGATAAAATTATTTACATTATCCATTTAAATTGAGATCAAAAAATTCTTATCCTAGATACTTTTTTTAATATAGATTCTGTACATTAGCAAAATTCGTTAATATTATAAAAGGCATGTTCTAATAACCATGATTACATAGTTACTCCTAGATTTCCACTCTAACTGGATCACCGCCCTGCTCGGTACGCATGACATCATACCCGACTTAATGCATGACAATAATCCTTTTGACGTTGAAAGCTACGAAATTACTGACAGGGCGGAAAGCAGGGCATTCTGACGTCATTTTATGAATGTCTGGATTACGGCGCAGAATACGTAATAGTACAGGTAGCAGTGATATTGCTTTGCAGAGCTGTGCTCGTGGTTTTGTTTCTAGGACGGATCTGCTGAACAAATCTCTATTACGATCACGAACCGCCAATGGGGATTTGTGGACTAAAAGTACAGAAATCCCCATTTAATGGGGAAAGTTAATAGGGGTTTCTGGAATAACCCTGTGAAAGAAGACTGTACTCGGAAAAATGACAAACAAATTACAGGGCAAATGGGAGATTAAACAACTTATATCTCAGGGTGACGAGCGCAGTGCTGTGCCGCGCAGGGTTTTGAACGAGTTCAAAATTCTGGGTGGCGCAGACCTGTTATGGGTAAACGTGACGTTTAACATCAGGCGAGCGATTTGCTCGTCTCGTCACTCAATGACATAAAAAAAAAAAAAAAAAAAACTAAGAAAAATACCCATCTAAATTCCGCTAACAGAATGAAAAAATGAACGAATGAATGAATTTCTAAAAGCAACAAACTGGTGCTAATCATTATTTTCACATTTTTAGTGATATCAGTATGCTCCGTACTTTAGGTGAATTCGGAATTTAGATGGCCATTTTCCTCAGTGGCCACACACTGAGAAAAATTCGCTCGCATTGTTTTGTGTAGCCACGAGCGCAGATGTACCTACCCAATCGGACGCTACAGAATGATCATCTCAAGATGTAACATGGCCGATAATGAGCTATGTAATATTATGAGTGACAATAAAATAACGACCAGTAATCACAAAGTTAGCACCCTATTGACATGTGAACGAGGCTTGCCACAAAAAAGGTCTATAATAAGTACCTACTAAGTGCAAGAGAGAAGGCGATAAGATGTAGATAATGATGACGATAAACACAAAGTATCCCAGATCCTGATAATAATAATAATAACCTCAACACGCAATAAAACATCATCCCGAAACTATTCTGGTAATTTTGAATTGAATTTTAAAAAATCCTTTGAATTGTAGGTAATACGAGTATATCAACTACTTTACAAAAATATTATGTGCCTCAGTGCCGAAAACGATGTGAAAAGAGTTCGAATAAAATCGACCTCGAATGCAAAAACAGAAAACCAGGAAAAGCCAATCCAATCCAGTCCAACGTATCTATAAATATTAATTGTCTACACTATCAGTAAAAACCATTAAAACCATTAAAACCATTAAAACCATTTTCCTGATGCGCTGCCGCGCCACTGCAGCGCATCAGGGATGTTTGCAGACGCGCGTATAGACGGTTTCGCAGCGATCATGCGCAAGCGAGTCGCGTCCCTGATGCGGCGGGTGCGTGGTAGCCTCAACAGCTACCTGCAGTTGTTCGCCTGGCGGATGGATCTGGACTGCCCAATAATGAAGCACTGGACAAATGTGCACATTGAGCACTCCGGAACCAGAGCCAAGTATAGGCTTAGATAATTGTTATGGACATTGTGTAATCTATTTTCATTTTATTTTTAGTTATTCTGTTTTGACATTTTGAATTTAATATATATAAATATAGATATATTGTAATCCTATGACATTTCAATGATTTTTTAATTAATAACTATTGTAATTTGTAATTTTCAATTTTTATTTTTATTATTTTTTATTTTTTATTTTTTATGATTTCTGATTTTATCTTTAATTTTAATTTTGTAATATGTAAAACACTATATGGACATTTGTGGTCTGAAATAAAGATTATTATTATTATTATTATTATTAGATGTCTATAAAAAACCAGCCAAGTGCGAGTCAGACTCGCGCACGAAGGATTCCGTACCATCTATAAAAACGGCAAATAAACGTTTGTTGTATGGGAAACCTCTTAAAACTTATGTTATTCTATTTTTTTGTATTTGTTGTTATAGTGGCAACGAAATATGTGAAAATGTCAACTGTCTAACTATCACGGTTCATGAGATACAGCCTGGTGACAGACGGACGGGCCAACGGACGGACAGTGGAGTCTTAGTAATAGGATCCCGTTTTACCCTTTGAGCATGGAACCCTAACAACAAAAGCTTTGAAATAAAAATCAATGCTTCTAACACAGAACTTCTATCGCTTCTAAATAGAGAAGCCGCAACGTTCGCATAAATTGTGAGCCATCCATTGCTGTTTGCGAGCGCACGCGGCGTCGCAGCTGCGGCACTGAGCGCGCCTTGCATACTGAATGCAGCGGTACGGCGCAATGGCTCAGATGTTTATTACTGTGCTGTGATTGTGTTTGAGAATGAGCTCGAGGGGTGTTCTGTTTTATATAGGGTAAGAAAAGGGTATGCTAAACCGAAAGGGTCATAGTACTCTTCATTATGAACAACTTTAACTTTAAGACCAACTTGGAATTCGCAAAAAAAATCAGCTGTTCTATACAAAAATGACAGCGACACTCGACAGAATGTATGGAACTGCTGATTTTTTTTTCGCGAATTTCGGGTTGGCCCCATAGTAAAAGTAATTCATAATGATGTTCTATGAACCTTTTGTGGCTTAGCATATCCTTCTCTTATAACCCTATTACAACAATACAACAACTCTTTTTTGACAAAAAGACAATCACAAAAATAGTAAAATCCATAAGAGAACCTTTCTCTCAACAAAAGGCGGTCTTATCGCTTGAGCGATCTCTTCCAGACAACCGATTTCATTAGGTATATAAAGAATCATAAATAGGTATTTACTGATCGTAAATAATGTTATGTGAAATAACTAACAAAACAAACTAAACAAATATAAATTAGAGCCTAAAAAAGGTAAAATAATAAATGTAAAAAGGGACCCTTATGAATTCTAATTCTTCTTTCTCATTAAATTAATTCTTGTCGTTAGGTTAGTAAGGTAGGTTAAGTATCTGACGAAGGATGTTTTATGAATTAAAGTCCTAGACAGACTCGTTGGCATCAGGTATGTTCCAGCGTACCAAATCAAGAGACATATTTCACTTCAACAGACCAGCCATCTTCCAGGTACTAAACAAAGTAACGACCTGCCCCAGACGTATCCATTTGTATTTTATGCGCTGTATTCGGAGACCTAACAGCCCTAGAACAAGGCGTGAAGCACCTGGAATAGGTCCAGGTTACCTAGACCTTAGCTCAACTCGTAACTTACCCTAAGTTACGAGTTGAGCTAAGGTCTGAGTCGTAAAAGTAAGCTGAGGGTACCTTCGTGATGTTGAGAAAATTGCTAGCAAGAAAGAGTGAGCTCGTGTAGACAGTGGGTGGGTAGACTTAGAGTCGGCGTTTTTAGAATATCTGAAATACAATATTATTTGTACAATACTGTGGGAAGTTTGACCGCTTGGAAGGGTATTGTTTCCAGTGAAATTTCAGGGCAAATAGGAGATTAAAACATCTTATATCTCAGGGTGACGAGCACAGTGCTGTGCCGCGCAGGGGCTTGAATTCTAATAGTTGAGTATTCTGGGTGGCGCAACCTGTTATGGGCAAACGTGATGTTTAACTCCAGGCGAGTGATTTGCTCGTCTCGGCACACTTAATGGCATAATATAAACTAATTAAATAAACATTAATTTTGTACTTTTTAACTACCAGTTTTAAGCGGTTTCTCCTGCATCATTTGTTAATCCAGAAGTAAAACTGCCTTCATACCAAATGTCATTCAAGTCCGTTGAGACGTTTTTACGTAGTTGAGTGACAGGCATACAAACTTTGACATTTATGTTATGAGTATGATAATAGGATAGGATAGGAAGTACATAGGAATATTTATTTTTAATTTTGTATGTGCGTCCTATGTCCCTGATGCCTGTCATGCAACGCAGTATGGTCTTACGGACGCGGTCTTGTCGTTTAATTCCAAAAATACTGCATAAGTTTGAAAAAGACTGGACGGCGCTGGCCCCAACAAGCAGTAACTGGAAAAAATTGGGGGAGACATTTGCCCAGCAGTGGGACAGCATAGGTTAACTAAAAAAAAATTGCATGACCAGTAATGAAGATTATCATTAAAAAAAATATAGATCTTCCGATCCACGGCAGCGCTCAGTTGCAAAAGCGTCTTTGACAACAAAGATAACGCTATGCAGCCACTTAGGAGCCCAAGATTATTCTGTTGTTGTTGCCTGAAATATTTCTTGCAATAAACTTACAAAATCACGGCATTCCTGACCACAATTTGACAAAGTAAGTCTTTATTACCTCGAACTCGTCACTGAGGTAGCTTTACGCGACTGTTTGATACGAGTAGTTTATAGTTTACAGCACTTTCGAAACATTGTACCGGGTAATAGGTCGATTACACGTAACGAGTATAGTGACGAGACAGTAAATGGGCACACTCGGCTGAGCATACAAATCATGGTCCTAGCGATTGTCTCGCCTTGTCAAACCGTTTATACCAACCGAGTAGGTACTCGGCCGAGGGCACGGTCTCGCCATTGAGTTCGTCTCGCGCGGAGTATGTTTGACCGCGCGGATAACGGACCACACCCCCACCTGAATAATATCGCGCCGCACCACACACGTCCCCCTGACGTACGTACCTGGCGAGCCCTCCCTCGAGATCTCCTCCTGGCTGGCCCGGAAGAGGACGACGAAGGCACCCGCAAGTAGATGAGGCCCTATAATGGAAGATGACCGCTAAGCCAAGATGGCCAACAACGCCGCGATAAGGCCACTTAGGCCTTATCAGAGGAGGTGCTGGAGATGCCGCCCACCCGGGCCGGGTACTCGCACCTCCACATTGCCCTGCAGACTACGTGCCGCAGCGACCTGCCACAGGATCGAGAAGCCCCCTCGTACTGTATCCCGACCTCTCCTCAAGGGGGGAAGGAAGATCTCCTGATGATCGCCATTGTACTCGTTACGTGTAAACAACCCATAACTGACGGATTCTACTGTTTCGTGTTTATTGCAGGTATTATTGTGGTTTTATTATATGAAAAGTGTCTCTGTAGAGATTTACTTTTATGTATGTGGGCCATTATTTTAAGCTTTGTGTTGGTACCACAAAATGTTTGTATAAAATGAACGTTTCTTGCTTAAATAAATAATTGGCTTGACATACAGACTGAGAGACACTGAAGTCTCTCCTTAAGGGTACTTTCCCGAAAGAGGTTTAGAACCCTAAAAATGAAAAGAAATTCCTATACACATTAATCTGTTCCACAAAGCCGATCCGATTGAACAAGAAGAAGGTGAAGTTGAAGTTTACGTCCACGGGCAGTCGGGTAGTTTTTGGCTTCACCTGGCTCTAAGGCAGCACTATATCTACTTTCTAATTGATCTGAGTCTTGATTAGACTGACGTTTAGACTCGACAAAATATTTACAATTTTGAGACCATATACAAAATTATGAATTCACGATTTAGTCGATACAAACGTCTATAGGTACGAGTATATATCGTTCGATAAATTTCCACTTTCAAAGTACGGGTACTGAAAATTCCGGACATCAGCTATACAAAGCTTAGATAATTAAAAATATCTTGTCAAAAGAAGGGTATTTCAATACAGATATCTCTTTATAATGGTAGATATATTTATTCAAGACCTAAATATCCTTTTCACTAATAGGGATCGCTATATTATGAAAATGTATTCTCCTCTCATTTATTCCCATCTGAGCCTGAACATCCGTCATATACCTACCCATTTCATTTATTTCCTATCTGCTCCGTTTATGCCTGTAGCTTTTCCCACACTCGCCTATTTCCCTTCTCTTTGCAAAGTGATTCTATTTTCGTAACGTTCCAAATTTAAAGAATGACATTAGCCGAAAACGAATATTTAATGGCCGGTTTACATTATTCCAGTCCAGCGATCCAGTCCAGTACTGGATTGCTTACTGGAAAAATGTAAACCGGCACTGGAATGAACTGAATCCAGTAAGCATTCCAGTCCAGTAACTGGATTCGCGGTCTACTTTTGAATCCAGTGCGATCAATCCAGTGCAACTGGAATAATGTAGACGGCCAATCCAGTGCCATTCCGGTGCTGACGAAGTACCTACACACGTGTTGGTTGTTTTTGTGGACTTTTTTTTGCGAGAACATTTTCGAAACTGATCTCTTCTTGAAATCATTGTCACTGTAGTGTTCACACTTCAACGGCTTCTAAATAACTGGAATAATGTAGACGTTACAGATCCAGTCCAGCACTGGACTGGAATCTCGCTAGATCACTGGACTGGAATAATGTAAACCGGCCATTACGCCTAACTGCCTCGAATTTTAAAACTGGAAATGGATTCGCAATCCGGGCGCGACGAAACTTTGGCGACGCGAGTTAGCGCCGAAAACTTGATTAATTTTGGAGCGAAACAATACGCTGGCTGGATAAATGCCTGGGAATTTTGTTTTTTTGTCCCACTGTCTGGTTTGCAACTTGCGACACGATTGACGACACGACTGACGACACGACTGAGTCTTACTTTTTAACCCCCGCACCACATTAGAAGTAAAATTATATAACATGCCTTCATTCGATGCAATAGTGATATATGACAGTACATCACATAATATCGCCAGGAAACTATGATACAGATTCGACGTTAAAGACGAGTTCAGTGCTAAAAAACACCACGGACAGCTCACCGAACCAGTAGCACTAAACCACTGTGTCTATCCAAGCAGCAAGGCATGGCGTGGCAAGTGATATTTATCATATTTCTCAAGCCAATTCCTCTCACTATTAAAGAGTTAGTATGACAAATCCCTAATGAATGTCTCACAAAAATAAAAATTAGAATGATAGTCCAAATAATGGGAACACACTGTACTTATAGGCCTAATAGTTGTGTGTCCCATAATTAGCTCAGTATTTTGTGAATACTTCCTAGTTTTCAAAAAAAGGGTCCAATAGTTCCCATCAATAGTTGAGTCTTAGATGGAGTCCATAAATAGTTGTGGTCGTGTCGTCAGTCGTGTCGCTAACTATAATTCAAGCCCATATATTTTTTGCCCCACCGTCGACAGTGTTTATTAATTTGTGCGCGATTTCACCGGTTAACGGTTTGTTTTCGATTCGCCTCCATTTTGTTTTGTTTTTGTTGATTTTATGGCTTTTTGTTATTTATTCACTTTCTGTTGTTTTCGCAGTAAAACGCTGGATTTAGACGTGTATATTTGATGGCTTACAAAATCGGAGATTTAATAAAATTGAAAACTGGTTGGGTTCTACAAAATCCCTGCCTTTTTTTTTTTCAAAATAAAACCTAGCAAAGTATAGTCAGTGCTCTCAGATTGAGATGGTCACTTGAACCCTATTCTTGTGCGATCGACATTATCTCTGTTACTCTGTCACTGAGATAATCTCAAGTACCTACATATGTGATAGTAAAGCCTTATCGGCTTAAAGGGGTGAAAAAAGGTGTTTCAGGGATGAAATAAGATGGTTATTATTAGTATAATATACAAAATACATTTCTTGAAAATCTTAAAGTTTGTCTTCCTTCCACAGAGGGAGCTGAACGCCGTCGACTTCAAGGTGTCCGCTGACCTGAAGTACGTGCTGCTGATCTCCGACGTGCGGCCGGGGTGGCGGCACGCGCGGCTCGCGCGGTACTACGTTTATGACGTCATTAATAGGTGAGTTTATTGAAATCACAAGCATTTAATTAAATGAAAAAAACCGGCCAAGTGCGAGTTGGACTTGCATTCGAAGGGTTCCGTACCATTACATATCTATAAAAACAGCAAAATAATCATGTCTGTTGTATGGGAGCCCTCTTAAAAATTTATTTCATTCTGTTTTTAGTATTTGTCGTTATTTCGGCAACAGAAATACTTACATCATCTGTGAAAATTTCAACTGTCTAACACGGCCCATGACATAGTACATACAGCCTGATGACAGACGGACAGATAGACAGACGGTCAGACAGCGGAGTCTTAGTAATAGGGTCCCGTTATACCCTTTGGGTACGGAACCCTAAAAAAAATAACATTAAATTACAAAGATTAAAATAAAAATTGAATTTTCCGGATTTAGAAGTAGTCTATATGCTAATTCCAGGTATAAGAACTACCTTCATACCAAATGTCGTCCAAATCTGTTCAGCCATTTTCGCGTGATTGAGTAACAAACATCCTGTCACATGTAACCGCAAGACTCAGTTACTACCTAAATAATTGCTGGGATTAATTCATCATCATCATCATCATCATCATCAGCCTATCGGATTTTTGTCCACTGCTGGACATAGGCCTCTCCTAAAGAACGCCACAAGGCACGACCTTCTGCCTCACGCATCCACTTGCTACCAGCCGCCTCACGCAGGTTGTCGCGCCACCTGGCCGCAGGGCGCCCTACTCTACGTTTGCCGATCCGTGGTCTCTACTCTAGAACCCGTCTACCCCAACGGTTGTAATTATATTATCGAATTAATTGCTTGTGTCTAGTATGTCTAATGTCATACAACTAAAGGTGAAATTGTTTTCTATATCTACAGGGTTTTAAGAAAGGGTATTTAAGACGAAAAGGGTTCATAGTACTCATCATTATGAGCAACTTTTACTATAGGACCAACCCTGAAATCGGGAAAAAATCAGCTCAATGTCAATAAAAAACAACAATAATATATGGAACAGATGATTTTTTTCGCGAATTCCGGGTTGACCCCCGTTGTAAAAGTTGTTCATAATGAGTGTTCATTAACTTCTTGTTAGCATTAAAGACAGGAAGGCTCGTGCACCAAAAAATCTCAATTTCTTCAAAAATCCTCAAAAAATTCACAGAGCATGCAAAGAAAAATGCGTTTCCCGTGAATTATGAGCTCGCTTGAAATTCCGTCGCATTTCATTTTCTCCACTCACTTTTTTCGTGCAAAGTAACGAGGACAGGGGCCTACCATCGACCACATACATTTTACAGCCTTACAACCTACCACCGCCCATACAACATAAATACTTATTTGTTTTACTTGTTTGTTTCTTTGGTCATACGACCAAAGAAATTAGAACAAATAATTGTTTTATTTAACAATGAATGTTCGTTTTTTCATTGAATGAATAAAAATAAAAAAGCCTTTATTGTCCTATTCACACACATGGAATAATATTTACATAATAATTAATTATTATTTTGGAACAAAGACCTCAGGCGAGCGATTTGCTCGTCTCGTCACTCAATTACATTAAAAAAAAAAAAAAAAAAAAAACCTCTCTTCGGGTAAAGGCCTTCCCATTTTAAGCCACTTCTTCCTATATTCTATCAAGTAAGAGCCACCTCTCTGTTTTTTCGATACTAGGGTAAAACTTGTAGTAGCCCTAAACTGCTTGTAATAACATTCGTCCTGCAAATGTTCCTGTTCCGCCTTCACGCTCCCAGTATCGCGTTTTTGTTCCTTTCTGAAAAGGTTTTTGTGATAATTTGGGAAAATTAGGCCAAGTGAATTTATTTTTGGGTCTGCGGCTGTAATTAGGACTATGTAAGCGTACTATCTAATAGGCGTGACGAAAGATTTTAAAATCCTCTTCCATAATGTGAGTACACATTTACTATTTACAAAAAAGCCTTTATTTCGGTAATAAACTTAAGTTTAACGAAGTTTGAAGCCATTTTTCACATTTTTTTTCAACAGTGCCCGAAAACAGCTTGCTTTTGTCATGGCGTCGATTTGACGTCACGGCTAGTAAACATGTCATTGTGTCTATGCGTGATAAGCGGCGGATGACCTGAGTTTACTGAGGCGTGACGTCATACGCTGTGATTGTTGTTTCTGACAAGATGGCCGATTGCTGTATTTTAATGTTTTAATTTATTGAAAATCTTAATAATCTGTTTTTTAAAAATCAATCTAAACATGTGTTTTAAATTTTTTTAATCTGGCTAGTCCCCTGAAAGCATTGAATCGGCGATTTTTTGATACTGTCGTCATGCCTATTGTTCAGGGCAAATGTAAAGTAAAGGGCAAATGTGTAAACCGCAAATGTTCAGGGTTGTACTGAAAACTCTTAGCGCTAGCCTGAACTGGATCGGCCTGGATTTCGTCTCACTCTCTCAGCTAAAGAAAAAGCAAGACAAAAGCCAAATTATAGCCTGTCTATTAGGATAGGTTGAACATGTCCGGTATCTTTTCCTGCAAACTATCATGTGCAAAATATAGGGAAGCATAGGGTCGGAAGACTTGTATACTGTATGTGTACCTATTGTACTAATGTTGGTGTATCAGGGAGTGAACAGAAACGAAGACAATGGAACAACTGTTTAAACTCAGCGAAACAGGAAGCGGACTGTCAACCTTCGTTAATGTAAGGCTAAGAGAAGGCATGCGAATACGTGAAAATTTTTAAGTCCTTATTTTGGAACTCCGCTACTTTAATAGCATTTGGAAAATCAGAAATCAAAAAGAAAAGAAGATGTTTTTGGTTTTCGAAAAAAAAATATTGTACTAATTCATGATATTGGGGTAGTAGGTAACAGAACTTTAAAACTGTATCATTGTTCTCAGGAACAAGATCCCCGTGTCTCCAGTAGAAGAAGACCGCACGGCGCCGCTGCTGCAGTACGCCGAGTGGTCCCCGGTCGGCTCCACGCTGGTCTTCGTCCACGACAACGATATTTACTACAAGCCCTGGGTCCTGAAAGGGCTCATCTGTAGAATCACTAACAATGGTAGGTGATTCTAATCTGATTTTCCTGATTCTATTCGATTTCGATTCTAATTCTGCTCAGGACAACTATTTCTGACGCGGATTGGCATGTTTTTTGGATGTAATGATTTTGTCTCCTTCGTTGGTTTAGAAGAAGATGAAATAAAGATTCCAATTACCATGCCATGTGCTCGTAAAAATTTTCAGGCACTCAACTTTCCACGGTTATTACGCATTAGTGCTGAATCAAGTCTCGTAGAATCATGAATAAGTCCAACAAAGCTTACGTATCTTTATTATCTATACTTAATATTATAAAGAAGTAAAGTTTGTGTGTTTGTATATTTGTTAAATTGTAAGGGGTAATCTCGGGATCTACTGAACCGATTTTAAAAATTCTTTTTTCACTATAAAGAAGTAAAGTTTGTGTGTTTGTATATTTGTTAAATTGTAAGGGGTAATCTCGGGATCTACTGAACCGATTTTAAAAATTCTTTCACCAATAGAAAGCCACATTATTGCTGAGTGTCATAGGTTATATAAAAAACCGAAAAATAAAAAGGCTTTTACGTGGTAGTCCGTTTTGCAAAGTGAATCGGAGAAAAAACGGTCCGGACGGCGCGCGATGGCTTCGGGTTTAATTAACATTATGCCCAACGAAGTGGGCACGGGTCAGCTAGTTACCTATATACTGATCGCTGTTATGTCTACGTTTTATTCTTGATATCATCTAGAGTCATTACCATTTCAGGAATCCCAGGAGTTATCTTCAACGGCGTCCCCGACTTCCTCTACGAGACCGAAGTCCTGCGCCTCGACCGAGCGCTCTGGTACAGCCCGGACGGCCAGAGCCTGCTGTTTGTTACCTACAACTGTACTGAGGTGTCGGAGCACCGCTATCCTTGGTATGGACTGGATCATCATCCTCCACCGCCTTACCCGGATATTCTCACGCTCCGATATCCTAAGGTATGTTCCCTAGCTGAAGTGTCTATCTGCTTCTGTGATTATTATCGTACAGACTACCTCACTACCTGCCTCACAAGACTTTGAAATATTACGCATGATTCTGTTGTTTGTCATCTATAAAAATACATTAGACATAACATACCTACATACACCATGCTAGAACAGAGACAAAAAATATAAAACAAACTAGCAACGTTTTCTAAATACAATGCTGCTTACAAAAATTCTATTATCTACGAAACTAACCATTATAAATCTGATGGACATGGTTTTCTTTTTCAGGTGAACACCAACAACCCCGTGGTGACGGTGAACGTGGTCAGTTTGAAGACTCCGAAGTACCTGTTCCCTCAAGCTTTGCAGTTCTCGTCACAGGTTGACAAAAGTAAGTCTGGACAGAATCCAATTCCTTTAAGTAACGTTAGGATAAAAAATAATTTCAGCCCAATTACAGAAGAGTTAGTTTCAATTAAGGATGCCACAACAGTCCAAGATAACCAGCATGTATTGCTAACCACGATGCATCTCCAAAAGTATACACCATAAGAGCCAATTGAGTTAAACGGTAGACTTCTAGTTTGGTAACAGCTTTGGAACTCGCAGGCAGGTCGGAATCCGAATCATTTAAGCAGAAGCGCAAATCTCCTTAACTTCTGAATGTTCCAGGTTGGTACGTCCGCTGGTCGAGCTGGCAGTCCGAGAAGCAGGTGGCGGTGTTGCTGCTCAATCGACCGCAGAACGTCTCCGTCATCAGCATCTGTGCCCAGGGCACCAACAACCAATACAGTTGTCAAGACGTAAGTATCTACATTTCTCTGTGCATTAGTGACACAGAAAGTAGAACGTGTCCACAACGCGAACTTAACTCTACAATAACAAGGCAACTTAACAAAGCATGGGTATTGGGTAGCGTCCGCCGAGTTACTGATGCTTCCGCTACCCATACAGTACTACTCTATGTTACTGACGTTTCGGTTTGACTGTACCATGACAGTAATGCAAAATGGTTTTGCATGTAATTACCATTGAATTAGACAAAAGTCAAAGTCAAGTCAAGTTTAAAGTTGTTTTCAAATTTAATTAAATGAACTGTCAAAAATAATTTAGTTACCACCATTGTCCACTGCTAGAATCTTGGACAAAGAAGCTAGAACACTTTTATTTATTGTGCCCACACACACAAACTGACCTTCATTACCTACCCCATCTCTTCTCCAGATATACCGCGACGAAACCGACGGCTCCCGCTGGTCGGGCCTCGGCGCGGAGCCGGCAGAGGAGGACTGCGGCTACTGCGGCGGCGGAGCCCTGGTCGCGGCGCGCGCCGGCGTGTTTACGTCCGCGCCGGTGGCCGACACGCCGGGCGTGTGGAGGCACGCCATCAGGGTCACTGGAGACTCCAAGACGACGCTCACGCAAGGGAGCTATGAGATCACGCAGATTGTGGGATATGATGAGAGGAGGAAACTGCTGTAAGTAGTATCTATATTATCCATATTAGTAATACATTTAAGTAGGATGCCACTCGCAGTAACCTTTTAATGATAAAAATTCTTTGAATAATTAAATCCAAAAAGGTTCACCTTGATCCTTTTTAACCCCCGACGCAAAAAGAGACTGTTATGTGTGTCTGTCTGTGGCACCGTAGCTCTTAAACGGGTGAGCCGATTTGAATGCGATTTTATAAAATCATCTCCATGATTCCAGGTACGTCCTCGGCACGGCTCCGGACAAGGCAGGCGAGCGCCACCTATACCGCATCGAGGTGCCCCCAGAGCCGTCCGTGTGGCCCCCGCCCCCCTCCTGCCTCACCTGCCCCGGCGCAGAGCTGACTCCTGTGGACACCACTACGCATAACACCGGGGAAGAAATGGTTAGTCAATTCGAAACTTTTTTGTGTGGAAGTCTTTCTTTTCTATGCGAAAAATGCACGTTCCCAGAAACACCTACGCCAACCGAGACACCTAGGCATTCAAACATGTCAACAACTTATCGAAACTACCCAACAATCTTTAAAGGCAATCGCCCCTAAAATCTACCTCCCTTAGCTCCAGCCTACTCAGCCTGTTGTCAAATCCGCCACTGCCTCTACCCATCCATTATCAAACACCAAAGCATCTCAACATCCTACCCAAATTCTTCAACACGTCATAAAGGTAGCTCTGTCAGATGTGCTCAACTGTTCTCTTTTCCAGGAGTACGACAACATGACCTCCGCCCTCCCCGCGTGGCCGACGTCGACGGTGCTGCCGCACGTGGCGGACGAGAACGACACTCTGCCCGAGGACTGCCTCTACAACCGCGTGCTCTTCAGCCACAACTACACCTACTATGTGCATGTGAGTAAATTAGTCCCAGGAAGACCAAAAGTAAAAAGAAAGTGAGGAAAGAGGCTCATTGGCAATGGCGAAATTAATGCAAGAAGCGCGTGCTGCGCTCGGTCGCGAGCCGGCTGGAGAAGGAGTCGAAGCAGGTGCACGTAATGGCGACGGGCGTCTACAACCGTCTTCTAGACCAAGTTAAAGACGCTCCGTCAAGAAACTCGTTTAAGATACACAGATAAGTTTCTGCATAGAGTATAAGCGTATTTCATTGTTCGAATTTATTATTAATTATTTTATTTTATTTTTTCGAATGTATAAATTTTTTGTAATTGTAAATTTAATTTGACATGTGCTTTTTTGGTACTAAAATAAAACTATAACTATAACTACAAGGTAAGCCGCGTTTATGATAGTGTATCTGGCAGCAAAATGGGTGTCTACTGTCTAACTTATGGTCATAAAATAAACAATCTTTCTTCTTTTATACTTTGTGTTGTGGAACAGATAGAAAAGATTACCGTATAGTACAAGAACTTAAACGAAGCTGTGATGCGTTGACGTTTCTCATTTGTGGCGCAGATTGACACGAAAATGTCATGGTTGATGTGCTGCTTAGGAAGACTTAGACAGACTATTAGGAGGATCAGGTCAGGTCATATCAGATAACATAATGAAAGTTTTGCTAACCATGTACTCACCCATTTATTGGTTTGATGTTCTCAGGAGTGCCTGGGTCCGGGCCCGCCGGCCATTTTCCTGTGCTCGCGCGACGGCCGGCGCCGGCTGGTGCTGTGGGACGGGCAGCCGCTGCGCGCGCAGTTCGCGGCGCTCAAGCACCCGCAGGTCAAGGTGTTCAGGGCAGAGGTTAGTAGCATCTTATAAGTAAAACTCCTTTTTTTAATTCAGAAACTTACCTCTGACAAACGATTGTCTGCTGGATTAGCCGCCAACAGAATGTTTAGTTTATGAGTAGTACGATCCTTAAATAATCAAAGCGATATTTTGTTCAGTGTTTTAATCAGCTCTTCGACGAGAATTGGTGTTTGCTAATGATTTTAATTTTTACAGCTCTCTAATAAAGATTGTTTAATTTGTAATAAAAACTCTACTTATTGATTGTTTTATTACAGGTTCAGGCGGACAGAGAAGCAAGAGTACGCCTGCTCCTTCCACCAGGTTTCAGAGAAACAGACGACTTGCCTCTACCGCTGGTGCTACATGTGTTAGTACACAAACCATTTTATCTTTTCAATTCCGCAGAAAGAGTCTGAATGATTATGACGACTTTCTAACACATTTAATAGGAGAATTAAATTTTTGTGATTGATGAATTTGGTTTCAATTATAGGTGTTTTTTGAATAACATGCAAGCCTATAACAAAAAATAAAAAAACAGCTTACGCATTTCAATTTCATTAAATTTCGCTTAATTTTCACCAACAAAAGAACATCAGAAGGAAAACTCACAGATCTGCGCGATCTTTACCTAAGGTTTTCGAAAAAAAAAAGATGGAGCAGTTCCTATTACCTGAAATTGCATATTTACGTTAATGGATTGTAATTGTTCCAGCTCTGCGGAGCCAGGAGGCCAGCTGGTGACGGAGCGCTGGCAGCCCGGCTGGGGCTGGTACCTGGCGGCCGCCAGGAACTTCATTGTTGCGGAGATCGACGCGAGAGGCTCCGGGGGCCAGGTGAGGGAGACGGCGATTGGAACAATGTGGAGAGCAAAAGCGAAAACATGATTAAAGACGGGACAAATTATAACGTTCTTGGGAAAACAAGTATAAAAGCCTATCTATCCTGCATTAAGTAATGATTTCTTCTGTTTCTTTCAGGGTGAAGAACTAAGAACGGAGATCTACCACAAACTGTTGTCAGTGGATGTGGAAGACCAAATCGCTGTTTTATCGTAAGTACAATTTGCTTTCATTTTTATCACGAATTTTCGAGGCGACTTGCATAATTAAGTTACATACCTACTCGTATTTACAGATTGATGACTGAAACGAAAAAAAATACCAATTTTACTCATCCCTCTTGATTCATCCAAGTTACTGCTAGAGAGTGGAATGCTCTGCCCCAGTGGGTATTTCCTGTTAGTTATGATCTGGGTGTCTTCAAGTCGCGAGTGAATCGGTTTTTTCTAATCAAGCGTGCTCCATTGCTTACCATCAGGCGAGATGGTGGTCTAACGCAAGCCTATCTTACAATAAAAAAATAAATTGTCTTGTAACTGTTGTTATGCTTTATTTTGATCTGCCTTGAGTTCGACTGCATGTAAAGCACTACTCTGATTTGTTCCCAGCTACCTCCGCGACAACCTGAAGATGGTGGACGGGTCCCGCGTGGGCGTGTGGGGGCGCGGGTACGGCGCGGGCGCGGCCGCCGCGCTGGTGGCGGACGACGCGCGCAACGTGACGCGCTGCCTCGCCGCCGTCGCGCCGCTCACAGATCTGAGGCACCACAGTAAGTAGAAACGGGGACGGCAAACTACAGTGCACTCACTGTGATTTGTGTCTTTTGCTCACCAAAGTATGCGGGCCTTGTTTCCTAAGGCACTACAGTGACTAGAATGGAAACGGAAAGCTAAAGTGTGTCTGTTGATCGACAAAGTCTGCCAGCTTCCTTGTTTCCTGAGAGATACAATCTTGGGCTTTTCAAGGTCAGAGTGAATCTATCTTCTGAGTGAATCTAGTCTGCATGCTTCATTTTCAATCACATCATCGCTTACCATCGGGCGAGTTGATGGTCAAACGCGGACTTATAAGCGTTAAAAAAAGTCATCTACCGGCTGACTGGTTAGACACTTGACATATTCTAGGTTATCATAGTACTCATTATTATGAACAACTTTTACTATGGGACCAACCCGAAATTCGCGAAAAAAAAATCAGCTGTTCCATAGAAAAATGTCAATGACACTTGACAAAATGTATGGAACAGCTGATTTTTTTTTTCGCGAATTCCGGGTTGGTCCCATAGTAAAAGTTGCTCATAATGATGAGTACTATAATAACCTAGGATATGTCAAGTGTCTAACCAGTCAGCCCGTATACTCGACGAGTGCTAACGGGCCCCAGTGCGCCAACGACGTCGATAGTGCACATGAAACGTACTTAACTCAACAAAATATTAGCCTCACGAGTAATCTGATCTGGTTGATCTGAGAGATAAAGTCTTGACGACATAAATCATCATCTTTTCCTGTCACTACCAGATGGTAATGCCACCAGTGCAACACCACGGAAGACATGTCTTTCACTTTCCCTACATCATGTTGCAACCAATGCTTTCTTCGCTAATGCAGCCTAAAACAGAACCTAATTAGCTACTATATCCCCAGATTCGTTCTGGACGGAGCGCTACAGCGGCTACGGGTCGGCGTGGGCGGGCACGCTGGGCGTGAACGCGGTGTGGCGCAAGGCGGGCAACCTGCCGCCGCGCCGCGTGCTCATCGCGCACGCGGCGGCCGACCTCACCGCGCCGCCGCAGCACGCGCTGGCGCTGGCGAGGGCGTTGATTCGGGCAAACGCGCTCTACACTCACCAGGTAACCAATCGCGTTACTTATTTTCTGCTTGGGGTGTGTTTATCAGCATCATTCTCCACACCCTTCTTTATCGCATTGCTGAACTGCTACTTATTTTGCTGTTGAGTACAGGCTTCTCTCTTACCGTGTCATCTGCCTTGACTCCGCGATAATGGGATCCAGGTTCGACCCGCGCCTTTGACAATATCGACCCATCTTGCTGCTGGACGACTAACGCTCCGCCTACCCTGCCCCGGCCACCAAATTGTTACGGCCTTATTCTACCTGTTAAAATTATTTATTCGGCGACTTCTATTACATTATTCTACGTCTTAGTTTAGTTTATTATTTAATGCCAGATAACCTGCACAAGTGCTCACATCTCTGCCGCAGGTGTATCCGGACGAGGGTCACAAGTTCGAGCGCTCCACCATCCACCTGCACAAGACCATGGAGCAGTTCTTCGATGAATGCTTCGGGCCGGTCGAGGTGGCGGACTGGGACGCGGCCGGGGTCGGCGGACTCTTCCCGTTCCGGGACTAAGCTCCTGGGAACCGGGGTGACGAATACTGACGTCCCTGGCATCTACTGGTTTGAAATGAAGAAACGAGTTCCTAAGGAAGCAAAGGATTGAAATCTCGGAAAGATCGTTCTCAAGATTCGGACTGAGTATTTATTCTGAATGTGATAACTGGAATTCCGGTGGAAATTGAGTATTTACTAAAGGTCTAAAGCTGATACAAATACCTAGTTAATTGTAGAACCAAAACACTAGTCTCAGAAATACTCTTCGAAACTAGTGTTCATATCGAGTATTTGTACTATCGTCAGTGGCGTAGCGTGTCTTGGCGGGGCCCCGTATAAAAAAATATTTGGGGCCCTTATGAAGGGTAAAGATTTCTCACAAAAGAAAAGAAAATGTTTGCATAAAATAAAAATAAAAATTTATTCATCATAATTATCATCTATCACTTTTTCCAAAATTTTTACTGACAATTCAAATTATATATACACTCTTCTTGCCGTTTTTTCGGCAAACTGATTTATTAGGTCCTAACCTATGAAATTGGCGTTTTGTATGGGGAAAACAAAATAGACGAAAAATAAGATATAATATTTTAATATATTTTTTCTAAAATTAACGACTAAGTACGTTTGTTGTCATTTCTGAAATAAAAATAAATTTCGAAATTTAAATTAATTTTTGCTTACGCACGTCGGGGGCCCCCTTGGCCCGGGGGCCCCGTATAATTGATACGGCAGATACGGCGGTAGCTACGCCCCTGACTATCGTGATACTTTTATGTTCGGCTTTTACTCCGATTAAGATCGGAGACTGTTCAGCAGAGCATTAGGTACTTTGTGGTTGGTGACAATGCCCCATTTATGGCGAGCTTTGGTGTCCAAATGCTTTTGAAAATTATTTATTTAAAGTACGTGCGACGCGATTAATAGATTATTCTGTACTAGAGCACTACTTATTACTGGAGTAGTATCCTTTAGTACTTCTATCGTGATACTGTAGCACTAATACTGGAAGTAAAATCAAGTACCTATTTAACTGGAGTTAAGAAAATTTGATCGAAAAGAGGACCATTGTCGGATAGTCCGAGGTTTGGAGAACAACTAGGTAACTCCGTTGTTGATTTAGGTCGGTAGGGGAAATGGGGGGCTTCCAATTGATATTCTCTTCTGTGACTGGTCTAGTTCTTCAGCCGTGAGCTGAACTTTAGTTTGAAAGCATTTCAAGACGAATTCAGAGTTACGAGTAGAAATGGTGGAAGTTGGACAAAAATATGTTGAAATATGAAAAAAACCGTGGAATGGTGCATACCTAGTAGTTATACAGCCTAATAACAAATTAAGAAATTTCTTGGTGTTGTTGAAATTTGATATTTTATTTCAAATTTAATAATAAATGTTATACAGCTGGTTACTTGGCCGTTATTTATTTTATGTCAAGTGAAATTGTTATTAGAATTAAATACTTCTAAGAAATTCGGGCATGTAGTTTAGGTACACATTTTAACCTTATAGATATCGCGGAATACGAGATCTTTGACCCGAAAAAATGCATCAAAGATGGGTTGCAGGGACTGAGACAAAATCATTCCCAAAGGCTAATTCACGCGCCTGGCACTGAACCAATGAACGGGCACTTGCATAAGTATCTAGAAATGATAATCTAAACGTTGATGATAAGGTATAAACAAAATCAAAAATCGTTATTGCCAGGATACAAAAAATCTTAAAAATAAGCCAAAAAAAGTATTCAAAAATATGTTATAGGTACTTTTATAGTTGTAGAGCAATTTTGAATATATTTTTTTTAAAAAGACTATCAGCATCTATGCGGCCAAGTAACTAGATACCAACTGTTCAGGCCTTAGTGCCTGAGCAGATGTATTTGCGGGTGCAGAAATGAAATACTTGGTTGAAGGGTAGGCTTGATTTATTCTTGTACAAATTGATGTTGCTTGAGAAATGGGTTGCGGTGGAAAGAGACCGCGCGCAGAGCGTGCGCGGGTATTTATTGGCTTGAGGGGCTTGTTGAGGCCGGCGGGGGACGCGCGCTGGTGTAGATGGTGGTGGTAGGCGCGTCAGCGCCGACATCCTCGGCCACGTTGGAAGAGCTCTCTTCCAACATGCATATCTTGGAGGGGGCGCGTCTCACGACGCCCCGTGCGGTAGCCACGGGCGACACTGGAGTGGTGGCGCGCTGTCTTCCTTCAGTAGCACCAGATCGCCAAGCTGGAGATGTCTGGAAGGAACGCGCCATTTAAGTGTTTGTTTTAGCTCGCGGATGTACTCTCGCTGCCAGCGCCGCCAAAAATGTTGTCTCGCTTGCTCGATCCGTTGATAGCGGTCTAGTCGAGTCGAGTTTGTGTCTTCTAGCGGCGGCGTTGGCAGTGACGTCAGTGGTCTACCCATGAGGATGTGCCCTGGGGTCAGGATGGAGAAGTCACTGGGGGAGGAAGATAAGGGACAAAGGCCGACAGTTTAGGACAGCCTCGATTTGCACAAACAAAGAAGACAACTCCTCGAAAGTCAAGTGCGTGTTCCCTAAAATCCTTTTAAATGAAATTTAGCTGATTTGACTTCTGCCTCGGCTAGTGATGAATGAAATTTGGTGCATATACTGGCGAGAATTTAAATGTTATTCCTGAATTACTTGCGTCACTCGAGATTGAACTAGGGGTTTTGAGAAGGAAGCTACGGAGCTCCTTAGCTGTAGAGAACGGGTTCGGGCCATTGTTGCAGAAAATAATTGAGGGCTTACCCCTGCGAGAGATAAACCTGTGCAACGTCAAGGTGAACGCGTCTCTGGACAAGTCATTGACAGCTTCTAGATGCACTTGAATCTGGAACTTATAAATAGGCATAGATATGCCTTTTGTTATTTTGCAGCCTCTGCCCTTTCGATCAGCTGCGTAGAACGGCCCTGCGAAGTCTAGAGCTACCGAACTACGAACACGCAGCGGCCACACACGTTCACGAATGGATACGAGAAGCAGCTGTGGAACTGCATGAAGCAATCGTTGGTGTTGTTGTCTGAAAGGGAGTTGAGTGAGGCTGTGTTTGGAGTTGAGTAAGATGGGGTGTTTTGTCGTAGTTATAGCTAGAACTATCGAGCTTACCATCTACTCTGAGCAAGCTCTGTGAATCTAGAAATGGATTTAATGAAATCATGTGAGATTTTGGTTTGAGTTTGCCTTGATTGTGTAATGTTTGTAACTTGAAAGGAAACGATTCTGCTTGTGACATTTTTCCTATTGTTTTTGCAATTATAGCTGAATCTTGAAATTAATGCTAGAGCTCGTTGAAGAAAATTGAGATTGCGAGTATCTGTGAAAGTCCATAACTGGCTAACACAGAGTATAATTGTGGGGGTTTTCAGCTCTGGCAGCACCTCAGGTATCTGGGAAGTGAGGGTTGGTCACTGGGCTTCGGTCTTAAGTAGGAAAGCCGGACCATGCCACCACAGCGAATAATTGAATTTAATGTGGCTGAAGGCCTCGAGAAGCTAGGTCTGCTGGGTTCCACGCATAGGGAACGTACCGCCACGATGAACTGTTTGAAAGTTCATGAATTTGGGACACTTTGATCTTTTTCGAGTTAGCAAGGGGAAGACAGACAGAGAACCTACCAGTTTTGAGTCGAGTTTTGTGTTTTGTGAAGTGTTTCTCACATGGATGATGCTCTGTATTGGCCTTGGAGGTCTGGTGTTGATCAGGAATCTCCTCTAGTTCCCAGAACTTGCTCAATTTGTTGTGTAGACTCTCAAGTGCTGAAAAGTTGCATAGAATGTTTGCATTAGAATTGGGCAATGGCTTGGCATTGCTGTTCCGGATGGGACCAGCTAAGAACCAACCTAGCTTCGAGCTACGTAGAATTGGTAAATCACTGCCTAGGGACCTTTGCTGGGAGCCTAGAATATCCCAGAATAGATCAGCTCCTATGAGCATGTGTACTTCACCAGGTGTATGAAAACTGGGGTCGGCTAAGTCAATGTCACCTGGAATTTTGAATAGACTTGCATTAATGGGGTACTTTGGAGTTGTGTCTGTAATTTTAGGTAATACTAGACAGGAAGTTGTGACACTGAACGGGTTGCATCTAGATTTAATTGTTACAGTGCACTTCCCTGGAATTGATTGTAGTTGAGTGTTGCCAATGCCAATTATCTTGGTGGCTGCTAGAGGTTGTGAAACTAGCTGAAGACGTTGCTTCAGTTCACTTGATATGAATGTGGACATGCTTCCGCAGTCCAAGAGCGCCTTTACGGTCTCTACTTGATTGTTTACTGGATTGACAATGTCTACAAGCGCTGTAGATAGCACAACTTGACTTGTAGATGCCACAGACATGGATATAGAACTAGAATAGGTAGCTTGTGGACTACTTGGACATGTCTTACTTGTACTAGATTGTGGTGTAGTGTGTCTGTGAAGCAGTGTATTGTGACGCTTCCTGCAGATTCGACAACTACTTAACTTGCATGTATTGGTGTGGTGGCCGCTCCGTAGGCAGTTAAGACAGAGCTTGAGCGCACCCGCCTGCTTGATTCTGTCCTTGGTGTTCTTGCCAAGGAAAGCGGGACAGTAGTAGATTCTGTGGCTTCCCTTGCAGAAGAAGCAATTTGGATTGCTTGAATCGACTTGCTGAACTAGATTTGCTGAAAGGACAGTTTGAAAATTGTTAGACTTGGGTTTATTGATGATGCTAGACCTAGGAGTTGAATTAGTTTTGTCTTGCTTGGATCTGAAAACAGCTTCGAGAATATCCGCCCGATTCTTGAGAAACTTATAAAAGTCATGAAGGGAGGGCATCTCATTAGGAAGACTGTTTCGGTGCTCTTCCCACCTTAAACTAGTGGTGGTGTCTAACTTGGATGACATGATGTGAATTATTAGAGTGTCCCACTCATCGGTGGGCTGGCCTAGGTTATGTAAAGCTCTTAGATTTTTAGAAATGTGATCGATCAGAAACCGGAGTGACTTGTCCGACTCGCGAGCGATTGGTTCAACCTTGAGAAGTGAAGTTAAATGATTGTTGGTTAATTGACGCTTGTTGTTGTACCTCTCGCAGAGCAAATCCCACGCCGTTTGGTAGTTTTTGTCACAAACTTCCAAGTTCGATATTACTTGCGCGGCGTTTCCTTCTAGGTAGGAGCACAAATAGTGGAATTTATTAATAGATTTGATGCGCTCGTTATTGTGAATTAGGGACTCGAACGTATCGTGGAACTCAAGCCATTTGAACAATGTTCCGTCGAACTTGGAAATCTGAATGACTGGCAGACGAAAGCCTATCTCCCGCTCTCCGCAGCTATGAAAGCATTGTGAATTGTTCGGAGTGGAGGTGGCATGATTTGGATCCGCTGACATGCTAGGCCCGCGGACGGAGCTGGTCTCCAATTTGGCCTTTGCCAGAGCAATGCACTCGTGAAATGAATTCTCAATATCTTCGCGCTCCTGCAATTCGTCTTCCAAATCGGTTTCGTTCAAAATCTCGATACGCGTTTGTAATTCATCGAATTGGTTAAACATGACGTTAAATCTTTCGAGCTTAGTGCCTAATTGACTGGAATTATGAGTTGACAGCTTGGCGTCGCCGATTGTTTTGAGAAAATTCTGAAATTTAGTGATTCTACCTTTTACAGAACGACGTTTTGCGTTGAGTTCCCTGAGATCGTGCTCGTCGTCGGACGGAATCTCGGTCATGATTATAATTTAAACTGTCACTGCACAATTGAACTGAACCGATAATATTAAAATGCACTAGGAGAGGACGCGGCGGCTTTTCTAACCTTGACCGCTTGACCTACTAACCTAACTTGACACTAGTGATAAACTGATAACCGATAAACCTCGTAACCAACAAGATGTCCGCCGGCCGCGTGCGCCGGATTACACGACACCTTTGCGCGCGCGCCGCAAGCTATCGAAACCGGTCGTCCGCGCTTCTCGCACACGTGCTTTTCCTACGTTTGGCTACTCGCTCGCACACAGGAATTTATTTTTATGCTTAACTTTGAAACGTGCTCGAAAAACGCGGGTTGTTTTTACTCGAAAAAATGCGGGTTGTTTTACTCGAAAAATGCGGGTTGTTGGTTTGGCTGAAAAAAGAAAGAATTATTATTTTATGTTTACAAATTGATGTCAAAAACACATATATTCTAGATATGATGAATCGACACACTTGACTCTCGAGGGGCCTACCCTCTCATTTGTGCAAATACGAAACTAGGGAATTAATGGTGGTAGAAGGAAAGGGCTCACGCATCCTCTAGGTAGGTGCCACGCTGTCCGCCACGCCACGCCATGGACGCCTTCGACTGCTTCTCCGCTCGTGTGCTGAGGATGGCCGCGTGCGCTGGCATGTGGTGGGCCGCGTGTTCTTCCTTCTTGGGTGTTAAATTGACGGACGGTGCTCGCGTCCTGTCACGGTCGCCAAAAAAAAAACTTGTTCAGGCCTTAGTGCCTGAGCAGATGTATTTGCGGGTGCAGAAATGAAATACTTGGTTGAAGGGTAGGCTTGATTTATTCTTGTACAAATTGATGTTGCTTGAGAAATGGGTTGCGGTGGAAAGAGACCGCGCGCAGAGCGTGCGCGGGTATTTATTGGCTTGAGGGGCTTGTTGAGGCCGGCGGGGGACGCGCGCTGGTGTAGATGGTGGTGGTAGGCGCGTCAGCGCCGACACCAACAGTATTTAGACATTAGGCGCAGACCTCTTATCAAAATATTCAACTACCTACTTATTAAGTATTATGGGTATGAAAGTCCCCAGAAAATTTTCTTATGATTATTATAAGGAAAGAAATAACTATTTTAGTGTATAGTGTAATAAACTTTTATCTATATTACTGTATCGCTTTCAATGTCATTTAATGAAGAATTAGCTTTAAATCTTAAACACTTGCTCTTGACTTGGGCACTTACGGCCTAGCCACACGAGGCAATGCGGCAGCGCGAGAAAAACGTCTAAAATCGGAACTGTAACTTAAAACTACAGCAGTATTTCGCAGTGTGGTAATAATTGGGAAATACTAAATTCTATTTTTCCCAGTTGTTGCCAGTAGCGTTACCAAAATAGGATTAATTTCTCATTTGCCGTCAATGATGACAGAATCAATAGTAGCAAATGGGACTACGATTTCAAATTATAAACGAATTTCGAGGCCTTTGTCAAACTTTGTTTCATGCGTGGTGGTAGCAACTGGGACTACGATTTCGAAGGATGAACGAACGTCAAATCTTTACCTGTTTGTTTCATGTGTAGTGAAATTATATCTCAACTTTTTGCCACTCCCCGCCGCGTGCCGCGTGGCGTCGTGTGACCGGGTCGTTCTCGTATTTTAGGTTTCGACTATTCTTCTAGTCCTAAAATCTAGTCATTATAAATGTCTAATGTCATTTAAAGTAGTCAAATCTGTGTATTTAGTTACAACTTCCTAGAAGTTAGAGGCACTTCTATGTATACACAACTCTTTGAACATCATTGCGTAGAACGTTGGGAATATTCATGGAAACTGATTTAAAAAAGGTTATAAACAAGGATTTAAAAAAATTACAGGCAATGAATCATTTGTCTGTGAAAATGATTCAACTTTTCTCAGGCAGCTGTCACTTTTGTCCTTAAAACGACGACGACGACGATGATAACTCTCCACACAGCTTTACCGACCCTCTAGTCGCAATATTCCTATTTATTGTTTTTGCGATTCAATAGCAAATTGTGTCTTTGTATGAAGTATAGGTGAGGACTTCGTTTGTAGTCGGCGGGAATAAATAAATAAACGCATACTTACGCAATGATGTTCATTACTCTACTATTGCTAAAGCTATCCTTTATGTATGTTTATGTTAGAATGAGATGGACTATCTATAATTTCTCAAAAACTTGATCATCTTTACCTCCTAACTTACGATTCCTATGTTTAAAAATAAATGTTTAAAAAACTGATTTGTTAATAAACGTTCAATCGATGTTGAGACTTAAATAATTAATGATCAAACGAACTTACCAAGTGAAGTTCGATCACAATTATGTGAACGGCTTCATTCGACGCGATTTTGTTTTTGTTTACATATTGTAGTTGTGTCTCACGTACTGGCCCTCAACACGGATTGTTTAGAGATTTTATTCCCCGCTTTCAAAGTTTTTTATTCTGGTAACACTAGAGATCGTCCATAGTCGTTAAGTTCGTTACTATCGTACCCCCACCTCACTTCAGAGCCCAGAGGGGAGCCATCGGCCGGTCGAACTTCATTCTGTTTAGAGCAATAGTTTTACTACAGTCCGGCAAGTATAACTTGGCGCGGCTGTGCGCCACTGTGTACTTTTATAACTGCTTCTCTTGTACCACTTTTTATCACTTTAGGCATGATGATAGCACAGTAGCAAATATAATAGTAGCAAAAATATTCGCAACGATGTTTACTATGAACTCGGAAGTGTCAAAGTAAATTTTCAAGATTGCCGATTTAGTTCCTCAAATCGCCACCGCCAACTTAAACTTGTGGCACTGTAACTACTTATTTTGTGACCGGTAATGGAAAAAATTACCCATAAATTGATTATGATTACCAATTATCAATTTCACATTTCATTATTAGGGTTAGGGCATTTATATACATTGTATATAAGTACTAAGTAGGTTACTTAGCTAAGCTATTTATGGGAGGGTGTATATATTAATCGCGTCGAATGAAGCCGTTCACATAATTGTGATCGAACTTCACTTGGTAAGTTCGTTTGATCATTAATTATGTTTCACGGCTTCATTCGACGCGATTTTGTTTTTGTTTACATATTGTAGGATGTTCAGAGAAAATTAGTGAAATGTGAAACAAATTTTTCACAAAATACAAATACATAATTATGTATATCCTTTTATATGATGTTTATAACCGAATCGATCCCGCCACAGACTGTTGGCATGTTGTGAACATTTAGCTTAAAATGTTCTGAGCATCCATCCCAGCATGTCAGTTTTGAAATAAATTTCGAACCGTTAGATTTTTTATACTACGCTAACAAAATATGATAACTTATTTAAGAGCTGGATCTGTATCTATGCTGCTTCTTCTACCTATATAGGTACATAAAATCATAATGTATGATGATACAATATTCCCAGAAGACATTCCCAGTGTAGGTGCTGGACGATACTGCGACGTGTCGCCAGCACGAGAAAACTCCAACTAATGAAGAACTAATAAGATAAATATTATTTTATTGGATTTAGTGGTGGAGTCCGTCTATCGTTAGATACGGTTAGGTTTACAGTCTATTTAAAAAAGTTATTAATACTAATATTGAAAAACTTAATAAAATTAATAATCAAAAGCCTCTCCCACTAATAGCATTAAAAAATAATTGTAATTCTGGCTGATAACTGTGACTATGTGTCATATCAGAAAATGTAATCCAAGATTTAGTACATAATAATCAGTTATTGTATTGTATTAGTGACATTATTTCTGTAAAATCAACGAAATGGGTCCTTGGCTAACCAACTACGTTGTTTGAGTCATATAAACCAATGTATGGGTGTGCAGAGTTCGTGTGATAAGACATCAGCGAGGACATTCAAGCTGGTAGAAATTGAAGTTAAAACTTACAATGTCAAAAAAAAAATAAATAAATCACAAAAAAAAAAAAAGGAAATATAATGCTTACATGCACTAGGATAAATTCTTTTTGTCTTTTAGCATTATTCATAATATTTTGCGAGTATATCACATTACTGAAAAAACTCAAGGGATCTTTAATCTAAAAATAATGAATTGCTTAATGTTTAAGCCAAGTTTTTGTACATATAATTGTTTAATTATTGAAGTTAACTTGATTTTATTTGACTGAATAAATGACGATATCAGCATTTGACAGTGACACTAATGATCCATCAATGAGTTTTAAGTTAAGTAAACATTGTGTAGGTACTTTGATTTTTTCAAACAAAATCCAACATTTATTTTTCTTGAATTCTTAAGCCTTAATTATATTACTAGCTCGCATTACTAATATCGATTTCTGGTTGTCATCATGGCGATACTTTATCATAACTTACATATCTTCTTGGAGTCTCTATTTAAGTAAATTAAATTTCAGCTACGATAAAAATAAAAACAAAAAACATTTTTGCAATTAGGATGAGGCACCCGGTCTACAAGAATTTGCGCAAATTCTACTCCTCTCAGTAGCCGCAACTGTCACACGGCGGTGGCAGTGATGGTTCTATTTTTTACTGCTAACAAACTGTGCTCCTCCAACCTGGTGGCGCGGGCGTCTACCAATGTTCAAAGGTAATTCTCCTAATATAAAGCCGTCGCCTAGTGAGAGCGGCTGTCACACCAAATTATGAAGTGAATCGATTAATCGGACCAAGTGTATTTGCATTTTTGTAACTCTGCTTATCTCTGTTTTACTTAATGTGTATCAGCAATGAATAATTGAAAATGTGACATTTACCATTTACTTAAGAGACCCATCGTGATAGACGTTTCTCGTCGTATAAGAATACATAGAGTAGCATACAGCGTAAAAAACTAACCATGTGACAAAATATGTGTCCTTGTATGATCTGAACTCAGGAATAAATTTTTATATAATATACATAATATATTTTTTCTTGTGTTACCCTTCTTTAACTTAATAAAGTATGGTATAAGACTGAAGTGTCAGTGACACATTACTTTACTTTTGAAAAATTTGTATCCAGCAGTTTCCTAACTTGAAAATAATAGTAACATATAGCTCGGTGCTCGGTGGTATTTTGAATCATACGGACAATCCTCCTAAAGATATTGATAACGAAATTATCAAAAATAATGTGTTAAAATAATGATCAATAGGTATATCAATTTATGTGGCAAACGCACACAGTTATGGTTTTGTAGAAACTGTTTGTTCATATAATAACTAATAACTAGAGGTATAAATGTACCTAAAAATAAAATAAATTAAGGAGTAAAAATAACAATTGCTGACTTGGAGAAGTATAGCACAATGTAAACTGTTTGCCCAACTTTTGCATAGTACCTATAATGCGGTGTAAGACACCCATATCGTGTTTAGCAGAAAAAAAACGTGTCAAAACTTCGTTAATTTTCATAGCGACACACATCGTAGAATACTGCATCCTACAAAAGTTACATAAAACGTAGTGTAATTCAGACTTATTTATTTATTGATTTTTGTTACTTTTAAGTCCTATGGATGTGATAATCCTAAATAAACGTATACTTATTGATATGAATTTTTATTTAATAATTGTGTGTCGCATCCCGTAGAACACTGTACTGCGTCAACTAGTGAGGTTATGCATAGTATAAAACAACATAAACACGGCGCGTCTCGTAGGATACTGTTCTGCAGCAACTTAAAGAAGTATATTGCACAGTAATACTGTATAGCATAAACTAGAATGTTCGTTCTAGAATTATAATGCACAGTAAACACGTCGTATCTCGTAGAATACTGTATTGCCTCAAATTAAAGAAGTGTATTACACAGTAATAATACCTACTAGGTATATGTATAGCATAAACTAGAATGTTATTCTAGAATTATAATGTAAGAACATGTTCGTAATGTGAAAAATACTTTAAAAACAAGAGCAAAGCAAAAGCTTTGCAAGGCTTAGCATAGTAGAATGTGTTGTATAAGCACATAATAATTATATTTATACTCTTGTCATGTCCCTGCATCTACTAGCTGTTTATAACATAATTTTTAGACAATATATTAGCCCGAGTGTAGCGTAAGCTATGATTAAGCAAAAATAACGTTAATATTTCATAAAGGTTTAAATAGCCCAACTTGAAGTCAAAATTACAGAAGTACAGCCACAACAGTAAATAAAAATAAAGTAAGTAAGTGTAATAAGTATATTTAAGGTGGTTTGAGCACATAATATACACTTCCTGTAATAATTAGCATACACTGCACAAAATATAACTAGTCAGTTTTCCGTTTGGATATGCAACTTGTAACACTTTGCAACTAACCAAGGCTAAGCTAAGCTGTAGCTTAGTAAAAAAAAACTCAGGGTTCTTGATGTGAAAGTATCAGCACAGACGTAACGGTGACGCATTTCTTTACCCAAGGCAAGAAAATGCGAACTACCCTACTTTTCAGAAAGTTTCGTTTAGTCAGAGGTTTTGCGTATGATGCATGTTAACATGTGTGACAGTATCTGCTCCGATGCTCCGATGCGACAGTATCAGCTCCGATGAGATGGTATCTGCTCCAATGCGACGGTATCTGCTCCGATGCGACGATATCTGCTCCGATGCTCTGCTCCGATGTTGCAGCGACGCATTTTCTCACAAGCAAGAAGACGCGGACCAGCCCTTCTTTTCTTAAAGCAGGCATAGTCACACTGTGTAAACACATACGCGTCACTTCTTCGTCATTTTGATGCGACGGGATCAGGTCCGATGCGACGGTATCCGCAAGACCCATGTAAAAGGGGGTATAGTGCAGAGTGAGGCTGCGACCCAAAGGGTACACTTAAGCCATTGTGTAAAGACCCAATGTAGAAAGGGTGCAGTACAGAGGTTGTCATTTTTATGCGACAGTATCCGCAAGACCCATGTAAAACGGGAACAGTACGGTGGACAGTATCCGCAAGACCCATGTAAAAATGGGAACAGTACGGTGCAGATTGAGGCTGCGATCCAATGTAGAAAGGGCTCGCTGTCAGATGAGACTTCGATGATTTCTCGACGCGCCAATCCTTTATTTCTTCGTCGCTTTTTTCCGCTACCCGCTACCCGCTTTCGGTTTCTCCATTGCAACTTGTTTTAGTTTGCGTGCGAAGGCCTCGGCACGGAAACACGGAATGAAGTTCGACCGGCCGATGGCTCCCCTCTGGGCTCTGAAGTGAGGTGGGGGTACGATAGTAACGAACTTAACGACTATGGACGATCTCTAGTGTTACCAGAATAAAAAACTTTGAAAGCGGGGAATAAAATCTCTAAACAATCCGTGTTGAGGGCCAGTACGTGAGACACAACTACAATATGTAAACAAAAACAAAATCGCGTCGAATGAAGCCGTGAAACATAATAATGTGATAGGTGTGTTAATATTATTTGTAATGTTTAATGAATTTATTGTAATTGTGTATGGGTTCACATTTCTCGTAACAGCGGTTTATCAACTAAATTTTGACAGCAGAATGTCAATTTTCTTGTCATTGTCAGTTTTGACAGCTAAATGTCAATGTCAAAAACCGTTCTGGCGGATATTGTGAGAGAGCCCAGGAGTAAGCGAGACGGGTAATGGTTGTAGGTTATTCCTACGTTAGTCCAGCTGTATTTTTATATAATAGAATAAATATTTTAAAACTGGTGTTTAAAAAGTTACAAATCACAAATGTACTGTTAAAAATAAGTTGCTTATATTTATAGATTACTGCTCTCAATGAGTTGCTTAAAAGAGATCGCTCATAACGATAAGGGCGACAGTTGTCACGGTAAGTTTTCAGCGTCATTATAGGTACTTACTCGTAGATATTTATTATTAAAACAAAAAAAAAATATCAATTGAAATTAAGTACCAATGAATAAAATAAAGTTAGGGTTTTAAACACTTTAACTTAATTTATTAATCAACTTATGCCTTTTTCTGACATTTGACTTTTGCAACTTTTTAAACAACAAATAAATGTGACATAGATAAAGATATACCTAATATTCTTATAATCTGCGTCATTACAGAAACGAATTAAAACGTAGTGGCGCTAATAATGTTGCCTCTCTCTCACTCGCTCTAGTAATATGTGCAAGAGAGATGTGACTAGCGCCGCTTCGTTCGACTCATTTCTCCAATGAACGGATCATACATGAAAAATATACCTAGATATGAAAGAAAATGCACTTCTAAACAATGTTGGTACCCCAATAAATGTAATAAATAGATAAATAAATAGATCAAAATAAATCCCATAAATCAATTGTTTACAGAATAAAATAATTTTTATTACCTATGTGTTTAAGACACGCTCAGTGTAATTTACGTTATAATGTTGTTTTTAAAATATAGTTTAAAAATGGTGTTCTTTTGTGTATTTTATTGAAATCCCTAGTTTTCTAGTCATTATTGAAATCTGTTCAACCAGTTGTACCTACATACATACTGCCGTCCACTAACTATAATGCCGTTAAGCCACAGGGGGTCGATTTTTACTTTTATACATGATAGGATAGAGTTTAAAATTCTCTATCTACCTGTCTAACAAACGTGTTCCTATCTGTCATAGGTCCTAAGATACAAATAGCACAAACGCCGCTACATGACATTTCTTTTCAACATTACACGTCTATAAAGTGGTCATACAACATTACCTAACTAACTAGCCGCTATAATCCCATAACGACTTAAATATGTATTAAAATATCAAATAATTGCTTACCTATAAAGCCGTTTATTGTGTTTTGTATGCTAAAACACAGCTATAGTACTTTAATTACTTTTAAGTTGAGGTGTGTGTTTTAATTTATTGAAAAATTCCTTAACTAAAACACAGTTACAAGAAAAACCTTCGAATAAAAGACGTTAAGGTCGCTTAACCGTTTTTTAGATAAGGATTCACCTTATTCCATTATACAATTTACTACACTTGCAAGTCGTCAAAAGAAATTCGAAAATTAATATGTATATTTTTTTATATATTTCCTCAACTTAAAAAACGTTAAGCAGCATTCCTTAATTAAAACGCCGTTATCTGCCATCACCCCGCGCTTTATTTTTTTTTTTTGTTACACTAATATTATCACCGTAGAACAAAGAACTAGATCTGATAATCATTATCTAGTTAGTGGTAGGCTTGTGACTCCCGCGTTAATCGTCAAAAAAGATGTCTGGTTTTAGTGTTACTTTGTAACGGCGAGTCTATCGTTTTATTCTGCAAGATAAACAGTGGTTTCAACGCAGTAATTTATTAAGATCTTCGCCAGTGTGTTATTGATATTTGCTATTGTCGTTTTACTTCATGATTTTACTCATTACTTCATCAAACCCGAAAAAAGCCCCCGGAACTGACGGGCTCACCGTTGACATCTGCGCTGCAGCCATCCGAAGCGAACGGGAAATCTTCTTAGCGATAGCAAACAAATGCTTGTTGCTGAGGTACTTCCCCAAGCAGTGGAAAGCGGCGCACGTGATTATCCTACGCAAACCCGGTAAAACAGATTACACACATCCGAAGTCATACCGTCAAAACGTCTAACGTCGAAAAACTTTTGGTAAACCGACTCCAATGGCATCTCCTCCCGACCATCAGTCAGAAACAGTACGGTTTCATGCCCCAACGAGGAACCGAAGACACCCTCTATGACCTGGTAGAGCACATTAAAAAAGGAGTAAACAGCAAAAACATCGTACTCCTAGTCTCCCTGGATATAGAGGGCGCATTCGACAATGCATGTTGGCCCGCCCTAAAAGACAATCTAGCGAAGAAGAGGTGCCCAAAAAACCTCTACGAGATGGTAAACTCATACCTCAATGACCGAAAAGTCAAAGTCAACTATGCAGGAGCAGCACACGAGAGCGAAACTACCAAAGGGTGTGTCCAAGGATCTATCGGCGGGGGTCCGCCGATAGATCCTATTCCTATATCCGATAGAGCAGCGAGTTCCAGAAGGTACCCACCTTCTGGAACGTAATCCTAGACTCGCTGCTGCGACTGCTGGAAGCAGAGGGAGTAGTGCTCAAGCCTTCGCGGATGACGTCGTTCTCGTGTTCACAGTCAAACATCATCGAGCAGCAGGCCAACAACACGTTGGACATGATCGTGAAATGGGGAAAACGTAACAAGCTCAACTTTGCAGCGCAGAAGACTAATGCGATGCCCCCAAACCTGGTCATGTCTGGCATCCAGCTTAATCTCGTCGAAGAAGTCAAGCTGCTTGGCCTGTTGATCGACTGTAGGCTCAATTTCAAAGGACACGTGAAAGCCCAGTGTAAAAAGGTGGCGGATATCTCCAAACAGATTGCACGTGCGGCGAAAGTGACCTGGGGTCTAAAGAGCGCGATCCCGAGAACCATCTACGAGTACGTCGCAGTGGTGGAACCCATCATCATGTATGCCTCAAGCGTGTGGACGCAGGCGGTAGACCTCGAGGAAAACAAGAAGCACTTGAACTGTTTATAATTGTAGGTAATGTAAGAGCGGTTTATTGTGTGTATACTTTTGTTTTGTAAACTTACTTGATAAGGATCTCAAAGCCATATTTTAAAAAGTCTGATAAGAGTTAGAATATTACTAAACCAATCCCCAAATTATTTGTAATGTTTATTAATTAATTTATTTATTATTATATTTATTTATTCTTAATATATAGCAGAAACCGAATATTATGTATATATTACATTCTTTTTAACTAGAATTGCAAAATTCAATAATAAACATATCTTTTATGTTAGATAATTGTAGTTGTAATTTTCAAGTTAGCTTATTTTGAAATGGTATTCTCAATTAATAGTAGTAAATGCTTAACTAAATAGTGGCTATGTCCCAGATGTTTTATGTTTAACTGCTTTAAAGATAAGAATTTGAATGTAATTAACGGCATAAATATTTTTTTTTACATAAGTTATCCTTAATGCTTGTTAAGAATGTGGCTAAAATACATTAACGGCATTTTAGTTACGTAATTTAAGTTAATTTTATGAAACATAAATTTCAATAGTCAGTTACCTAAAAACACTAAGCTAAAATGCCGTTACGGTGAACTTAACTGCATTTTAGCGTTTGGTTTTCACTTTTATCAAAATTTAAAGCACAGCTATAAAGCAAAAAATGTATTTTACATTTAAATAAACAAGTGTATTTATTTTAAAGTACATTTATTAGAAAGTACTATAAAAAACATGTATTTCTATATCAGGAAGTCTCGAATAAAGTTTATGGTTATAAAGTAGCATTCATTTTAAACATCTCCCGCGTTTTTTGCTGATATCTCCAAACTTGGTTTTGAGGCTTAACGGCATTATAGATAGTGGACGGCAGCATATTGGAAGTTACCTCCGTTTTTTTTCAACTGTAAAAAACTATTTTTTGGAATTTTTAGTGAAAACTTTTTTTTTTGTTTCTTAATCGCCAGAACGGCTGGACGGATCTGGATGAGACAGAGATAGATTATAGTCTAGAATAGCACATAAGTTTCTTTTTATTCTGGTAAAATGTATGGTTCCCGTGGGATTGATTTTTTTTTCATTGAGTTTTAATATACAAATCAAAAATAGAAAAAAAAATGACATTAAAAAAACATTCAATCAATCTTCCTTTTTCAAAAGAGAAATATGTACGAAGAACAAATACATTAACTTAACAGTAAACTGTTCTGTCATTAAGTACTTGAATTAATATATATTTGTGTTTTGTACATTGAACAATGCCAGCACGACCAAGAGGGTCTGATTAGCGCCAACATGCGAAATAGAGGAACCCAAAGAGCAGACAAAAACACTACCTGTAAATCCACGTTCAACATAGGCTAATGAGACAATTTTTATCCCGGAAATGTCATGTAAACCTTTATAGAGGCAAAGACTCAGTTTGTTTTTATAAAAGTAAAATTTTTTTTTTTTCACTTTGTTCGGACTAAGCTCCAGAGTCTCGAGCATCGCCGCAAGGTTGGTAGTCTGTCGGTTTTCTATCGGATACATTTCGGGGAGTGTGCGTCAGACCTGCATGCCCTTATTCCCTCTAGCCCATTCTATTATCGGACCACAAAGAGCACAAAAAAGCGACATCATTTTATGGTAGATATACCAAAAACTCGTACGAAACGCTTTGATACCACATTTATTGTGCGCACTGCCAGAGTGTGGAATACTTGGCCCGTGTGGGTGTTTCCCGATAGATATAATTTGGGTGTCTTCAAGTCGCGAGTGAATCGGTTCCTTCTAGGCAAGCGTGCTCCATCGTAGACCGCATAGTTGCTTAACATCAGGTGAGATGGCGGTCAAACGCAAGTCTATAATAGAATTAAAAAAAAGACCGCGGGTGAAACCGCGGGGCGCAGCTAGTAGGTTAATAAAAGCTATATTGAAGTATGTACAATAAACTCCTTTTTGAAGTAGGTACACTAAAGAACATTTCTCTCATAAGCCGGGTTAAAAAACAAGAAATAAAAGCTAGGGTTGATTGGAATCACATTTTATTGTATCTTACATAACTTTCGCTTAAATAACATTGTCTACACTATCCGCAGAAAGCATCGCCGATAAAGCACCAACCGCGACCGCTGGAAACAAAACGAAAAATTAAAATTAGTATTTTATGCCAAACCATAATAACAAATTAAGCTAAGCTGAATAGGGCTCATAGTACTTATCATTATGAACAACTTTTACTATGAGACCAACTCTGCTATCAGCCAATATCAGCTGTTCCATACAAAAATGTCAATGACACTTTACAAAATGTATGAAAGTGATGAAATATTTTTTTCGATTTCAGGGTTTAGGGCTTCCCTTTTCTTATAACCCTGTATAGTGTTAACTACATTTTAAAGAAAAGTTAATTTTTCCAAAAATAGAGAAACAGGATGTCGCACATAGAAAGTGGCGCCATCTCTTGCCAAGTAGCAAAATTAGCTACTTCCCGATAGATGTCGCTAAACACAGTTGGTTATTTCAGTTAATTTTTATACTCATTACTCATAGCTTCATTTACAGCGTTACAGCTCCATTTACCTACAACTGAGCGCTACCGTATCAGATGACATGCATTGTGAGCCCCGGTCAGCATGTCAGAGACCTACAGGAGTCCTAAAAACTCTCGGCATAAAGACTAGCCACTCGGCCTTTATAAATTTCTTACTTTATCTATTGCTATTGAGTTACACTCATACCTACGTATAGCTTTATTAAGAAACAGCTCAATTTATCTACAGCTCAGAAGACTAATAGCTCAACTAACCAAAAGCTCAATTTCACCACAGCTCAATATTCTAACAGCTCAATTTCCCTACAGCTCAATTCCCCCCCCCCCCCCCCCCCAGCTCAATTCCCCCACAGCTCCCTACTCACCTCCAGTTTACTTCCAACGGTTGTTCTCGTAGTCCCACTTGGAGGCGAGCCCGTCGATGGGGTTCACCTTCATGTCGAGCATGCGCTTGAGTTGGGCCTTCTGCGCCTCGTCCGACAGCGACGCGGGGACCGGGCTGTACACTGGGGAAGGAATATTACTTTAGAATACACCAAACAAATTACGAAGTAAAAGTACCTAAGACCTAAAACATCCAACACAAGAACACATGACAGAACCCTCCTAGCGTTTAACTCAAGGTTTATTCCCAATCGAAGTTATGTACCTAAACACTACCAACTATAACTATTTTAATTTATTGACCGCTGCACCTCCATCATACATTTATTGTTGTGCCCCATGTGCTAACTCAATATTAAATTTTACAAAAAAAATACTTCTAAAAATTTTTTTTAATTTTCATTATTACACTATTTCACTACTTTAAACTATTTTTATACCAAACATTGGGATAAAAGCCCAATGACGTTCAACAGTGTTTGTAGGGTTGAACAACAAACAGCCATCTTAACATCCAAACTTAGCCACCTATAATATACCTCTCATCCAAAGGTTGTTGGAAGAGATCACTCTTAGCAAAAAGACTGCCTTTTGTGCCTTTCTCTCTCCTTTCTTATATATTTTACTACATTTGTGATTTCATTTTTGTGGTTTCAATAAAGATTTAAATTGTATGCAATACAATAAATTTTAATATCGGTTGGATTCTAGCTTCTCAGAGAGTTCACTATCTCCCTCACTCACCTAAGACCTTCTTGGCCATGTATTTTTCCTCGAAGGAGGTTCAGAGCCCTAAAAGGTAGTCCACTATGTCCCACTCACCGAAGAGCTTCATGGCCATGTATATCCACACGGACACGGACGCGATGGCCAGCCCCCAGCCGAGCACTCCCTTCCACTCGCCGCTGGGCGCCTGGAACTCGGCGAAGGTCTGGCGGAAGGAAGCGCGGTAGAGGGCTTTCTTCTCTTCCAGGGTCAGCTTGCGCCAGTCTGCCTTTTCTTTCTCGCGGAGGACCTACGACAGTACAAATTTAATTTTAAAAAATCGTTTTCTTTCAAGCATCATTTTACCCATAAATAGCAAAATATGAATGAATTATAAGTCCAAAAATAATAAAATAAAATAAAAATGTCAGTTAAAGTTACAATTACAATATAAATAAAATTAATAGATAATAATGATTAGAATATAAAGGAACAGGGATCAGAGGTTTTCCCTATAACAGAGGGCCTAGCACAACTTCTGACGTAAATAAAATACGTAGAGTATTTCATGGAGAAGTGTACGCCATTTACGCTTGTCAATGGCGCCCTTGACGGGCGAAAACGGCGTACACTTTTCTTATTCTCTTTCCTTACTAGGACTAAGCCAGTTATCGACGAGGAGCAATTACTCTTTATTCAAAATGACAAAAGTAGTTATTAGGCTACTTAGGCTAATAAACTATTCGCATTGTGCAAATCTGCTTGTCCTACCTTGAGGTCGGGCGTGTCCTCGCGGAACCTGATGGCGGGCATGGGGAAGTCGGGCCGGTCCACGTAGTTGGGCATGCCGTTGTAGCCGAAACCGACCCACTCGCGCTTGCCGATCTGGACAAGAATATTAGTCAACAAAACTGGTAGAAATCTCTGAAAATAAACTAGAATATTTGTAGAAAATTAGTAAATTTATGTGAGTTTTAAACCCACATTAGTTTCCAAAGTAAGAAAAATATTGGTTTGTTGGTGATTCAAAAACTTGGTCTACTGTGACTGATAGAGAAATCTGTAGCGGTCGTGTCTGTTCTTTTGTATTTAAGGCATTGGGGCTAGGTCACATAGGAAGTAGGAACATACATACATACATAGAAACATGGTTAGAGAAACCCAAAAAATATAACCCTACTTGATGGCAATCAAGTAAACTTCACTTTGGTGCTTTTTCTGATTAATCTAATAGAAGAAAAGTCATATTATTTATTCCTTGCTATCACCAGACATAAGTAGGTAGATAAGAAATCCGTTCCTTTTTAACACGCTTTTATTAGCTTCACCTGTATGTTTGTATGTTTGTATGTAACCGACTCCTTTGAGCTCGATTTTGACCCACTTTAAACGGTCAGATTTCTTTCAAACTTTGTAGATATATCGAGGACCGATGACAATACACTAAACAAATCGTGTTTTTTAGTTTTTTTAACTATTAATTTTTTATGTAAAGTTGGTAACTTCATAGGCCTTTCTGGGTAATACAAAACACACGTAAAATGGTTTCCCTTCTTATTTTTATTCAGAATGGGGGCCATAGGTTCTGCACTGGTGTCACGCAAAGGGTGCATTGTGCATTACCCCCTTGCTAGTGATTACCCGAGCCAACTCTACTCCTTAAAATATCAGAGCGAGCCTCTGGGTCGCTGGCACAACTGCTCTGGGCCAGCGAGCCTCTGGGTCTCTGGCACAACTGCTCTGGGCCGCTGGTACAACTGTTCCAGTGGTATGGTAAGATTGGTTTACCTTTTCAAACTCCCCGATGTTCGAGGAGGATGAGGCGCGGCTGGCGAGGGGTACGCGGACTGCATCTAGCAGCGCACGGCGCATCAGGAAGTTTGCCATCTGCAAACAACAAATATTTAAGAAAATTTAACATTTTGAATGTGGCAAACACATACGCGTAAAAACCAACGCATTTATATTAGCCGACTAAGGCAAGCGCATGTGATTATTAGCCGCAGTCAAAGTGTTAAGGGTAATAATCGGGTGGCAGTTTGTAACTGACATTCATAAATGTTAATTTTTGGAACACTTGTGAATGTTCATAAGTTCATAAATGTTTCATTTTTTAATTTACCTATGAATGTTTTTGATAGGTAGATAGATGAACTTTTTATTTCTTTATTTTTCTCTACCTTTTCTTTTCTCTTTCTTTATTGTTTGTAGAATAAGTGAGTTGTTGATTGCTTTCAATCTTACATAATGACAAGTCTATGAGATAACAGTTATGGGAAAATTTGTAGATGCCTTATAAATAAACTTCAGCGTTACAACAATGTGTGAGTTGGAAGGATGTTTTCTGTTAGCATTATTGGGAGGTGGTGAGCTAAAAGACTTGTGTTTTATGATGATATTGGTTAAAATTCAGAATAGGATCCCGTAACAACAAGCATGTGACTTGAGGAAGAACCTCATTTTTTTAATTTTTTTTTTAGAAATACCGGACGAGCACTTCTTAGTGAAATTACGATCCAGCCTCAGACTAAAAAATAGGTTAACTCGTAAGTCAATAGAAAAAACATATGACTAGGAAAAATAATAACTAGGAATTTGTCCAATTGCACAGGCAAAGACACAATGTTCACATAAATTCTTTATTTACAACTTTTGGACTAAAACCAATAAATAAGAATAGATAGACCTTGAAATAAACAATGCTGTTCCGTAGTAAGAATATTTACTTGATTAGAGCAGCTGATATTGTTTATCATTATGGATGGTTGCATCGTAAAAGTTGCCCATGTTGAGTTTGATGACGCACTTTCTGTATTCAGATTTTTTTAGTATATGGAATGTCAATAGCTCACAATTTAATGTTAAGTCAGTGTTGTAAAATTTATTAGGTATTTATTTGGGATTATTTCATAGCTTCTAGCTCATTATGTCCATTAAATAAATAGATGAATCAATACAATTTTACTAAATTACAGATGACCACTGGATACAATTTGGTATACATGTATATAAGGTTAGTAACTACACTAAATAAGTATATTAGTATTATTAGGAGGAAAAAGATTTTCAGCAGAAAATTTAACTAACTTAGACAAATGAAAGTCGAAAACCTTTTTAGGAACCTAATGTTGGTTAGGTAATTATTGTAAAGTTACAGACGTTATGAAAGCCGTCTAGATAATTATTTTGATAAGGCAACCTCCTTTGCCCAGTCAATCAATACCTGAGTTACATAACAAGAAAATTCGTTCAATAGACGACGATCATCAATTAACGTATCAAAAATAAATAGAAATATCCGATAAAGTCGTGTAACTTTAATTAAAACAAATGAATATGATTATTTACAGGTCAATTTTTAAATTTAGATCTAAAGTGTGGTTATGTTTTCCACTTACCGTACCCAAAAATTTACACAAGAACACAAATAAAAAGTATTTAAGCAAAAGAATACACTTATCAGAATTTAATAATATTAAGTTAGGGATATTACCTTGGAAAATGTGATTACAGATTAATTTGGAAATTTTCACCACTCTACCCAAAAGTCTGAAAACTGGGTGGTGTTGCCAGGTTTAAGAGAAAATCTTCCCATTTTTCTTTAAAAATGTTTTCAGGATCCATGAAAAGGATTATGGGGGAGGCCGCCACTTTATAGAACAAAATTATGGGTATATTTTTCATTTATCAGCTTAAAATCTCTTTTGAAATGTGTCTGATTCTGTTCATATTACCTGCGATATTACGGACAATTCAGATGAATATCAATATTTCTGATTTAATTCTAAAAAAATGGGGGTTATTTTTCCTCACTTTACAGTAATTTTTTTGTAATGCTAATCCTAGCAACATCAGCAACAAAAATGTCATCCAATATCGATCTGGCGTTTCATTTCACGCAGATATCGTACCATAATCCAAAATCGAAACAACTCAGTGTGATGAGTGATCATGCTATAACGTTTCTAGAGGAAAATATTTTTATGAGACGAGACTGTCGTCACTTCAGTCCATTCAGTCTATATTTTCTTACTAATAATTTAAAGAGGAAAGGTTAGATGTATGTACATTATTAGTATTACACTTGATATGTTTGTAAGGGGTAAGTAATCTCCAAATTAAAAGCTCCTAAATTGCGAGGCTGAAGGAAGACCAAGCAGCACTGGGTACGAAGTTCCGAGCATCAACTACTATTAAATTAAAATAAATCCAATAAACGCTTCTTAGTTTTTTTTATATTTTGTTATCTCATCAATAGCTTCAGACAGTAGATCGTACAACTCATTTCTAGACAAGAAATCTAATATAGAACTAGTTTTATTAGCCTTAGATAAGGTGTTTCTAAAAGTGAGGTTCTTGAAGGCTTCCACCTCTATCGGCAAGCCTTCACTAATGTTGTCATCAAAATCTTCAATATCATGCCCTACATTCTCAAGAGTATTATTGCTTTTCTCGGTTTTCGATATATACAATAGAGTTAAAACATCATTCTTATCCTGCTTCTGTGCTGACTGTCGAGTGAGACGTTCTGTAACAAAGTTCAGATTAAGTTGTGTCATACCAAGCTCTTCTCTGACATCATTACTCTTTTCTATAGCTTCGGATTTTGTTCTCAGATTTCCTTGTATAACCTCTTCGCTTACTCCACTAGAGCTAGATTTTTCGTTAGTGTCACTTAAATCGATCTTCTCGATCAAATCAACTATATTTTTCTCGATGACTTCATCATTTCGCTCTTCAGGGTCAGTCATTTTCACGTTAAAAACTGTAAATCTTTTTTTTTTTTCACTATCACTATCGAAGGTGTCGCCTTCAGCGTTATAACCCTTATCTACTGCTAATTCGTGAAGTCCATTTTCGTCTTTTGTGTCAGTTTCTTCATGCATTTCTTTACTTATCAAATTTTCTTCTTGTTTTTTATTAACTTTGACATGGGTATTTATAAATTTCTCTAGTATTTCTTCGGTAATTGATCCAATATTTTCTTTGGGCAAATCACCATATTTTGTTTGTTGGTTCGAATCTGTTTCAAGATCATTCGATTTTTTCATTTTAAAATAGTTCAGCAGATCTTTGTATTCGTTAACCTCTTTGCTGTTAAACATAGTCGTCAAGAACTCCTTGAAAAGAGCTTCATCTTCTAACAATCTCAGGGCGCCTGCTTCGCTGATAGAGACCGGTTTCCATTTGGCGAGTGGGAGTATTTTGAAGGTAGTTGGTGCAAAAAATGGCGCCGGTGTTGTCTCAGGAGGTGGTGGAAAAGATAGCGTTGTTTTTTTGCGTATTGTAGGAACATCCTGAAATATAACAAAGAACTTACAGTACTTGGCTGTTCTGTTTGGTGCACAGTCGGGCCTTCGAGAGCAAATGAGAAATACCTACTTGATTATTTTTAGTACTTATTTACCTATTAGGACTTCTATTTTATTCTACAGTTGGCAGTCTACATAAATTAAGTTATTTGATATCAAATGGGCATTTAAATTAATATTTTATGGGATTAGTAGCAAAAATAAGTGATTCAATAGAATTATTATAACAAAATTAAAAGCCTGTCCTAAAATCAAATTTAGCGGTGAAGTTAATTTAGGATACAATCTATCTCCACTTATTAAGGTGTACCTGATTCCAAATGTGTCCTGATTAGATACTAAAAGCTGAAATAAGAAGCTTTAATAAGAAAATACCTAAGAAACCGTTGAACTTTTCAGTGTTATTGTATTGGGCTCAATCTCTAATCTTCTTAATAAAAACCTAACGATAAATTAGCAAGAAAAACTAGTAATAGGTACCTGTTCCATAATCTCTTCAATCCAGTCCGCGTAATACCCCACTTTGGTGAAGACTGTAGGAGCGTCAGGGGTTCCACACACCGGGGAGCCGAAGCTTATGATACCAGTCAGGATGCCGTTCACTACCCCTGGACCACCCACATCGTGCTAAAGAATAGTCAGATAAATGTATGGTTATGTGAAACCAATGACATGGTGAACCTGATCACAAGTTCAATAGTTTTAGTTACACTTAAATGGCTACACGAGAAACTATTAGAGCAACAACTTTGTATATCTGGTCAGATTAGATCCATAAGATCAAAGAGCGGGATAAAAGATATTTTTCTAAATAACAAGAGAAAGAGAGTCTTAAAGATTCCGACCACAATGTTCTTGACGATGCAAATTGGAAAGTTATAGTGAGATTACGTAATTGAGATCATTAAGACATTAAAGCTCAAGCGTAACTGCTCGCTGTACTGAATCAGGAAGAAGCATCAACTTTAAAAGAGGTAAAACTTACATTACAAGCACCTCCTCCTTTTGAGATAAAACCAGCGCAGAAGTTCGTACGGGTTACGTATTGTCTAAAAGCAAATAAAAATCGTTACAGAAGTAGGTACCCACATCAAATATTGCTATTAGGTAATTATCAGAAAACGTTTTTTACCTCGAATAAATTTCCTGACACTCCTGAAGATGGTAAACCTCCAAAACAGCGAATGCAAGTTGATTCGACCAGGGATCACGTACTACGTTGTTGATCTGCACAAAAATTAACAAAATGAGTAGACGAATGAACAGTAGTAGGGTAACAGTATGTATCAAATAGCTATGACTACCTATTCGTAATAACAGAATTGTGACAGATAAATACAACATAATTTTCAAATATTCACCGTTCTTCGTCGAATTTATAAATTTATAGGTATGCTAGATGCACGTAACATAACCTACTTATCCCCCACCAAACTTTTCTACTTATTTCAGACGCCTATCTATTCCTATTTCCGAAGGCAACACTATCATTCAAACAATTTCTAAACATCATCTTACCCCTTTCGCCCCCCACCCTACAATGGTAATACCATCTGTTGTCAGCGGCAATGGTGAGTCCTCCCTATCGATATAAATCTTCTTCATCCTCTTTTTGTGCTTCCTGAACTTCAAGTGCCTCATAAGCCTGAGAACCGCAATATTGTTCTTCAAATTCCTAGGATTATAATCAGGGTGAAAGTAGACTTCTAACACTGGAATGTCTTCCCCACCGCCGCTGTAGAAGTTGCTGCCAACGCGAGTAGAGAGGAAGGCAGGATTCTCACGGAAAAAACGGTTATTCCATGCTCTGGAAGTGCAAAGAAAGATTTTAAGTAATCAGTAAACTTAAAATTAATAGTAATAACTTAAACTAGTAAACTTATCATAGTGAAGTAAATAAGAAGTGAAGTAATAAGAAAAAACGCAAGAAAAGAATAAAACAAAACATTAAAAATGATAATTGAAGCTATAGTGAGATTGTAATCAACCTGAAAGTTCCATAAAGAAGTAAACTTCTTAGATAATGTAAGTACAAACTTAGAAGCATAGCATCTTACAGTTGCAAACATGAAGCAGCTGTAATGATCAAATCAGACTTGATGATGGAGCCAGCACATTGGAAATTCTGGAATATTTGAATGCTAGCCATAAATGGGAAATGCTTTATCTTTGTCTTCTCTCCTCTATAAATTCGCCTAGATGCCTGAGGAGCTGTAACAAATGAATGAAGAAAAAAATTAATGTTATTTTCACATTGTTTTTACTTTGACTGCTTCCATATTAGATATCTATGAAGCTAGCTCGATCCTCTTTTATTTCATTACAATGATTTCTTACCCCAAAACTCATTGTCACTAATAAAAGCATCTTCTTCAGATTTTGGTGTTACTGTTTGATTTTGCTTCAGTGACGGATTTAATCCGGAAGGATTATCGCTTTTGAGAATATGAATAATTTCGTCTTTTATGTCCAGCTTTTTGTAATCATTGTTATAACCGCTATTTTCTTTAAAATCGTTTAGATTACTAAGAAAATCATCGACATACTCTATGATGCCTTCGTTATTTGCCAAGTAATCTCCGCGAGCGTTGTCCCAGTCTTCGTTAAGTATTTCATTTAGCATATCCTTACAATATTCGGTATCATTATTAGCTTTATGTTTATTGGCTCTCGATAATTTGACGATTAAATTCAAAGTGTTATGATCCTTCAAAGTAACACTTATAAAGAAGTTATGTACCAACAAAGCCTGCTTTATTCTTGAGTTTACTTTTTTGTTAAAATGAAGCCCAGAGAACAAGTTATTTGTTGTGTTTCTTAAAATAGACTCTGTTGCCAAAATGATGTCATCTTCTTTCGAATCTAATTTTTCAAGTCCTCGAGAATTAAGAAAGAAATGACTTACGAAAATGAGAAACTTTACTTTGTTCGCAATCATAGCAATAAACTTGTCTATAATAAGTATTAGAACTTCAATGTACTCATTGAAATAAATTTATTTTTATTATTTGTTATAATATCCTACAAGCCCATTTCTATACATGAACATATTTGATGGTTCTGTCGTAAAAATCACATAAAATAAAGGTGCTTGTGCAATTTATATTACAAAACTAAACCAATAGGCACGTCTACTTTATTATTATGATGCATGATAATATAAAGAATTTAGGGATAAGAGAATCCTTCAAATGGCAAACCCAAGAAAAGAAAAAGACTTTAAAAGAAAGTATAAAAGCAATCATAAATTTTGATCAGATAAATATTGTTTAATTCTATCTAAATTATATCGATAGTTCAGCATGAATATGATTCAGATTATAGAATTCTCCACATTCTCTTTAGAATTAGGTACCTATTCTGAATGATTCTGAAGTCCCCAAGAACAGAGAACAGTATGGCAAAATATAAAACATGTGTTATTTTTACTAAAAACATGTTTTTTCTATGATGCCAATGTGGCTACTACGATTACATAAAATGCAAAAATGTATAATATTTTTGTTATCCAATTCTACTTCTTTTACAAAACGTGCGAAAACGCATGCGTTTGCAATATTTATTGGAAAATTAAATTGCCAATATATTTATAACGTGTTTCATTCAGTGCCTTATTTTTATTACCATAGGTTAAGCTAAAAAAGTGTCAAGAATTAATCCAATAAATACTATTTACCTATAATGAATATAACGATAATTTTGCTTCTAATTTCGTGTTGCGAAACAGCAATGCAGCAACGACGGCTTCTCAAAAATATTTTAAACCCAAACGTTAACTTCTTTTACAAAACTAATTTTAAAATCCATGCCATAACGAACAAACTATTTTGGTCCTTAAAATCAAATAAAAAAATCACTAAATCAAACCATTTCAAAACCCTGCTAACGATGCATTCTTATTTTATCAACATTTCTGAAGAAAATTATATAATGTATGAGAAATTAAAAAATGTAAGTGACGCAAATTTTGACATACGCCCCAAACATAATCTTCATGAGTTACTGCAAGATACAGTAAAAGAAGCAATCAATATTGTTAACAATAAAGTCATGAAAATAACAAATAGAACTACTAAAGCTAAACATTCAAATATTTTCTTTAAAAAAAATAGCACAGATAATTCACAAGAAAAGTTTGCTGAAATATATACTAATTTAAGTGACAAGACAATTGAAATAATAATAGATTCGATTATTAATGAAAACATCGGTTCGAACATTAAAACATTTTTACTTAATATAACGATACAGAACGAAACAAACAATTCACTTGAAAATAATGAAGAAATATGGTCAATGTTAAATGACAAGACAACTGAAAACATTACGGACCCGATCGTACGTGAAAGTAATATTTCAATTGCTCCAGTAACAACACTAAGTTCTGATAATAATTCAACTGAATTAAAGACGTGGCGTAAGTATGTAAAACAATTAAATTACTTTTTAATTTAACGTAAGTCTTAGGAATTATCAATATAACATGTGATTTCTCATCATTACAAGCGGCAAATTACATTAAAACAGAAACAATAACACAGGTTCAAAAATATTACATATTATTTTTTTAGATCCAAAAATACGAAACTTTGAGACGAGAAGAATATACAAAGGCAAGAAAACAAAGATCAAGAATTATCCATTTGTGGCGAGCCTGCACTTAATGCGCGAGTTCCTTTGTGTTGGCTCCATCATCAGCGCTGATATGGTGCTCACTGCTGCTTCTTGTTTACAAATGTCAGAATATTATTGTTATTTTCTTTACTCTATGCTTTCCTGTTAATAATAATGTATTTGAATCCATTACAAGACTATATTCTTCCACGTTTTAGTCTCATCTTCTTTATCGTACGTATCCTGTTCCTGTCTACTTTTTTATGTGTTTTGTAATAAGCTTAGAATTATTATAGTTTAGCTTCGTCTGTCTATTTTTTCATATATTATTATGTTACATTGTTACGATGCCTTTGTTTAGGAGATATGGATATTGTTTAACTTACTACTTACTCATAAGTTTCCGCACTAATAATATTAGTGTGACTGTGAAGTGTAATTGGTCTAACATTTGTCATTTTAGTGCCTTCAAAAACAACGGTAAAAACCCGCGGACATTTTTCGTCCGGCTCGGCAGCGACCACACCAGGCGCTCTGGCAAGCTCATTCCTGTCATAGAAGTCAATTTTCACCCCAAATATGACCCAGTAACCTTGAAACATAATCTAGCTATTGTAAAGATGTTTAAAAAAATCAAAAATAAGAAAAGAGGCAAGATAAAAAAGATCAAATACGATGTTAACGCAGATGCTTTACCAAAGAGTGTGGAAGAAATAACTGTACTAGGATGGGGAGCTATAAATGTAAGTAAAAATTAAATAACTTCATATGAGATTAGAAAAAGAAGTATTTAGAATAAACTAGTAAGTAACAAATCTAAATAAAAATAGTCATACAAAATTACAGGAAAAGGACAAGCCTAAAGACTTGCAGAGACTTACAATGACACATCTGGATATTTATGACTTCAAAGATTGCAAAGAAGTTTATTCAAAGTAAGAAGAGTAAGGAGTATCAGAAATTGGAATCAAATTCAAATCAAATCGAATTATCTTGTTTCCTTTACTTGTTTGATATTTTTCAGATATTATGTTACTGATACGAATTTTTGTGCCGGATTTACATCTAAAGGCGGTGGTGCTTGCATAGTAAGTGTTTCAAAATATAACCAAATCAGTTAAGCTTGTAATCGAAACAAGGCTATTGACTACTTAAATTACTTCACATCAGGATGGTGAGTTGTTGGCTGTAGTAGTTAAAACTAAACGTAAGACCGCCTAATATATTATTTTGACTTAATTTCTAGATAACTAATTGCTGTCCATATCTTTCAGGGAGATGTTGGAGGCCCAGCAGTGGTAACAGAAGAGCTGGTCGGAATAATCAGTTTTGGTCCAACCGTCTGTGGCATGGCTGATGCTCCTACAGTCTTCACAAAAATCGGGTACTACGCGCAGTGGATTGATGAAGTTCTATCAAAGGTGTTTAGAAACTTTAGCGTTGCAGATAATGATTAATTTCCCATGTAAAATGTTCTTTCAAATATTTTTTGGTATTATTACAGAAAATGGCAAGACAGGAACCAAATTTTAAAACAAAAGAACACAAGACAGCTAATAATGTGCTTGTAATACCCTTATTTACCACTGTATCTCATTCAAAACGCACTATATCTCATACAACACGCGCTTTGCCTCATACAAATAGTACGCAAAAATCTGAAATAAACACTAAACGTGCTCATAGAGATGAACCAGAAGAAATACGTATCTTAAAAAAACTGATTTCTGAATTCATACTAGGTAATCACACTGTAATAGATTATTTAACTAACGCAGAAATTGAAGACGATAAAGAATCGATCACTGAAAATATTTCAGAAAATAATGAAAAGCTATTTCTTGGTCCTGAAATAGCTATGCGTACTACTAAGGCACGTACCCTTTTACCAGTAAAGGGAGTAAACAGAACGAAAACACACAAACTTGGAAAATTCTTACAAAAACATCTTGGAATAAAATCTATTAAATGGAAGAATAAAGGATCTTTGAGAAACAAATCCACAGTGCTAAAAGTCACAAGTGCTACCAAAACAACAACACGTCAGTCATCCGATTTTGGCGGACCACCAACGAAGATGGCTATATTTGTAGAGAGTGGTGAATTTCCAGATGAATATTTTAGTAGTGAACTTGACTTGAAATTTGATGATAGCAGCAGTTCCGACGAAGTAGAAATACCTATTGAGGACACTCCGTTCGTAAAAAAATCCTCTTTTAACACCGAACTCATAGCATTTCAGAAATATATAGATTTAATTTCATGGATGTCAAATACGACAACAGAAAGTTCTAAACATACTGAATCAATAACAAAGAACATTCCAAAAGAAAGTGCTTCATTTAACGTATATCACAAACAAGAACCTGGTCCTGTAGATAACAAAAATATGAAAAAGAAAAATATTGAGCTAGAATTAATTAACATTTATCAGAAACCTACGTCCGAAATCAAAGATGATGACAATCTAAACAAATCAGAAGACAAAGTGAACAAGAAACTTGATTTTAGCTCAAGCGAAAGTGATGAAACAGTCATACATTTCGAAACTCGTGAAAGTGTATATAAAACCAGAACTGTACCAAACTATGATACCGAAAGTACTAAACGTTATCGAGGAACAACTAAAACTGATATTGAACCCAAGAACATTGGAGTAGATATTTCTTTAGATGATACCAATTACGACTATACCCAGAGGCAGCAAAGAGAAATGTATAGACAAATAGAAAAAAGAAACGATTATTAAGAAGAAAGTAGAAAATAATATAATGTGTATATGTATTATACAAATAATTATGAAGTGTTGTGTATGGGTACTCAACTAAGTATAGAGTTTTTTCGAAATCTATTTATTTTCTATTTAAATAGCAATTAATTATTAATAGCAAAAGTATGTTTGAAGAAAAAAGTTACTACAACATTCAGACCTTTTAGCATACGACATGGATACTCAAGAAAAATTATACATTTTAGGAACTGTATAGCAACTTTAACCACTTCAGTTAGCTACAGCTCAGTTGTCTATCTCTTTCACACGAAAACTAACAATACATTTGCTAGGAACTTGTAAAAATCTTCACAAACATTTTTGTTATTATATTACAATACAAACTTTTTCCTAACCCCGAACCAAGTAGATCCACCAACTGTCTACAAAAAACAAAATTCCAAACACAAAAATGACTTGGCTCTGTCACGATCACATCACCAGAAAATGTCTATGTTTATAACAAAATCTCCAGGAATTTTTACACCCGCTCATGTAAGGACGGCATACAACAGATGTAGGATCGGAAACAGGGATTGGGTTGGTTTTGGCCACAACGGCAGTGCTAATTATAAAGATGACGCCCACTTTCCATTCCCAGCGGTGAGGTTTAAGGAAAATACTCGAGATATTTGGGTAAGTAACGGTTCAGGTTGTTTGGCAGGCTTAGAAGGTAAAGCAGCAGCATGAGGGCAGTTAGGAAGTTGACAGTGACATGTCAACAGGCGGTAAGGTAAGAGTTATGTTAATAGAAGGTAGGAGGTAGAAGCAACGTTAGAACACTAGCTAGTCATAGCTAGCACACTGTTCAAGTCAGTAGAAGATGAAATTTTAATAATTTTTCACCAGAAATCCCCAAAATAAATGTTGTCAGTGTGGTTGTTAGACCTCCTTAAAGTTTGGGCATAACACTACGACTACGACCTTGCTTATTGCATTGAAGAGAAAGCAATGTAAGACTTTGATGTCAAAAAAAAGTTATATCCCAGGAAAACCTCTACAGTTGTTGTATGAGACACTTCGTAATCAGATAAAAATAAACCTAAGAAGGCAGTAGATGTAAAAATGAGTACTCTTGCACCATGATTACAGGCTCTCCGAGAGAAAGAGAAAGGCGACTGGAAGTGCCTCTGCTGTGAAGAGAAGAAGGCCCTGTACCGGTCGTCCTTCTGCCAGACCTTCTCAGAGTTCCAGCACCCCACGGGTCTGTGGAAAATAGTGCTGGGCGGCGTGCTGGTTGGCACGTCCTTCACTTTTTGGGCCATGATGTTCAATCATTATTATGGTGAGAATTGTGCTTACCAAAGTGGTTGTCTAATTGAGCGTGTGATGAGATCCCATTTTTAACCGACTTCAAAAAAGGAGGAGGTTATATATATTTTTTTATATTTGTTACCTCATAACTTTTGACTGGGTGAATCGATTTTGATGATTCTTTTTTTATTAGAAAGCTGAAGCTTCCCATGTGGTCTCATATCAATTAGTCCAGTTTTGATAATGGTATCCATGAGAGAACCATAAAGGTCTTAAATTTGCATTAGGTACGTGCGCGACAAATAGATGAATAACTCAATAGTCGGTCTCTTGGTTTTTGTATTTTTTTTTGTATAAATATATATGCCTTACCTACTTGAATGTGAAATAAGCAAGCTAAAGAAAAAGGGACGAATCCCGCACAAATCGAAGTTTCTAATTCTAATTCTAAATGGAGGTGATACGACCTGCACCGACGTCCCGCTTGGGGTGTATTGTGCATTGCCCCCCGACTGCCAGCTTACCCCAACCATCCGAGCTCCCTAAAATAACGGAGCACGGCCTGGGGTCGCTGGCATACCTCCTCCACTTGCATTGCGCCAGGTGTTGTGGTACCTACTTGAGACTTGTTGTGTGGTTTCTTCAAGGAGCCTCACAACAAGTCTCAACTTATTTTATTGAGAGATTACTTATTTTGTAAGAAAGTATACCTAGTATGTATTTATGTTTGTGAGACTTCTAAACGACTGGTCCGATATCAAGAAATATTTCACCAATGGAAATCTATACTATCCCTGAGTGCTACCAGCTATATTTTACAGCCCGCAACGGACACCAGTCTAAATCCCGAGCATAGTATTTCTAACAGTCCCGAGACACTAACCGCAGTGGTTGTTCAGTGTTCGAGCCGCTGCCGGCGTCGCTCTCAAAGGAGTCGCAGAAGATGCAGCTCCGCCGGATACTGGAGCTGCGCCAGAACCCCATCGACGGCATCAGCTCCAAGTGGGACTACGACTACGACCGGTGGCTTCCGGGCTGCGAGCCCTGTGAGTTGCGCTTGCTTTTGTCAATTCATCAGCTGGTATCAATAGCTTTCACGTGGGATGTCGCCGTGTATATAAAAAGTATCGTTCGCTGTCGAGGCAAGAAAGTATAGCCTAGCTTACAACCTAGCGGCGCGTGCACATAATTATATTTTGTGAGAGATTTCATGCTGTCTGTTTAATATTCTACTATTTTTTTCGTCACCTATGAGCGTATAAGGAGAGGGGTTAAGCAGTCCAGACCCCCCCCCCCCCCCCTATTTACGCCCTTGGGTAAAAACGCAATAAACAGTCGATAGTTTTTGTCAAAATCCGTTCTGTCCAAAATGAGAATGGCCCGCAGTCCTGTCGTAAAGCGACAAAGCAGCCGATAATCTAGCTAGCACTTGAGATAATGCAGCACTTGATTAATAACTGTTTTCTCTGTTCCAGAACTGTCCGGAGCGCGGATCTCAAGGTTTTCGAGTTGCATATAATATTGTGATGATACAGCCTATGTTATCATTTTCATGTGATCACTTTTACGTTGGATTTTAGATTGTTCCCTTGATTTAAACTGACTCTTCGACTCTGAAGTAAGGTCTACAAATGTGTTATTTATTACTTACTTTAGTTTAAATAGATTGATTTTTATGAAAGTTTTGTTTTTTGTTTTGCTCATTGAAATTTAAATGCATTAGTTTGTATGTTTAGTTGTTTGTTACCCAGTCTAAAACACGAATTAGAACGGTACTTACCTACTCTAGACATATCTACATGTATACTTACAGGCTATTTTCTAAAAAAGGTCAAAGTACCTAATCATTACATTATGAACAACTTTTACTGTGGGACCAATCCGGAATGCGAAATTGGTCCTACAGTAAAAGTTGTTAATAATGAATACCTATAACTAAGAGCCTTTCGGCATAGCATACCCTTTCCTTATACCCTGTATAGGCTTTTGATATAGACTACTTTCTATTCTGGAAAATCACGGTTCCTATACAGCAAGTAATACAGCAAGGTGCAGCTAAAATGAACTAAATTGATAAGATTGTGGCATTATTTCATATTGATGGGCAGGAGTAGGTCACTTGTACGTGAGGCAAGTACTAGAGTTATTGCACACAGCAGTAACACTGAAAATAATGCATTCGTATGAATTTTAAACATTTATCGCGTCCGGTAATTATCTTGTAATTGATCGATTGGTTGCTAAATACATGAGCAACTGCTTCATAATCCAATTTTACATATTTCGAGGATCAATTTGTGAGAATCGGTAGTAAATCTTTGCTGTATAAGGATACAGATTACCCGGTTTCTATCAAAGCGCACGCATCATCGATCCAAATACAGATTCAGATTCAGAAATATTTTTAGAACAACTGATGCATTAATTGAAATTTTCTGTTTACCCACATCGGGCATTCAATATGTGCACAGTCAAATATTTATAATAATTTACAATTTAATTTTAATTTACATTGTTTCCAGTGAAATTACAGGGCAAATGGGACATTAAACAACTCGCAGCAAAACGCTAGGTTTTGAATTCTGCGAGTTCAAAATTCTGGGTGGCGCAGTCCTGTTATGGGCAAACGTGACGTTTAACATCAGGCGGGCGATTTGCTCGTCTCGTCACTCAATTACTTAAAAAAAAAATATTTCCGATTCAATACCGGCTTCTGTAAATGTTCACTTACTGCCATTGAAAACAGACTACTTAATAGCTTACTTAGGTATCTAAGTACCTACTGCATATTGATCGAAAGTGGGTCTTAGCATCCTACAGAAAAACGCCATTGATCTCGGTCTTCCGCAGTCTGGCCAGTCTGTTTGGAGTTCGCGCAGGTCGGATGGCACGATAAAAATGTAAATGTAGTTAAGTATAAGTATTTATTGCACGATGTACTGTACGCACAGTAGTGGTTAGGCTGCCATTCGTAGCGACATTTTCAACTTGAAAATTGCAATCAGACGAGCCCTTTTTAATGGTTCATAGGTAACACCTAGTAGGAGTAGGTAGTAGGTATTTATCCTGGCTGAACAAAGATGAGTCATTCGCAGTTGTAAAGATAGGTATCACTTAACGCAAAGTTAGATATCACTTAACACCCCTAATCTGGAATAAAAATAGCTTTCAACGGATGCTTCTAAAGCACATGATTAGTACCTACCTATGCTTTGTGGCAAATCAACTTGTTGGTAACCAGTTTATTCGAGCTCAAATTTATATTAAGGAAACAAGGATGCCGAAAGTCTGTACCTATTCTGGATTTAAATCTACACCATGCATGCGGTTTGTCTATGCATCACATATTAACAAACTACATAATAAACTGCTGCTTTTTGAACTCATTTTCACCAGATTTTACTCAAATATCATACTTCCTTCCTACTTATATTATAAACGCGAACATTTGTAAGAATGTATGTTTGTTACTCTTTATCTAACGCAAAAACGGCTAAATGGATTTACATGAAATTTGGAATTAAGGAAATACATACATATACGAGTATGTCCAATAACTCGAAACCCGTGATACTTTTACTGAATACAAATTGACTTTTTCCAAACAGTCATGATGTCCCCCAGCCGTAAGTAAACGATTATCCACTCTTTACGCCACATCCATTATATATATTTTGTTTAAACTAACTAAGGGTTTACGGTAAAGATTTCCACAAGCCAAGCATCTTCAATAAATCAGGCGCCGTTGACACAAAGGCCGGCTTCGAAGGAAGCGCCGTCCCGCACGTGGAGCGTGACGAGCCAGCAGATATATACGCAGGCGCAGGATCAAACACACATACTGTACCCAGGCTTGAACTGAACATGAAGTGTGCTGTAAGTTGAACTCATTTGTTTTCGGTACTTTTATGAATCTTTTTTAGGACTTTGTTTGCTAGTTTTTCGGTGCTAGGCTTGCTTTTGAGCGATCTTGCGTGATGGTGCATGGCAGTGATGCGATTTGCCTTAGGTACATTTGTGAGATATCATTTGCCGATTATTAGAATTATTCAAACTATGATACGTTATTGTCTTATTAATTGGGCCACGTTCGACCAAGATGATAAAATGCTTTTTGAAATTTAATCGAACTGATTGTGACAAAATTCTACAATAATACAATGAATGAAATTGTATGAAATCAAATTAAAATAAAACCACCGCCAGCTAAACTAAGCTAGGTTAGCTCTCTTACGTTTTACTTAAATACTCGTCGTCATTTCGTTTTTGTCATTAAGTTGCTGTTACATTCCAGGTTGCTATCGTCCTCGCCATCATCGGCATGGTGGCCGCCAACCCCGTGGCTCCGCTAGGATATGGCTACGGGTACGGATATGGTAAGCTAGCAAAACATTAGTTCTGTACCTTTTGGGTTAGTTGAATCTTTAGACGTAGCCAATAGGAAGATGTTCGGAAGGATCCGAACATCGAATGTATTCGACGGTTATCTTCGAAAAGTCTTCCGGCTCCGGAAAGAATACATCAAATCTTTACGAGATTTGATAAATAAATTCGAATTCTTTCTGAAGGCGGAAGACTTTTGAAGATAATCGTTGAATATATTCGATGTTCGGATAGCTGAATCAACCTACTGGACTGGCTTTTGGCCAGATATTGGCCAAAAATAAAAATCTAAAAGATATTGCGCTAGTCCGTGAGACCATGTGATTCAATCACCCTAGCTAGCCCTAGATAGTTCTACATGCTTTTTCAAATGCCTTTCATTTATCATAGGCGTGACGATAACCACGCGTATCCTTCGTTATACCTAGTCTCCTAGATTTACTTATACTCGTATAATCTCAAGACTGTCATTTAATAAAAATAGAATCTTGAGGAAATCCTGTCTTCTTTCTCATGACCTTACACAGGACAGGATTGTAATAAAGGGTCGTATTTAGGGCACCGTTGGTCGAAGGCGAAGATTCATGGCCGAAGAGCTGAAACGCTGGCGTCTATTCGGAAAACATTCAACAAGCACTAGGTAACATTCACTACTTTGTTTATACCTATACTTGCTTCCAAGCATAACCAAGGACCTACCACTATACGTTCAAACACAACATTAGTCAAAACACGAAGTAATAACCGAATTTCAGATACCAGCGTTAGTTGCCAAAAAAGTAATAAATTTTGGAACATTAAAGTCGCCGATTTCTAACGACATTTACCCACAAAGTCTATCTAAATTTCTCATTTTACTGACTCTATCTTCAGTATAAGGAATGCTGCTTTGCTCTAGCCCAAACGATGTTAGATAATTTAGAATGATTCCAAGTCGACTGTTCCTAATACCAGAAATATCTTAATCTCGTCAGGTTCTCCCCTGCTGCTTCCGTCAGCAGTCTCCGTAAGCTCCAGCATTGTGAACCACGGCCTCTCCATCCCCAAGGTAGCAGTCGCTCCGATCATCACCGCGCCCATCATCAAGACCGTTGTACCCACCATCGTGAAGGCGCCTGTCGTCACCAGCCTGGGCTGGGGCGGGTACGGAGGCCTCAGCCTGGGCGGGCTCGGCTGGGGCGGCTACGGCGGCTACGGCGGCTACGGCGGCTACGGCCTGGGCGGGCTCGGCTGGGGCGGCCTCGGCTGGGGCGGCAAAGGCTGGCATTAAACCAAGCGTCTAACGGTCCAAATCTTCACTGTCTGGAATACTCTGTCTATTCTGTTGTATAGTATTTCTTTTTAGTGATTTTATTACAATTTCTATAGTAATTTGTTTGTTTAATTTTTAATTGACTTTAATTTAAAGGAAGTGTTGGAGAAATAGAAACCACAATTTTGCTGTCAGTTCCTCGGACTTTCGTAATCATTAATAGTCGTACCACTGAATTAGTTTCCTTCTGTTCACATACTAGTTAGTAGTTTACATTGTGACTACATTGACCAATTTATGTCTGTAAAGTTGACCTTTGGGAGCGAACATACGGTACCTACTTTGAAAAGAAAATTGACATACGCCTTTCTTTTATTGACCACCTCTTAAGAAAGGGTAAGTCGGACCCGTGTCATCTCGCGGTATCCCTTATACATTGATCTGTATATGCCCTTGCCCTTATACGTACTTTTAAAATTATGCATTATACTCGTACCTACTGTACCTAGTTCTTCGAAACAGTTGCCCAAACGAAAAAACTTTTACTTTACTCGTAAATTTTGGTCGAAAAACTGTCAGTTTTGTTCATGAGTTGCGATGGTGGCTCCCCCCACTCATATCTGTGTAAAATTATACCTATTTATTCAATGCTTGATTGTTCAATTCGTTGCAATTTCAACACCAAACTGTTATAGCCTAGAGTTTCGCAACTTTTATAACTTTATTTACGGCGTGAATTTCCTTCGCATTAATCTAACCAAGTCACAAGCAAAGTTAACCTGTAATGTGACAGGTTTGCGTAGTGATATAGAAATGATTGATTTATTAGCGAGGTTAGCAGGTGTGTTAGCGGTGGTGGTCGCTGGTAGAGCGGCGGCGCACAGGGATGCGTCCTCAGGAGCTGTGGTTGACTCGTCGGATGAGAGTGAGTGTCCTGGCGTGTACTTATGGTATTTTTAATTATTATATATTTAGTGAAAAAGGATCAGTAAATTGATTTAGAACCACTAATTTAAGCTATGTATTAAAATATGGGAGGATTATGTGTAAAGAACTACAAAATTGCGGGTGAACCCGTACCTACCATGTAGAATAATGGAGATATACTTAGATAGGTAGATAAACTCTTTGTTGTTTACACTAACGAAGTATAAATAGAGTCCCCAAAGGTAGGCGACGGCGACGCACTGAAGATTCTTTGGGTATTTTTTTGCTTTTTGAAGATGAAGTGGTGATGATCACTTACCATCAGATAGCCCCTCGCTTGTTTATCACTCATATATATTTAGTTTTTAAACCAAAATAATCTCAAGATAACTAAGCTAAATCGACCAATTCCAGTACCAACTGGCACCCACGCATTCGCAAAAGACGTGAACGGGCGGCGCACCATCTTCCGCCAGGAGCTGCAGTACGAGGGGCTGCCCATCGAGTTCCCGGGGCTCGAGTACCGGCGGCAGCGCGGGGGGAACGAGGTGGACGAGCCGACCAGCGCGGCTGAGAGGACTGCTACTACTCGTATGAGATTCACTCAGACTGACAAAAAGACAAAAAACAGTCAACATAAGGACAAAAACATAAAAAAATGTTTAGTCTCGACAAAAAAGCATCATGCATTCAATTCAATTCTAATTCGAGCTGCTTGACTGTAATATTGATTGTAATACCTATTGGCTTGATCCTATAAAGGTTTTCAGGAACTACTTATAATTTTTTTTGCTAATAGCGTACCTACCCTACGCTAAGCGAAAATAGTTAATTGATAAACAAGAGTGCAAAGTTGCTTTTTAACCGCGTGTTCAATTTTGATGACCGAGCAAGCGAAGGATTCTAAAATTGAATCACGAGCGCAGCGAGTGATTCAAAATTAGAATCCTGAGCGTTAGCGAGGGAATCAAAAGAGCACGAGGTGAAAAATCTTTGCACTCGAGTGCAACTAACACGTAACTTTTCATTCCACCTCAGCGAGGAAAGAGTATTTTTAATCTTCAATATCTGAGTGGAAAAGCTCATTTGCGCATTATTAACAGTTTCAGTCAATTCTGTTGGCGTCAAACAAACTTCCTCGTCGCTAGAATCACTCATTTTAGTTTTTTCACTTGTTTTCAAGTTTCTTGTTTTTAATATATGGTTTAACAATGACGTGAAAAAATGCCGCGTAAAGAACCGTGTAAAAAGTTGTATGATATATTCGGCACCATAGAGGTAGCAGTAAATAGGTTTAATGTTTTTTTTAATTCACAAACTTAGTGCTGTTGTTCTAAATTGTGTTAAAATTGTGGTAAATTGTGTAAAATTGTGATGTTCTAAATTCAATTTACTTTATCCTCTAGAGAATAAAAACGGCTTTTCCACTCAGATATTGAAGATTAAAAATACTCTTTCCGAGATGGTGGGATGAAAAAAATTATAGTATTCATCATTGTTAACAACTTTTACTAAGGGACTAGCCCCGGAATTTGGCTTTTCCGAGTGTCATTGTGATTTTTCTGTTTTTATTTTTGCAGGTCAACCCGTACGGCTGCAAACTACATCAACCAGAACTACAAAGGAGCAGGAACAGAGTATGTAGAATGAATTTTTACTCGACAGCCCGAAATAGGAGTATTGTTTTAAGGATTCGTGTATATTATGAGTAGGTATGTATGTAGATTTCTTAATGCTACCATAACTCTTCAGCGCCTTAACCGATTTTAACGTGAGTGATATTGTTGAAATTCTTGTGTTGTTCTCTCTCAGTGTCATATAGTAATTTTGCATTCATATTTTTTGTTTCAATATTTATCGTGGCTAACATTCAACTGAAAGCCCAAAACCTAAGGCCCTAACCTAACAACTGAAGCCGTCACCTAACACTTGCAGTGGTCTCTTGCCCGACGCCTCTACAGTTTCCTATAGCAACAAGCACACTGAATTAAAAATTTGAGCCGACTCTCGTTTCTCAGCCACTCACCGCCCGCTCCCTCCCATGGACCGCCGCTACCGGCGCATCTACAACCCCGACGAGACGGCCTCGGTAGAAGACTACCCTTTCATGGCAGCCCTGATGGTGAACGGCGAGCTGTGGTGCGGAGCCGTGGTTATAGCGAGGGATAGCGTGCTGTCTGCCGCACATTGTCTGCAATTGTACGCAAAAGACTACCAACTCGTCTTCAACTCTTCATAGTAGACTTTTGTGAGTCGTTAAATGGCTCACTGGTATATTTGTAGGTCTTTGATAGACCGTCGTTTTATACTTGCACGCACCGCATCCCACTGAACCAATTAAAAGATGAATGCGAACACTATTTTGATCAGGTAAAAGCCGTTACAAAATTAATCTTTTAAATTCCTGTTTCTAGAAGCCTCATAATCTGAGCCAAAAGAAAACCCGTGACACTTACCTACTTAGTTCTTACCTACACCCTTGATCGGGCTGAATTACGTAAATCGATATGGACTTACAACATCTACATAAACCAGCCAAATTCCCATCCCCAGACAATACAACAATCGTTTCTACCGCGAATACGTAAAGATGCTGACCATCCGGGTGGGATCCGCAAACGTGTCCGCTGGAGGCGACCTGCTGCGAGTCTCCGAGATCTTCTTTCACCCGAACTACAAGCCGGAATCCCTGGAGTTCAACGTTGCCCTCCTGAAGGTCCACAAGAACATGACTTTCGGGAAGGAAGAGCCAAAGATCGATATGATAGAGTTTTCGAGGAACCTGGTGGTGCCTGTTGATAGTAATATTCTGTTTTTGGGATGGGGTTCAGTGCTGGTAAGTCAATGATCATCATCACATCGTCTTTAGACATTTAAAGATGATTGAATCAGAGGCTGTCGGGAATGTCTGGAGAACTTGCGCTCATGGCAGAAAAGACTAATACGAATTTCCCAGTTGCGACCGCACTGCTGGCAAACGAGGCAAGTTCAAGCACCGTTTTTTAAGATGGAAATGTAGTTTTCTTGCCTGAGCTCTACCATGTAGTAGGAATACCTATTTAGCTTACTTTTGATTTGAAGACTCCCGTTTTAAGCTTTTAGGGAAACAAAAGGCTTGGGTCGGGAGTAGTCGGGACTTCACACTCTCGCTGTGTTTATGAATATAGAACTGAACCGCTACTCTTTGGATAAATCATCAGTGCAGTAAAATATCGTACGTTTATGTATAGTTATATAGTTACTACAAAATAAGTACTTCCAGGGCTCAGGCGCCAGCGGCGGCCAGGTATTGCTTCAGAAGCTGAAACTGCCTGTCTATGACCTGGCCGATTGCCAGGACGTATATGGACGGTGAGAATTGCATTATTCCAGATAATTAAATTATATCCAAACAACAATCCAGGCTTCCCTTGTTAGGTATTGAAAACTACTTAACATCAGTACGTTTACATCTGCAATAATTTTATTTGACACTCGGTTTACAGAGAGTTGGTCTCACGGAACAATTTCTGCGCCGGTTTCATCACTCTGCCCAAAAACGTATGCAATGTAAGAAACCGTCTGCCCCATTATTTTTTGTAATTGTAACCGTTATTTTCTTCCCCTCACTGTTTTTGAATATGCCTAACAACCTTCTGCGAATTCGTACCTATCTTCCCCATCTTTTTCGGTTTGCTGCCAGTAATCCTACCAAGTACCTATTAACTGGTAAGACCACACGTAAAACAATTCAGATTTATTTATCCTTTCCCCCACAGCACGACGCCGGCGGCCCCGCCATAATGGACGGCATCCTCATAGGAATCCTGTCGTTCTCATCCAAGCGCTGCGACCAGCCCGACCAGCCAGCCGTCTTCACGAAGGTCGGAGCCATCGCCCCCTGGCTGGCGACACTCGGGGAGAAGAAATATCAGTTGAGGTATCTATCGGTCTACCTGCGCCACCGCAGCAAACTTACTTTTAAAATGGATCTTTATCTTTCTCTTGCTGAAACCCTACTAAGTACCCGTCTTTTTCACGCGCTCTAAGGTCTGATCAAATAGGTATGTTGGGCAGGGCGAGTCCTGTGGGCCTTTTTTTTGGAAAATCCTTCATGGATACTACCGGCTCCGGAGCACGGTAGTGATGTGGGAGTCTCCGACCTGGTGGCGGCCTACCCACTAAAAACCCTGGGGTGTTCCCCCTTGACACTATCCGCCGGGACTATGGGCACGCTTTCGCACTCTTCCACGGCCCCAGCAGCGTTGGTCCATCAGTTGGAACCCAGTCTCGGAGTCCTGTGGGCCAGGCCTAGCACAACTTTGACGTAAAAATACTACTTACGCCAGTCAGGGGCGCAAATGGCATACACTTTTCTATCGAATACACACTACGTATTTTTACATCAAAGTTGTGCTAGGCACACTGCCTGGGATGAATTCAGTCAGGTTACTCGAGGTAGTCCAACAGGCAACGATACGCGACGCGCCAACTGAACGGGCGCGTACTATGCACGCCTAAGTTTCAACTACAATTAAAGGTGGCCAAGTAACAGAACTAAATACTTAAAAAAACCAAACTAGCCACAGTTTCCTTCAGAAAATACGATGGTAGCTCCCTCACTTGATTCAATAGGAGTTGAACGCGTGATTTACGTGATAGACATGTGATGGGCATAGCATAGCAACGCAGGAAACAGCGT